>JAREIK010002378.1:0-700690 GCA_029783825.1 Sapria himalayana | reverse complement strand
GGAGATAATGGATGACTTCCATTCTCACCAAGAAGAGCTTTATAAGAGAGCTGGGGTTCAATGAATTTATCCCACATTTCTAGCAAATTATAGAAAAAAAAGAGTGGACTCTATTTTGTATGCACAGAGAAAGGAAAAAAAACTTTGATTGTGAAATAATTTATGTCAATTTAGAGGATAAGCAAGAAAAGAAATGCTAAATGAGAAAATGTTGTATACATTTTGATAGAGAAATTATCAATGAATTACTTGAATTATAAGGACCTAGGGATAAAATAATTTTTAAATCCCTAAAAATAAAACCCAACTACAAAATAATCATGAAAATATTGATGGATAGAAAAGAAAAATGAAGAGTGACTTTGAAAAGTACACATAGATATATGGTACATGGAGAACTCATTGAGTTGGATACAAAAAAAATATAGAAAATATAACCATACTTTACTCAACACTCCATATCTCCACTATCATACAAGATATGAAAATATTACTTTATTACCTATTGATTAGTTGTAGATTTAATTTTGGGAAGATACTTGAGAATCCATGCTTTAAATTTCAAAAGTGTAATTTTTTTAGCCAAATAATTCACCATTCCTTGATTACATTGTCATGTCGAGCCAAGGGAGAACTAGAAAATAAAGATAATAATAAATAGTATTCGAGGATATCCCCATTATATTTTCAAGTGTTAAAAAAGGGCTTGAAAAAGATATATTAGGAAAGAAGTCAATTCTCAAAAGAGAAGAATCAACATTTATTGTGCAAGAAATGGAATTTTTTCTCAAAGTCATCATAAAACCTATGGAAAGAAGTGATGAAAGATAAGAATAAGAATAAGAAACTTATAGTAAGCATTCTCTAGTTGAATAAGAAGGTATCATGAGTGATATTTTCATATTTTGGAAAACATACAATTGAAAGTGAGATATAGTAACAATAGTGGAAGTGACAAAACAAGATGTAATTGTGGAATATATCTCCAAAGAAAAGAATTCTTGTTTATCATGGCCCAAGATAAGTTCAAAGATAAGATTTATAAGCTCTTGAAAGATATGATGAAATGAGTTGAGACTGGGTGAAGGATGTATTGGATGGTTGGAAGGCTTTATGAGTCCATAGTAATGAGAAGGAGAAAAATGCTGATGAGAAAAGATAAAAGAATTGGTTGCGACAATGACATGCACTATTGAGGGGACTGATGGATATGGGAAATGTGAAAAAGTAGTGAGAGCTTAAAATCTTTATACTATGCAATAAGATCTTTTGAAATCTCATAGAACTCTTTTGAAAAAAAAAGGGAATTATAGTTTTGATAAATTATTATAAATAGTAATAAAATCAGATAGTTTTTGTGTAGATTATAATACTCGATGGAATTATTGAGTAGAATGGGAACAAAAAGTCATGTAAAGTTATAATATTTTTCATGTTATAACTTAGGTATACCTTCAAGATACAGAGCAGTTTATGCATCCATTCTTGCCCAAAACTCAACATAAGTAGTAATAAAAATTTTTTTATGTCATGACTCCAATACTTTATTAACACAATTATTTTACTATACAACACATTCTTTATGACTGTAAAACTCTCATGGAGTCACATTTACGTTAGCTTGGTATTTGGTAACACTTGAATGGATATGATAATAATTTTTTGTCTAAGTATCCAAGTGCCTCTTTGATGATAAATGCCATGGTCATTCTCTAGTATCATGACTTTTTCTTTCTAGAGAAACAAATACTCAGGCAAAAGCCAAGATGATTCTTTATTACTGTGACTTTTGGCTACATAGAGTATCATAGACCAATTACTCAAATCATGGTCCATAAATTTTTGCTATAGGAAAAAGGTAAACATGTGGTCATTCTCAATGTCATGACTTTGAGTAAATGATCCAACACTATGACTTCATGCTATAGAAGAGAAATACATCAATTTTGGTCATTCCTAGCATCATGACTTTGTATTATAGAGGACAAAAGTCAAAGCTATGCCAATTCCTAACACTACATTTTTGAATTCATGAGAAATAGACCAAAATAAACTAATTAAAGAAATAGACCAAGGCCATAATAATTTACAGCACCATGACTTCGTGTTAAAGAGAGACAAGGCTAAAACTACCATCAATTTTCAATGCCATGACTTTCTACTTGAAAATAAACCTAGACACATGAGTATAAAAGTGAGACTTAGACAAAAATTTAGAGAATTCGAGAGAGAAAAGTCAGGAAAATGCAAGAACTATTGTTAGTGAAGCTGATGAAAAACAAGATGGATCCATGAGCAATGAGGGACACAAGGCACAAGCTTATATCCTAATTGGGGGTGAATTCCAACCCTCGCTTAGGTGCACTACACAAAAATTCTAGGTTTAGGGTTTTGAATCCAATATTATCTTGAGGCATATCATTTAGACTCCAAAATTCATGAGATGTATTTTGGATAATCTCGTGTAAATTCTTCCTCAATGTGAGGCTAAATGAAATCCAAAGTTAGTATATTTTATTATGTGTGATGAATATATAATTGAAGAAGTTTATATTTGGTTTGTGTTGTTGTTTGGTTATTAATAGATATTGTGTTTATTTATAATTGAAATTAGGGTTATACTATTGATAGATTTGTGTGTGCTATCATTGTGAATGGTGGCAAGTAAGTCATGAGGTATACTTATGTATAATGGTATAAAAAAAGTGACAATCATTTCAATCATGATTCATGAGATAAACTTATACATTAAGACTCAAAGTTAAAATAAATTATTTTTTATGAGTATGATACTTGTGGAGTCAAAAGTACGAATATTTTTATAAACTAATCCATTATTCATATCTTAGATGAACTGATCCTCAATTAATGTTGAGGTTTTATAAAATATTTTCAAGGGTTTCCCTTTTAGTGTGGTATTTGCATGTCATCATCATGGATGGTGATAGATAAGCCACAAGACACACATGAGTGGAAATGACTTGTAAGGTGATGATAGCCTAGTGAGCAACTTTCTTTCATATGACTGCTATGATTTAAGGGAAGATATATATTAATTGTCATGAGTATGATATTTATGAAGCTAAAAATATGTCACATTAGTTCGTGTCTTTATGAGATATAACGTCAAAGAATAAAAATATACATTGAAGCAACTATTACGGGTAATTAATGGTTACCTAAATGTATGATTTATTATTTTAATGATAAAATACCAAGGAGATAGTTATGAGAAGATCATCATTGAGGATTACCCAAGGGGCGATAACTATATTATATACCATTAGGACACTGGATCACTCTTACAATAATCTAACCATTGTTCTATAATGAACCACAATAAAACCAAGTAACCTAGACATGCCATTATGCATAATAAATTGGACAACACTAGAATCTTAAGAATTATACCAAAAACTTAATTTTATATTTCTGACTAGAGCATCAGTTGACTAACTTTTGGTTGATCGAGACTCTACTTATATGAACTATATTTATATGAACTCTACATTTATGGGATAAATATCTAGACAAAAGTCTACTTTTCTATTTATATGAACTCTACATTTGTAGAACTATATTGGATGCGAGACTCTCTCCAAATGAGTTTTTATGATATTATTTAATCTTAAAAATTAAGCATCATAACAAACTTGCAAAATACATAAAATCCTAGTGCTAAAAAGGTCACGACTAGAGTAACATAGAATAATATGGCAAACTTTTCATCTTGTTACACCTCTATTATAATAAAATATAAAACTTGACTATGATTTATAATCATCTTTGTTAGATGGGATACTGACATCTATATAATCATTTATAACTAACTAATATTCAATTTCTTTATGTAGTAAGAATATATATTTAGTTCTTCTAAAATATTTAAATATATTTTTAACTACAGTCCAATGACTTTTTTTTTGGTAAGACTAGTATCCACATGTATATCAAATTGAGCACACAATATTACATACATGATAGATCCAATATCAGAAACATATGAAATCATACTCATGTAGTATTGCTCTTCAATTTGCATTGGATACTAATTCTTACTGACTTATATTATGAGATATTGTCACAAATCTTCATTTGAAATTTTATATATTACATTTTTATAAAACTTTGTATATATATGTGATTTGACTTAAGCCAATTAACCTTTTAGACCTATCTTTATGAATTTTTATACATAAAATATAAGTAATCTTTTCTAAATCTTTAATTGAGAAATATTTTTATAGTCAAGATTTGATATTCTATAGAAAGAAATATCATTTCCTATAAAGTAAGATGTCATCAACATAAAATACTAGAAAAATTAATGGACATTAATTAAATAAAATATAGACACAAAAATTATTACACTTCATACCAATTATATTTAAACCAAAAAATTAAACTTAAATAAATTGATTTTTTCGAGCCAATTTAATTTGCCCTGTTTGCCCAACCTAGGCAGACCTATCAATCTTTTTATATATCATATTTGGGTAAACTAAGGTTATATATGGTTTAAATTAAAAAATTACTTGTCGTAAGAAGTTCAATTTTCCCCACTATCCTTGAAATTAATTCTCATTCCTCACATAATAAATAATTTTCTCGAAATTAATTATTACCAAAGATAACCCAAGACATCTTGTTTTTTCTCCAAGTTATAAGCTCTCCTTGATCCAACTAATCCCCAAGGGCAGCTAGAGGAAAAGTATCAATTTTTCATTCAACTTATAAGCTCCCCTATTGATTTGTCTAATCATCAAAAGTAACTAGAGTAAAAATGCCAAAATTTTATTTCAACTCATAAGCTTTCAGTTGATCTATCTAATCATTGAGAGTAGCTAGAATAATGATAGTAGCAAAAGAGATTTTTCTAAGAATCCTACTATCTTGGAACAAGTATCTGAGGTTTTTAGATCAACTTCCCTTGATCTCCTGAAAGGAGAGAGTGAGAGTGACATACTCACATGCCTCTTCCTAGTTGTAGAGACTATCCTATCAATATTAGGATACTTTGACCACTTATTCAACCACCTAGTCACTCTTCTAACAAACTTTGTTGGACAATCTACCACTATTCAAAAGAGTGATGTTATCATTCATGACAATGTACCAACCTTCCTCACAGCACTATATCACCTCTGATATTCCTTTTGTAGATTCTTCAACTTTGGATAGTTTTTTTTAAGTATCTTACTTAGTCATAGCAATAACACCTCACCACATGCCTATCCACGAACTTCCCCCTTGAAGGAAACTCCATTACCTATTGGCTTTTCCTGATGTGGGTATAATAGTAGTCCTACTTCTCTTATTTTCCATAGAATCAAGGATACCAAAGGAAATATTTTTTTTCTTCTTTCTCACAATCTCATTTACCATACTATCATTAATAATTGTTATGGTAAGGATTCTATTTGGGGCCTAGCTTCTCAATGAAATGAGCTAAGAAGCAAAGATATTTGTAGTTCATCATCCAAAATCATTTTCATAGATACTAACTGGATAACCTAGACTTGGAAACTACTCTTATGAGTCGTCACTACAACAAAACAGCAAATTAATGACGTTTTATATCTTGACGTTTTCAAAAAATATCATTATACTATTTGTAAATAGACATTTAATGACACTTTTCTATAAGCATCATTATTTGGAAAATGTATTAAGTTTTTATGACACTTACTAGAAGTGTCATTGTTACTACAACAAAACTTAAAATTAGTGACGCTTTATATTTTGACGCTTTTATAAAATGTCATTATTATATATGTAAGTAGACATTTAATGATACTTACTAGATGTGTTATTGTTAAGACTAATAGGTTATGAAATTTCTTACCTCCTTAAAAATTTCAAGGAATAAGTGGCTGAAAATTAAATACCTTGTCATTTTTATTAGTGTCGTGGATGTAAAAAGTTTAATTTTAAATTTATTGATTTGTAACTAATTTTTTATTTATTTTTTTTAAATAATTAATAATATTTTTATTTTTACTCTATAATAATAATAAAAATTATCAAATTTTAGTTGAAAATTATTTATTAAAAATAAACAGAAACTTATGATAAAATTTAAAAATATTTAAATATTTTTACATTCAAAATTGAGTTTTTTATTTATAAAATAAGTAATAATATTTAATTTTAAAATTAATTTATTAATATTTAATTTTAAAATTAATTTATTAATATTTAATTTATCCCTAAGAGAAATAAAAATATAATGTAAATATAAGGTGATTTAATAAAATTATGTGATTAATTTAATATTATTTTTAACTTAATTTAATATAATGAAGAATCGATCGGTAGAAAGACTTGCGCGTTTTCTTCATCACATTCGGCTATTTCCAACAGCTCGGCTTCAAGCTCGCGTCTCCAATATCATTGACCATATTTACAGCATCCTGTAAGTTTCCCCATTAAGTTTCTAATTGTATCTGCTCTTCCATACATTTAATTTTTATCAAAAAATAGCGCATTGAATCACTGGAATTGACGAGGTTAACCTATTGGAAATCAGTAGTCGTCAGCATACTTAGGCTATTACATGAACCACTACCACATCTCAACATTGTTTTGGTTACGTTAGTGTCAGTACAACTTCAAACAAAATACCATTAACTATCCACTCTTTACCCATTTCAGTTGTTGACTTATAGTTAGTCTTTTCCTTATTTTTCTCTTAAGTTGTGGTAGTTTATTTTGTAAAGTCAGTGGGGGTATTCTCCCACATAGTGGGGTATTTTTTAATTTATCTTTAATGTCTATTTGAAGGCTGATTGGGTCATGAATGTAATGAACAGAAAAGAGCATGCTCCATATTTTCTGCTCACCAACTGCTCGACAAAAGTCTTCTTCCATTATTATCTTGTTTCTCTAAGTATCCAATATCTTGATTCTCTAAGTTTTCACGAAACATCTTTATATTATATATTGTGATAATTTTTTCAGGAAATTTGGATGAGAGGGTGAGCGATAGGGTTTTGTATGATATTTTAATTCAAGCTGGGAGAGTTCTGAAGTTGCACTTTGCTCGGGATAAGGAGAGTGACAAATTCAAAGGATATGCTTTTGCAGAATATGAAACTCGTGAGATTGCAGACTATGCTGTCAAGCTTTTCTCTAGTCTAGTGGTTATCTATGATCGTACCCTAAAGTTTACGGTGTGTCCATTATTTTCTACAAGTATTTGACTGTATGTGAATTTATCTCTTCTGCTGGATCCAGTTGTTGTACTTTCTGCAGTTTCTCCTACTGCCCATTGGACATGATTTTTCCTGTTATGAATTAAACTAGCAAAACTTTTCTTTGTGCAGATTTCTGGGCAATATAAACTGAAGAATGTCTGTAATGTGATTGTTTCTTCCCCAAATTCATCTGGAATGCCAATGCATTCTCCTTTGCTACTGAGTGGAAGTGAAAACTCACTTCAATCCAAGTGATTGTTTGAGTCATGTAGGGGATCGTCCTATTCTTCTCCCCGTTGTTATTCAGGAGGTACTATACTTCTAGAACTTTCATGAGTTGTGATTCCTTTCTAGGTCTATTTTCTTTAGCGTCTCTTGTGCTGTATACTTTTTGATTTTATTCGGTGCCAGCCTTCCCTAATAGCATGAACCACCCCAATGCATATGGCTCACCTTTCTCTGGCTTTTCTTATGATTTGGGTCAGAGACTTTCTGGGTCGCCACTTGGGTCTAGTGGCCAGTTAAGGTCCGAAAGCTATGATAGGAGTAGCAGTATACTATACCCATCTTATTGGTAATCTTTAAAAGTTTTTATTTTTAAGCTTCAAATGCATCAAGTAGATGTTTGTCTCTGTGTATAAGAAGCCTGGTATGTAGCATGTTTGGAGTGTGATGTGAAACTTTATTTATTTGTGTATTTTGTGTAGACTCTGCAATGTTGTTTATTAAGTTTAGTAGCTTCACTTAGTGGATACCTCTTGATTTACTGTTTCTGAAAGCTTCATCATTCCAAGTACCCTTTTCCTTAACATTGTCTCATCTTTCCTAGCTTAGCATTTTATTTGACAATACCTTATTTGTTCATGGAAAATTACTGTCATGATGAAGTAAAAACTACCAGAATAGTTTTTTTTTCACCCTTTACCCAATCTTCCTTACCAACCTCAGGGTAGATGTAATGACAATTTTTTATACATTAGTTATGGTTTAAACACGTCTAAAAAACTACTAGAATAGTTAGTTTCAAGGAAAAATGTATGCTTTGATGATTAAATTGTAGTATTAGATGTTGATAATGGAGGGATGATGGAGTGGCCCTTGTTCGTTGTGTATCTGTAGCATAGCTTGATCCAACTTACTAGCCGTCTAGAGTAAATTTGGTTCGAGTCTTATGCTTGACATGGGTCATGTTGGGTCTTGGGGTGGTGCTTGTGAGACTGTGATTTGAGCATACATGATAGCTACAAAAAATGTCATGGGTTGGGTGTGATAAGGGTGGGCATGTGATTTGCCTTCTGACACATGACCCACCTTGAATCATGCTTTCTTTAATTCAACAACTATGCAACCATTCCATTGAATGTTGTAAGTGGTTGGAATCTAACATTGGATTTTGTTTGGTTTGGTAAAAAAATTATACAATTCTCCTAAAATTAGTTGTTAAGGTTAGAACACTAAGCTTAGATAAAATAAAAAGTAAGCTGAAAACTATTTAAGATTTATATAAAAATGTATAATGACTAATTTATAATTTGGATATAAATTATAATAATAGTTTTTATATATTCATTATAATATTAATTTATTAATATAATTTATAGAATAATATCCTATTTTATTATATCTTTTCTTTAGAGAAAATTAAATATTTTAAAAATAAATATATTTATAACTACATAAATAATAAAAATGTATGATTTTTAAGAATAAAAAATAGAGATATATTATATATTTTATCTCCTAAAATAGAGATATAAATAAAAAAAATTTAAAATTTTATATACAAAAAGTTTTGAGTTGTGATCTATTTGAGTCGAGTTACTAGTCTATCGACTAAACTAGGTAACATTTTTAGTCATGCTCGAACTTGAATTGATCTTACACGAGTTGAGTTTTGATCAAATTTTAATTGAGTTGAGTCCGAGCAGCTTGTGAGTTGTCTCGTCTCATTAGCACCTAAAGTTATAACCACAAATTTACTAATTGATTGATAATATTCCAAAATGAGAATCTATTCCATAATGGAACATGATAATATTTTGGGTGGCTAAATATATTTTTCTTGATTACTCTAATATTTATAAATGATTTTTGATTCATTGAATATTCTTGAGTGTTAATTTTTTTCTAAGTATCATAATAAGATGATGACTGTCAAATTGTTATTTATCCCACAATTTTCATAGAGGAGGTTTTTGGACAGTCATTTAAGACCTTCCTCATGAAAAAAGATATGGATATCATAATATCATCAACAGATGTATCATCTAATTGCCTTATGTTCTATATATGGCAAGAGAAACATTTAATATGTTTTTCATATATTTTAACTATCTAATTTATGCTTTAATTTTTCATAATGAGAATTGTATTTAATATTAGTTAAATTAAAATATTAAAACTTTTAAGTATTGTGTGAAATTAAATCAGGCACTTGCATACAAAGATGGTTGATGCTAAAGAGGTAGAGCGATTTATTTTTGTAAATCCAACATTGGTTTCCAAAGGTGGATTGGGAGAAGCAAGCAAGAAAAATAAGTCAAGTGTTATAGCTAATCGGTTGATGAATGCAAATAATGCAGATTTTGTTTTTATTCCATATAACCCAGGGTAAGTTATTTAACATAAGTAAGATTATAAGTATGCATATTTATCAAATTATTAATGTTATGTTGTTACACTAATGTTAATTTTGTAGTTGTCATTGGGTATTGGTGGTACTTGTCATAATGACTTTGATCACCTATTACCTTGATTCCTTGCATCATCAACCTTCAGATGATCTTAAAGACATTGTTAATATGTAAGTTTTTCCCTTCTTATTATAGAATGAAGCATTTATTGGTAACAAAAAAAATTTTTTCTTAATGCAGGGCTCCAAGAAATCTTCACTTTAAAAAACATACCTCATCAAAAATTTTATGCCATAATTGATAAATCTCCTGCTTTATATTTTATCTATTACTACTAACTCTGTTTTTGTTGTTGTTAAATTTGTTTAATCATATATGTCAATTGTTATATAAATTATTTTTATGATATGCTGTTATCATTCCTGTTTTTTTTCCAATGCTCTATAATATATTTTTTTCTACAAGTGTAAGTATTTATTGTTCATCTTTTTGTATGCAGGTTACCTTATTTGAAAATTAACTCTCAACTTTGTCAGGCTAGCAGGAATCAGTTTTATGGAGATAAGGCACAATTGGGTTGTATATATCAAAAATTTTAAATTGAATTTTAGAAATAAATGTTGAAATTGTGTTATATTTTTTTTTGATTGGTAAGAAGTCCGAGTTCCCCATTGTACTTGAAAACTATATTCTTGGCATGGATTGTAAAGAATGTTGTTCTTATGTACATGCAGTATTACAATAACAAGTGAAAATATATTTACAATAATTATTAAATTTAAGTTTATTTAAATCATAATCTTCCTTGATGCTTTTACTAAGTGTCATAGTATTAAAAAAATTTACGATAGCCATAACATATAATGACATTTGTTTCCAGTGTCGTTGAATAATACCTTGATGCTAATATAAAGTATCATTGTTAATAAAAATGACACTTTATTTTAGCATCAAGGTATGATTCAATGACACTGCAAAAAAATGTCATTATATGTTTAGACTTTTTATGTCACGCTAGCGGATGACGCTATCGATAAGCGACATTATATAATGACGTTTTTTAAGCGTCATTGATTATGGTTTTTGTTGTAGTGAGTTATATCAGTCTTATCATGATATTTCATGTTAACCAAATGTTGAATTAATATGGTCTTATTTTTTGTTATATTTTTCTCATACATTTACTTAATTTTTTCTACAACTCATCCACACTTTTTTATTTTGGAAATGTATTCATAAATGATTTTTCCAACTCATTATTGTATCATGGAAAACATCTAATAGTGTAAATGAATCTACTATTGAATAGTTTTCTAATTTTGATTCATGAACAATCAGATCATATAATTCTTAAATTACTAAAAAATTCATTATTTTTATTTTCCATGTTTAATAATTAGAAGCTTCCAACTTAATATTCTTTGATGAATTATTTGATTCTTCCATCCCGAAAAAAATAACTTAGTCATTGAAAAAAAAATTTCAATCGCCCAAAATTTTAATTAACCTACTTTGATACCACCTATTGGGATTTTAAAAAATAGAGCCCAAATATCAAGCATGGTATTGGAACTTTTCCCCATACCGATAGTTACATTAATTAATTTTTCTCATTACTTAATCTTTTAATTCATCCTATAAATTATTATCAACCACAATAAATGGCATACTATTTTTGATTTTATCAAATATACTTTCTATCATTTTAAATTACAATTTAGTTTAAATTTTAATTTAGAAGCCTAAAAAGTATCGATTTAACAAATATGAATTGAGTTTTACAAAATTTTAAAACTAGTAAACCTAAAAAGCAATTCAGCCCAATTATTTTTTTTTGAAATAATAGTTTTAAAATTTTACATCCACAAAAAAATATATTTTCAATCTAAAAATATATGTATATCAATTTTGAAAATAATTATCCAAATGATTTTCAGAATTAATCAAAATAATCTAAAATTATTATTTTGCCCAAATTAGCAAAATAATATTCAAATACAAATAAAATCACAAAAAAAAAGTAATACAACGTACAATAACAACTACATTTTAAAACCTAGCTCAACCACCATTACATAAGAAAAAAAATGAAGAAGAAATACATAATTTATTGCACTCCACAAAACTAGCTTATAGAAGGTTCAAAAACCTTAGGTAAGAAATAAGTTTCTCACACCTAACATGGATATTCAACATTCTATGTATTACCTTTTTTGGGTGGTTTGGAGTATATTTATTAGTGTATTTGTATATATTTATAATTGTATCAGAAAAATTTTATTAACTTTATATTTTAAGAAAATTTGATGAATATTAGTAAAATCATATCTATTTGAATAGAAACATTTAGACTTTGTAGAACAAAAATATTTTTTTGTATTATAATATTTTTCATATCACGACATAAGTTCACCTTCTATCATCTTATCGAGTAGTTATGATATCCTTTTTTGGTCATAACTCTATAAAACTAGTTGTGATAATCTTTGGATGCTATGACTCTATGCTCGGGATGACATGATCATTTCATTATGCTACATAGTTTTCATAATCATGATATTATCCTAGAGTCACAACTACACTATCTCTAAAATAATTTAATAAACATAATATTATTTCAACATCATAGTAGCCAAGTATCCCCATAGGTACAATTAGTCATGATATATTATATTATCATGACTTATTCATTATATAGCCAAAATACTAAATATTTTGAGTCATATCATTATTTTTTGCTGCAACATTTCATTTTAAAAAGTATTTACTTTCATAGTGATATTTTTTAGCACTATAACCTTGTGCTCTAGAGAGAAATCATCAGACCCACACAATCATTCCTAATTTCACAATATTTTATTTTAGAGAAAAAATTATTTTTTTCATGATCATTCCCAACACATAGACATTTTGTTCTTGAGGTGAGTTACTTGAGTTGTGGCATTCATTGCTATCATAACTTCGATACTGTAGATAAGATCCAATAAGACATGAAAGTTGTGACAAAAAGCCAGCACCATGACTTATAACTAAATGTATCACATGAATTCCATGAAGTATTTAAACAATACTTGGAAGCAAAAAATTGGAGAGATGAGAATTATATTTTGGGCCAAGAGCCACCAAGAAACCCTAAGCAACATTATTCCAACCTCGATGTAGAGAAAAATTCAAAGAAAACATGGAAATTTGATTATGTTTTAGGTTTTGATAATAAGATTTATATTTGAGCTTATATTGGGAACCATCGATTTGCACAAGATGTCTCTCAATGCATCTCATGTGAAATCCTACACAATATTAAGCTAAATTGATATCAAAAATTGAGTTATATATTTGTGATGCTATGATGCTTTATTATTTAATGGTTAAAGTTTTTGTTAATATGTATTGTAGAATATTGATGGCTATGGATGTGTTAAAGAATCAAATTTTAGGGTATTTACCATATCACAGTTTTATGCATGTCAACCATGAAAAATGGTGATAGGTATGTCATAGGACATACTCATGCAGCATGATAGGAAGGTTATGAAAATCTATATAATCTTAATACATAAGATAAATCTATGTATGAAAATTCAAAATTGAGGAAGTTTAATCATTGAAATATGATATGAATTCAAAAGTATGAACATAGTTAAAACTATCATTATTCATATTCTAGAAAAATTGATCTTGAACAATGTGAGAGTTATGTAAAATATCTAACCTAGGAATTTCATCATAGTATGAGATTTATGTGTCGGTCATGGTAGATGGTGATAGATAAGTCTTCAGATGCATGCAAGAAAAAGTGATTCATAAGATGGTGATAGCCTTTTGAATCAAACTCTTTTATATGATTTTCATAAGTGAGATTTATATGAAGACGTATATTAATTGTCATGAATATGATACTTATAAAACCAAAAAATACAAATATATTATTATCATATTATCTCATATTTTTAAAATATTATAGATCAAAGAATATGAGCACATATTTAAAGTAATCATCAATGATAATTAATAATTTATCTAATAGTAGTATATGTGTGGATAACCCATAAATTAAGCAACTATTTAATATTTTAGATACCAAATATTCTAGTGCATTTTAATGATTTTTTTTTTGATGATTTATAAGTATGGAAATATGTGATAATTGAAATGATTTCAAGAAATTGGAGTTTTGATAGATTATGATGAATAATAGTGAAATCATTCTATTTTTGGAGATAATTATTGACTTAGTGATGGTTGTTCTTATAAAGTAGTATTGGCATTCACTCTTGGCTAAAAATCTTTATAATTAAGCATGATATTTTTTTATATCGTGACTACTATTTTGTTAGTACAATCATTTCACTGTGCAGAATATTTTTTTGTTAGAATATTATCTTGTAGACATAGCCACACTTATCTCATAATATTTAATTGGTTGTAATATTATTTTCACATCCCTATAACCAAATATCTCATTACTACTAAAAGTCATAACTATTTTCTAATATCATAGTTTTATTCTTACCAAAGCCTAATATTCCTAAGTTTAGAGCCATGACTATTTCTCAATACTACAAGGGTTTAGGGTTAAGAGTTTTTGATTTGAGTCTTGGCTACGTAAAGTTAAAAAAGATAATACTCAAGCCATGGCTATTTCCAAGACCCAGCCTTTTTCTCTCAAGAGAAGGAAAAACCATGGCCATGTTCTAATGCCACAACTTTGATATACAAGCCAACCAAAAAACCTGAGGTCACTTTCTAGTGTCATTACTTTTGGGGTATAGAGAGCTTATAGAACATTCCAGTACTATGATCACTTCCTAGTACCATTACTTTTGGGATACAAAGAACTTATAAAGCATTCCAAAGTCATAATCACTTTCTAATCCCACGACCTCAAGATCAAGAGACCAAAGGCCAAAGTTTTGGCATAATTCCAAAGCCATGACTTTCTAGTAGGAAAATACATAGAATTCATGATATATAAAAGATATGGAAAAAGTTTGAAGGAAAAAGGAGAAAAGCTAGTCTACTTTTCTTCTTCTTATTCCCCTTCAATCACACATAGCAATAATCTTAGTGATAATTTTTTGCACTCCCTTGGGGATCTATGAGCAATCAATGGACAAAAGAATCAAGATAATGGCTAAATCATAGAATCAGGAGGCATGAATTTGAAATCCCTTTTATATTTTTAGATTTTGGGGACTAAATTGAAATAGCATGGAAGTAGATTTTAAATCCTTAATTCTCGTGAGGACTATCAGGAACCAAATATTCAAGATTTCTTTATTATATCTCATATGAATCTCTTCACAATGTCAAGCTAAATTGAGGTATAAGGTTTGTTTATTTTGATTTATTTATGTTTAGTTATTTTGATAATAAATGTGATATTAGATTTAAATTAGAGAATAGATATTGATGGAATTGATGATTATATAAAAGTAATATTATGATTTGACTATTAGTAAATTTGTGTATGTTGTCATGATAGATGGTGATAGGTAAATTATGATACTCACTCACACATATGGTAGGAAGGAAGTGATAGCCCTCATGATTGAAATATGTGAAACAAACCTATGCGTCTAAACCCAAAATTGAAGTATATTAATAAGTTTAAGTATGTTCCTCATGAAGTCAAAAGTATGAATGATTTTATATTCCAACCCATTAAACATGTTTTAGAAAAACTAACTTTCAATTAATATGAGTATTTTATAGAATATTCTCCTAGGAGTTTTATATTTAGTATGAAAGTATGCTGACATGTAATCCACAAAATGTGTGTGATAGTTGTGACTCAAATAATGATAGTTGTGATGTGTAATCCACAAAAAGTAGTATTATAGACTTTCATCTAGATATTGATCCCATGATATTAGTAGTTTGGTTATTCAATAATGAGATAATGCTTTTTCAATAAAATAGATACTCGGAGTGTTAGATAATCTTAGGTCCATGGCATATTCATTTAATCTATGTGATATTATTAAGTCACTTGACATGTATTATCTTGGACATAAAATAAAAGTTGGTGTGTTATACAATGACTCATTTCCCTAATAGCATACAAGATGGTTGTCACCATTATGTCATTCCTAATGGTTATCTCCTTGTAGTTATCTCCTTAGTACATTACCACCAAGACAATAATTCATCTTTGCATGAGCATCATTCACAATCCCCTACCTTTTACAAAACTTCTTCAACTTCTCTTAATGGTTATTTCATATGTGCAATCTTTTTCTTTGACCTTTATAAAAAGTAATGATTAATATAGTTAGTAAGCATTTGCATTTTAGCTTCATAAGTACCATACTCACATAATTAACATACACTTCTCTTAAGATTCAATGGTGGGAACTCTATGAGTAAAAGTATTACAGGGGCTATCACCAACTTGTGAGTTACAACATACTCGTGTTTTTCCTGAGGAATACCTATCACTATCCTCTTGGTGATGATGTAACTTTCACACTAAATGTGAACTCCTTGGAAGAATATTCTATATAATATTCATCCCAATTAAAAATTTATTCTTTTAAGATGTATATAATATATTGGCATGTAAAAGTATTCATATTTTTGATTTCATAAGTATCATACTCACAATGATTAATATATCCAAATTTTGGGGTTCAACAAATAGTTTTATTTCATGTATCATAGTCAAAAAAGATATCACTTCCTTTCTATTGTATACACAAGCGAGGCTAATGGTTTAGTTATCATTGTCTACCACAACAATCTCACACAAACCCAATAGTAGTCCTAATTCAAATTTTATTTAGTCACTCTTAATTAGTAACCATATATAAAATAAATCAAACTATTCATTCATTTATCAATAAAATAAATTATATCACATAATTCAAGTTACACAAACCCTGGACTCTTGCTAGTTTGGTACAAATTTTTAATATATCCTTATAGGAAAGGAATTTTAGAGTCATGCCTCCTAACTCTAAAGAATAGCATAAATTATACATCTTTTGTATGATTGTGGAATCCCTAGGGTGTATGAAATTTTTTTCTAGGATTTGGTAGTTATCATAATTTTGCTTATTATATGAGAAAGAATGAGAAGAAATGAGATATCTTTTCAAAAAATGTTTATCTTCTACTTTTATACTCTACTAGCCTTATATTACTCTAAATAGGAAGTCGTGTCTTTTAGAAGAAAGTCATAACAGGCCTTCATTTCTTTAGTTTGAGATCATGATTCTAAAAAATGGTTGTAACTATATTCAACATTTTAATCATTCTATAACACAAAGTCATTGTGCTAGCAATGATCATGACTTGGGCATAATCTCTTTGTAACACAAAGTTGTGATACTATGAAATGGTCATGGCTTCATGTCTCTATCTATTTATAGTCTATAGAGAGTCATAGTATTGAAAAGTGATCATAGAGTGAAGATAACTTCTTATATTATTATATAGCCATGGTGTTGTGCGGAGCCTATGACATTGGAAAATGATATTTATTGATATTTTACATGGCCATTTCATTGAGAAATAGTTGTGGTGTTGGGAATTGGCCACAATGAAAAAGTAATCATTCATATCTCTTAAGTATCCATGGTATTGTGAATGACCATAGTACTAGTCTTTTCTTCTCTCATATAACATATTACTATAGCACGGTTAGGATGTCATGGTATTTATACTTAGCTTGTGCATACTAGTCATGTTTATCAATTACTATGAGGATAAGAGTCATGGCCTTGGGAATGGCTAAACTCGAATAATATCTTTCATAATATTTAGTACATCAAAATTCAAAGCTTTTAATAATTACAATGACTTTAGCATTAATAATTATAGCTCTATGTTTTTAATTAGTTCAAAAGACATAGCTTTGTCAAATGGCCATGGCCCTGCCACGAGACTACCAAGTAATATAAAGATAATATAATGGTGCTATGAAATTGGCCATGACCTTGAATACTAATAGGGTACTTGGTTGCTCCAACAAAGAATTAATATCATATTCATTTAAAATTTTTGAACTAAGTATGGTTGTGACTCTGTGATAATATCATAGTAATTGAGAATAGATCATATAGTGAAAATATTATGCTAAAGAGTTGGTAGTCTTATAGCATACAAGAATTATCATGACTAATTAAGTAGAGTTTTGACCAAGAATAGACATCAAAACAATTTAAAACTCATTAATCTGCCTCTTCTACTACACACCTCTAAAAACTCATTGATTTCCTTACTATTCTTCTAAACTCTCCAAAATACCAAAAATCATGAAATCAATAAATATTAGCCCCATTTCCACATCTACATATCATTATCAACTATCAAAATACATAAAAATATTTGATAATTTAAATACCAAATATATACAAAACAATAATCAAGGAGAGTTTATAAAGTTAAAAGGTATAGAATTATGAATGACTCAAGTAAAGATGATTTATTATCTTAATGGTGACATATCGAGGAGATAGCTATAAGTAGGCTACCATTAGGATGAGCTCAATGGTGATAACCACCTTTTATGTTATTAGGGCAATGAGTAATTATAAAACACCCCACAATTTATTTTTTGACGAATATAATATAAGCCAAGTAAATTAAATATTATCATATACATTAAATGAAAATATCTTCATATATATTTATTAAATAAACTCATGGACTTAAGATTATCTAACAATCTGACTATCCAATTACTAAAAATGAGTTGTCTCACTGTTAAAATATCAAATTGTAGATACAATCTCTATTGGATCGATATCTAGATTAAAGTCTACTTTACATACTTGTATGATTCGCTTACTTGCATTTCTATATTGATGAGGTATTCTCATTAACAAGCTTTTGTGATATCGTCTGACCAATAAAATTAATTAGTGTAATAAAGTAGTCACACACCATGACTTTGTGTTATAGAGACATTAGACTCAAGTCATTATCATTGCCCAATATCATGCCTTTGTGTTATAGAAAGATTAGAATATATTTTAGAGTCACATCCATTTTCTATAGTTACAATCTAAAACTTAAGAGATGAAAGAAAAAGTCATACATTTCTTGTGAAATTCATGACTTCCTACTTAAAGTAATGTAGAATTACCTTAGTATAAAATAAAAAGATAGAGAAATTCCAACCAAGCTTTCTAGCTCTTCTTGTTTTTCTTGTAAGTGAAAAGCAAAGTCATTGTGTAGCTACCAACCCCTTGGATAAAATTTCACATTCACTAGGGGTTCCACAAGCAAGCAAAGAACACAAAACTTAATGCTAATTCCTAGAATTTTGGGCACATAGCTCAAGCCCTCTTAGATTCAAGAATTTTTAACAAAATAGCATATGGACTAGGATATGTGTACTTGGTTTATATGATGTGAAAATATTTTTACACTAATGGATTTGTTAGATTTATGTTGTATTGTAGATATTAATATTTGGGTGATAAAATAGAACTTAAACTAGGGATTTCAACTATTAGTAGGATTGTGCAAAATTCTCATAGTGGATGGTGACAAATAAATCTTAAGGCTCACTCAAGCATATGGTAAAAAAATACTGATAGTTATTCCAACTATGATACATGAGATAAACCTATATGTTTAAACCTAAAATTTGAGTATATTAATCATTGTGAGTATGATTCTTACGAAGCTGAAAGTGCAAATACTTTTACATATCATTTTATCACATAAATTTAAATAACAAACTAATGGATCTAAGGTTGATTTAACAATCCAAAATATCTATTTTACTATAATCGAGTTGTCTCACTGTTGAATAATCAAATTGTTGATATAATATTTGTAAGATTGATATCTAGACAAAAGTCTTCATTATTACTTATATGACTCATACACTTACAGATCCCTATTAATAAGATACTCTTCTCAATGAGCTTTTGAGATATTATCTAAGAAAAAAAAGTAGGCAACATAATAAAGTCACAACACTTACCCTGCTAGCTTTTGGGATGCACCTAACTATAAAATTATATTTTGTAATAAAGTTGCAAATAGTGCTCAAAGGTGTAATCAATTCATAGCATATCAAATAATATGCCTTGAAAGACTTTTTGATCAATTTTTAGTCACTTAATTTACCTAGCAGCATATTTCATACTAAAAACTATTAATTTCATAATAATTCATTAAATTCTCAAAATGAGAATTTGATGTCATCTCAACTGTAGCCATAATCACTTCTTTGAGTATTTGACATACCAAACATACTTCCACACTAAAATCATTACTTATCCTCGAGCAATTTATCATCCACTTATAAAAACCTTATATAAACTTTCCTCCTATATAAGTATTTTCTAAGATTGATTTAGAGTATCATAGTGTACTAAAATGATCGGTTACTTCTTTTATGGTTGCTTAAAAAGTCATACTAGAGCTTGAGTACCATGATTAACTTTTAGAATTAATGCAATGGTATACTATATTTTGTATAACTTCCTACATATCATTATTACATCACAGTGCATAAAAAATTTTATTGGGTTGCCTCTCAAGCAGTATAATGTTTAATATTCATAGTTAGACTATCAATGAGTTCATACCTCGATCAGTAATCTTGATTGTCCAGACAAGCTTTTCAGTATATTTTTTCATTTCCTCTTTCCTTTTGGTTTTCTTTTGAAAATAGATCATCACCACAACTTGCTTCTTTTGAACATCTTTCATTGGGTTTTATGCTCCATGAAAGTCATGTCTTTTTTGAGTACCATGGCACTTATCATAGGTTGTAGGATGAGCATTTACTTTATATAATACAATTATTATGATTACTATCTTTATCTTCTAAAATTCCAAAGTCACTGTACTATTAAAAGCCATGACTTTCATAACTACGCCATTTTTTTCTACTTCCAAAGAATCACTAGATCTTTCATTTTTACCATGTCTTCATCTTTCATTTTATTAGCCACCGGTTTAGATTTTTCTCCACATTCACTTTATGTGAATTCTCCAATTTCTAATCTTCATTTTTTACATAATTGTGTATTGAAAAATTGGGTACCCTGCTTCCTTTTTCTTTATCTTCGAAGTAGTCTTTTATGCATTTGTCTAAAGTTATAACTTTGAATAATATCATGAATTCATGACAATCATCTTCAAACCTTTCTGCTCGATCACTTTCCTATCTTTGAATTTCTTCTTTTATGTCATCTCCCTTCTCTTCATCTATTATAGCCATAATCATTGTTGGAGCTATTGAAGTAACACTTTCTTCCTCATTAACCATTATATCCATACTCACAAATGGAACTTCCAAGGTAGTATTTTCCTCTTCACTCACACTTATATCCAAACTCACCAATAGAATTTCCAAGGTGCCATTTTTATCAATTGTACTCAAGTTAATGTCTCCCCCCATCATGTCATGTTGTCATAACCATTTTTTTCTTTTTCATTCACTTCTCTAGTCTAGAATAATAGCTTTATAATGAAATCTTCAAGTGATGAACTAGTTTCCAAATATGAACTATCAATCCATCAATTATGAGATTCTTTGATATCAATTATGAACTAGTTTCCAAATAATCAATAAATCATCGATCTTCAAAAGTTATATCTTTGGGAGACCATTTTGGTGAGCCCCTTCTCTATACCTCTCATGTTCAAAATCTCCAAAACTGAGTACAAATCTAAAAAGAAGTATGTTCAATGTCATAATTTGTATGAAATAAAAGTCACCATCAAGGTAAAAATGTGCTCTATTATTGTGAAAATCTGACCCATACATGGTCCTTTTTATGCCCTCGGCCTCAAGGTATTAGCATAGTCCTAGAGTTTTACTCGTGTATGGGTGGTGGCTGAAAGAAAAAAAAAATAAAAAAAAAAATAAAGACAAAATCACTATGATTACTAGATAAATACAAGACATGTAATATAAATTTCAATGAAATAAAATAAGACAATTTTATCGAAATAACTAAAAATAGAACTTTCCCTATTAAAGGGTTGTTATGTCAACTAAAGTTGATTGACCAAACTATAAAAAAAATTCCTAATAATAATGTCAAAAACATATTGTAACTTTATTACAACATATATTTTTATGCTATGGTGTATCTAAAAATTTGTTGTGCAAGAGTTTCTTATTCAATAGTATTTTATAAAGATATGAGTCATAAATGTACTAAAGTGAACCTTTATCCTAGATATCAATCTCACAAGGATTGCACATGCAATAGATTAGTCAATGATAATTAACAACTTTTCTAATAGGCATGATAAATAGAATTCAAGTCATAAATCTTATATTCTAAATATGATTTATATTTTTATTTGTGATTGATTTCATATATATTCTTTTTGTGATAATGCTCAGTCATAAAACAAAAACTAAATAATTATGAAATGACATCTTGCCCTACTGGAATACAATGTGGTAATCAACTATTAAGACATTCTTAATATTAATTCCCTCATAGTTATCTCATTGGTACTTTACCACTAAGACAACACCTCATCTCTGCTTGGAGGCCATTCATTAGTTTTAACCTTCTAGGCAACTCATTAACCACACTTAATAATTACTTTGAATATGCATTTTTATTCTCCGACCTATAGTGTCTTTCTCATCGAGAATTAATGTGATAATAAATACATTTGTACTTTCAGCTTTATTAGCATCATACTCATATTATTAACATATGTTTTCCTTTTTGTTTCACCAATGATACCCATATGACTGAATGTAACTCATAGGACTATCAGTACTATCTGAATCACATTTGTTTATGCCTATCACATGGCCTACATATCACTCAAAGGTTTATCACTACTATACAAATTACATTTGTCTATGCCTATCACATGGCCGACATGTCAGCGTACCCACTATGATAAGCAACTCTCATACTAGAGATTGGGCTCTTGGGATAACATTCTATTTATCACACAACATCAATTGAGAGTCAATCCCTCAAATAGATACATAATAGAGTGACCTATAAATATATTCATGCTTTCGTCTATGTAAGCTTCATACTCACAATGATTAAATATACCTCAATTTTAGGTTTTAATATATAAGTTTGTTTTATGCATCAAAGTTGGAAGGGCTGTCATTGTTTTCCATGACATCATCCACCACTCCATTATGCATATATGTGACTCATGGCTTACATGTCATTGTCCACCATTCTAATCATGCATCAACCCACCAACAATCAGAACCATAGTCTTAGTTTTATTTAATTACCAAACCATTCTTGATCAAATAATAGCATAACAAAATATCATATTAAAGAAGCAAATAGGGCATCCATCATAATAAATATATTACATCATCCATAAATTCTCATTTTAGCCTAAAATTTGGGACAATAATATATGAGACAAGTAAAAATTTATCTCATATAAATATGGGTGTCCAATTTCAACTCTTATGAGAATCTAGGCTTTAAAATCAAATTCTCTTAAAAACTCACTCAATTTCACTTTGATATGCTTATATGAGAGGATCCAAAATTCTTTTTTCTTGTATCACTCTTTTTGCTCATGAATCAAACCTGAAATAGAGTTGTAAAGCCTTTTTAGTCATCTTCCTCATGCATTTCATGGATCTCTTTGATTTCCTAGGGGTTTTCTATATACTTGAGTGTCGAGAAAGAGCTTTTTTAATTAGAAGTCATGATATTGAATAAAAGTCATGAATTTGGTCGATTTCCTACGTGCCACAACTTTTATATCTTTCTAATACTTGATGATCACGATGTTGAGATGAGTTTTGATGACTCATATGACTTTGTAACACAAAGTTATGATACTAGCTACTACTTTAATTTCTTTCCTCTTCTTGATGGCTAAAACTTTGGAAAAATCCACAATAGTCTATTTAGCCTCTACAACACAAAATCATGGTAGTGATTATGATTATGGCTTGTGTATTTTACTTTTGTAACCCAAAGTCATAGCATTGATAAATGGTTATGACTTTGGTTTCTCTTTTGAGCCCAGAGTCATAGTACTTGTGTTGGTCATGGCACAAGTTTGGTTCTCTATAATATTTTATAGCTAAAAGTCATGATACCATTACCATATCATCATCATGACATTGGCTTGAGTATTTTGTGATTTGGTAAATAAAAAATCAT
This sequence comes from Sapria himalayana, assembly GCA_029783825.1. NCBI lineage: Eukaryota > Viridiplantae > Streptophyta > Magnoliopsida > Malpighiales > Rafflesiaceae > Sapria > Sapria himalayana. The sequence continues at coordinate 676,765 of JAREIK010002378.1, read as the reverse complement.
GATGTCTAGAGGCTACCATGAATTTTAGCATCGGTGGGGTAGTTAGGTATTGCGATATGAAATTAATGTCATAGTTATGCAATTATTTTGAGCTAGTTTAGTTATGTTGCAAGAAATTTTTGTAACAAAAAAATTTATATTATATAGTTAAAGAATTGTGTAAACAAGGTGTGAGACTCATAGTGTGTAAAGATTGTTATGACTATGTATATAGAGTTTCGACCCAAAATGGATACTAAAATTAATCTATAGGTACTAAAATGTATAATAAAGTCATGGCAAATCAAATGTCATGACTTACATAACTCTTTTCTCCCCTTCTAATCATCAACTCTACCAAGTAACCAAGCAACATATTTCACACTAAAAACTCATGATTTCACAAATAATTGTCAAAATCCTCCAAAACTATGTTTTTGTGAAATTATTATAAATAAACACTTCTTTCAAAAAATATATATCATGAAAATTATACAAAAAAATTAGTATTATTGTGTATTCACTATTCGGTATATCAAATAGTAATTATAAATTAGTTTTGGCATCTATTATTGGCCAAAATACTACACACATAGTCATAATAATTTTTATACATCATGATTCTACTATCTTATTAACATAATCTTTTTAATATACAACACATTCTTTTGGTGGTGGAAATTTATTTGAGCTGTAGCTAAATTAGCTCAGAACAACATTATGTTTGTGACATTAATTCACATTATAATAACCAAGTATCATATCATTGCTAAAAGTCATGGTAACCTCTAGATTTCATGACTTTTCCTTTATCAAACTCAGAATACTTAAGCTAAAGCTACAATGTTGATCTAGGATTATAACTTTTGGCTACAAAATATTATAGAAAGTCAAACTCGAGTTGTGGCCAATGCCAACATGAGCAAAACAACTCTTGGCTCAAAAGGGAAACCAAAGCTTCATTCATTCTTTAATGCCATGACTTTGGGCTATAAAAGTAAAATGCACAAACTATGACCACATTCTAGCACCGTGACTTTGTGGTAAAAAAGTTAAATGAGTCATCATAACTTTTCCCAAAGTCACGAGCATCAAGCAAAGGAAAAAGACCAAAGCTACTACTCATATATTGTACAGTGATGTTATGTTATAAAGACTAAATGAGCAATCATAATTTTTCTCAGCATCACGGCCATCAAGTAGAAGAAAAGACCAGGGCTATGGCTCATACCCATTGCCACAACTTTATTTAGCATAGTGATTTCCATTTAAAAAACCTGCACCGAGTGTTTGGGTATATAACGAAAACCCTAAGAAGTCAAGTAAGATCCATGAGAGGTTTGAGAAAGACAACTAAAAAGGTTCTACAACTATATTTTCGAGGAGGTTCACAAGAAACAAATATAATACAAGATACGAGCATAGACCTTAGAAGGCAAGCATCCATTTTGACTCTCTCCAGGGGCAAATTAAAGTAAAATTGAGCGAGTTTTGAGAAATTTAGGTTTTGAAGTCTAGATTCTCTAGAGGGATGAAATTAGGCACATAGATTCATACAAGATGAATTTTCACTTGTCTCATATGTTATTCTTTTTAATTTTAGACTAAAATGAGAATTTAAGGATGTTATGATATATTTTTTATAATAAATATTTTATGTAATACTTTAATGTAATGTTTTATTGTAATATTGTTTAGTTATAGATGGTTTGGTAATTAAATTAAATCAAGACTAGTATTTTAGTTATTGGTAGGCTCGTGCATGGTTGGAGTGAAGGACAATAATAGTAAGCCATAAAACATGCTCACACATGTGGCAAGAAGGAAGTAAAATTCCTTTTGATTATGATGTGTGAGATAAACCCGTATGTTAAAACATAAAATTGAGGTATGGTTAATCTTTACAAGCATGGTGCTTATGAAGCCAAATAAATGAACACTTTTATAAGTCACTCTATAATGCATTTGTTAGAGAAAATGACCCTCAATTGATGTTTGCTAGTAAATAGAATATTTTCTTAAGGGTTTCACATTTTGCATGAGAGTTATTTATCATAGTAGAGGATAGTGATAGGTAAGCAACATGATAAGCATGAATGGATATGATTGATATGATGGTGATAGTCCTAAGAAGTATATTTGGTCATATGGCTATAACTAGTGATATATAATGGAAAACATATATTAATTATGTAAGTATGGTGCTAATTAATATAAAATACAAATACTTTTATTATCGCATGAATTTTCACTAAGAAAGATAATAGAGGTCAGAGAATAAGAATGCATATTCAAAATAATCATTAAGGATAATTAATGAGCTACCTAAAAGGTTAGGACTTGTGAATGATCTTCAAGCATAAATAATGAATTATCTCAATGGTAAAGCATTAAGGAGGAATCTGTGAGGAGATCATCACTAGGAAAAACTCAATAGTTGATAATTATTTTGTATGCTAATAAGACATGAAATTATTTTATAATTATTTAATATTTGTTCTATCATTGAGTATAATCACAAAAAGATTATTTATAAATTCCATCAGAAATAAAAATATGAATCATCTCTAGAATCTAGGATTTACAACTTGAATCCTATTTATCATGATTACTAGAGTAGTTGTTAATTATCATTGACTAATCTAACATTGCATATGTAATCTCTATGGATCAATATCTAGACTAAAAGTATACTTTATTACTTGTATGACTTATATATTTGTGGACCATTATTGAATAAGAGACCATTTCCCAACTAGCTTTTGGGGCGTACCTAACCATAAACTTAGATATTATAATAAATTCGCAACACTAATGCCATAACTTCATGGTTTATAAAGGAAATGTATGGGCCACAACCATTCTTAGTGTTTTAACTTCATGTTACAAATGACAAATGTATGAGCCATGACCATTCCATGGCATCATGACCTCCCACTTTAAAATATACTTATATATGCCAGTATAAAAATGGAACATAGGCCTTATACTAAAAAATTTTAAAGTAGAACAAAAAAGGATAGAGGGTGAAAGAGAGAAAAGTTAGGAGATGGTAGACTGTACTAGACCCTAGGAGGGATCCATGAGCAAGAAGATGATACAAGGCACAAGTTTAAACCCTAAGGAGGGAGAGTGAATTTTGACCCCCACTTATGGGTAGATCCAAGGTACACTAAATGAAAATTGTGGGTTTAAATTTTTGAATCCAAGATTCTCTTGAAGGTTATCATTGGAAACCTAAAATTTCTTGAGATATATTTTAAATTATCTCATGTAAATTCTTCCTCAATGTTAAGCTCAATTGATGTCTAGAATTGGTATATTTTGTTACGTGTGATGGATATATAATTGATAAATTTCATGTTTAGTTTGTGTTATTATTTGGTTATTGATAGATATCATATTTATTTAGAAATGAAATTAGGGTTTTACTATTGGTAAGTTTGTTCAAGTAATCATAGTAGATGATGACAATTAAGCCGTGAGACATACTCACCCATAATGATAAGAAGAAAATGATAGTCCTTCTGATCATAATACACAAGATAAACTTATACATCAAAACTCAAAATTGAGATAAAGTTTAATTATTGGGAGTATGATGCTCATGAAACTAAAAACATAAATACTTTTATAAGCTAATCCATTATGCAAAACTTATATGTATTGACTCTCAATTGATATGGGAGTTTTATAGAATATTTTTTTAAGGGTTTAACCTTTAATGTATGAGTTGTGTATCATTATGGTAGACGGTAATAAGTTATCCGTGAGACATGTACGACTGAGGTGACTCATAAAGTGGTGATAACTCTACAAACTACTTTATGTCATATGACTACTACCAATGTGATTTGAGGGATGACATATTAATTATCATGAGTAAGGTATTTATAAAGCTAAAAATACAAATGCTTTTAATATCACATGAGGTTGGAGAATAAGAATATACATAATAAATAGCCTTTAAGAATAGTTAATAAGAATATACATAATAACTTTTAAGTATAGATGATTTGTTCTTTTAGTGGTAAAGTATTTAGGAGACAACTATTAGGAAATCATCATTGTGGATAATCTAATAAGTGGTAACCACCTTCTTTTCTAGCAGGGAACTAGATAATTCTTATAATAATTTAATATTTATTTTGTAATCAAACACAATAACAATTAGCCAATTTCTACAAAATATTATGCATAATGAAATGGACAAACCTAAGAATCTAAAAGTCATACCAAAAATTTGTATCCTTCTGATTAGAACAATGATTGACTAATTGTTAGTTGGTTGAAATACCTATACAATATGTATGTGATTGATATGTGGATGAAAGTCCACTTTACTACACTTGTGTAACTCATATACTTATGAAACTATGTTGAATGAGAAACTCTCACCCAATAAACTTTTGATATATTGCTGAATCCTAAAAATTATACATCTTAATAAATTTTCAATATTATTCTATAAATTTTGGCATTTTAGTCTGTGTGTGTGTGTGTATCAAGTTTAGATCTAACTAAAATAGATGCTTTCAAAAATGCCCTAAAGCAAATAAATATGAAATCAAAATCTAAAAACCATAGTTAACTTGCAACATGAATTCACCTTTGAATTCCAAGACAAGCATCCAACTTCACTATGGCATAGTTTATTCAGTTGAAGTATAATGATTACTATCATAGAACTACTGCACCATGCAAAAAAAATGATGTAAAACTTGAAACATTGCAATGATGATGATAATAATTATTCAGGTTTGGTTCACCAATCTGAAAAATCATAATTTAGTATGCATAATGCATACCCAATATAAACAAACATTACTTTATCTTTATTAATTTGAACAAAATGTTTGGTGGAAGTCATGCTCAAAATTTTTGAATTTTTAATAGTTGATGCAATATGATATTAAATTAATTTTGTAATATTTGTTTTAATTTGTGTTGTGCTACATATATGTGTAATATAACAAAAAGTAGATTACTTTTATTTTAGGGTTTTTTATTTCATTTCTCTAGACATGTTGATTTATGAATGAAAAGATATTTTGTGATTCATGTGGTCAATTTATTACTTTTTTGTAACTATAGATTTTATCTATTTTCTTTTGAAAAGTACATTGAACTCGATTTCTACAAACTGAATAATCCTAATATTTGGTATAGGCATACCAATTTAAAAGTCTTCAACTCAATTTTCTTTTTCTCCTATCTCTCTATTTTTCTTCTTCTTTTAAAACAACATTAAGAATAGTTGAGATTTTTTTATGACAAAATTAACAAATGATTTGTTGAAATTCTTCTTCAATCCAAATCTAGCTTGAATTTGAGTATGGTTTAAAGAAAATCCTTATATGTACACAAGATTTTAAGGTTGAGAAATCATATTGGAGTCAATCACAACTATTTGAGAAAGCAATATTCTATATCCCCAAATTTCTAAAGTTGAAATTTGTCTATAATTTCTTTGAACTCAAGGTCCAAAGTAATAACGGGTGCAATTGTCATCAACTTTAGTCTGTAATTTGATACATCATAATTCAAGTTTTGAAGGCAACTACTATGATTTTTTATTATTAAAAATGAAGACCGTATTATATCACAAGATGTATGAGATCTAGTCAATATGGGTTTGATGTGCCATTTGATACATCATAATCCTAGATGCCATTAGAAAAATTCATTTGGAGTTAAAGTAGTTGGATGCTAGAGTATTACTATTCATCCATCAATGAATCAACAATAATATGTTTCAAAGAATTATGAGAGCAACAAAAGCAAATTTAAAATGAAATATCTTATAGAAAGAATTCCAAGGTAATAAAAGGTTGCATGTAATGAGACTACAATCCTTGGGGGAGAACTCAAGAATGTAAAAATAAAGAAAACTGAGATACTCAATGAATTTTCTTCGAAGTTTATGAATCAAATGAAAATCTATGATGAAGAGATTATTGACAACATAATCATTGAAAAGATTTTGGTCATCCTCTTAAACAAATTTGATTTGATTATAGATTTTATTGAAGAAACCAAAGATCTCACACAACTCAATATATAAGTCCTCTTAAGCTCAATGAAGACATATGAACAAAAACTTCTAAGACACTCTAAGAGATTAATAGAATCTATCTTTCAATTAAGACAAAGTCTCAAAGTAATGAACAAGCAGAATTTAAATATTTTTAATTGAAATAATTGAAGTTCTTTCCAAAGCACAAGAAATGGAAGATTGGAATGGGAAAGTGGTAGAAAAACTTGTAGTGGCAAAATTCCATCAAATGAAGAGAGGTAGTTCACTCACACATGCAATATATATATAAGTGAAAATAATGTTGAGAAGATCTATTAGTTCAACTCCAAGCCTCAATTATTACAATTGCAAGAAGTTTGAGTACATTTCAAGAGAATACATACTCAAAATAAATTAACAAACTAGTTGTCCTAATAAAAAAGAAACTAAATGAAATATAGTCTATGCTTCCCTCAGCTCAGCGTAATACTCCTGAAACTTATGGTTCCTAGATAATGGATGCAAATTCATATGACTGAAAATAAAGACTTATTCTTAGATAGCAATACATCATTCAATTCTCAAGTTAAGACAAGAAATGGAGAACAAGTCAGTATTGATGGCAAGAGAATAATCCAAGTTTAAATGAACTATTGTATCAAATGGATCAAAAATGTTTTACTAGTTTCTAACATAGATCATACTCTACTAAATATGGGTCAATCAATCCAAAATGGATATAAGTTGGCTTTTGAAGAAAATGAATGTGCCAAGTATGCCAGAAGATACAATAATATATTGAAGAAGGTTGAGATGACCAATAATAAAAGTTTCTACTTAGCCTAAATAATTTTATTAACATTCCCATAAAGATGAAATGTTTTGAACAATATGGACAAAGGCACATAAGGTATGGACATATAAACTTGAATAGTCTAAAATCCCTCAATTAGAAAAAAATGGTGCATGGGTTACTAAGTAATATTGAAGAAGTAAAATAATTATGTGAAGGATGTGCTATGAGAAAAAAAAAACAATTAGGCAATCCTTTCCCAGAGATGTTGCTTGGAGGGCTTGAAGTATTCTGCAATTGTCCATACTGATATTTGTAGAACAGTGTCACTACTTTCACATGCAAATAATAGATACTTTATATTTCTTGTAGATGAACAACTACAAGATGATGTAAGTATTCCTCATAAAGCTCAAGTTAGAGGCATTCTATATTTTGTCGAAGTTACAAAGTTATGTTGAAAGGAAACCTTGATTAATCAAAATTATGACAAGTGACAAAGGTAAGGAGTCCATCTCAAATCAATTCATTCATTATTATGAAGATAAATGCAAAAAAAAAACATAGTATTCAACTCCTTACACTCCTTGAAAAAATGAAATAGCCAAAAGGAATAACCAAGTGGTGTTTAAAATGGATAAAACTATATTATATGAGAACTTACCCAAAATATTTTGGGTTGAAGATGTTAATATTGTAGTAAAGTTACTAGATAGAAGCCTAATCACTACCTTGGAGAATGTCACCTCAATCAAAGCATAAAGTGGAAGAAGTCCTTCATTAAGTCATGTAGAAGTCTTTAGGATATAAAATATATATCCTAAAGACTCATAAACTTGTGACAAATCAAGTTGTTATGTTTGATAAAGACATCAACTATAGAAATAAAGTATAATGCTCTTCAGTAACATCTTATGCTATTGAAGAATTTTGAACTTCAAATAATGAAGAAATTACTCTTGATAAACTTGAATCATCTGGCACTCCAAGTTATGTGTTTCTATTTTCAGAAGCCAATACTTTATCTATAAAAGACATTTTTTTCTTCTACACTCATCAAGATTAAAACTTTTAAATGAAGATACGAAAGATATACTCTCAGTGCTATGTTGCCCAAAAATTTTGAGGGTGTACAAAACCTTGATTGGGTGAGTAAAATGAAGAAAAATTAATGATATTGAAAATAACAACACGTGTATATTAGAATAGAAACTAGAAAATAGAGAGTTTATGTGGGTTAAATAGATTTTGTTAATGAGAAATCATTTTGATATAAATGAACTAATCCTAAGGCCTTAAAACTAGGTTAGTATCCATAGGCTACTCCTAGCTACTTTGAATTGATTTCACAATAAACCTTTGCTCCATAGCAAGATAGGAAAGAATTAGAACAATAATTATCTTGGTTTCTCAACTGAGGCTAGTCACTATACCATCATGATATTAAGTTAGCCTTCCTAAATAGAGAACTATAGGAAGAATTACATGTTGAGCTATCACTTGGTTTCATAGTTACTAGATAAGAAAGTAAAGTTCATACTTTGACCAAAATATTTTATGGATTAAAATAAACACCTCATGCTTGGTATACTTAGATAAATAATTATTTTCTAGAACAATGGTTCAAATAAGCCCAAGTGAACCTACTCTCTATGTAAAAAAATAACAACCATATAATATTGATTATTATCCTATATGTGGATGATTTAGTATTAATGAGTATTATACTATATTAGTTTTAAAGAGAATATAATGGAGAAATATAAAATGAGTTACATGGGGCTTCTCTATCATTTTATTGAGTATTGATATACACCAAGATAATCAAGCTATATTCATTACCCAAAGTAAATATATAAACAACATCCTCAAAAAGTTTAGTAATATGGCAGACTATAAACTAGTGTACACTCCATTAATTTCAATCTAAAATCTTGTAAATCATGATGGAAGAACCATGGATGAAAATCAATTTAGAAGCTTAGTTGGGAGTCTTCTCTATCTTATTGCTACTAAACCCGACATAATATTTGTAGTGAACTTGATATCAAGATTAGTGCATTGTCTCAATCATCTTTACTTGGAAGTTGCAAGAAGGATTTTGAGGTACCTTAAGGGTACAATAAATATTAGCTTAAAAGTATTTCAAAACTATGACTATTAGATTGTATGGACCTTGTATTAGTAATTAGGTTAGTAGTGCAAGAAGCAATCCTATGTGGCCTTATGTATAGATAATATAGAACACATTTCTGATTCATTGGCTACTTTTAAAGTCATTTGGTTAAGAAGGATCATTTGGTTAAGAAGATATTGATGAATAGTAAACTAAAACACCAAAGGTCTATTATCACAATAAATTAGCTATCTTGATTTCCAAAGATCACATTCTCCACAATAGAACTAAACATATATCAATGAAGAATCATTTCATTAAATAAATAATTATATATATATATATATATATAAATAATATTTGATTATTGCAATACTAAAAATCAAGTTGCAGATATCTTCAGTAAAGCTTTCTTCTTCTCTTTTGAATAAAACATATATAAAATAAATAATTATATATATTAAAAAAACATATATCAAAAAAATAATATTTGATTATTTCATTAAATAAAATAGATATCTTCCATAGCAATGAGATTGATTGAATATCACACTAAGGAGAAAAAATATTAATGTAATATACTCTTAATCTTTATATAATTAATAAATGCATCCACTTGTTAATAATTATTTTGAATCATAAAGGGTGAGATCTATAATTAGATCAATATGCTTAGTGAGTTAGATAACTTTATCAATTGTATAATGAATATTTATTATTGATGGAATCCAAGTCCTATGAAATAGATTGAAGATATCTCATTGAGGATGCTTATAAGTTTTGATATTGTAAAACCTTACAGGTGAATTTTGATCTGGCATATTGAATAAGTTAAGTGGAAGATCTCAAAGTAATATATATGAGATTAATTGAATTAAATTGTTAATAATTTAATTTAATAAATGGGTATTCATAATCTTAATATGGAGAGTTGAACAAGTATTAAATAACAAAGGGCATGAGTTGTTTAGTATATGTGAGGAATTAGAATTATAATTCTATAGTGATATGAATTCTATTTTATTTTATTATTATTTTTTAATTATGTTTTATAAAAATCATGGTAAAATAATGCACAATCCATGATTGTGCATCCTTCTTCCTCGCAGCAAATATAAAATCAAGTGACATGGAAGAAGCTTCTGCTTATTGCAACTTCGTGATTAATTAAGGTATGTATTGAATAATATGTTCCAATATTTGTTTAAGAAGATAAAATTTTAAAACAATTTTTTTTATATGTGATATCACTGAATCAATCGAGCTCCAACAATAGAATCAAAGCCTCATTTGTGATATTATGTGTAAAATAATTGAGTTTCAATATAAGTACACGAATATATTAATGTCCTTAATTTGAACATAGGCATTCTAACGTCTATTAATTGGTAAATATTGATCATCTATTTAGATTATATATATGTGCATTTGAATGTGTGTTTATATGTGTTTGAATGTGTTTTTGGATGCATTTGATTGTGCATTTGGATGTGATTATAGTTATGCTAATGCTTATTCATTTTTTGGATTGTAATTTTGCATTTGATTTGTGTGGTTATGTAATCAAAATGAGGGTAAATAATTTTGATAAAGTTAAACAGAAGCTAAGTATTCTACAATTGAGAAGAACCGAGTTGCAAGTCATGGTGGAGCTTGCGTTGGCTAGGCATTGCCATATTGGAGCTCATAATGGGCAGCCATTGCTGTGATGGAGCTTGTAGTGGCTGGCTGTTTCCATAGTGTTGCTCTCTGCTCATAGTGTCCACCTATTATCATGGTGGAGCTCATAGTGGCCAGCCAATGCCACTGTGGAGTTCGTAGTGATGAACCATGCTTTGGTGGAGCTTGCGGTGGTGAACCATGTCATGGTGGACTTCCTTGGGGGTGCTAACCCTGAGCCTTTACAACTTTAGGTCAAGAAAAGAAAACCCTCCATTGGGGTGCTGACCCACATCAAGAACTTTCACTACAAGAAATTATCAATTTAGCTACGAAAATATAGCTAGGGAAACAATCCCTAGCTAATTTGCAAGTAATTAACTAAGAAATAGCAAGAGATATTTAATTCTAGATTGAATGATAAATTTGCGACATATTTGTGATGGATTAGAAATTGAAATTTTCGATGAAAAAATGTCCCTAACTAATATTGACAAATTATCATGATCTAAAAATAGCAATCATGATCTAAAAATATTTTTTTATAATTATATATTAATAGCAAATGATTAGTCATTAAGTATTAATTTTCACAAAATATATGCATTTAGCTAGGGATTTTTCCCTAGCTATTTAGCTCAGAATTATTTTCGTCGTTAAGTCTATACTAAATTATTTTTTTTTGTTTTATATATAATTTGTTTTAATATTTGATGTAATTTTATATATTAAAGATTTGTCATGGTCTATGGATGAGGGAACCTTGAAAGACACTTTCTCCTCTTATAATTATAAAAATAGGATATTATAAATAAATATTTACAAATATATATAAATATGAATAAAAATTTTATTAATACAGACTAAAATAACTATTTTTATGATTATAAAATTTTAAAAAATATACAAAATATTATTTGAATTAATTAATAGAGATATTTAAATATTTGTATTAATAAATACATTAATTAATTAATTCTATAATTATAAACATTTTTTAAACTATTTGAAATAATAAATGAACATACATAAACATTTGTATTAATAAAAACATAAAATCATTATTTGTATGATTATAAAAAAATATTTACAAAAAATCTAAATTAACAAATAAACAAGTAAATATTTTTAATAAAACTTAAAAAAAATATTTTTATGATTATAGGAGTCTTTTTAAAAAATTATTACTAAAAGATTTGAAATATTTGAATTATAAAAAAAAAAGATCATGTTCTTCATAAAATTTAAAAGATAATAAATTAATATTTAAGGATAAATAAATAGATGTTTTAATTTCATCTAAAAACTTTTGATGAGTTATAAAAAAATTATATCCAAGTGCTTATTAAAAGAATACTTAAGGTGTTTTTTTAGGGTTTTAAGAATGTTTTTAGAATATTTATAATGATATTTTTTTATCCTAAACATACTTATAATTATTTTTAGCCTTATTAATAGTTTTGAAAAGCACTACCAAACTGACCCTAAGTTGATTTTAATTCGTGTCTTATTTTTGCCTCTACCAAAATTTATAAGAATTAATACATTGAGTAAATTTTTATAGTAAATTAAAAAGAAAATAAAAATTAATATTAAATTCAAAATAAAATATGTAATCTTAAAAAAAAACAAATATTAATATTTTAAAATTAAAACAAGTTAAACATGTATATCGAACATAAATCAAATAAATCCAGTATATCCAACTAGGTAAGAGAATAATATTTCATCAATTTGTTGGTCAAGTCATACGCGTCTAGTTGATGGCTGACCAAGATAGCATCGAGGAGGCAATTTGCTTATGGAACATTTTTGGCAGCGTGTTTTGCTTCATCATTCTAATTCTGATCAATGTTCTTGCCTTTTCAATTCGTCTATTTTCTATATTTTCTGAAACATGGATTATTATGATACATAACCTAATCGATATTATTTCAATTTAAAGAGCTCATGTTGTGTTAGCATTTGTTACATTATTTGGCACATGCTTTAAGTTGTTGTACACCATCATACACTAAATGTATTTTAATTGAAACTAAGCTATGTATATTTACAAAAATGTATTCCAAATTCAAAAGTATTTAATTCTTATTGCACTCAAATATGAAAACCTAAAAATATCCTTTTTATGCCATGTCACCATGTCATGTCATATAAAAAATACATATCCAAATATTTTTTATGAGATGTGTATCAATATATATTTTTCATTAAAAAATAATATTTTAAAAATAAAAATAGTATATATGTAGCATAATCATATATACTATAAAGGTTATTACATGTATATTGTATGCATTTATTAATGTATATAGTATATAACATAATGTATATACTACAATATGTTATAATGTCTAACATATAATATTTATATGTATATACTATTTTCTTTATATAATATTCTTTTTAATAAAAAATACATATGATATATATCTTAAATAATTGTTTTTATATATTTTTTATTTTGACAAAGTTGCTTTTTTTAATTATTTTAAAATTGCATAATTTTCCTATTTATTAATTCGAGAATATTTTCATATTTTTCATTTAATAAACGTCATCAAATTGTACTTGAGAATAGCGAAATTTTATTATTTATTATTTTTTTAATAATCACGCTGCATCAGACTTGGGGACATCATTGACCTTAATCATCCCATGTTGCCTGTGGTAGCTAGTAGCCAGTGTATGTGGGTGTGGGGTAAAATTGACCCAAATTTTAGTTGATCACGTGCATCTCACGATCTAATAAATTTATGTCTTCATTTCACATTTAAAAAACAACATTTGTAGAGGAACCAATCAATTTATTTCTTTCATATCTTTGTATACGGAGGCGATGGCACCTCACGGATAGGCAGCCGATGGTGAGGGAAAGGAAGAAGTTATGGCTACAGCCTACGGAATCTAAACATTGCCCCGTTTCCACCATCTTTAATTATCATCGGTATCTTCTTCTCCTCATTCCCCGATGCATATTTGTAAATGAACACACATAAGTATTTTACATTTTCACCAACTGCTTGGAAAATCGGCAGCTATGCAAACAAAAGCAATGCATCTGGTAAATAGGTTCCAACTCAAAGAGGATCCATCTCCCTCATGAGTTTGATTTCTAATTACTAGAAAACATGTCAACTTCATCATTTCATAATTTAGGTCTAGCCAATTATTCATGCAATTTAATTTATGTGATCTAAGAAGTGATAAAAAACTCTATGTCACTTTGCATGAGATGAATCGTACATAAAATCTTTTATCTCTGAATGTGTACCACCTAAGACTAGTTTATGCGGCCATGTGAGGGAGATCTCACTTACAATTTGAAGCTAATGTTACTTAATGATTTTGAGAAGAATTGTTATAATTGTTTATTATGGTGGAAAATCTGGAAGCTTGTCTTGTGAAAAGTTTATTTTCATTACCGTGTTGTAATTAGAATCTCAAATATAAAATTAAAACCCTTTTATAAGTCATTCTTGAGTTCTTTTCTAACAGTCGCTCTCTTAGTAGAGATTTTGTTTCCCATACATTCTTTCTCATGGATATTTCACCTTTGAATAGACACTTGATCCTCTAAGTGTGACCTAGTTATTATGGATTTGCTCTTCTACAACAAACATACGTCATGATAATTACTTAATAAATGTTCTTATTGCAAGAAACACAGTTAGTAATGTTTTTAATTCGTTTAGTTCTTGTTTTTTTATTTAAAATTATTTGTGTTTGTTGTGCTCTTAGGATGATAATTTTCGAAATTTATAAAACAACAAAATGTATGTGATAGAAATACAAACTGATGTGAAGCAAATTGCCAACACATTTGTTTTTATTAACATTTCATCTTTTTTTCTCTAGACTTCATCAAACCTATATTTTGGAATGGTTTCATTTTTCTTATAAATAGAGATTGTCTTGGTGTGCTAACAAATATTTTTGTCCAAGGACTATTCCATGGATTCAAAATTTATAAAACACAACTTCTCTAACTATCGAGATATTAACTTCTCCCAAATTTCACACTAAACAAGAATATCATGCACTAGGTATAATCTTATATATATTGTTATTATAAACAAACGAGCTTCATGAGTCCTGAATCTACAAGTGTTCCTCTAATGTAGTATTGATAACTAGATGAAATACGAAGATAATTGATTTTGTCTAAAAATGATACATTTCAAATTCGAGACTCATTAGATATACTATTTTCAACTTTTGTTAGAGAGCTGACATTCTACGCTAACTTCCACATGGAGATGCCAAACAATAAATATGATGGAATATTAATTAATTATTTTTTAATCATTCTAACTCGCAAAAACATATTTAGGCCCTAAAGGTAAGTTTTTTGGAAGTGCACTTACCATGTGCCATGATGTAATTAATGCAAATTTGGGTAGGTTTCCTGGAGAAGTACCCTTGGTGCAGTACTTTGGTACATACAAGGATCTTCAAATCAGCTTGGTATGGCATAGAAAAAATTCATCTTTAGGTTTGTATTTTATTTTTCTACATTCTTTTCTTGTTTTATAGTTGTTCTTCTTTTGCAATTAGACTTGATAAAAACTTTGGTGAAAATTATGTTTTAGTGATATGTTATGAAAATAATTTTGTTTTAATACCATATTTGTTCACTAAATCAAAAAATATGCCATGAACCTAAAAATTTCTAAGGTATCCTCACACTCTCATCTTGACTTTCATGAAAAAATTATTCTTGCCCTTGTCACATCAACATGCTATATATGTGCATATATGCTATATATATGCACATACCCACACACACACACACACACATATGCATATATGCAAATATATATAGTGTGATGATGTGATAAGTCCAAAGGTATTTTTGTGCTAAAATTTTAAATGAGAGTAATTTGAAGCAATTATTTTTGGATTTATAAAAAGTAAGGTATCAAAACATAGTGTGCATTTATACAAATACTACCACAATGAATATTATAAAAATTCTAAAATTAAATATATATTGGTGATAATATAGTACCATGATAATTGATCACATGAAAGATATTGGGATGGTAGTGTGATGGTGTGGTAAGTCCAAAAGTATCTTTGTGCTAAAATTTTAGATGAAGAGAGTAATTATAAGTAATTATTTTTGAATTTATAAAAAAATAAGGTATCAAAATATAGTATGTGATTACACAAAAAATCAATACACCAAATCTCATTTGAATTTTTAAATTAAATATGTTTGGGTTATAATAGTTCTGTAATGATTGATCACATGAAAAATCTTGTGTTAAAAATTATGGTGATGTGGCAAGTCCAAAGGTATTTGTGTGCTAAAATTTTAGATGAGAGTAATTTTAAGCAATTATTTTTGGATTTATGAAAATAAAGATATCAAAATATAGTCTACGACTATATAGACACTAGCACACCATATCTCATAAGAACTCTGAAATTAAATATATTTGGGGGATAATAATATTGTAATGATTGCTCACATGAAAAATATTGTAATCATATTATGATGATATGACAAGTCAAAAGGTATTTTTGTGGTAAAATTTTAGATGAGAGTAAATTTAAGCAATTTTTTTGGATTTATGAAAAGAAAAATATCAAAATATAATCTTTGACTAGTATACCAGATCTCATAAGAATTCTAAAATTAAATATGTTTGGTTGATAATATTACTGTAATTATTGATCATATGAAAAATCTTATGTTGCGTATATATATCGAAGATCATATCTTAGTGTGATCAGAAGTAGTAGTAGGTTTTTGGTTTGAGACTGATCGCTTATACATAGTTTCTTCCAAATCTCATGCCGAAGCTGAAACATGGGACTTGTGTATTGAGTACGATCACTTATGATATAAGAACACTATTATTTTTCCAACATAGTACTAATACATAATTTTCTTAAAACTTGTTCATATGGTGTTGGGTTGCACCAAGCTTACAGGCACTGCTTGTGCATGTAGATGAAGATCCAAAAAACTTATATGACTCAAATGGTGGCCTAATAGAAATTGAAGATGATTATTTTCTATTTGCAGATTAGTTTGAACTTCCAATAAAATCAGATGGAATGTCAGAAGATCCATTAGAGGATGATAGTGATATTGTTAATTAAAATGTTATAATTATATTAGAATATTACAGTTTCAAATACTTTTTATATTTTGTTGTAAATTTTGGTGTGTATTATTCTAAAATATATGATAGTTTATCATATAATATCGATTTATATTTTCATTATATCTCTATTATTTGTTCTATGTTTTTACTTTTTGTAGTAGATGACGCATAAAGGACATGAATGTGGTGGAGGTGGACATGGACACAGATATGGATGAGATTCATCTAGTATTTTCGCCCTGTTGTACAATTAATACCATCTCATACCCACCCTATTCAGACATCAACAACACCATTATCATCACCATCACTGACACCTTTACCATCATCTACACACTTATCCGATATGTTTTTACCATTATCAGATATAAGGCCACCACCCATTGTCCCTCATCCACACACTTCTAATCCATCACCATCATCTACACCACATTTTACACCATCAATTATTGTTCCCCCATTTATAGCACCATCGACATCATCAAATGTTATTACTTCCTCTACATGCAGAAAAAAGTTAGTAATAGAGATTGTGGATGAGAAGTATAAGAAATATGTAAAAATTAATTTGATAAAAAATTATGATGTCCCTATTAGTGGTTTTGTTTTTATATATAGTTTTAAATTGCTTGTTTTAATGTTATTTGTTTATTTTTATAGTTTCATTCCATCTCACAAGTGTTTGGTTATAATTAAAAAATCTTTCAAGAAAATGGTGAATTCCAAAGCATTCTCGTGGAAGAAAGTTTCTGAATCGACAAAAAAGACTAACTTTTATGACTTTCAGGTAAAAACAAAGAAACAAAAGCATTGCAAATAAATTATCTAATTAGTTAACTATTATGCTAGTTATTATTCAAGCATAAAAGAATTATGTTCTTGTTACTAATACAATTTTTTTGTGAATTTTTTATATATAGAATCAGTGTACATGGGCACCCCAATTTGATGGACAGATAAAGTTATTGTGTGAGAACAAAGCTGCTAAATGGTACTCAGATTTTATCCATAAATTGAAGATTCTAAAAGATATGCCTAATTTTATACATGAGGATGAGTGTCCAACGTGGCTTAAGTATTGGGAGGAGCCAGAAGTGAAGAAAAAATCAAAGATAGCCAGCAAAAACTGACGGACTAAGGTAGCTAGACCATGTACAAGAATGTCTAGCCACACAGGAGGGTCAAAGTTGAGGATTGAGCATGCTCAAGATTTGATATCATTTATAACTTTAAAATATTTATATATTTAGCAGTTAACCTAATAGTTCAAATAATTTAAATATTTGCATGGTTTTATAATTTTAGTTAAATTTTATAACATATGTTATTTTTTGATTTAATAAATGCATATTTTAAGCTAGAAAATTGGCTCGAGATACTAATTTTTATAAGATTTTTAGGAAGATGCATGTGAAGAAAGTAGATGGGCAGTTTGTTGACAACAAGTCTCAGATGACTACTATAGGAATCTCTTATATTATTAAACTTTTGACTACTACAGTAAATTTTGAAAGTTGTGTGGAATGATTTATTTTATTTATATCTAGCACAGTATTTTATTTTCTATTTTATCACAAGACCTCGTGGAGGAACTTGTGACAGTCACTTCTAAGCCAGTTGAGGATTCTATGGATCTTCAACCAATTGACTATGATCCTATCTATTTGGAGACCAGAGAATGTTAGAAGAAGCAAAAAGCATACAACATCAACACGAAGGGAGTGACTTTTTGTTCTAATAATCATGCTTCTAGTTCCTCTATCACAACAGTAGTGGATGAGGTGGTCAAATAGCAAGTAATATAAACAAATTAATATTTTGTATTTATGGAGATATAAATGAAATAGAAGGATCAACAAATTACTCTTTTGAAAGAAGAAATACTGAAAATGAAAGAAGTGAAATTTGAGATAAAAAAAATTAAGAATGCAATGCAATAGTAGATATCCTATATGGAGTCACAATTAGCTGCCTTGATATGACAGATGAGTTCCAGTAGATAAACCAAGCAGGAGAGGCTAGCACAAATACACCAGCTAATGATGAGGATGATGATTTAGTTTTAGATGATTATACACATATGTTATGTTTTTGTTTTAACTATGTAAATCTTGTAACAAATTAATTTCTGAACTGCTTTTACTTTTTTTAATTATAAAAAATGGTTTATAGCATATATTTTTATTCAATTTAATATAAAAATTTAAAAATATGTAATCAAATTTTTTGTAAAAAAATAAAATTGTGAAAATAGTTTTGGAATGAAAATAGCTAGATATTTTTCCTTCACTAATTTAGCTAAGGAATTTTCTTCATATATTCAATCAAAAAAATTAATTACTACTAATAATTACAATCAAAATTAGCTAAGGAGAAAATATAATTAGCTATGGAATTTCTGTCATTCTAAAATTAGCAAGGACATTTTTTTTCTCGTTAATATTTTGCGATGAGCACTTTAGCTTGGGACAATTTCCGTCGTATATCCATCTCTATTTTATTTTAGCAACGAAATTTTTTATAATAGCTAGAGAAATTTTCCTAGCTATTTGGCCTTTTTTTGTAGTATTCCTTACAAATAAATCATTTGTTAATAAATTTTAAAACCCAAATAGTTGGGTTGTTGAATGTAGGAATTATGTGATGATTTAGTCATCACATAAATATGGAATGTATGCATCTAATGAAATGTATGCATGAAATGATACGGGGTGTAGTGGTAGGTAAAGATATGAATGATGCATATATGTGGCAACTTGTATGATGGTTATGTGTAAATAATAAATATTTCACGTAGTGCTCATGCATGCACACATTCATACAACAAACCACTATTTTAATGAATAAAAATAAATTAAAATTTTTATTTTAAGAAAAATGTTAGAAATAAGGAATTTGTAATCATATTTTTTTAAAAGGAAAAAATCATCAAACTTTAAAAATATCTAAGTGGGCAAGAAAGTTGATCAAGTATAAATCTTGTGGTCTCCATCATTAGTTTGTAAGTAATTCAAGTCAATTAGTATATTGCTCTTAGCGCATTTCCTTTTAGGACTGATTACCTTGTAGCTCAGCTTAGCACAAACCACCAAGGGATAATTCTATAGATTATTAAAATGAATGACTTTTATATCTGAGAAATTTATTTATGAATAGTTATTTTTGGTATTATGTAATAGTGTACAGTTAGCTTTATATAATAACATATTCTTTATTTGAATCACTATTATTATTTATAGGATCGAAGCAAAGTTATCTTTTTAATCTTGTTTGGTAAGGCATGTTGCCTGGATAACAAGATTGATAAGAATTAGCATGTCTGAACAAATGATTAATAGTAAATATCCTATTATCAAATCATATTATTCATGGTGTATCAAATTGGTGATAAATTCACTTGAGAATTGATAGAGATAACCAACACTTGAAATATATATCTAATTTGCTCATTGTAAGTTTTTAGGTATTAAATGAATACAAATGACTTTCAATCAATTTGTTATTATTCTCAAAGAAAACAAGATAGCACCAATTTCATAGATTAGAAAAAAAATTGCAATATTATTTTTACTAATGAAACCTATAAATTTATACTCACATATCTTTGCCTAAATAAATCTCATGAAAGAAAAGCCAAATAGGAAGCCATACTTATGAAAAATAGGTAAAAGTTGATGATATGTCAAGGTGTTATATTTTAGCTTATATGTCAAATATTTTTTAACATTAGTATTTGTCCATGGCTACTACCTATGATATGATATCTAATCTCAAAAAAATATTTGGGAATCAGACTTATTCTACCAGATAGAAATCCATGAAGGATTTGATGAATATTATGATGGTCAAAAACACCCTAGTAAGAGATCATGTTATGAAGATGATTGGTATTCTTAATAAACTAGAGATTTTTGGAGCTAAGATTGATGTGAATTCCTAAATCAATATTATTGTTTAATCACTACCAAATTGATATAAGTAATTCTACCTAAATCATAACATGAATAAATGTGATTGGACATTGGCATATCGCTTAAAGAATAAGTATTGGCTGATAATCTTATCAAGAAACTATCTCAAATCTTTTTTATTGAAAAGAATTCTTTTAGACCAAAATGAAAGAAGATGAAGAAATTTCAGAAATATATCATTATCCACATATAGCTCCTAAATCACGAGTTGGAGTAAAAAAACTAAAAGATAAATATTTTTATTACAAGCAATCATAACACTAGAATAAATAATTTTTCACCTATCTCAACAAGGTAAATAATCAAAATAAATCTCATTTAATAGTAGTTGATACATATATAATGGTAGTATCAACTGATACATGATATATAGATGCGAGAGCCACTAATCCATGTTTATAATTCTATGTAGTAATTTCAAAAAACTAGATAACATAAGTGATGATGAGATTGATTATACATTGGTGATACTACATAGGTGTTGGTGATTGCAATAAGAGATTATTTTTAGTTTGAGAAAGATACTTTTTTTATTTTGAAAAATTGTCTTTATATACCTTCAATCAAAATAAATATGATTTCAATTTCCAATTGGTTAAAGATGAATATTATTTTGTATTCAATATTTCTATAATAATCTATATGAATAAAAAATTTATCTATTCTAGAGCATTAAAATATAATCTTTATAATATTAATCCAATTTCTCCCTCACTATAATGAGCTGAATTAAATAATACTAATATATTACCATGTAAGAGAAAATAACCTTTCCAAATGAACTAGATATATATTTGGCATTTGTGCTTAGGTCATATAAATCTAAAATAGATATCTAGATTGGTTGAAGATGGATCTTTATACTCTTTTAATGTTAAAATACTTCCAATTTATGAATCATACTTGGAAGGAAAATGACCAAATGCTCCTTTTTAACTAATGGATATAGAGCAAAAAATACTAGTTAGAACATGTTCATTTTGATTTTTGTGGACCCAAAACTATCAAAGCAAGAGGTGACTTTGAGTATTTTGTCATATATACTGATGATTACTCAATGTATGAATACATTTATTTAATATGCTATATGTTCAAAACTTTTGAGAAATTCAAAGAGTATAAGGCAAAAATGGAGAAACATCTTAATAAATGTCTCAAGACACTAGGTTCTGATTGTGGTGGTGAGTAGTGCTTGAAAGAGTTTAGCGATAGCTTGTTGATTCATATGACTACATCCTAATTATCTACACCTGATATTTTGCAATAGAATAGTATCGTAAAAAGAAGGAATATATGACTCTTATGAATATGATAAGATCGATGATGATTTATTATGATATGCATGATTCTTTATGGGGATATGTGTTAGAAATAGAATCTTATGTTCTAAATTTTGTTCTATCTAATTTAATATCTATTACTCCAATTGAATTGTAGATTGAACAAAGCCTATTCTAAAATACATTCATTTATGGGGATACCAAACATATGTGCTGAAAGAGAAAATAGATAAGTTAGAACTAAGAATAAAAGTTAAGTTCTTCATGGGCTATCATAGAGAAACCAAGGTAAATTATTTTATTGTTCAAAGGATTAGAAAGTTATTGTAAATACCAATACCCAATTCCTATAAGAAGACTGTATAACAAGCTAAAATCCTTGAAGTAGGATTGTTGTAGAATAATTGAGAGGAGGTAAATTAGCCCAAACTCTTTCTATACCATTAATACATGAAAAAATACCACAATATAACATTACATATATCTTATTAGCACATCATAATGGAAGGATTCTTAATGACGTTGTTGATACTAGACCTTATAAACCTATCATTGACAAGTCAATTGCACAACCATATAGAAATGATCATAATAGTTTATAAAGATCAGTATCTACTTAGCATACCATTTAAAGTATAGAATTTATAGGAATGTCTTATCATAGTGGAAGAATTATTTATCATCCTATATGATATACACTCTTGGGGAAGCTTTATCATATAATTCTTGATGAAGTAGATACTAATCCTAGTAACTATGATGAAGCACTTATGGGTGAAGATGTAGAACTTTGAAAAAAAGGCAATGAAACTAGATATGTAGTCCATGCACTACAATCATGGTTGTGATCTTATGGAACCATCTGAAGAGATAAAACTTATCAAGTGTAGGTAGATCTATAAGAAAAAATAAGGAATAAATGGTAATGTTGAAACTTAGAAGGCAAGACTTGTTGCAAAACACTTTATTAAGAAAGAGATAAATAATTATGAAAAAAATCCTTTTGCCAGAAGTGATGTTGAAATCTATCTAGATTCTCTTATCTATTACAACTCATTATGATGATGAGATTTGGAAAATAGATAAAGATTATATTTTTAAATGGACATCTTAAAAAGTATATCTATATGATAGAACTTGATGGTTTCAAAATGACCAAGAGTACATGTTATGTAAATTAATTAAGTCTATTTATGAATTGAAACAAGCATCTATATATTGGAATATTCATTTTGATCAAGCCATTAAGTCTCATGGCTTCAAATAATATCAAGATGAGTATTATATATATATGTATATGTAGCGAAGTGGTAGCATTGTAGTATTTTTGGTATTATATATTGATGACATATTGCTCGTTAAAAATGATATGGGATTGTTGTATTTGATCAATGTCTAGTTGTCAAGTCAATTTGATATGATAGACTTACAAGAAGTTGGTCATATTCTTGAGATTAAGCTTTTATGAAATCATAAGTAAAAAATATTAGGCTTGTTTCGAGTTATTTATATCGATCATATATTGACTTATTTTAGCATGTAATATTTCAATAAGGGTTTTCTTCTTTTCAAACATGGAATTGCTCTATCAAATGATTATTATCCTAGAACATATAATGAGATAGAAAAAATAAAAGTAGTTTCTTATCCATATGTAGTTGGTAGCCTAATATATGTAATATTTTGTACTAGACTTTATATTTACTTTGACATAGGCATGGTCAGCAAATATCAATCTAGCATATGACAAGAATATTGGACAATAGTAAAACACATAATCAAGTATATAAAAAAAATTATAGATTATATGTTAGTATACGAAGCAAACATTCTTGTAGTAATTGGATATATAGACTCAAAATTCTAATTAGACAAGGATTTGAGAAAGTCCACCTCAGATTATGTGTTTATCATGGGGAGTATGGCCATAAGTTGAAGGAGTATCAAATAATCATTTGTTACTAACAATATGGAGGCCGAATATCAGGTATTATCGAAGATTGCTAAGAAGGTTGCATAGTTCAAAAACTTCTTGATGGATCTATGAGTCAATTTTTTGTGCAATTGCCTATTACACTTTATTGTGATAATAATGAGGTAGTTGCTAACTCAAAGGAACCTTGAACTCATAGGAAAGTAAAATAAATTGAGCAAAAATACCATATGATGGGAGATATTGTGAAAAGAGAAGATATATGGTGATAAGAGTAGCATCAATGGACAACTTGGTGGGTCCTTTTATGAAAAGTTTACCATCAAAAACCTTTGAAAGACATGCTAAAGGAATGAAAGTAAGATGTATAGTATTGTGACTTTTAAGTATAAGTGGAAGATTGTTAGAATCATTTTATTCTAAAAGTCATTTTTTACTACTTTTTGCTCCTCTTGTTATTTAAATTCATTTTTAATTTCTTTTCAAATTGCAATGAGTTGAGGTAGTGTTTAAAATAAATATATATGCATCCTTCATTATGAATAATAGATGATTTGGTGTATAGAGTTCGGCTTACATACATATTATCAGATTATTGATTATTATAAAAGTAAAGTTTATTATTCAAAATTTAAATGAAGTTAGACACTATGTTGGTAATATTATAGTATAATATTTCAATAAGTCTATCTTGAATATGAGGAATGGTAAAATTTTGATTTCTTGTGCTAATGTACTTGTTTGCATTGAATGAGACCAAAATGGAGTAATTATTTTATATTAATACATAAAATAAATACACACCATGATTACTGCAAGCAATATTATTCCCAATCTTGATATAATTGATAAACACGTATACTTTTTCATAATTATTTTGACTCATAAAGAGCGATATCTATAATTATATAAATATGCTCAGTAAGTTATATAACTTTATCAATTATATGATGGATATTAATTATCGATGTAATCCATGTCTTGTAAAAAGGATTGATGATATACTCTTGATGATGCTTATAAGTTTTCATATTATCTAACTTTACTAGTGGATTTTGATCTAGCATATCAAAAAAGATTAAGTGGATGGTCTCGAGGCAATATATACGAGATTAATTGAATTAAATTTTCAGTAATTTAATTTAATTAATGAGTAACTATACTCTTAATATGTGGAGTTGAATAAGTGTCAAATAGCAAAGGATACGAGTTATTTATACTAAGTAAGAGAGTACAGTTATAATTATATCTTAGTAGGAATTATAATTAATGTGAATTGTGGTATATATAATTTATATTGGGAGTTCAAAATCTTATTTCTATAAGAATCCCTTCTGTAGCCTAATCTAGTTTCATAAAAAAATATAATAGTTATAATTGGAGATTTAGTTTATTTATTTATAGTATGTGTGTGTGTAAAATGGGAATAATTAATTTGATTAAACTGTATCAATTAATATTATTAATTAATATAGATTAAAATTAAACTAATTAATTGATTATATTATAATATAATAAATTAAATTGAATCCTTAATATAATATAAATAAATAATAATAAGGTAACATATCACATCACTTTTGTATAGTAATGTGACATATGTTTTATTTTATTATTTTTTATTAATAATGTTTTATAAAAATTATAATAAAATGATGCATAGTCCATGACCGGGCATCCTTTTTCCTCACGACGAACATAGCATCAAGCAACACGGGAAAAGCTTCTGCTCTATTATAACTTCATGATTAATTATAGCATGCATTAAATCAATCTGTTCTAAACTTCGTTTAAGAGGATAAAATTTCAAAATGATTTTTTTATACGCATTATCACCAAATCAATCAAGCTCCAATGCCATGATATATGTTTTTAATAGGTGGAAATCTCTTTAAATCAATGAAAAATGTTCTTTAAAATGTCAAAATAATTAGGTCTTGAAGCTAATAGTTTTCGTTTTGTTCTCTTCATTTTAATAAATTCTTGAATGCATATCCTTACAAATTAATACGAAAAATTATAAAATTCAAGGAAAAAATATATATTTGATAAAGAATTTAGATTAGGAAATGACTATATTTTGTGAAATAAGTTGGATTTTAATTTTAGAAGAAGGGTTCTTGATAAATTTTGAATTGGGAAAAATGAAGGAAATAAAATTTGATTGAATGAAAATGTATTATTTTTAAAGGTTACTAATTTTATTATTTTCAAAGTTTTAGCATATTGTCAAAGTTTTTAAATTCTTGCTTTTCTGTCAATCCATATTTCATCACAATTTTGAAAGTTAATATATATAAAATAATTTTAAGTTTTACTATACTAAACATAAAACTATTTACAATAAAACATATATTTTTAATAATTAGAAAAAAAAACACTAAAACATAGAATATCTAAGTTTTGTTATAGTCAAAAAACTAAAAACCCAAAATATGACCCTCACCCATCCAAGTCAAATAAAAAAAAAATTAAAACTTAATTTTAAGAAAACATTGTTTTTCAAACACTAAGTATATGTTTGTCATATAAAGGTGTACATGGTTTGCATTTATGCGTATACAGATATACATATATTATATATGTTTATAAATATAAATAAATAAATAAATAAATGTGTGTGTGTGTGTGTGTGTATATATATATATATATATAGATTATACAAACATTACATATATTATTATACACATATATAATATTTATATAAATTTATGTATTTTTTTTAACTTAAACATTATATACTTTTTAACATATACTTGTACAAATGAGTTTTATATATGTAAAAGTTATGTAGAAGTATAACATATAGATATATATATAGGTAACTTATAAACAATATTTATATAATGTTACATATAAATGTATAAATGCAATATATATATATATATATGTATGTATGTATGTAAATGAGTTACACACACACACACACACACATAGTTTATAGCCTACAAAATAGTGTATATATAATGTTTTATATAAACATATAACTCGTTATAAAAGAGTTACAAGTTTATAAATGTCTATAAAGTTATAACTCATTAATAAACTTATACACTTGTTATTGTAAACACACATACATAAGCACAAACACAGGTGCACACACACACACACACACACGCACGCACACATATATATACTATTATAAATGATCCATGAGTTCATATATAACATCATGTATATGTAAACATTATAAACTCATTTATAAAATCATAACTACTTTTTTATAATGATATAATGAATTTATAATGAATTAATAAAGTTATACATATAATTAATGATTTATAAACTTATAATGAGTTATAAAGTTTATATATAACATTATACACACACACTATTGATTAGTTATAAAATTATATACATATAATTCGGTTACATATATAATATAACCTGTTTATAAATTTATACACAATGTTATATATATACACTATTTATAGGTTACACACATATATAAGTGTTATATATATTATTTACACACATACACACGCACACTCATAAAACTCATTTCTATGTTTATATATATAAACTTAGAAATGAGTTTAGTTCGCTAATTACAATTTGCAACGAAATTTAAAATGAATTTGAACATTTCTAATTTATAATTTATAAATGGGTTTAGGTAGCTAAACATTAAGTTCATATACATAAATGTTATATAAACTGAATGTTTAAAGAAAAATATAGTATATAAAAGTATATATATACTGTATATATGCATAATTGTATATACACTATTTGTATAAAAAAATAAATATATATGTTTATACGTATAAATATATATGTTTATACGTATAAATATATATGATGTATATGTTTATATGCATAAACATATACTCAGTATTTCGAAACATTGTGTTCATAAAAATAAGTTTTTATTTTTTTAAATCTGAATTCTGACATGAATAGGTGATGGATATATTCGGGTTTTAAGTACGAATGTTTTGGTGTATTTTTTTAATTATTAAAAATATGATCTTGTTTTTGTAATTATATTGTGATGACAGATGACTGCGTCTTCTTCTTCAGTCTTCAGAAGGTTTAGCATTAGGGAAATATAACGCGAGCGACACCAGGCTCTTTGAGACACGGAGACTTTTCAATGTCGTTAATACTTTCGGAAAACTAAAAAACTGACGTTGCAGAAAACTAGGGCGATCGAAACCTTAACGACCACGCGGATACATGATGGAGAAACAAACGTCACAGTGAGACCCCCATAGGACGAGACTTTGATATTCGAAGTGTCCACGCGTCATCTTCCTTTTCGAGTCCTGCTTTTTACGCATGCTTATAGCATGCCCTTACGAGGCGTTATGAGATTTAAGAGCTAGGCTTAGTCGGAACGTGATATGGCGACGAAAGGCTCAAGATCTAAGCTGGATCATGAAACCAAAACTCGCCGCCATAAGGTATGTGGCTCAAATAATTTAGCAGATATTCGTCCTGTTGTTTAAGTCACATTTTTTAAAACGGAAGGAACCTTGTTATCGTTAGAATAATATTATCGGTATTAGTTTAGTTTAGTTTTAGCAATTTTGTTTATGTGGCTCAAATAATGCTATCGTTAGAATAATATTGTTCAGTGTTTGTTGTTAGAAGATATTCGTTCTGCTATTTATATTTCGACTGTTATTTTAGCAATTTTTATCCTAGATAGCTTGTAAACTCGACGGCATGAACATGATACTCAGCGAATGAACCTCCTATAAGCCACTGTGGCAGGTCTAACTTTTCTTAGTTTAGTTTTCAGTCAAATAAACAAACACTGAACAATACTGAACAAAAACACAGTTCTCTAGATCAAACGTACAATTATTCTCATGCTAACCATGAACCCCAAGCCAATCGCGAAATCCCCGAAGAACTAAAATTGTACTCATCTTTAACCACAAACTGAAACGACAACTCTTTATCAAAATGAACATAACGGCAACCACGAGAGTAGTAAATAAATTAAACCTAATTATTTTGTCAGGTTTGTCTTTGCATGGCAATGAACAAATACGAGAGTAGTAAATAAATGAACACTACAGCTATCAAAAAAATTGAAATTGAGACAACAGTGATAGTCATCCTGTTTAGATGCACACTACTTCAGCTGAAGGTTAAGGAAATGCGTGGTTCAGTGGTTTCTCTTCTATAAACGAAGAAGAATGAATTTGATTCATCTTGTGCAACCTTCTACAATTGATAGAAATACAACTATGCTGAATGATTTCTTTTTAATATTTTTCTCAATGAACTCAAATTCATGTCTCATGGTTCTACCCACAGCACTACAACATGATAAAATGCATATTATTTGGTAGTAGCAGAAATATATATATGTTAATATGAATAGATGAGAAATTATTTTAATAAAATTAGAACAATAAATTAGGAGATACTAAGGTATCACACCAATGCAAAATATAAGTAGGTAGTAATATTCCATGTTATTTGATCATGTGTAAAAGAGATCAAAACACATGCTATTTGCAACTTGTATATTATATTTGTCAGAGTGATTACATAAGTACTATCATATTTAATTTTATAAAAAATTAAAAGTTAAATATGTTTGGACGAGAATAATATTTGAATGATTGATCACTTGAAAAGTGAATATTGCATGTATATATTAGATGTTAGTATGATGATAAATATCTTCAATTAAAAGAGATAAGTCTCGGGTTCAAGATTTATCAAATATAATATTTTTAACTTTTAAGAGTAAGATTATTAATATATTAATCTATCTCAGACTCTGCATTAAAGTGAGACTTTTTTGCATTGGGTACGATCACCTCTATATTATATTTTTCATCTCTCATATATAAAAATTGGGAAATATTGTATTTTCTCATTATGATTTTCATGATTGCCATGAATTACTCAAATTTGAGAGATTCTTAGTGATGGTAAAATCTTAATTGAAGTATATTGAAGTGGTATCTCATGGCTTGCTTGCTAGCAAGGCACTCACAAAATGTCTCGAGGCTTAAAAATAACTTGAGCATGTTGTATCTATGGCTATGAAGGTGACACAAAAATGGCTAAAGCAACAAGATTTTTTTTTTGCCAAAAAGAAAAGCATGGAAAACTAGTTTTCCTCAATTTCTTTTTGTTTTGTTGTGCAAGAAAAAAACATGCTTTTTTATTTTCTTTAAAAAGCAACCCATATTTGTAAAACATGGGTTAATTAATGCATGTGTTTTTTTTCTTGTGCTATTTTTTTTGTTGCTTCATAGCTTATACGCATGCATGACATATATATTTTAAAATTTAATTATTTGCTAATTGATTTATGAATATAGAATAGTAAGAAGTATTTTAATTTTTTAGCATGAATTATTATTATTCTAAATAATGTATATCGATAATTATATTAAAAAATGATCAATTTGGCAAGTCACTAATGAGTATGAATAAATGAATATCATTGAAAGATTGAATTAAGAAATGAAAAAGAATATGCATAATCTTGATTTTAGTGCAGAAAACTAGAATATTGCATTGTTTGCCAAATGAAAATTCATAGAGCCTATGCTAATAATATTGATAATGAACATAAACTTTTATACATGAAAGAAATAAATACATAACTTCTAATAATGAAAATCTCGCACTAAAATATAATAAAACTTAAGTCTATAAATAGAAATAAAAACTATTATATGTAACTTATATACCGGGCGTTCTTATTAGAAATATAAAAAAAAGATAAATAAAACACTACTGCAATACAAAACACATAGTGTGTCCATCAAAATATTTCATAAATATTTAGTATTCTAAACTTTGAAATAAGAAGTGAGCCAATGATTCTTGATATTCATAAATGTGTTTGCCGACTAGTTTGTGGTATGAATGTATGTTTTAATTATGGTCTTATTCCATATCTTTTGCATGAGAAAAAAGTAAATCATATTTATATATTTTATTTATTTTTAGAAAATTATATTAGAGGTTATATGTCTTATTGTCTGGCAATCAAGGTTGGGATTAGTATCAGAATAAAATAGATACTCGATATTATCATAAAAGTGTTTGATTTAAAAATTTTATCAATAATTATTATTATCGTTTAGAATTTTATCTCTATACTAGTTTATGAGATTTTTATTTTTCTCTTATTTTTTATGAGATAAAATCATCACCAAGACAAATATGATATCTTGTTGTAGATATCTTTTTTGTGTTAGATGGTACCAAAATGAGATTTGAAACATTCGTTAGCTGGATGTATCAATGATCATTGAAAGGGGTATTGATGCATATAAATATTTCTTTTTATACCTAAGTATGCAGAGCTATATCTATGCTATCTTTCATGAAGAACCTCAAAAATAATTAAATATACTAATTATGTAAGTCAAATTTGATATGATGATAGTGATAATTAATTTTTTATATAATTTTTTTGTATGGTGTCAAGTAAATTGGAGGGTACATATTATATAGGAAATTATTACATAGTTTAATAAGTATTTCTTGGAGTAAAATCTAAGAGATTAATCTATTTGAGAGTATCAACTACATATCATCTCTATGATAATGTACTATCTTTCATGTCACAAGTCACTTAAATCTTAATAATTTATTTGAGTTTCTCAAGCTTCTTTATTTGGAATAATGATTGAAGATTTTTCTTTGAGTTAAATGATTCTCAATTTATCATTTTTCATAATAAATATATCACACACACACATACACACACACATATATATTCAATAAAAAAAGTATGTCATTAAAATCTTATTTGATAAAAAAAAAGTAATTTGTAACATATTTGTGCAAACCATATATAATAATTGTAGTTGAAAATTTTTACAAATTAATTTTTTAGAGACTACTTTAGGCCATACAAGCTAAATCAGAGTGCCCTATTAATGCTTAAAGTTAGGAGACTACTTTAGTCCATAAACGTTACTATGAAAAAAAAATATTTATTATGTGATAGTTGGTATGTGTTATAAATATTTATATTGATGCTATATTGGCTACTAGAGAAAATATATCTTGATAATCTGATTTAAGCATTGAGTAAATTTCATAGTTATAAATTTTTTTAGGTGATATACCTTTTTATCTGGATCTAGCTTTACATTGAACATTCATGTGTAGTTAGTAATAGGTATTCCTGAAAGTTAAGGTGTTAGTTTATAAGTTTTATTAGAGTGAAAGATATTTATTTTTTCACCATGATTTATTATCATTTTGGTTGAGATAGTATTTCAGAATAAAATTTAATTATTATTGTATTGTCAAGAGAAGTAATGAAAGAGACATGAATGAAAAAAATATGAGTGATAATACTTAAGAAATTAGATGTTGAGAGTATTTCTTTTATTTTTTTGAAATTCAATCATATAAAATAATAATAAAGGGAATCGACTGCAGAATCATGTAATTTTTTGAGACTCTTTTTTGCTTTGAATAAATTATGCATGTCTCATTCTTCTCTGATAAATTTGAAATCCCATGTGATTAAGTTTTCCTATTCTCAATTAATTTTGAGTTAGAATTAAAATTTGACATGATAGCTTTTATTTTGACTAGACTTGAATGAAATTTATTTTTTAAGAAAATCGTATCATATCTGTAATTAATCAATTTAGTACTTATTCAAACATATTGATGATTCAATAAGAGAGTCGGTATAATGAAAATCAATAAGTTCAAAAATAATTAAGAGTATCTCTATTTCTTAGTTGAAGACACAAATGAGACTCTAGAGGAGTAATAAAGAGTAAGAGGTACAAATATATCATCTAAATACTTATCATGCTTCTATTAATTAAAGAATGAGTTTTATTAAAAAAAGATAATATAAATACTAATTAATATTATATCAATTTCAAATGAATGATACTTGTATGTCATTTGAATATTAGATTAATTAATAAAGTTATACTCTATCAGCTTAGATAACATCTTGTATTGTCGTGAAGAGAAATAATAAAAAAAGGTATTTAATTGATGAGGTAATTTGTAGTTAAAATTAAATCTTCTCTATTAAATATCTATTCTTACATTTTCAAGCCCATCTTATAGAATTGCGCTAGCACAAGATATGTAGTATATGAATACATAATCAATATAATAAAAATGATACTCATCATGCATATACTATGAGATATTATAATGCCTAATAATTTTATATGCTTATCAAATTCCTATTTTAATCAATTATTTTTGTTGTAATTTGTAATTTTTTATTATTATTATTATGCTGATGTGAGCATCTAATTTATATGTTGTTCTAATTATATTTGTTTATTTTTTAAAATTTTCTTGTATAATGTTTATTCATTGGATGATTATATTTTATTTTTTTATTGTTTTTTGATTAAGATTAAACATCATACTAGCATTAATGTCCTAGAGAAAAATCAATTTGGGGCGGGTAAAGGTTATAAATCCTAGAGAGGAGAGAAAATCATGCATTGAACTAGCATAATGCATGTATTATTGCATACATTAGTGTATGCATGCTTGATGGAAGAAGAAGAGACATTCATTTTGGTGCATTAATGGTATCATTGTGGCTCACCCATTGTGAGCGAGGGGTGTTGACTCCCATTGCGTCAATGCCGTAAAGGAAACATGAAGTATGCTAATTCTCTCGTGGCAATGCCACACTTTGGTGAAAGCTTTAGTGAGGTTGCATTAGTTTTGATTTGGATATTTTAGTTTGGACAATTCGGTTTGGAAAAAAACTATTAAGGGTTTTGGGTGATCCAAAACCCTAATTTTAGAAACTCCAGATTGTTTTTTTGTTCCCTAATTTGAATAGAATCAAAATTAGGGAGTGTTAAATTTGTATTTTTTTAGGGTTTTAAATTGAAGAATCCCATATTTTAGTTGACAACTTATTTTAGAAATTATGGTATGGTGCCGATATATATAAGAGGTATTTTTTTTACAATGAAGATTTGTTGGGAATAGAGTCGCACCAAAGGTAAATTTTGATTGTTATTTATCACCCCTCAAATTTTGATTGCTATTTACAATGAAAAAATTAATTACCTCCTAATTTGAATAGAATCAAAATTAGGGGATGCTAAATTTGTATTTTTTAGGGCTTCAAATAGAAGAAGCCCAAATTTTTGTTGGCAACTTATTTTAGAAATTGTGGTATGGTGCCGCTATATGCAAGAGATATTTTCTTTACAATGAAGATATTGTTGGAAAAAGATTCACACTAAAAGTAAATTTTGATTGCTATTTATAGAGAACAAATTGAGAACCCTGCATAATGAGATGAACATGTGAATTACTAGTGTCATCCAAAGGTTTTCATAAAGTTCATCTACTATGATACTTATATTTTTTAGAGAGGAGTATACAATACTTTTTTTTAAGACAACAATATATTGATTCATTCTTTTAGGTTTCTTTGTTTTTTTACTTGTATTCTTATCTCAAATTCTTGGTTCACATAAGCTAATTTTTATGTTATTGCTAATTATATCTTATTTTCTATATATTTTTTTGTTCTAAAATTTTGTTGTCGCTAATAGCACACATTCAGAAGTTACTTAATTTGGTAGTATCCGATTGGATTTTTGTTATTTCTCTGTCATACTTATTTTTGTTATTTCTCTGTGTCATACTTATTTTTGTTTGTTTTGTTAATTTATTCTTTATGATTTATATTTTTAGATAATTTAATTATTATTTTATTTTTACTTATAATATTTATTTGTAGGATGAAGAAATTTTGAATAAATTTCTATTTGATATTATGTATGGTGAATTGTATGTTTTTTCTTTGACGGTTAAATATCTTTTTAGATATTTTAATGTGGTAGACTCATTACTTATTTCTTCTCGGGTTGGTCACCCAACAAAGTTGAAAATAATTTATCATAGTATAAAGGATATTTTTATTGTAGAGTGTGTAAATTATTAGTTAGGAAAGTTTATGAGAACTTCTTATCTTGCACGTTATTTCTTAGCATATATTTCTCAGCATATATTTTAGATTATATATTATTGGATGCTCATGTTATGTTCTTTATTCCTCTTTAGGATATGAGAAGCTAATATCTAAGATCTTAAAATGTATCTTACTTGGATATTTTAATGCTAAAAAAAGTCTAAGTATTTTTTTTTGGCTAGTAGAATTTTAGTAAGTACAATTTATCTTTTTTTACCACAAATCATTCTTTAATGAGCTTGGAAGAGTTTGAGTTAAGAAGTTGCACTTGGAATTATTGTACTTCGTTCCTTCATGTAATTTTGCCTAGACTCTAGTATGTAGAGAGTTCGTGAGCTATAATTGAATTTGTTGGTACTTAGTATTATGTTATTATATAGGAGTTATCATATATACCTACAAATTTATATTATATTAATTTTGGAGAGAGTTAGATTTTTCGGGAAGGGAGATTTTCGTGTCTCGATGACATCATAGTCCATAAGTTTTCCCCTTTGTAAATTCTTATTAGGCCTATAATTATGAGACTTAACCGCTCATGACTAATAGTCTATACTAGGAGAAAGGGACATACCCAACTTGCTCAGATAATAGATGAACCTATCAAGGAGTTTAATGATTCCTTAGCTAGTTTCTCTAATCTTGATTTTTTAATCACTGTTAAGAAGGGATTTATTTGGTTTATTTAATACTTAATTTTCTCAATATTGAGTAATATTTAATACTCAGTTTTATATATTGTCTTAGTCCTATATGGTGTGTTTTTTTTTATTTTCTTATTAATTTTTTTGATAGTAATAAAATACCAAAGTTTTTTCTTAAGTAATATCTCATCTAGGATGATGTTAGGTTTTGATGGAAGAAATGTATTTCTACCACTTTAATATGATTTGAGAATAAGTATCATGATATTTTGAAAGAATTATTATTGGTTGCTGGTATGTATTCATTATGAAGACATGTTCAAATAAAAATGTATATCATCATAAGATGAGAAAGATTTACTCAAATATTTGATGTTGACTACAAAGATATTTTTTTCTAGTGATTAAGATGATCTCAGTTTAGATTCTTACTTCTCTGATAGTATTTCATGGTTGAAAGATATATTAGCTAGTCATGAAGATCATCTTAAGATGAGACATGTAATAAGAAGTTTTATTCAAATATTTAATGTTGATTACTAGGATAATTTCTTTATAGTAACTAAGATGATTTCAGTTCATATTTTTATTTCTTATATAGTATTTCAAATTTGGAGGATATATTAGTTATATATGAAGAATATATTTTTTCATGTTGACTTTGAGGAAGAGATATATATGCAGTAGTTACCTGAGTTTTGAGCAGCACATTAGATATAACTTATAAATTGTGGAAGGTATTGTATGGTCTGAAGTAGTCAAGTCACATAAGCTTGGTTTTGAGACTTTCATAGATAATTATTTCATTTAGGTTAGATAAATATGTTATAAACTTATTTTTTTTTATCTTTTTTAAAAAGACATTGATGAAAGAGTGATTTTTGTGATTGCTTATGTGAATTATTTTTTGATTATGAGATATGACAAGTTGAGGATCATCTAATTCAATGAACTCCTTCATGCACAATTTCAAATGAAGAATCTCCTATGTGTCATCGTGTCACATAGGAGATGTACATATGTTATTTTTGCTAAAATTAGTCTTTTGGGCTGTGTTTGAACAAATATTCTTATTAATTTAGTTATTAATTTTATTTTTGATGCGATTTTTTTGATTAACTTTATTATGCATAATAGAATTATAAAGATCCTATTTGATTGTGATTAGATCTTATAAAATATAAGTAGTTACTTTAATTAGTTGCTTGCTAAATTCTTTTCTATATGTTCACTTTGATGATATTCTTTGTTTATTGAAGTATGTGAAGAAGTTTCTTGGACGTGAAATTTTTTTTAGTGATTATGAGCAAATGTAGTTAATTGAATATTTAGATTCTAGTTGGGTGACATCATATATTGAAAGGAGGTCTACAATAAAGTTTTATACGTCTTGGAGACAATCTAGTCTCATAAATAAGTAATAATTATTTTAAATTAGTGCAAAAGTGAAATTTTGAGTGTTGATGATATTTATTTTATATTTGGTAAGCAAAATATAGACATCCTTATGAAAGTCTTGAGGAGGTCTCAGCTTACATTTTAATTTTTTTTTAAGTTTGATATAATGGACTTGTATGAACGAGTATGATTAGAGGTGTTATTGTTTTTTATTTTTTTTAATTAGTATGTTGATGGGAGCATCCAACCTATTGGCTATTTTATTCCTATTTGCCTATTTTACAAGAGTTTAATTGTATGATATTTATTCATAGAGAGGTTGTATTTTATTTTTTTCTTGTTTATGTGATTTAAGTTCAACAAATTAAAAAATAAAAAAAAAAATCTATTTTGAGTGTTTGCTTTACTTGATCATTATATATCTAATGTATTAAATCAAATAAGTGATTGTTCATATAAATTTGGTGGGTAACATATGAAGTTATAATGTACTTTTCTAATTGATAGACCTTACAATATAGATAAAAATATTTCAAAAGATCTATAATTTTCAATTTGGTAAAAGATGTGTGACCAAGTCAGAATGAACAATCAATGACTTTACAATGTTAATGCTCATAGTGGGATACATAATCATAGAAATAAAAATGTATAATTTATTCAACTCAATTTTAAATGTAGTTTTTGTCGAAGTATTTATATTTTACAAAAATAAATCAATAGAAAAAAAATGATATCAAAGTTAAATTGTCTAGAAATGTAACTTAGAGAAAAAAAATTTACTAGGATACCCAGGAACAACAAAATATGTGAAAGGGAGTCTTAAATCGAATGTTTTCATAATCAAGAAATTTAAATAATTTATTATTTATTTTATAATATTTAGGAAAATAAAAGAAAAAATAAAAAATAAAGATTAATTATATATGATGTGATTGTTGTTTTCTGAGTTAATAATACAAGAGTGTAAACTGAGAAGATAAGTTATGAGAGCTGTAATATCTGAATGTTGAGAAGAATCTGTTGTTGCTGGTCACAATGAGGGAATTTTGAGAGGACATTTGGATAATATTGATAGTTAGTATGTTTTTTTCAATATCTTGTAATACTTTTGGTTCCTTTTCTAGAAATACCTTTCAATAGTTTTTCTTGATGTATTTACTTTTTATATAATGCTTGCACAGTAACAAGGATATTATGTTTTTGTATCTACAGTGATTGATACTCACTTTATCCGTAAAACATGTTATATAAGATGCCTTTTCAGTGAGTTTTTATCTATCTCTCTTATGCTGAATTTTCTAATGATAAATATATCGTTTAGTTGGGAAAGCATGATCATCCCTAATTTGGCGATAAAACATCATAAATTGTTAGGTAGTCAGTTCAAAAATTTCATGTCAAGAAGTTGTTCCATATATCTGCCTCCATGGGGAATGGCTCTAAATATTATGTTGCTAGCAATGTACAGCGAGTTAAATAAGTAATGGTTTATTTTGACTTTCTAGATTCTTCTAATATCAATTTACAAGATGAGAAATAAATCATATATCTACATAATGTGAGACGGCTACAATAATGCTGTAAGTTCTCATAATACATTGCATATCGTGCAATATGAAAATATAGATGATAAGTCTGTCTTAATGGATTGTTATACCATAATAAACAATTGGGAATCAATCTGTAATTAGGTCTTATTTATTTCATTACGAGGGGATTTCTTCATCAGATAGTCAAATTTTGTCAACCTAAAAATAATATATGAACTTCAATGGCTAATTATGTGTAATTCATGGTCTAAGGTTCCACAAAATAATAACTGCATTCAAAATAAAATAAAATTAATGTGCACCACAATACGAATACATTCGATTGACACTAATAGTGGATTTATGTCTTTACACACACTGCTCAACTTTCCTTATGATTGTCATACACAAAAGTATATTGCACTAATGCCACACATTACACACACGTTTACACTTTTACTGCACACACTGCACTGAAACTGTGCACACATAGGCTCATGCACCAACGATAATCTGCACATGTTTTTACTACACATGTTCATGGCACACATTGCACTGAACTTCATCCCACAAGTGCACACCCTATCATGCATTTTCATTCCTCACTTCACACCTCCATCATCGAGTGCATTGTCTTTATGTTAACAGTATAGATGCTATTATACACCTACACCAATACGTGCTTGTATGTTGCAAAAGCACTTCCCACACACACAGTGTATGTCCTTGTTATGACAAATGCACGTCCACATGTTTTTTACCTCCTCTCTCTCTCTCTAACCTAGCTCTGATATCATGGGAGAAATAAAAGAATAGTTTCAAATAATGAAAAACCTACACTACCATACAATGAAATTAAAGTCTAAAGATAGAAATAAAAATTATTATGGGTAGCCAATGGGTTGGGTATTCTCATCAAAAACATAAAAAAAGACAATAGTTTTTAGAATAAATTTTCAAATCTATAAATAAAACACTGCAAACACTGTAATAATACTGATACTAATAATGATTCTAGTTTGGCACAGCATTTTGTATTTTTAGAGTAATTTTCCAAATCATTATCACCTAAGTGTTTGCCTAATGTAGTCGGGGTTGAAAAAATAAATTTTCTAGTATTTGTGATTGTTATTGTTTAAATTAAGTTCCACTATTTTTGTGATAGTTTTTGTGCATCACTTGACATTTACATTCGACAGCACAAATCTTGTTTATAGAATACCTTCTAAATGTTAAACCTTTTAACTGTAAGTGTAGTTTTGTAATGATGCTGATTTATTATCACTTCTGGACATTCATTTAGGCTCTTGAAGTGCCTAGACTGCCAGCTAGATGTAAAACTCACTGGGATTATGTTTTAGAAGAAATGATCTGGTTGTCAAAGGTAACTCACTTATTGTCAAAGGTGTTTTTAAAAAATTTTTCTCCTTGTGAACTGGTTTGCTGCAGGACTTTGAGGCCGAGAGAAAATGGAAATTGGCTCAAGCAAAGAAGGTAGCCTTAAGAGCTGGCAGAGGCATGATGGATCATGCCAGCAAGGGAGAAAGGAAAATAAAGGTTATTATTTTTCTCTTTATTATTTTTCCCTTGCTTTCTACCCCCTGGAGTGCTTTTTTTACACTTTGTATTTATGCACACTTGTTAATACAGTACCATTTTAGTCATTGAAAAAATGTTTCATTATTATTCATTGGTTCAATTTTTTCCTCCACGCTTATCTTCAAAAAATTTGATATACATACTTAAGAATTCCTAATGCCAATTAATGTTGACACATTATAATTATAACATAAATACAATCTGAGAAATTCATAAATTAAATGTTCTTATATGCTGGGTAAAAATAATTGTGACAACATACATGTTGGGTGTTCTCATCAAAAATATAAAAAAATATAAAAATAAAACCATAATAATTTAATTTAGGTTTTTCTTTGTCTAGGAAGAGGAGCAACGATTACGCAAAGTTGCCATTAACATTTCGAAGGATGTGAAGAAGTTTTGGGTTAAAATAGAGAAGTTGGTATGCTTATCCTTGTTAAACTTTAAGTTGATCATCTCTATTTACAAGTTTTGGAAACTTTACAGATTTCTTTTGCAGGTGCTGTACAAGTACCAGATGGAGCTCGATGAGAAAAAAAAGAAGGCACTTGATAAACAGCTTGAATTTCTTTTAGGTCAAACTGAGAGGTGTATTTTCTTGTTTTGTATATTTTCTGTGTTGGTGTATATGGAATTCACATTCTGATGCTTACTTGTAGGTATTCAACAATGTTAGCTGAAAATTTACTGGACAAACCATCACTGCAATCTTCTTTACCAGATTTGCCAATTAGTCCATTTAAGGAAGAAGATAAATATGACCCTGGAGAGCATGAGGAATTAGATATTGCACAATGCTATGATTCTGATGTAGCAGACTGTGATGATGACTATGACAGGCAATCTGCTGATGAATCAGTGAGTTGTTTTTTCTATGTACTGTAATATATTTGAGTGATGAGTTTAACAGGAAATATATATACTGACATCCCTTGTTCGTGACCTGATCTTTCCTAGATAGATGGTAAAGAAACTAATATTAAACATCTTGCTTCTGTAATAGATTAAATTTTTGTTTATCTATCTTGTTAATATATTGAGAAATGGATTGTATGGTGATTGTAATGATTAGAAATTCAGCATAAGTTTGATAAGTGAATCACACATTTAGAAGTTAATCATTCAATAGTAAGTTTGGTGGCATAATAGAACATACTTTTGAGCTCAAAATTTAAGAATTTGCAAATAATTGTTTAAAATTGTTCCTAATGTATGCCTTGCCACATTAGAATCTTGCCTAACCCTAAGTGAGTCACCTTCACAATGGTATGCCTTGTCAAAAATGGAAAGAAGGGCCATAAACAATGGGACAACTTTAAAAAAATTTTAAAAATATTTTAGACTTCAACAATATTTTTTTAAACAATTTAGTTATTAAATATATTCTTAATATTTTTTATTTTTTGAACAAATGAATTCAAAAGAAATAGAAAGAAGAATAAATTTTAGAAGAGAATACATGTATATGTATGTTATTTTTTATTTTTTTGCGAGAATAAAAGCTAGATGTGTAACTATTTTTGGTTGCCAAACATAAATGATAACAATTTTATCTTATGCTTTGATATGAATAAAATATTTGAGATGACATATATAGTCATAAATTGTGGAATTTAGAAATTTTCGGAAATATTTAAAATGTTTCGAATATATTTATAAAAAATAATTACATATGAATTTAAAAAAATTAAAAAAATGTCTTTGGATTGAAAATAAAATATTTAGTAATAAAATAAAAAATATAATGAATTCTACAAAAATCTATAAGATTTAGTAATTGGAGGAGCTAGTTATACATTGATGCTATTTGTAAAAATGTCAAAATAAAAAAGGTTAAATAATTCATTTTTGTCACTTTTGATTCAAAATGATTAGTTCAACACAAAATAACAATTAATATCTATAAAAAATAAGCAAAAAAAATATAACGTGCATTTTGATTAATTGGTAGATATATGATGTTGGAATTTTATTTAATATAATATTTTATCTTAATTTGTAGTGTATGACTAAGGTAGTAAGGTATAAGTGTCAAATTAGCTGTGTTGTGTTGACATGACCTATTTTTTTAGCATATGTCATGTTGTGCCGACATAGTTTTAAAAATGGATAGCCCAGTATGATCCAATGGCATGCCTTTTGCTTGGGTCTTGTTGGGTTGAGCCAAGCCGGGTCAGGCTTGACCAGACTAACTTGATTCATTTTAGGCTAGTCTGAGTTCAGTCTGGGGAGTATCATTCATAGTATATGTATAGGTAGGAGAGTCTCTGTTTAGTGCACACATTGCAAAAAGATGTATCACATCATAGAGGAAATTGAAAGGACTATATGAATTTTTTTTTGTAAGATAATATTATATACCTTTCAATCATAAGATATTATAAGCTCTGTAACTCATTTTCATATTTAAGACACATGACTTATCAACTATGGAACCAACTATCACATCTTAAAAGTAATCATTCTCTTTTTTTTTATTAGGTGAATATTATAATAATTAATAATATATTATTAAAATTTTTTAGTTATGATAATATTAAATTTATTTTTTTTTTATTTGTTTTATTTATTTATGATTATCTCATTAGTTTTTTTTGTGAGTTATCTTTTTAGGAAACTCAACTATAATATTATTATTTTCATTAATATGTGTTTGTAAGATTAAAAAATTTTGAGAAAAGATTCTTTTGGAACTGAGCAATGTGACCTATATATTTTTATTTTTATGATATGACATCTCACTAAATATTTGAGTATCATTGATTTATTATTTATTTATTCTCAACTTGATACGTATTTTGGTAAAATTGTGAATATTAAATTATAGTGTTAGATATATTTCTATACTAGAGTGTGAAACTTGCCAGTTAGGAAAATATATCATAACTTTATTTCTTGCTCATTAGATTCATGTGAGTAAGAACTAGTTTAATCTTATTTGATCATATTTATTGATAATCATATGTATTTTAGTCGATTAGTAATTTTTTATTTTAGATCACATAATTTTTTTTATTTTTCATCATTTCATAAAAAAATATAAGTAGTTTAATAAAAATATAAATAATATTAATGATGATAATGTATTTGAGTACTTGTTGGGGATTATCAATATTTATTGTATTGATAATGAAATCATATATCAAATTTTCTATGTTAGGACTCTCTCTCAGAATGAGGTTATAGAAAAATAAAATAAAATATGATTGAGATCATAGTTTTTAAAGACATTTTTTAATGCCTTGACGTGC
This sequence comes from Sapria himalayana, assembly GCA_029783825.1. NCBI lineage: Eukaryota > Viridiplantae > Streptophyta > Magnoliopsida > Malpighiales > Rafflesiaceae > Sapria > Sapria himalayana. The sequence goes on along the minus strand of JAREIK010002378.1, from coordinate 633,551 downwards.
GCCTCAAGATGAGATGTTCATAAAATGCCTCAAGGCATTAAAAAAATATTGGCTCGACGGAACTCCATGTAAGCTCCATTGAGCTATATGGATCTTGTGCAGCTCCAACAAGCTCCATCAAGCTCTATGATGGAGCTCGTTGGAGCTCTACAGAGCTCCATCGAGCTTTTTGTGGAATAGAGGAGAGGGGCGAGGGGAGAAGGGTGAGGGTGAGGGTGAGGGGAGAGGGGCAAGGGAGAGGGGCGGGGGTGAGGGAGAGAGGTGAGGGAGAGGGGCGGGGGCGAGGGAGAGGGGTGAAGGAGAGGGGCGAGGGAGAGGGGCGGGGGAGAGGTGCGACGGCGAGGGAAAGGGACAAGAGCAAATTAAAAAATTTATATAATAAATTATCAAAATATATTAAAATATGATAATAGTATTAAATTAATAAATAGTATTAAATTAAAAAAAAATAAAAGTAGAGAATTTAATAAATTTAAAATTTATTAAATTTATGTCTTACGCCGTCACAAAAAACTTATGCCCTAATGCCTCGAGGTTTGTACCTCGCTTCACGAATACAAAAATTTCTTCTATTACCTTTTTGTTTTTTAAAACATTGGTTGAGATAACTTATATTATTATACATTTTTTTTGGGTATGTGTTTTTCAAAATATTTGTAGGGGGATATGATTTTAATTACAAATGAGCTGATAAATTGAATATTTTTAATGCTTTTTTTCACTGTGTGCTCATTTAGATATTGTATCATGAAGAGATTATTTAGATTCTCTTAGATTTTTGGAAATATTTATTGTGTTTAAGATTTTTTCTTATGATGAGATAAGATGATATGTATATCAATAAAATATATCTTTCTTAGTTACTTTAGTATTTAAAAAAGGTTTAACTATTACTCATTAGAGTATGATATAGTATTTGTGAGACCTAATGTTAATTTTTAAAGACTTATTTTTTGATGAACTTAATAATTAAGTCTAAAAGTTATATCTAGATATGTTACTCATTTATAATGACACATAGGACTTTAGTCATGCGAGAGAGTCACCCATTTGCTTTTTTTTGAGTCTAAAGTATATATTAAGTTGATTCTAGAGTGAGTGATTTTTTAAGAGAATTTTTTTTGATTCCATATGATTTGGTAGTGGATGAGAGTCCTTTATGTTTAGTCCAAGATGAGATAGAGACTAAGAGATTTGACCATCCAAGAATTAGAGCCTATACTATGAGAAAAATATTCATTATGAAAAAAAATAAATGAGTTATACTTAATATCTTATTTCATAAGTATTATTATACACATTATTATTATTATTTTTTTGTTATTTCTTTTGATAATACTTATATACTCGAGTCTTATTTTATGGTATTATTTCAACCATGTTAGTGTTATACTACATTTGAATAAGTAGATGTTCTATAATCTAATGAGACTTAAGAACTAGTATGTTGATATCTTAGATTATTTGTTATTAGTTATAAATGAGTTTTTATTGTGAAGATTAGTCTAAAATAGAAAGTATATCATCCTAAGGTAAGATTTATTATGAGAGTATTGACTCAAGCTTTGATATGAATTATGAGAGTACTTTTTCTATTGCCAAATTGATATGTGTATAAAGTTTTATCTCATAGATTCATAATATATTAATTAAACATGACAACTATTTTTTTAATGATGACCATGAGGACAAGGTGTACATTGAAATAGTCACCCGGGTTTTGGGGGGTATAATAAAACTTAATTTACAAATTACTGAAGATATTATATAATCTGAAATAGTCACCGAGTATTTGATATATGAAGTTTTTATTAGTAGTAACTTTCTTGATTTACACATGTGTATTATAGATTTCTTTTTGGTTTTTTGAAAGAATTCAGATGATTATTGAGAGGCTTGAATATTAATTTTGTTACTGAGTATTTGATCTGAAATAATCACTGAGTATCTGAAATAGTCACCGAGTATTGATTCTTCTTATTGTGTAAATGATTATTATTTTTATTACTAAAGTTGATGAATCAAGGATCTTTCAACTTGAATATTATCTTTAATTATAGTTTCAGACAAAGGATATTGAGAGGCTTAAATACTATTATGAGATAAAGGTTGTCTATCCTATGGGAGAGATTATGTTGTCACAGAGAAGATATGTGGCTGATACTCATATAGTTGTTAATCTTTTAGGTTGTGCTCTAGTTGATATTTTGATTGAACTAAACATTAATTTCTCGTTAGATGTAATTTTGTCAGTCAACTATGCTACGTAGAAGATAATTATATAAAAGATTAATTATTTAACTATAATGAAACTATATATAATTTTTGTATTTAATGCTATTAGTTATTTTTAGATTTTCAACGATAGGTTTTTCTAGATGCAAATGCTCTGCATATTAATATATGAAAAGAAAATTTCAGGCATTAGGATTTTTTTAATGATCATGGAAACATTAATTTGTTGGGTATTCAGATTCGAATTAGATGCCAACTTGCATTGGGAGGAGATGAATTTCAGATGTTTATACTTTTCTTAAAGACAATGTCATGTACTAAAAAAGTAAAATACATAATTATTTTAAGATTTAATACATAGTACAAATTCAAAGAGATTATGATAATATCTTGTGATATGTTTTGAATAATATATCTTTTTGAGAAAATCAGGTACTCATTTTATTTTCTTATTAATTTCTACTATGATAATTATAAATTGAGATATATAATTTTTAATCTGATATTTTATGTGGGGACAAAATACATTGAGGGATATTATTTCTTTTTCAGAGAGAAAATCTTATTTTTTTTTTCATCAAAGTTTGTTGTCTTAGATATATATTTAGGCATCAGTTTGAGGAGATGTTATCATTTCCTTTTGTTTTTTATTTATTTGTTTTATTTTATGTTTTATGGATGGAACCACCCATCGTGGGGGTTGCTTCATTCCAAACCATAGCTGTGTATATTATCATTGTACAATGATTACTTGACTGAGCTATTGATATTTTGATGTCTTGTGATTTGGGTTTTACCGTCATTGTTATCATCACTAACATTCACACAAACTACATTATTATTCTTTTAATGATTATTAATATCATTATTTTTATCAATTAATGAAAGAAAATCAAAAATCTTAAAGCTGGAAGTTAAGCATCCTTGTGTAGACATAATATTCAATATTTTCTTGAATCTAGCATGAAGTACATCAATTTGGCATAATGCTCTAGTAGTTCAAGCAATATCATTAAATTTCAATTTATCATTATGAAATGGATTATCATCTCTTGATCTTCATATGAATTTATTTTTTTATCTTTTATTTTTTTTAATCGTACATTGATTGTTGTCACTCATTGAATCTCTATTGACTATCTTTTGCATAACCTTGAGGCCATTTTTTAAATCTTGTTTCTATTGATTTTTTCTACTAATTAAGAGAAAATTCATATTGATTGTGTATACTAGAAATAAATAAGCAATGTATCTGTGCCTACTAGGATTGAGTGGCTTAAGCTTATGAGTTATGACAATAATACATGCATGTTAGATCTCATGAGCTGATTGTATGTAGAGGCTTTTATTGCTAATGGGTATATAATTACTTATTTAGCATAATGTAACAAAGAGAGATACTTATTTTGCTGCTACATATGGATATGGATATCAAACATGGTCTTATTTTGTATTTTTATCTCTAGTTGTAAGGGATGGAAGAGCAAGTCGCATGATGCTATGCATGGGTATGGTTATCAATCACAACCCTCATGAGCAATTGTATAAGAAAAAAAAATAAATTTATTAATTTGAAAAACTATTATAGAATACAACATAATATATATATATATATATATATGTTGTTATTTGTGGTAGTTCACATGGTTGAGCGCTTCCAAATAATAAAAAAAAAGTAAAATAAATAATAATATAAAACACATCAAATCTCAATACTTTGTTTAAAGTTGGGACGTACATAACATGAACACTCTATTTGTAGGAAAGGAAGTCAGCATGTGATGTTTTGAGAATATTCATGGAGATGTTTGTTGTCTACTTGTTGGTAGATATGCATGTAATAATAGTATAATTATCTTAGATTTTTTCGTGAATGAAGTAATAATTAATCTCAATATGTTTTATTTGCTTATAGAATATTAGGTTGAGAATAATGTGTAGAACTAATTGGTAGTTATAGTGAAGTGTCACTGGTTTTTGAATTGGTAGACAAAGTTACTCTAAAAAATGAATGATTCATTGTAACTTACAATTAGATGATGTCATAACCTTGAAATATTAATGTCATACACTGAGTCTTGAAATAATTATTTGTATCTTGATTTTTTAAGAGAGAGGATGCCTAAAAAAATATAAAAATAAATGGTGCATCTCATCATCATGATAATTTGAGTCCAACAAGAATTTGAATATGCTTTTATCTGATCATGCTTACGATCTCTAAATATAAATTTTATGTATGAAGTTTTCTTCACATACATAATAATCCTAAGTACTATATCTATATGAACTTGTCTTGGATAATTTAAAAAATAATTAATTATATTGACAACATAAGTGATATTTGGTATGATCATTTTTAGATAATTTAATTTTCTATGATCATTATATATCTAATAAAATTAATTGATGAACTAATATCGATAGATAAGTCTATATCCGGATCATATAGTAAGTTAATAGATCTATATTTTGATATATTGATATCAGATAAAATATCTAAAATATATTTTTTCTAAAAAATAAAACTCGTACCTCTCAAGTCCAATCATAATATCAAAAAAGTAATTTAGACATTTCAAATATTTTGTCTGAAATTTAATTTATTAAATTGATTTTAATTGGTATATATCTAACTAATTATTTATTATAATTAGAATATTATTGACATATGCTATTTACTTTATATACTTTTTTTCTAATCCATATCAAAAAAAAGAAAAGAATAATTTGATATGTATTTTTTAAGACCAAACATATAAATCACAAATTCTACTTAGCATATCTAGTATCATAGGAATAATCATTTATGGTGGTTGCTACATAATTATTTTCTCTTCGAGATGATTATATAGACATTAATTTCTTTCTAATTGATACATGATTTATCTGTATGATATTGTAATAGAAAGTAACTTAATATTAGTCATATTGGACACATGAGAAAAAGAATCTAGTAGTTAATATCTTAAGGTCATGTAAATGTCCTAGTTACCAACATAGCATTGAATTGATTAGCCTTTTCTTTTGGTCATGTTTTTATTGATAATAACTATCTATATCTCAACATTGGCTTATCTACATGTTTTGAAATAAATTTACACTCGTTTCATATAATATAGCTTGTTGTCATCTTTGATGACTAAGTTACTCAAAAAGAGTGTAAGCGGTCCTATAATTAAATAATAAATATGTAAAATCAAAATGAGAATCAAAGAATTCTCAAGACAGATAATGTTGAGTAGAACACGTAATTGATTTCTTCCATAGTATAATCAGTTCTAAGTTACTATTATGAACTGAATCAACTGATGTGATATAAGACTTATTTGATGAAAAATGTAGACGTATCACTCTAGTATATATTTTTAGATTGAGATCATTAAGTTTTTTAACTCATATTTTTTTTTTGAGTGGATTCACAACTCATGTTTGGGGGGACACTCACACTAGGCCTATCTCTTTGGTGCATTGCCCTAGGAGATGCGCCACTACTCTCCTTCAAATCAGTCATATTGGTCGTATTAGGTGTAGGCATATGAGCAATGTTAGTAGTTATTTCTTTGCGTGGAGTAACAATTGGATGTTGAAATGAGTACACTACCACAATGTTCAAAGACATTCTTTTGGATTGAGTTCTTAAAGGAAAATTTGAGTTCAGAGAATATCACATCATTATTCATAATTATTCTATGAGTTTTTGGTGGATAATACTTATATCCCTTTTGATTATTAGAGTATCAAAATAATGAGTACTTGATAAAATATGTAACTATATTCTTTGTATCTGGATAAAAATCTTGAACAAAGCAAATATGCCCAAATTGAGTGCAAGTTGGTATGTGATACAACATAAGAGAACATAAAATAATATTCAATTAATTAGGAAGGATAAAGTAATTCAAGTTTATCAGAGAGAAACTACAAAGCAAATTAAGTAGTGTTGAAGCTCTCAATTGTCAACTAGGGTTTCAACAACATGAAAAAGTGTAGCCGGGGAGCAAAAATCAAAATGGAAAACAATGGAAAATTTTATATAAGTGAAGTCTTACATTAGAATAGAACATAATAACACATACATGATTTGGTGTAGCTCACATGTTAAGTGCTCACAAATAATAAAAATAAATAAAATAACTAAAAATAAATAACTATACTTTTTTTCAAGCTTGGGCATACATGTCACACATCCCTAGCTTGAAATAGAAAAATAATATGTAATCCTCTGAAAATTTTTTGTGAAGATATTTGCAGTTTAATTGCAAGTACGTAAGTTGTAATGATCAAACTTTTCTTGATTTTTTCTCAAATGAATTAATAATTAATTTTAATATATTTTGTCTGCTTGTGGAATACTATGTTGACAGTAATGGGCTAGACTGTTTAACTATCTTAGTAAAATATTATTTGTCTCTGAAAAAGTAGAAAAAATTATTCCAAGAAGTGCCTAGCTCACTAGAACTTATAAGAAGTTGATACTATAATCTTGTACTTTTTCTTTACATTGAATCTTAAAATAAATAGTTACATTTTATTTTTTTAGGGAATGAGATTATATGTAAATAACTACAAACATTCATGGTGGATCTATTATCTAAAATTGTAGAGGTTCAATTAGAATTTATATATAAATCTATGCAACTATGCTCACGATCTCTAAATATTAGAATCCCAGCAACAACTAAATAATTTAGTTTTTTTATGGTTATTCTATATCTAGTGAAGTAAGCTAATGAATTAATATCTAAGGTGAGTCTACACATTGATCAAGTGGTGCGTTAATTGACGAACCAACATCTATAAATGAGTCTATACATAGATCAAATGGTGAGTCAGCTGATACACATCCTGACATACGAAGATTAGATAAAATATTCAATGTCTATCTCTTTAGAGAAAAAAAGTTTTACTCCTGAGTATTCGATTTAAATACTAAAAAATAACTCAAACATCTCAAATTTTTATCTGAAACTAAGTTCGTAGTAATGATTTCTATTTTGATATACTTTATTGTACTGATCATCCTGTATAATCAAAATATTATTAATGTATATAATTAACTTGATATACTCACCTTTTGATCCACATCAAAAAAAATACGAATAGTATGATGTACATCTCTTAAGACTAGAGGTGTCAATCGGGCCGGGTGGCCCGAGCCTGGCTTGAAGCTCAGCCTTATTCATTATTGCTTGATCCGGCACGGCACAGTCTAGGATTGTTCCTGGTCCCGTGCCAGGCGGACCCTCGGCACGACTCGTTCCGTGCCATACCGAGGGAATTCGGCCCATGCTAAGTACGGCCCGGGTGCCTGTAACGTGGGCACGGCACTGGTGACGACACGACGCAGGCATGCGCTGACGGGTAACACACGATGGGCAACGCGGCAATGGTGCGATCTATTCCCGGTGATGGTTGACGTGGCGATGCTTTACGGGGGGGTGGGGGGGTGACGTGGTGATGCTCGACAGGGGACGACTCTGTGATGCCTAATGGGTGACAGCTAGTGATGCTTGAGGGGCAACGACGATGCGCTATCCCTATTCCTAATTCTAGGTTAGAATTATCTTAACCTAGGACCGGCCCAGAATTGGGCTGATTTTGGGGGGTGGGCCATACCGAGCCTGCTCTCTAGTGACCCGTGCCGTTCTTGGCACGACATGTGGGCCCGTACGAGCATGAAAAAAATGGGTCATGTCGATCTGACATGACATGTTTGACACATGTACTTAGGACTAAATGTATTAATTATAAAGGTGTCAAATGAGCTTGAAACTTGTCTCGTAGTCTTTTTCTACCCAAGTTTGAGGACCAATTTTTTTCCATTGATCCATTTCAGAAGCCAAAGCTTTTGGAATGAGACCCCCTTAGGTCAGTTCGATGGTTGAACTAATCCAAATGGTAAAAAAAAATTAAATTTAATCTAAGTCATTGTATTTCGCCTTCAATGTTTATGGGGGAGATCCGACAACCCTAAGGATTCTACTCGTTTTTTAATTATTAAAAATTAAAAAAATCAAAAAAAATATATATTTTAAAATCATTATATTAATCTATAAAATTTCTTCGTCCCCCACTCTTAATATTTATGTTTTTTAAAAATATAAATCTTTTCTTGGCTTGGTTCTTTCTCTTTTTTTTTTCTCTCTAATTTTCTCTCTCTTGGGATTTTGGCCTTCGGTACTTGGTTTTGAATTTGTTGTGCGCGTGCGGTGTGGATGTTAAAAAGTTAAAGTTTACGTATTTTGATTTACGGGTATTTTGTATTATATTTATTTATTTATTTTTAAAGTTTAAAGTTTAAAATTTCTTCTCTAGTCTAGTCTCTCTATCTATTCTCAAGTATAAAAAAAATTAAAAAGTAACAAATAGTAATTTAAATAATGAAAATGAAATGAATTTAAATTTATAAAATGCAATCCTACTGAAAAATTCGAGACTGCCGAAACTTTGGTTTCTTCGGTTGCCTTAATCTAAACATCTAAAAAATAAAAAATTAGAAAGTCTTCAGTAGTTTGGACTCACTTAAATATAATAAAACAAAAAAATTTTAAGGATATCAAAGAAGAATCGGCATATTGTAAATATTGTAATAAAATTATAAGTTGTAAGAGTTTATGTGGGACTGTGCATCTCAAAAGGCATGCTGAATTATGTAATAAAAAATATGGTATATTAGATCTTATGCAAATCCAACTCAGCAGTGGATTTTTTGAGATTGGATATAGTATAGCCTCAATATTTATCTCCTTCATATATCATAACGAGTTAGGGGGAGAATGTATGACCAAACTGATCACCACGATGAGTCTTTCGATTAGATTTTCAGAGGATCCTAGGATAATATCATGTAGACATATTTTTAGCTTGCATATCGTAGGATTCATAGGGTTAATATCTAGGAACAACATACTAAAATATTATAGCTTAGAAAAATAAATAATAATTAATGAATTTAGGAAATATAGTGGAGTGGTGTCCGTGATGTATGATATCTGGACTAGTCACGAAGATACATCTTATGCATGCCTCACCGTTTACTATGTAGATTCAAAATGGATTCTAAATAAAAAAAATTTTAGGATTCACTGAGATTCTCTATCTTCATGATTACCCAGTTATTTTTGAGTGCATGATGAGGATATTTAGAAAATAAATTTTTCAAAATAAAATTTTTAGTATCACATTCAATAATCTATCTAATAATGGAGTAATGATTAATATGTTTGTTAGGAATATTATAGATGAACCATTAAAAGAGATTTTTCACTTTAAATACATGTGTCATGTCATTAACCTAATTGTATAAGCGGGGATGAAGGTGTGTGCTTCTGCTTTAGAAAATATACGTAACTTACTTAAATATATTAGCATGCCTTACAGATAACATGAGTTCTGTAGTCTCTGTTTATTTGTGAATCTTAAGAAGAAGAAATTCTAATAGGATGTGAGACACCGTTGGAATTACACTTATATGATGTTAGAGTTATGTATTGAATACAAACACAGGATATCCGTCTATGTCAATAGTAAGAGTGACAAACTTATTATTGACGATACTGACTGGACTATAGAAATATTATTTATGATATTTTTTAAGATTTTTTATGATACGACGAACATGTATTTGTTAGTTTATACTCCCAAGACTTGTATTGTACTCACGTGCATATACAATATTAGTAGCATGTTTAGGAAGTATCAAGATGACCCAATATTTAATGAAATAATTGTAGAGATAGAAACTAAGTATTTAAACTACTGATCCTTTATTTTATTTCTTTATTCTTTGGCTGCCTGCATGGATCCTAGGGTTAATATGGAAGGAGTAAAGAATGTTTTGACTTATATTTTCTCGTGCATGAATATGGAAGATCTATCTGAAGGATTTATTCACGAGAAGTTTACTGAACTCTTTACAAGCTACGATACTAGGTATGGTGGTAATAGTAGTGAGGTTTCGAGTACGGACATGGATATCATATTCAGAGACTGATTTTTTCATTCAGTTAGCGAGGGGGAAATGACATGGTGGACTGTCAAATAGGAGAAAGCTATCTTGGTACTTAGATATCGATTACTGTTTAATTTTATCGCATTCTGATACTAAGAATCTTTATATATTACATTAGTGAAAATCATATGAGTTTATCTTTTTCGTGTTATTTAAGATGATATGGGATTTACTGACTCATATGGTGTCGAGCGTAATATCAGAGTTTATTTTTTCTATTGTCGTGAATATAATTTTGAATAGGAAATCGAGATTACGTCTAGATATTATTGAGACTTTACTATGCATGAAAGATTGGGAGGATTCAAGCTTGTATCTAGGATCGTGGTTGTGCTAGGATTGCAGTAAAAATAGAGGAGTTGATTGCTGATGATGATCATTGTGATATTGATATTAAGGATGATATGACACTTGATGATGTTGATGATTGATGATTGCCGGATTATGACACTAATGTTTGATTTTGATATTTGATTTTGATTTACTCATTTACATTGTATAAGTATTTGTTTAATTTTTGATTGTGACATTACTGAGACTTGAGTTTATGCCTTTGTGGATTGATGTATTTGATTCTTAAAATTTGAATATTTATTTTTTTTGAATTTTCATTTTTCATTAGTTTTTATTTTATATTTTTTATTTATATTTAAGTTTTAATATTTTATTTAATCATTTTTCATACACTTACATTGATAGTTTGATACACATATAAATTATAAAGTATTAAAAATATTTAACATTAACTAATTACTAAAAATAATTAACAATAAAAAAAATTTTAAAGTATTAAAAATTTTTAAACATAAACTAGATATATATTAATTATTACATAAATAACATAATCTGAAAAAAAAAATTATTAAAAATTAAAACCGGCCCGTACGGGCCCGAACTTACATGGGTTTTCAACTTGTCAGGCCGACGGCCGTGCCGGGCTTGAAGAAACTGTGTCGGACCACCTAAAACCAGCTTGGGCTGACCCTGTCCAGCCCTTTTGACACCTCTAATTAATTACTAAATAAAATCTACTAAATCATATTTTAGGAGACTATTTAAAATGATAAAAAGTTTTTTGAAACTTGCACACCGTACTTTTTTATAAAAATAAAAAGAATTGAAATTTTTTCTTAAACATTGATAATCATGTAAATTGAGTATAATTATTAACACAAATAATAAAATATATCTCTGTGGCTATCATACATAGCCTTATTATATAGTTTCTAAATATTTGAGTGAATCAGATAGAATTAGTCTCTTCTAATATACTTATAATGTATCAGATTAAAAGCTATTGTATGCTTTTATAATTGACAGACATCACAAACAATGTATATGGTTTCTCTAATGCTTAATTTTTAAATTTCATTTCAAATTGTTCTCTGGACTTTTTATCAATATAAGGTGTGAGTGGTTGTATAAAAGTGGAGAAAATATTGTCACAACTTAATTACTTTTTAAATCAACTGATTGAAAATCAATAGATTGTACAACGATGGCATTAGCCATAATAATATTAAAAGCTTTAGCCTCAACAAAAAAAAAATAATATGATTATATGTTATATGAGTACTAGTTTCTGAATTCATTGTCCAATAATTTATAGTGAGATGGTGAGCAGAAAGTATTGTGGATGTAGATGTGCCTAACCTAGTCACACCCAAAGAATAAAGTGCAAAATACTCATCTTGAGAAAGCGTCAATATGCCTTGACCAATGATTTTTTTATCCCCTCACTTTCTTCTTAACTCATCCATCATTATTTCTTGGCCTCCATATATGAGCTTTATGTCCTTAGGGTTTGATAGGTAAGGCTCCCATCTCAATAGTATGAGTTGGGTGCTTGGTAAAGATATCCTAAGGTACATATATTGCACACTTAGGGATCAAACTTGTATCCTCTAGGGTTGAATGGTCTTTTCTCTTTGTTAATCATACTATCATACTGTTGGTAACTTGACAGTTAGTTGTAGTCATTGAAAAATCAACATGAGTGGTCCGGTTGTTTGATATATAATCTTTGAACCTTAAAAATTTCATCGTAATTCGTGGTACAATGTTAATCACCTCTTTTGAGCATGTCCTTTTCTCGCACAAAAAATAGGTTAATATTGATTTCTTGTCTCTCTTTGTATCTATATTAGGTATCTTCTCTCTCATCATTATTGTATGAAGATGTAGTATTGTGACTAATCATTAAAATTTGAATTGGTGTATTTATAGTTGTAACTATCTGAGTCACTTCCTAATGAGTTTTTGATAGAGGTGAACTTGTCTTTTTCTTAAGAATATTTGTTTACAAGCTATTAATGATTGCAATTAAAGAATATTGCAAATATTTTTATCAAGTCTCTTCAATATTAGTATCACACTCAATTCTCTCTCATAACTGTGTCTAAGTTGCATAGTGAATTATCTCATCATGCCCATTTAACTTGCATATACACATTTTAGTTATAATATTGTATAAATGAAATATACTTTAATAATTTATCAAAGTGATCATGTTCTAAGCTTTCATGCAAGTATTATAAGAGTCAAACACACATAATATATTAGGATCAATTGACTATCATAGGTGGAATAATAGTTGTGCGTCAAACATACTTGATATATTAGGGTCAATTGATTGCCATAGGTGGACTAGTAGCTGTGCATCAAACTGTATGATTGCATCCACTTATCAATTTTAATTTGTAATGGATTTTTCAATAGGTGATTTACATATTCTTGAGATACAAATTGGATCCTCACTGATATAACACAAATAGGAAAGATTATGTTCTTAATTTTTACTAGGTTATTTCACGTAGTCTTATTTTGATTTTAATCATTTTTTTTATCTCACATCAATATGCACTTTTATACAAAGGAAAATCATCCAAATTGCATAGATTCTCATGATTTTTTACAAACTTTTTAAAAATCAAAATTTAATTACTTTGTTGGAAAATCATCAAACTCCTAAGTAGTGTTATATATTCATAAATTAAACCATTAAAAGCTTCTTTTCTCACATCATTGTTGGAAAAATTTGGTGTTATTCATTTGAAAAAACATGTTGGCATTATCGTCGTCTCAATCACAAAATAAACTTGTATGTGGGTATTTTTATGTTATAGAATGATAGTGTTGTTGTCATTGCCGCAACCTGTTGGCATTTGCTGTCGCTGACAGTGCCAAGCCTTCACCCACACACCTCAAAGCTAGTACCACATCGCCAAATTCTACCCTATGATACCTTGCTGATACTTTTGATTGCTATCTTGGGGTTTGCTATTGTAAAAGAGAGGAGAGTGGGAGAAAGCAAAGTGAGATAAAATGGAAAAAATTATTCAAATGAAGTCTTAATTTAGAATACAAAATAATCATATATGCTTCTGATTGTCGTCTTGTAGTGTGTCGATGGGAAAGAGAAAAGTGAGGAAGAAGAAAGTAAAACAGGAAAAAAAAATTATTGAATTGAAACATTAATTTAGAATACAAAATAATCATATATATATTGGTGTAGTTCATATGTTGGGTGCTTTCAAATAATGAAAAACAAATAAAATAATAGGAAATAAACTAAAATTTAATAATTAGAAAAGCTATTTTGTTCACACTTCATCACATGTACATTTTTTTGTTCTTGGTTAGTCATGTTTTCATTTTGTTCTGCTTTGCTCATTGCCCCCATCTTCTCGTGGAAATTGGATGCCAAAGCCATGTAGTCCCATTTCTTTGGGCTATAAGTCCTGGTCCAATTAGTTGATTTTGCTACCTTTTATTGTTATTCTGTGTACTATTTATAGTTAAAAAAGATGCTAGGCAAATATACAAATCAGATAAAACTAAGATAATTCTTTATCCTCAGTTATTTGTGTTGTTATCTTTGCCCATCAAATCCAATATTCCCTAGTTACTAGAATTTTAGAACTAGGGATGCTGATTGTAGGTCAACCTTAATGGAGTTGTGCCCGCTCCACTCAATTGACCCTACCCTAGTTACAACATTTAGAAAGACAAAATACTAATGCTTCCTCTAGGTATTGATGGAAAAGGAGACTCAACTCTCATATTATCAAATGCAATTGGGCCCTTTGTGTTGTTTTTAATAATTAATATAATTCTATTTCTTGTTACTTGAGTTGAAAACATTTTTTTGCACATTAGCATAGAAGTTGGAAATTTGTTTTTTTTTTTATTTATTTGAATAGATTATAGATAAGATATTGAAATGGGCAGTCACGAGTGCTAGGAATCCTTCTTTTGTTCTATGTCCAATGCTCGTAGATCAAAGTATTTCAAACTCAGCATTAGTTGATGAAAAAATATATTTATAGTAAAGATTATGAATCACTTATTGGCGATTTTTTTCTGATAGATAGGTCAAGCTTGATTTGGGTAGTGAGCTTGGCAATATGACTTTTTGGTAATACGATCCATCCTATGAAGCAAATGAATCAAATATATGAGAGTGAATGTGATTGATAAGTGACAGTTAAGTTAAACAATTTCATCTTCTTTAAATCCCTTTCATTATGATCATTGTCAATATTTCATGAATTTTTTGATTTGCTTAATTCATGAATTTTATGATTATTATTAAAAAAAGACTTGTAATGTTAGAGTAATTGGTGCACATGTTATGTAGTAGTGAGAGAGATAGTGCATGTTGTTATTTTTTTTTTTAATTTGGTGCTTCTTTGAATCCGGTTGACACCTTGAATAGTCATTAGAACCCCAGGGTGGAAGCACGACTATCCTCATCCTCATGCTCAGAGGTGTAGCCTGTGAGGATCGAACTCGCCACTCGCGTCCACAAGAAAACACAAATTCATCATCTCTACTAGTTGGACTATTCGTGTCGTGGGTAGTGTGTTATTATGATCGTGTATGTCATGCACTATATTAGTCTGATAAAAGTTGTATTCCACGTGGGTGTACCAATTCTATTATGATGCAAACTTGTGATATTATTTATATATATGTATGTAATATGTATGTCTCAATCGAGAGAAAATTTTTGTCCAAACATCAATCATATCATATCTAGGGTTCTCTAGGTTTAGGGTTTCTCAGCCAAAGTATGGTCTCGGCACATTTGTTGGATCCCTCATTAGTGTTCATGCCGGTGTCAGAGGCGACCATGCCTGACATGCCCCTATGCCTCTGAGCTATGATCTATACTGCCCAATCGCACCCTCGTATTCGCACACCTCATCCCACTCTTTTGTGTCCATGCACCCTTGCGTGCCACACCCTCGTATACCTAAAAATACAAAACATTCAATGGCCAGTGTGCAGTTGAGCACATTGTTTGAGCACTGTATTCAGAACAGTGTGCAGTTGAGCACTATTAGGGTTTTATGCGATTTTCTACACCAAGTTGTGGGTTTTTGCTGTACTTCGTGGGCTAGAGGATCAGATTTGGATCCTAGCAGACGTAAAACTACATGGGTATTCTCCTCATGTACATGGTTGGTGGATGAAAAACTTGATGGGCAGGCCACATATACATTGTGATAATTAAATATTTTAAAATTACTAGAAGGGACGAACCTTGATAATCATTTAAATGATTTTTTTTTCAGGTAATACATATGATTCATATAGGAAATGGAAACGTGGTGCTTGCATTTGCAATTAAATGTTGAATTACATTGAATGATTAGTTAGGATTCTTGTAGCCAGTGCAATGACTGTAAGAGGTGTATTGTAAACATTGGAGGACATATACTCAATCTTTGATGTTCCATCATGTAAGTTCGATGTGTTGAAAGGGATCTTTAACATGCATTAGTCAGGCAGGAGCCTCTGGGAGTCTCACATGACCTTTAAGGTCTTGAGCAATGAGTTTGATCATCTTATGTCATATGCTGGTTCTATGGAAGTTGCAAGATCATAGAATGTAGATCATGATGATTTATTACTTGGTTGGCTTGGGAGGAGAGTATGATGCTGCTCGTTTGTATATTTTGGCTAGGATGGAGATGGCCTTGTTATCTGAGACAATCCGATGCCTCAACTGATCTATTTGCTGAGAAGAGGTACTTGATGTAGCTGAGGCTGGAGAGCAGTCAATTGTTTTTGTTGTTCGTGGTTGTGGTCTTGGTTGTGACGTGTAAGCATCACATTTGCGGCAAGTTGTGATGCCTGAGCTGACAGTGCAAGAGGTTTCAACATGAAGAGAGGAACTCTATCATGGGTAATGTAGTGACTTAGACTGAAAACAGAAGACTCGTGGAATTCCTAATCAATTATTCATTGCAGACAATCAAAGATTTTTTCATATGCAGGTTGTAAAGTCATCTCAGACATTTATATTTGCAATTTAAATATATTGTCTATCTTGCCCTTTTGGATCGTTAGGTGATAGGCCCTGGGGGTTTTTCTGATATGACTGGATCTTCACACATTAGTTTTTTGTTGCTGAGATACTAGGATTTACTGGTGGGGCTAATTTAGCAATTCGAGAACATAATTTGGTTGGATTATGATAATCTCTAGTTTTGGATTGCATTTTACATATTTTGTGTAGTCTATTTAATGTATTATGCATCAGGAAGTTGGTCACTAATTTGTATCATAAAGTGACATTATCTTTTGATGGTTATATACTTTAGCATTTTTTTGATAAGGACTATCAGTAGAGAAATGCTTGTCGGTGGACTAAAGGGCTTGAGGAGAGCTCTGTTGCAGTCTGAGTCTCATAGCCATTGTTGGATGATCACTGTGGTCTAGGATATTATTCAGCTAGTAATTTTCCAAAGTTGAATATGTTTTTGAAATTTTTTTCTTATTTTCAGTGTTTGTCATGTGAGTTGGCTAAAAGTAGTCTTTCTCACATTGGAAAATATAATAATGAGAAAATAATATATATTCTATTTTTGTTAGTACATATTTGTGTGCGGCTTTGCACATTGTAGTATATTTCTTTCTTTTTTTATTATTTTATATTTTATTTGTAATTATTTAAGTGTTTTATGTATATTTTTTGCATGCTCATGACTGAATATCATGTTCATGAGATCTTGTTTAGAGATTTATAGAGTCTCACACTTTAGTTTAAACTATTTGAAGTGATAATAGAGGAGAGGATACTTCATTCATCCTAGATGCATGAGTTCTTGAAATCTAAGAGAATTATTCATCATATATTATGCTCATATGCTCCACAACAAAATAGAGTGATAGAAAAGAAGAATCACCATATTATGGAGGTGGCTCTAGCATCCCTTTTCACATGAAGGTTCCCAAGTGCTTTAGGAGTGATGCTGTCCATACAATCTGTTATCTTATAAATCAACTTTCATTTGCAATGATAGGAGAGAAGGTTCTCATGATGATACTTCGATCCAAGGAGGTGTTATTTTCACTGCCTCTGGATTTTGGTTTTTTATACTATGTTCATGACATGCAACCATATGTGGTAAAGTTGGATGCATGAGCTATGAAGTATATGTCTAATTTTTTCCCATCTTAATCGTCTGTCAGTGATAAAAAATATAAAATTTAAAGTGTCATTTTTTTCTCATATTGTTGTCGAGTCTTTTCATACTCCTGTGTCAAATGGTTTTCTAGTATATCATCTGCAATATGATTCATTTGCAGGTACTTTTCTAGATGCCCAAGGTTCTATCAAGCAACAGAACCAACAAGATAAAATGTTCATCTTGAGATAGTTTCACCATGTGAGACTCCTGTGACAACTATGAGAACCATCTAGGTGAACCTTGTCATTCATGTCATGATCAATCTCTATTTATGTCCTATGAGGTATTTTATGTTTCTTTTCAATCTTTCTTTGCATCTGGGTGTACCCATAGTGATAGGGTGCCATGCAGGATGAAGTGAGTGTTCTTTAGGCTAATGGTGCATGAGATTTAGTGTAATTGCCTGAAGACCAGAAAGTGATTGTTTGTAAATGGGTGTCTATAATTAAGGTACACCTAGATGGTTCTCTTGCTTGATTGAAAATAAGATTTGTTGGGAAGAGTTATGTTCAAATTTATGAAGTTGTTTATTTTGATACTCTCTTTGGTGGTCAATATGACTTCTAATCGCTTATTTGTTTCATCTGTTGTATTTTGATAGTGACTCACATGTCAGGTAAAGAGTATTTTTTTATGACCTAGATGAGGATGAGCTTGTGGAGCAATCTACGGGAGTTCTTGAATGGGGAGTCAGAAGGTGTCCAAGATTAGATGTTCTTTATATGGTCTTGAGTAGTCTTTTCAAGCTCGGGTTGGGTGGTTTACTACTGTGGTATGATACTTTGGGTTGTAGCATTCACATGTAGGTTATATTTTATTTGTGGTATATTTGATAATATTGTTATCTCAAGAGATGATTTAGAGGGAATTAATATACTGAAAAGTTTTCTAGGATTTTGGTTTCAGAATAATGACCTATGATAATTGCACAACTTTTTGACTATTGAGGTGACAAGAAGCATGGAAGTGATATTGATCTTGCATAAACATTATGTTTATGAATTGTTGGTTGAAGTTGAAATGTTGAATGACAATTGACAAGGTAGTAGTCTTTTATAGATTCAAGGGTGAAGCTCATTCCTTAGGAAAAGAGTTTTAGCTCTTAGATTGTCATAGAGGAATGAATGTTAGGCAAACTAAATTATTTGGTAATAGAGGTGTTAAATGAGTTGGGTTGAATTGACATCTTTCAAAATTGAAGTAGCCTTACATGGACCAGTGGCTTGATGGGTAATTTGGGCCATGTTGGATTGGGTCAAGTCAGAGAAATGCCTGACCACCCTTCCCTGAGGTACAGGATGTGCTGACTTGACACTCCTCAAAAGTGAGGTAGCCCAGCTTGGCGTGATGGTCTGATGGGAAAAATAGGTCATGTCGGGTTGGGTCAAGTTAGAGATGTGCATGACATGTTGTTCTCCGAGCAATGGGCCGTGTCTAGGCATGAGTTTGTGGCTAATCCAACACAGACACAACTTGAGCACGAGCTTAAACATAGTTCATGCCCAAGATTAGCCCACACGGGCATGACATGAACCCATGGTTCACCCCATGCAACTTGGGCTTGTGCATGGATAGCTTGGCGCAGGCTAACAACAAGTCAAAGTTCAAAATATTGGCTAGCCTTTGTGCTAAAAAAGAT
Source organism: Sapria himalayana (assembly GCA_029783825.1). Classification (NCBI taxonomy): domain Eukaryota; kingdom Viridiplantae; phylum Streptophyta; class Magnoliopsida; order Malpighiales; family Rafflesiaceae; genus Sapria; species Sapria himalayana. The sequence continues at coordinate 614,182 of JAREIK010002378.1, read as the reverse complement.
TGTTGTCGGATCCAACTAGACTCTCAATCTCTTTTTCAAATGACACGTGATAACCAGTACTATTCATGAGTTCTAGTTCATGTTGCCCTGAGGTACGACCCTAGCTTGACTCATCTGCCAGAGGGATCTAGGACAAATTTAGCTGCGCAGGTTGGTACATTGTGCAATGTCATGCAGTGTTGACCTGTTCCACCTTCATGCATGGTTTTTTGTGGTTTGTACTATGTGCCTAGTCACTTGACTCATTTTGTACAGCTACTTGGTAACAATGATGAGGTCAAACATTATGTTTGTTGCTAGTGCAATTAGTCAATTAATTGTTGATCCTTGCATTTTACATTGGAATGCATTTGTCGCTATTCTCCATCATCTTTGTACATATCTAGGATAACCACTTATTGATTAAGTTGGCGAGTGTGCATAACTAATAGGTGTTACACTTTTGATTTCTATGTTTTTCCAAAATTCTTAGTGAAAATCTAATATCCTATAAAAATAAGATATAAAAAGTTGTTTTGAGATTAGATACAATATAATGTAAAACTTTAACATTGGTTATTATAGAGCTAATGTGGATGCAAAAATTGCTAGTGAGATAGGTGTCATGGTGGACCCACATGAGACTATGGTGTGATAACAAGCATGAAATATATAGTTTGAAATTTAATATTTTATGAGAAGACAATATACAGAGATAGATTGTCACCTCATTACACATATTCAAAGTTTGTGTTGGGACCTTAAGTTTGTTTTATATATAACAAGTTGGGTATGATTGATGTTTATGCTTCAATTTGAGGAGAGAGAGTCAAGAAAGTCTCAAAATGTTAAAAGTATTTGATGAACGTGTTGTGTACAAATGTGTTGTGCATTATTATGATTGTGTATGTTATATAATAGGTTATTGTGATGTGAGTTATATTCCATGTGGGTTTCCTCACAATATTTTGATACAACCCCATGATATTATATATGTGTGTGTGTGTGTGTGTACACACACACACACACACATATGTCTCAATTGAAACATAATATTTTTGTTTCAACAATTTTGAAGTCTTTTTTTGTGATTCCAATATCATAAAAGGTTCTTATTTTTTTTGCTTTTCATGCTGAAAAGTTCACTTGTGGTTATTTCTTCTTTCTTTGTTCTCTACTAGTGAATTGGGAGAAAATGTGCACTAAAAGGTTGAAGCAAAAAAGAGGAAAATTGGCTAGTTTGCACTCACTAGTTAATTCATTATGCATGTAGTTTGTCAATTTTTTTCTTTTTTTTTTGTTTTATTTTATTATTGATGAGAATATTTAATATGTAAGATATCTTAATTTGTTAAATCATTATATAATGGTACCACATATATGTTTTATTATTTTGAATTATTAAATAATTTTACTTTTTTGGCTTAGTGTTTTACTTGGTATCATAGTCAAATTTTAGGGGAGGGCAAACCCTATGGTTTGTAGAGGGAGGCAGATAGTCATTGTGTGTTGTCATGTTCTATCGTCACACACCTATTGTGTGCAATGAGTATTGATGCCCATTGCATCCATGCTCAGTGCTGTGTGTGGCGATATGGAGAAGTGAATTGTTTCGAGTGTGTAGTGCGTGATACTTTGTTTTTGGTTGAGCATTGTGTTGCATATTTTCAAGCAACCATTGTGTATTGTGCTGTGAAGGTGCCCTTGGATGTATGTTCAATAAGGTTTTGGGGGCATAGAATTTTTTTTGGTTGGGTTTACTATACAGTTCCATTTTTTTGGGGGTAATCAGGGTTTTTACTGTACAAAGCCAATATATTTGTTTCTCTGTACAAAAATGTATATCTCGAAGTGATATTATTTTTGAATTATTGTGATTTAATATGAAAAAATCAAAATCTTGGTTATTGCTCTAGGAAAACTTGGGATTTGAAATTACTCAGAATGAATAATATGAGGCAGAACATGGTTCTTTAGTTAGATAATATTAGATTACCTGATATATTTGTTTGCAATATTGTTTTACTTTTTTTAGATAACACCAATATATGATATAATTACTTAGCTTTTTTGATTGAGATTAGAGAAAATTATCTAGTTCAAGAAGGTTACTAATTATTCTACACATTTCACTCAGTTGGCTACATATCTTATGAAAGTTTTACTAGTCAAGATTGATGTTACAGAGAGAGAGAGAGAGAGAGAGAGAGAGAGAGAGAGATTGATGTTACACATTTATTATCTGATGAAAAGATATCCCACCAAAAAAGTGCGAGTCAAGGGTGGATAATGAGCTTTTCTTGCCGGGCTCTACAGCTTGGTCCATAGGGAGGGAAAGACAATTAAAGAGACTTTTGGACATGTTATTTATATATTTATTATTAGATGAATTTTCAACATTCCACATCAAGATTTTGGGTAATGAGCTTTCCATTAGATGTGAGTAACTTTATTGAGCAATTCAGTTTATAAAAGGAGAAGCATCTCGCCTAGTACTTGCTAGTAGTTAAAGGAGTACTAGTTGTAGCAAAGACAAAACAAGAACCTCAGTTCAGTGGACACACTACAAGATGATGACCCACACTAGAAATAATTATTGAAAGTTATTTTCAGAGTGGAGGTAGAGAGCACTATAGACATTTGATGGAGATAGGATCTTTCTTGGATATACTAGTTTTCCAAAAAAAGTACATATACTTTTGTGAGTATTTACTATGAATCCTTGTCAAATGGGATGGGTGGCCCTAGCTCAGCTTGTTGCACTTCTCGAGCTTGGCTACAACATGTCATAAGCCTGGCCCATGCCACGCTTCAAAATGTCATGCCAAGATGGTACTACACATGGAGCCGTGCTTGCTTTGTGCGCAGCTAGCCCATGCCATGACCTGTGCTATGCTGGGCTGAGCAAATACTATTGACATGCCAAAGCTAACACATCCCATTGCCTTTGGCACAACAAACACTACCATGCATGGAACGTGGGCCTCATGCACATGTCCATGTTGGATATATTAACAAAAGGGGCGTGAAGTCCACTCGTTAAGTTTTAATATATTATATTAAAAGGAATGAGTAAAGTGCACACATCCTTTTTAAAAAAAAGGTCATATCACTGTCACTATTCAGTAAATTACAAAATAACTATAAAAAAGACTTATTTTTATATATTTTTTGGGAAAATCTTAGTCGTTGGAATTATATCAAATCAAGTTTAAAAAAATAAAAAAAAATAAAATTTTGATTTAAAAAATTATATATAAATAAGTTAAGGTTCATAATTTTTTATATTCAAATTATAATGTATTTCCTTTCTAATTCTTTATTTTCTCAAATTTTCTAAATAGTGATACTATTGTTTGTATTTTTGTTATTATAATATTATATAAAATATAATTGTATAAATTAATATTGATAAATGAGCATTTTGTTTGTCTACATATATTTTCTTTGGCTCAAAATTTTTATAAGGTATACATAATTTTTTTTCATAATAATTTTTTTTCCTAAATAAATTTTGAAATAAATAAATAATTTGTTTTAATTCTTAAAAATTCTCTTAAGTGTAAACAATAAAAAATAATGATTATTATAAAAATAATATAGATGTTGATTTAAATGTGACAACCCAACAAAAAACTTTAAAACTAGGTTCTTTTAGTCATAGGTCACACTTGATTTTGAATACCTAAAAAAATCTATTAATAAATGAATATATTTAGTATGTATCCATTTTAAGATAATTAAAAATAAAATTTCTAGGGCATTGAAGAAGAATTTTTATATTTTATATATTATAAAAAAACATATATTTGTAAGAGTAGTGTTGAGACTAAACAATGTACATAATACTCATAATTTTCTTTTTTTTATTCTTTCTTTACTTCTTCGTATGTTGTCTTGTTTTTTCTTTCTTTTTCATTGTTTTTTTATGTTATTTCACTTAGCTTTTTTGTTTTTCTTCTTTGATTTATTATTATTATTATTTTTTCTCTACTTTTTCTTATTCTTCTACCTAATATTCTTTTCTCTCTCTATTTTCCTTTCTTTGTCTTCCACTTAGCCTTTTTTTTCTTCTTTGTTTTCTACTTAGTCTTATTCTTTTTTTTTCTTCATCATACAATCTCTAGGATTATTTGTAAGAATGACAAAATAAAAAAATAATTATTAATTAGTGAACTTATAATACAAAATAAAGTTATCTTTGTTGATGTCTAATATTTGGATTAGTCATGATGATTAAATATTTACATGCGTTATTGCCCACTTTGTTATTTATGATTAAAAATTAATTAAAAGAATATTATAGTTTGGTGATATTCTCAATTTTCATGATGATTTTGTCATATATGAGTGTGTTGATAGTTTTTAGGAAATTTGAGATACAAACTAAATTATTTAACATATTATTTGAAAAAACTTGAAATAATGTAGTAAAAAATATTTTTATAAAAATTATTAGAGATCTCTTGTATGAGATTTTTTATTTCATATGTTTGTATCACATAATAAATCTAATTGTGTAAGTTGACTTAAAAATTATTTCTTCTCAATAGCATAGTCATTAAAGGTAAGCCTTAGGCATGCCTAAATCCCAAGTTCCACTAGGTCCAGGAAAAAAATGTCTTTCCTCATTTTGCCTCAAGTAGCTCCCCCACAAAATATGTTATTCTAGATGTTCACCATGTTTTAGAACTTTGCATGTTGAATTATTGAAAATTTATTATTTCAATTTAAAATTTTAAATATTTGTGATGATGAAAAATATTTATGATATTTGATTTTTGTGTTTGATAATTTTTACTTGATTGTATTTCATTAATATATAAAAATTATCGATAATATTTAATGAAAATACATAATTTATATATATATATATATGTGTGTGTGTGTGTGTGTCAGGTAGATATGTCTAACAGAAAAAACCTAAGCCTTAATTACACCTTATGTTTCAAGGCCTCAAAAGACATTAATGTCTTAGTTGCCTTATCTTAAATAATTGTACCCTTTATGATAAATATGTAATGTATTAAACATATTAGAATACCTAGTAAACTTTATGTAAGTCAATAGCCATAAAAAGAATTAAAGGTCAGACACCATTATAATTTAACATACATGATATTAGATTTAGATGCTTGTTACTTATATATGATATTCAATTATGTTAATAATAAAATTATGAAATAATAATTAATAAATCTAACTGGGACATTATTTTTGTTTTTAAAATTCTAAATTTTTTTTTATGATATGATAAATATGTATATGTTTCTGTATACTATTATGATATATATTATACTGAGATGCATATGTAATATAAGTAGTGTCTTTAATCAATATAGATAACACTCTTATTTTGGTATTATGATTATTAAGATTAAAAGGAAATATTTTAAATATTAGTCCTCTAATTAATTTTTTTATTGCTTAGTTGTTTGTATGGATCATAAAGTTAAAGTTGAAAATGTAAAAAATATTATTAAATTTATATTCACTTACATGAATAAATCACAAAAATAAGAGTAGAATTTTCAATTAATTATATAATTTATTTAATTATTACAAAAATAAATATTATAGTTTTTGAGCTTTTGAATGTGGAGATTAATACATATATTTAGAAATGATAGTTTTTTTCATTCAATTAGCTAGGGATAAATGTTGAGAAGATCTATTGAATATGAGTGAGTTATCGAAATATTTAGAAATTGATTGTTGTTCTATCTTGTCTCATAATGATATAATACATATTAACATATTGAGATTGTAAAAATCATATGAATTTAATTTTTTTCTATTATTTAAAATGATACATGATCTTTTGATATCTCTGATGTTTAGTATAACATCAAACTATTTTTTGTGTGATTATGAATAAGATTTTAGATAGGAGGAATACACTATTATATAGGTTATTGAAGCTCTATCATGCTTAAAAAATTCTGAGTTAACATATATAGGTCTTCAATATAAAGTCATTGCAAGTGGATGAAGATATATGTGAATATGCTGATATCGAGGCTTAGAATTATGATATTCTGAATCAAACATAATAATATTATGTATATTTATCAATTTATGTTATTGGCATTGTACTTGTGTACATTAGCTATATGTGTATTTATACACATTAAATTTTCTGTATTTATTTTGATTATTTAGATTTAAATTTTCAGATTTGAATATTTTTTTAATTTATTTCTTCTATTTATATTTATACACATTAAATTTTTAGATTAAATTTTAAAAATAATTTGATTTTTTATTAAAGTTCATCCATTAGATTTATGTACCAACAAATTTGTATCTTGTTGATTTTGAAGAGAGAGATTTTATCATAGAGAAAATCTTCCTCGAGTCCATATGATATAATGGTTTAGGAGTTTATGCTAGTTCATATTAAAATTAGAGATTAGAGACTTGTCCACCTATCATTTAAAGTTTATCTTAAGAGAATGAGCCATACACACTCTACTTAGATTTTAGAAGAGTCTAGTAAGGAGTCAAATAATTTTGTAGTCTATCTTTCTAATCTTGTCATATTGATTACCTTGTAGAATGAATAAAAGAGTTGTATTCGATATCTGATCTTATAGGTTTTGTTTTACTTATGTTTTTTTTTTAATATTTTCATAGATTTTAATGTTATTTGGATATTTAAGTTTTTATTTAAACTATTGTCTCACTCAGGATTGTGTTAAACTATGTTGGAATGGATAAATATCTTTAAATTCAATGAGACTTGAGAACTCATATCAAGACCTTCAAAAAGGTCTTTTATTGATTCTAGGTTTGTGTTAATGGTTAAAATAAGTCTTGATGAATAGGTTATTCACGTTAAGATGAGACATGTAGAGAGATGATCCACTTAGATGTCTGGTGTGGATTACTCAATTATTTTTTCTCTAGTGACTAATATGATATTCATATAAATTTTTATTTCATTAGTAGCAACTTATAGGTAGAAGTTATATTAATTAGATATAAAAAATATCTTTCATCTAGTTGACATCGATGAGGATGTATATATAGAGCATATACATATGTTTTGAGTATCACAGGTAAACATAGTCAGTAGGTTGCAAAAATCATTATATGACCTGAAATAGTCATTGAAAGTTTGATTTGCAAAATTATTATAAAAAATTATTTTGTTTGGTTTTTATAGGTGCTTATATTATTTGATTTTTACTGGCAATCATTTCATTTGGGTTTCACAGATATCTTATAATTCTTTTTGAGTTTTTATTACTGGAAAATATTACTTATTGTATACATGAATGATATTCTGATTATGAGAAATAACGAATTCTCTATGAGAAATATCGTGTTGCATATAGGAGAAATATAGCTGATACACTCACATATATATATTTTTGGATTGTGATATAGTGAATACTCTTATTGATTTAAGTATTGATTTTTTTTGTTTGATATAACTTTTTTAGTTGATTTTATTTTTTATAGGAGAATTATATGAAAAATTAATTATTTAACTATTATTAAAATAGATATTAACTTATTTGGTCAAAATACTTTGTCATTTCATAAATTGTTTTTGACATATTTTCTTGGTTGTTATTTTTCACATGTTGTAGTAGGTGAAGAAGTTTTTTGGACTTGACATTCAACAATCATAAATACTTACAACTATCATGACCTTTAGATTCAAATTGAGCATCAGTTTGTACATGAAGGATATTTATTATGAATTTTTACTTTTTTTTTGTGAGTAATTTTTTTTAAATAATAAATAAATGATTATACCAAGAAAATATCCAATACAGTGTGATAAAGTTTAGAGTATTGATAATTATTATCTTCGAGATGCTTTGAATCTGATACCTACTTCTTGAGGAGATCATACATTTATTTTTTCTTCTATAACTTTTTAATGTGACAGTCAGATATAAAGACATAAATTTTAATTTGATATTTCATGAAGATATGTAATATATAGAGGTTAATTATTTCTTTTTCAATGAGAAGAATCAAGATGAAATCATTATCATAACATATTATTCAGACTGTAGATCACCAATATACATCTTCGTGAAAGCCCTGAAAATGTTTCAAGTTATCTTTATTATCTCAATATTTGATGTTTTGAATCTTTATGCAATAACTTGAGTGAATATTTTAGTTTAACAGTTTTTTTAGTTTACTTTTTTTTTTTAATTTTATTTTATTAATTTGATGAGAATATCCAATAAGCAAGTTGTCCTAATCCATTGAGTCATTATATACGAATATTACATGTATTTTTCATCATTGTGTTATTGAATATTTTTTATTTTTTTGGCCCAGTGTTTAACAATCACTCTTTTCTTTTCCATGTAATATGTTCTTTCCTTTGGTAATGCTTCATTCCAAGTATTTTTTCTCATCTAAGAATTCTTTTCATGGGGTGGATGTATGTATTTGATTATGGTTTAGAAACATGGGTTATCCTCCTAACCATATAATTTCTCATAGTTTGGCTGAGTCGATAAATCATTTTTTTTTCTTGTCTTGTGCCTCATAAGTGTAGTATCTGATTTTATGGGCGACAGATTCTTAGATGAAAGATACTTATACAAACACATTATGCAATGTGTTAAATTAGTTTCTGAAGATGGATAAGTTGAATGCTTGAGATGCAACGTTGGTATCGAGCTGGGTTTGAGGATCCTAATGTTCGGCTCAGATATGTCAAATTTTTTTTGCTTTTTGTAAGTTTTATTTGTGTATGATTGTTCATGCCCCTTGAGAGAAAAGAGAATGGTTTTTTCTGATTTTAGCTCTTAATTATCTATGCACAACTTAATGACTTTTTATACACGAGTTTAGCAAAGAGGAACTTGATAAGAAAAGGGATGCTAGTATCTTAGCTATTATAATCTTTGGAAGCTGTCCAATCAGTTTAGCCAATCTGACCTATAGCAATCTGAATTACATACTTCTCATCACTCCACTTTCCAATAGCTTTTTTGTTAGTTCTCGTTTTTTTGTTGGTTGTTCACTCTTGTTGGCAAGGCTGGGGATGGTAGGTTAATCATTTCCTAGTTGCGCTGATTCTTTGTTCTTAGTATTCTGGATGAACTTTGTGTCAGTCTTGAACATCAGATAAAACAGATGATGGCAACTCAAAAGCTTATTCTAGCAGTTCAAATTTTGAACCCCAAAGTAGGGGTGGTCATAGATCATAGATTAGTTATGTTATGAGCTCTATGCATTCATATTCAAGTGTTCATCTTTTCCATTAGTTCTGATTTTTAAAATGGTAGTTGAGTTGCTGTCGTGGGACACTTCCCTCTATACCATACCAGTGCTGCAATGTTGAACCCACCTCTTGATGGTTGGATAGTCAGTACATTGATAGAGGATAGTTTTGGAACTAGATCGGCAGAAGCGGGAGCCTTATAACTGGAATCAGGGGTCAAGGCTGGTTTGGTTTGACAAGCCTTTCATGTTCTTTCTAGTAGGGATGAATCTGTTATTTTCATCTCACCAGTCACATGGTAGTTCGACCAACAAAAAATGATGGATGCTTTAATCTTGGGGACATGAGTTTCATCCTTAGGAATGTCTGATGTGTTTTCTCAAAGTGCTTGCTAGATTATTTATCATGCAGTTGGGATGTGAACCTTGTTTTCCCCCACCTCAGGGCCACAAGGCTCATACATTGGCCAATAGATAGTATGGGTTGGGTTTGGGGGGAGGGTGGATTGGCGTACAAAAAAAAAAAAAATAATTTATTATTCCAATCTATGTTCAAGATGGATTTGCAAACTACTCACCAAGTTGCTGAGCCCAACTATGAAATTTTGGAGAGGAGTCACATATGACTGAAAATGTGAATATTAGAGATCCACATCCTACTAATGGTAATGCAATCTGGCATCTTTCTTGATCGAGACCTATTATCCTGCTACTTAGATATGGAATCTATACGACTCTCACTGTTCCATTTGGTGGGTGGGGCTACTTCTCAGCTTCCTTTAGTCCAGTCCCTATAACAAGTTCTTGGGTTCGAGTTGAGATTAGGCAAGTACATTTGTCCCAAATACAATTCCAAGATGGATGGGAGTCCAGGTAACTATCTACTTTCCACGGCGAGAAGAAAGAACTCAATCTAGGCATCATTTCTAGTTGTGAACCCTATACACATTGTGATTGTTATAAACATGGTCCAGAGAAACTATTCCTTCAAACTCTAAAGACTGACTTCAATAGAGCGAGAAGAGTCAAGTGGAGCAGATCCCATGAAAGGTAGCAGAAGTAACCCACATCAGTGTGGTTGTGTGGCTAATTTGTTCTCCCTAATATGTTATTGTCAAGGTTGAAGCATACAAAAATTTTTACAAGAGTGGCAAAAATGGGGCAAACCCACACGGGAAGTGGTAGCCACCCGCCTACACTCCTATTGCAAAAATTCCACTTTGGTTCACTGGGTTCAGAAAATCAAAGCAGCATCTCTGTTTTGAAGAGAAATTACTGATTACCAAATGTGCAATTTGATTGCTATATGTGCCATCACGTGTGAACTTTTTTAGATTCATTATTTACTTGATTCGACTGTTTTTATGTATATCATGTTATATTATATTACTGTGGTTATAAACCAGCTTGACACATCTAATCCAACTAGGTCTTTTTATACGCTGAAGAAGCATGTATATATGAGATGGATCAATGATCACTTCATCAAGAAAATACGAGATGGATTGCTTACCATAATTCTCATTCTTCTACATATCATCTTGTAATTATGCTTATGAATTCCTTGAATAAATTTCTACTTTCTTTTTTTTTCCCCTCTAAATTGAATGGTTGGAATAATATATGTTAGTTTGAAGTGGTGTTGATATCTTGTATTTGTTTTTTTTCTTTTTTTGTATTTTCAACTTGTATCTAGTTTTTACTGTGTAAAATTTTAGTTTTACTTTGTGTCCTGTGTGCATAGAAAATCCTTATGCTAAAAAATTGCTCAAGGTATTTTCAAACAATTTAGTTGTCTTGTTGTGATGACTTAAAATGAGTGATATTTTTGTTTATCATTTACCCATTTCAATGGATCAGGAGATTTATTGGTCCTGCATTTTCAATAATTCATTCAATTTTATCTTTCTCGTGGTGACACGGGTTTTAGACTTGAGTGAAAAAATCCAAGGACCATTTTCATATAGATTAATATTTGAAGATATTCTTGGAAAGTGCATTTTCTTGAAATATCATGGGACACCTAGATGTGACTTGATATCTTGATATATCAAGTACAGGTTAATGAATTAGGCCACAATTCATCCACGAACTCGTGGATTTGAAACCTGCAGCCACAAAAGGAGCTTTTGGTTTTTGTCGACAATATTCAAGTATTGTTTCGTGATAGTCAAGAAAATGTATTTTATTGCGTCGCTAGTTGTTTAGTGGAGAAGTGTTCTTTAGTGCTTATGAATACTCATGTCATTTATCTATTATTTTCTTTTTTCCTGTATTTGATGATTAATTAAGGGACCGTCAATTCTTCATTGAATTATTATTGTGCGTAAGCGAAGCATTAATATATCTCCATGTAATATAATATTTGCAACCATTAACAAATCTTTCATGAGATTAATGAAGTAACTTATAAGTATTGTCAATAAGTTTCAAATAGTATGCCAAGTTGGCATGTTTCTGCTAAATTAGGATGATTGACATATGTGCATCGATTTTGGTATAATATTACAAGTTACAAATGTTTTCCCTTTGTTTATTTCTATGTTATTCATGCGTTCTCATAGTATGACCCATGTAATTCCACAGCATTTTCTGATGCATATTATTGATTTGATTATTCATCTATATAAATGGGTGGTATAGTGATGGTTTATCTTTTTTGAGAATTATCATCTCATCGTCATAACATTTAAAAAATTGAAAGAGCATTCATGTGTATCAGGTGCATTTCATGGTCAACAATACATAACTATAATACCAATCTAATGACTGAACCCTTAAAAGGCCAAAAGGGTTTGTCTAAATGTTTTTTTGATTGATCCAGCACACAATGTTTATATATTTTTTGCCACAATTTTTATACTTGTGTGGTAATTAATCATCATTATTTCATCTTTAAGTGAAAAATGTAGCTGAGGTAATTTGCATAGCATTTGGATATCACATTCTTTGTGTATCTCAAATTTGGCTTTTTTATATGATGGTCGGATGAAGGATGACAATCATATCTACTTTTTTGATGAGTTTTTACTTTTTTTTAACTATGTGTTTAATCACAATTTTGTTCTAGGTAGATGATGAGCAGACTATTGAGGAAGATGAAGCTTTTATAACTGAAGAAGAAAGGAAGGAAGAATTGAAAGCTCTTCATGATGAAATTGATCTTCCCATTGAAGATTTGCTTAGACGCTATGCTACAGATAAAGGTGGGTTGTTGCACTGATTGGATAAACATGGTAGAGCTCCATTTTCATTGTATTATTTTGAGGATTTGAAATTTTTGGGGGTGAGAGTGGCTGCTTTGATGATGCAAACCAAGAGGATTAATAATAATATTACAAGAGGCTGATTCTGTAATTGATCAAACTAGAAAATGTTAATGGTAACATGAATTTGATTTTCTAATTGATCCAGAAAATTATTAATTTGTGTTTTCTCTAAAATGATTCGTAAGGACCATGTTTCAGGATCCATGACCTTTACTTTTTTTCTTGATCATTTTTTACTGCCGTGGAATGCTATAATTTCTATTAATCAATTCAATCACATCTTATGCGCAAGTGTGTGTTTATGTGTTTTATGTTTTAGTACACAAAAATTTGCCCAATTTGTTCCCATTTATATAGTTTGTCCTCGCGACTTGTCATCCCATTAGTTGGATTGTGGAAACTTATGCAGTATTGTTTGAGTTGTCTGTACTATGTGGTGCCTCAGTTTACACTGCAACTAGTCTTGAGCCAGTGGAAAATGGGACCAAGTCGACTGATGAATTGGAAGTCCATGGTGAGTAATGCAACAAGTAATGAATCATTCTTATGGTGTCCAATTTGGCTGTGTTTTTTGTTCATCAGGGTTGCTTATTTTGCAGAGAAACGAGGTGTTTGTCTTGCCCCTGGTGCAAGAAACACGAAAGCTCCTGGTCATGGTTGTGTAAGTTGTATGTGTTTCAGTGCCTATGTTGAATTCCAGAGTTAATTTGTCATATTCTAGCATAACATATTTTTATAAATTCAGGTTGTAAATAATGGCAGCTTTCCCATTTCAAAAATATTACAAATTGTGGAAGGTGATGCACAGAATCTCTCAAATATTTCTGGAGAGCCAGCAGCAGAATTTGTGATGTGTAGTTCAAATGTGGAAGAGGTATTTTTTACATGTAGTTATCAGCTATTTTGTCTATCATTGCCTTTCTAAGAAATGTGATTTCTGCATCCTAAAATTTTTAGAAAATGTCATCGTAAGGTCTGCATGATATAAATAAACTTGTGATGAGTGAGATTGAAGTATTTATATCCTTGGTAATTTGGGTTGTCCGGCCCACAGTCTTCATTTTAGGAATTGATCTAAGTATGCCTTTGCCCACCTGAAAAGGCACTAGGTTACGCATGCTTGATTTACAACACAATGTGGAAAAACTGGAGCTGATGACTATTTGAAAATTGTGGTTGTTTGTCAACTCCTCGACTAAATTGAACATTATATCGTGCACATAAATTTGCAAGCTCAATCATATAATTGGTGTGAGTTGGAATGTGTTGAGGTTAATTTTAATTTTATTTTTTGTTTTTTTTTATTCGTATTCGTAGTTGTTAGTGGAAAATATCCTAATCCATTAGAAGTGTTTTATTTTTTTTCTTTTTTGTATGTATAATTATTTTATACTATTTATATATTTGATATAAAAATTATTATAATGTTTTAAATATTTCATCTTCATGATTAATTTGTTATATATGATTCTCAAACAAATATGATATTAAATTAAAATTTTTAATATTATTGTTGATAATATTTGAGATAATAATAATGCATCATATTTATGTATAAGAATAATTAGAGAATCCTCTCTAAGTGAGTATTTATATTAAGTATATTTGTTATATTATTATTTTAATATAATAAGTTAGTTTAAAATTATTATCATTTCTTTAGAAGTAATGTAATTTCTAATAAAATTTTTGCTTATCTAATAAATTATAAGAATTTTATATTTTGTCAATTAAAAGGTTTTATAAAGTAAAATTATCATTTATGATATTCAAAGATATTGAAATTCAATGTATTTAATGTTAATATTTTTTGTAAGATATGAAAATATTTATTAAGCTATGTAAAAAATAATATTGATAATTATATTAACTTCAAATGATTAAAAAATAATTTTTTAATTTTTAAAATTTTTAATATGTTTTGATAATATTACTAATTTGTGTTCTTCAACATAAACTAATATATCTTATATTACGCTTAGATATTTTTATAATATAAGTGATATGTTTAAATAATAAAAAAAAAATCTTCTTTTAAAAAAATAAGTATAGAAACATAAACAAGAAATATATATTGGGTGGTTGTTGTATCATTGTATAGTTTATTTGCTTGTATAAAAATAAACATGGAAGTTAAAGATTTAGATTATATTTTAAATTTCTTAGTTGTTTATATGAATTTATTATCTAAACTAGTGGAATAGATAAATGAATAATACGATAAGATATATAAATATTATGAGAATATATATGATATTTTTCACTTTGAGTATTATGATTTTGCATATCTTTGAAAATAAGCTATCCTTCTTATAATTGACTAAGATATATCGATGAATTGGTTTGTATATTAGGAGTGATTTTTTAAAAAATATTTAGTAATTATTTATTTTATATATTTATTTTCTAAAATTTTAATGTTGTGAAGTAGTACAAATTTTATGAATTCATTTTTGTTATGATATTTTAAATGTTATATGATATACTAATTACATCAATATTTAATATGGAATTATAATCTATTTTTTCATTATTATAAATATAATTGTAGATATGAGGATGATTTATGCACAAATGATATTAGAAATTTTGATATTTTGAATGGTTGTGCACATGATACTTCAAATCTTAGATGTATCAAGTTGGCTATATATGTTGGGTTGTATATAGATTGTGGTGTTCATAGAGGTATCAAGTTGGCTATATATGTATCAACATATGTGCACATGATATTTTGTCATCATCAAGAAATTAGAGTTCTATATAGATTGTGGTGTTCATAGAGGTATCAAGTTGGCTATGTTGGGTTGTCACAATCTATTTTTTTGGCTTGGCCATATGTTGCATGATTCTAAATCCTTGTCAATTTGGTATGATGCAAGCGACTAGATTTATTTGGCACCTTGATATTCATGATATTGATGATGAATAAAAATTTTAAAAAATTATTTTAATTAAAATTTAAACACCTCTAATATTGTTCAAGTTTCCAAATCCCCATGCGAGACACTATCTAATATAGGATGACTTCAAGTGGTACTGATGAAATGCATGCACCTTACTTTAATAGGAGCTGACAATTTGTATCTTGGTCTTTTATAAATTTATTTGATCTTAATTTTTTAATTATAATCTAAAAAGAGTATAAAAGTTTAATTTACTCTAATAGTAGTCCCTAATTGTATATATTTTCTTATATCATGTGATACTTAATACTTTAAAAATATTTTTTAGTCATCTTGATTGTATTAGTCTCTAAATTAATGTTTGAGGCATTATCTCATCCATGATGACATTAGGTCATACTAAATGAAATGAATGCAATTTTCTCTATATGAATGTCAAAGCTAATATCACAATCTTGTGAAAATTGTTTTGTTCATTGTAGGTGAATAGTCACTATGAAGAGTAATCATGATGATAAGATTGATGTATTGAAGACTAGATTTGCATTTAAAGGTTGCACACAAAATTTTAGAGTATACTACTTTGATATTATTTCAATGACTAATATGGCTTGTATCATAGTTTCTTGGTATCTTGGTGTTACTATTAGTGGCTATTCCAATTAGATATAAAAAATCAATATCTTTGCGAAGATCATAAGTATGATATTTTTATTGATCATGAGTATGATATTTTTATTGATGGTATGCATGATATTTTTATTGATGGTGTGCATGATATTTTTATTGATTGTGAACGTGATATACTCAATGTCAATTTGTAGGTCGTGGAAAATCTTCTATTGGTTGAAGTAATAATCTAAGACTTTATTTGATGATTTTTCTTGTTATGTTTTCTTTTAGTTTACATAATTATGTTTTAAATTAATTTTATTATTGGAATTCAAATGACATACTATTTTTTGCTTCTCTTGTATGTGAATAATATTATTATTACTGTTGCCAATGAGTTGGCATCATCTAACATAATGATTATTTCCAGGCTTATTTTTAGGTGATGAATATAGGGAGTATTAGATGCCTTCTTGAGATGGAGATTGTTGATTTCATAAAAAGATAATTTCATAATAGTAAAAGTATATCTTGGAGATATTGAAGAAGTTAGGCATTTTATGATGTGCTCATGTTGATTCATTAGTTGAGATTTACTTGGATATTAAAATTTTTATTGATTTTTTAGTTGACTTCATGATATATAGAAAAATTGTAGAAAATCTTTTTCTATGATAGTTATTAAGTTAGATATTTTTTACTTTGTTAATTTAATTAATAAATTTTTAAATTTTTTATTTCAAATGTACAACGAGCATCAACTATTTTTTAATCATACTCATATGTTTGAAAAAGTTATGAGAATCTAATATTTTTTTTTAGATATTTTAATCATGATCAACATCAACTTGTTGGATTTCAGCATCAACTATGATAGAAAAAAAAATTCAGTACAAGGGTTTATATGTTTCTAGAAGATGAGTTTTATTTGTAGTTTGAGTTGCTCAAGATTAGATGCCTTTTGAGCTGTAATTTTTAATCTCTCTCTCTCTATTTTATTTGTAACAAATACATGCCAATTAATTGGTGAGACAATATTTACTTGATGTAACAAATATGATTTTGTAAAAAATGACAATTAAATATAATTTTGTACTTTTATTTAATTAATATCTAAGTATTGATAGGAAAAGCATGTTTCCCATGGGTTTGGATGGAGTGATATGGAACAAATTATAGGACATCAGGGTCTTCGGCCTAAATCCCAACTTTATCATCATTCAAACCTAGAGATATGTTGAGGTGCACATGAGTTGGCTTTTGCTAAAGAATACCCATGATTATCGAAAATGATATATAAACAAATATTTAGGAACTTTTTTTTGAATAATAAAAAATATAATATGTAGTTTTACAGGTGTTGAAGCTCAACGAGGTTTAGGGTTTGTCTAGAGATGAGATGAAAGAGGGAGTTGAGAAAATGTGAAAAAAATAAATTTTATTAAAAATAAAAATTAAAGCTTAAAATACAACATAAACTATATATATATATATATATATATATATATATGGTTTGGGTCAGTATGCAAGTCGGATGTTTCTAAATAATGAAAATGCATTAAAACAAAATAAAATAAACTAAAACTCAATATCTTCCATAAAGCTAGGGAATACATATTAGTTATCAAAAATCCTCAACCTAAAAGAGTAGAAAGTAATAAGTGGTCATTTGAAATATTTCGTGAAGATGTTAACAATTTGATTATTGGTAGGTACATAGGTGGAAATTATTGAATTATTTTGAATTTTTTTTTGAATGAAATAATAATTAATTTCATTATGTTTTGTCCGCTCATGGAACATCGGGTGGGCCTCTGTATGACTGTATACTTAGTTTTTTAACTGTCAGAATAAAGTGCTAACATTCTCTGAATTAGTAGGCAAAACTCTTTTAAGTAGTGACTAATTCACTAAAACTCACAAGTAATTGATTTTATAGACATGTACTATACCTCTCCACTAGATCTACAAGTAAATGTTTGTTTCTTGTTTTTCAAGGAGAAAAATTTACTTGCAAAAATAATACAAAAATTCATGGTGAATTTTTTCTTTGTAATCATACGAGCTTATTTAGAATTTGAATATGCTTTTATCTTATTATACCCATGATCTTTAAACATAATCTCATATTTTGTAGTTTTCTTTACATATATGGGAATTATAAATATTACGTGTATGTGATATATTTAAGAAAGTCTAGAAAATAATTAATTATATGAATATAATATATATTATCTGACTTAATTATTATCAGATATCTTAGTTTTTTAATGACTATCATATATTAATTTAAGGTAGCTGGCGAACTAACATCTGTAAAAAAAATTACATATGAATTAATTGGTGATACAATATTTATATCATGATATATTGAGGTTAGAGAAAATATGTTAAACTTATCTATGAGAAATAAATATCATACTTTTTGAATATTCAACTTCAAAACCAAAAAGATTTGTCATAAGTCTCAAATTTTGTCTGAACTCAATTTGCAAAAATGATTTTAGTTATTTTATACTAAATTGATTATTTTATGTAATTAAAATATTATTGACATATACAACTATTGTCATTTACTAATCTCATGATCATAATCAGAAGTAATAAAAATTGCTTGATATAAATCTTTTAAGATCAAATATAATAAGAGTTAAAGAAAATCTACTAAATCATATCATGTGAGACTATTATGGATCATTAAGTGTCTTTCAGAATATATATCATACCTATTTTTGCTACTTGAGAGAAAATGACCTAATAGTCAATATTTTAAGTTTATGTAAAATCTCTCGCTAGTAATCGAGCATTGAGTCATCAAATTTTTTTCATGTTATGTTCTCATTATGTACACACCTATCTACATCCAGCTATAGACTTATATATCAATTTTGGGATGATTTTACACATATGATTAGATATAATTATACTTAATTTTTTTAATATAATGTGTTGATATATTGGATGATTAAATGTTTAAGAAATAGTGTCCAAGATTTTATAGTTATCAAGTGAAAATAAGAAATTTGAATATGTAGTACCAACAAAACATTAGAGGTGTCAACTGGGTAGATAGACCGAGTCTGGTCTGAAGCGTGACATAGATGCATAGCTATGCTTGCACCTACTCGTGCTGACCTATGGGATGACTTGTTCCTTGTCGGGCTGACATAGGGCAGGCTGTGTGATGTGCGACCCACGATTCATGAGCCTTTGGCATGACCAACACGAACAGGCAGAACACATACTTTATACTTGTCTATCTCTGTAATGCTGGTGCTCCTATAAATGGGGCACATGAATGTACTTGCTTCATTTTAAATTTTAAGTTGTTGCATACAATTGCAACAACCTCAATACCTGATGGTTTGTCTTCCAAGTTTTGACAGCACAACAAGTCGTTCCTATTGAAAATAGTAATAAAATAAAAAAAACAATGAATTAATCAACTTGCCCAATCATGTTGATTTTTACCGGACATGAATCCGACTCAACACAGCTCAACACGGCCCAGAGGAATGAATTATGTGATGTCTGACATAGTACAGTGGACTGATCGGGCCTAAGAAAATTAGGGTCACACTAGTTTGGCATGGCTCATTTGATGTTTCTAACTAAAATGAAAATAAGAAATTACTCAAAATAAAAAATCTTAAGTATGACACATAATTAGTTTTAACTATATCAGCTGATATGATGTAAAATTCAATTATAATGGATTGTGAAGACTCACACCTCATGCCCATTTTTAAAGAAACTTACACCTTATGTCCATCTTTTGAGGAGATTCACATCTCATGTTCAATAGTAGACTCGTCCTTGTCTCCTCTCATAAGTGCACTATCCTATGAAAGGTATCACAACTCTCTATGAAATTAGTTATGCTAATTGTATCTTGTGTAGGCATGTGAGTAGGGTTAGTCGTTACTCATTCATAGGGAATAACAATTGGATAGATACATGAGCATATTAATATAGTGTCTGAATATATATTTTCTTGTGTCAAGTTCTTAAAAAATTTGTCCTTAAATAATGTGACATTAATAATTATAATGTCTCTCTATTTTTTTTGGTGAATGATATATATATATATATATTCTTTCTAAATATTAAAATACTTAATGAAGGCGCATCTAATAACACATGATATATCTTCTAATTTGCTTGGAAAGAGGTCCCGAGCAAAATAAGTACGACTGATTTGATTTAAAATTGTGTTGTGCTTGTTGTGCAAGGTTGGGCATAACCAAGAAAAAAAATAGCATGAACCAGCTTGACATCCACCTAATCTAGATTAGCCTAAGTGTGAACTAGGCGAGCTGCGTATCATGGGCCTTGGCATAAATTTAAATAACAATTAGATTACTGTAAAAAATATGTCAAACATACTCATTATCATTCAAAATAAATTGTCAATATCTTTCAAAATGAAAAATTTATATATATAAACATGAAAAATGGTAAATTGGTAAAACAGTAAATGATATCATTTGTTATTTTAATTATTTCTGATCTTTACAACTTTATGTTTTATTATGAAAAATTATTCTTGTATCTTTTTAATCATTCATATCTTGTTGAAATGGTTGAACTTTATTTTGAAAAATTATTCATTATCTTTTCAAATATTAGAGTATAACAAAATTTTTATAATATTTAGATGTAGTTTGGTTCTCCTATCTGAAATAAGATTCAAAATCATAGAAAAATGTACTTCAATACTATACTAGATGTTGAAGGGGTTAATAGATCATATGCTAGTTTAGATAACATGTGAAAATTGAATTAGTATGATTTTTACTAATTCAATATATCTAAGTTCTTCATATTATTACTAGACAAGATGAAATAGTAATTGGTTTTTTAGTATGTGGATAACTCATACATATTTGATGGATTATTTTGTCATTTACTCCTAGCTAACTAAATAATATATCTTTGAATATGATATTAATTTTTATATTTGGAGGCTTGTTAAAATTATTATGCTTATTTTTGTAATATTTAAATAGTTTTTAAGTTTTTTATAAATTTTATACTTTGCTTTTTGTAGTTAATTAATATAACTATATATATATATATATTATTGTATTTTTTATATTTTGTTTTTAATCATAGGATTCATTCAGCTAAGTAATAAAGAAATAGTAAAATAGTCCATTATTCTAAATATTTTTTTTTAATCTTAATTATAATATAGCTAAATAATGCGTGTTCTCTATATTGGTTAAAGATATTATTCTTATTACGTATACTTCTAAGTGAAATGTAGAATGTGAGAGTACTTACATATGAATACAAGTTCCTCGTATCATAAAAAATTTATTTAATTTAAAAAATAAAAATTATATCTCAATATTATTTATTAATTTTTATTTTATCAATTTTAATATTAATGAAATATGTTATAATCAGTTGATAACTAATACATAAATCCAATATTTTACATGTTGAATTTAATTGGTGTCTGATATTTAATAGTTTTTTTTAGATCTACTAATATTTTAGACTATAAAGTTCTTATAGTTTATTGAATGATCTAATATATTTTAATTAATTTTTAATATATTCTAATTATGATAAAATTATTTTTATGTATTCTTGGTACTCATGAATGGTTTTTTCGAATGGTTCTTATGGGTATTCATTTGTGTTTTGTATTATGAGACCATCTCAAATAGTTCTTACGAATAGATAATATTAACTATGGGACCATAGCTAATAGTTGTTATGAATATACTCACATCGATATCATTAGTGAAAACATTATCAACTACACATTTTTATTTTGTATTTTGTGTTTCTTAAAATTTTTCGAAAGACTCGTATATGTCACAGTTATCATGAGGATGAATGATATCATGAAATATTACTATTTTTTTATTTAATCTTTATTTAGAATTAACAAAATAAGTGATAATGTATGAAAAAATAATTTAATCATGACTAGTCTATATATAGGATATCATTAATATCACTTCAATATATTTTTTAAGTTTATTAATTATTAATTATTTTTAAAATTTATAACTTTTTATTGCATCAGTCTTACAGGGCAATATAGGATTCATACGGCAAGTGGGTTGGATGTATTTCTACATCCATTGAACTAGTCACGGATCTTCTACAAATTGAAACGGAAGACCCATATGAGCAACCAAATAAAAAATGTTTGATGTGTTTTCTAAGGTGTACTTTTTTATCATTAATTTTGTAGTTATAATTTTTTTTTAAATATCTATACTTGGCTACATTTTTTTTATTCTTTTAATATCTTTATTTTAATAAATTAAAATGATTTTGAAATCAAAATGTTCATTTATATAATTTAGGTTTTTTAGGTACCTAGGCTAATCTATGATTGGGAGATATTAGTTATAAACCTTTTGATTGAATTATTATTATATATATATATACATATATCAAATCTATCTATAATGCTTATTTCATTTTATTATAATTTTAGTTAGTATTTTTTAAATAGTTTAAAGTAGAAGAAAATTTTTTAATTATCTAATATGTAAAGTAAAAAAATTGAATTGTTGACATGTACCTTTTAATTTAGAGATTCGTAATTGTAATTTCATGGACGTTGATCTTGATTTGTTGAATCAAATGTCATTGTCACAAATTATAGTTTATAAACATTTATGAACAAAATATTCTACACCAATAATAAGCTTTAAATTCAAAAAAATTAGATTAGTGATTTTTTTAGAGAGATAGTTACAGCAAGAGATAGAAAAGATGAGATTGTTTTAGATGAGATGAAAAATGAATGACACAAATTACTTATTTATAACATTTTTAGAAAGTCATTTTTATTTTCATTATTTTTTATTTTTTAAAATTTTTAACTAGATAGAATCCTTTCCATTGGATTCTATCAATGATTGTTGAACATAAAATCCGATGGCTAGGCAAGTGCCAAGTGGATTTTTTAAGAAAAAAATAAAATTTTCTCTCACGTACTCTCAAATGTGTGAGAGGTAACATGACCAAATCACGTGGCATAGCTCCTTTTTTAAAAATATATATTTTTTTAAAATTATTTTAAATTGGGTTTGATTTGGCTTTGGAGTCGGCCTGACTAGAGGTGTCAACCGGGCCGGCCCAGCACGGGGCACGGCATGGTTCGGCCGTGCTTGGGCCGGCCCGACACGTTAAAAAACCGTGCTTGGGCCCGGGCCATGCCCGGGTTAGGCACGAGCCGTGCCGTGTCGTTCCTGGCCCGGTACGGCTCGGCCCGTGGCACGGCACGCCGGCACGGGTTTTTCCCGTGCCGGTTTCACGCGGCCACGCGTGGACGTGACCCGGCCCCTCCCGAAAAAAAGACCGCGGGTCGGGTCTGATTTGATCCCGACCCGCGGTCCCGACTCCCGACCCAATCCCAACGGGAAAAAAAAAATTTTCAAATAGTTTTAATTTCAGCCGTTGGATTCGCCTCCCATGGCTAGGAGGGCAGAATCCAATGGTCCTCGTGATTCTGCCCCTAAATATTTATTAAAAATTCAATAAAATATAAAAAAATATCTTTTTTTATAAAAAATTAATATCTATAATATATAAATTCTATCCGTCTCTCTATAACATTTATGTTTTTCAAAAACATATATTCTCTCAAAACTTTCTATCTCTCACATAAATCGTGCATATCTCTCTCGGGCCTCGGGATTTTGCTTTCAGCTTGGATTTTCGTGAAACTCGACTTGAGTTTTGAATATTAGAGCTTGCTGTGGTGCACCGTGCACGTGACCAACCTCACTGCTTTTATCGGATAATTTATTTTACACTATTTTTTACTTTCTCTATCTATAGTTTCTCTCTCTAGAAAAAAATTAGGAAAAAATAAAAATCATAAAAAATGATAAATATACCTGACACGTATTTAAATTTGGAAAATGAAAACATTACACAGAGGTCTGAGGTTGCTGAAATTTTTGTTTCTCCAGTCGTCTCAACCCAAAGTTCTAAAAAATAAAAAACTAGGAGGACTTCTGTAGTTTAGACTCATTTTAAAATCATAACACAAAAAAATGTTAGGGGTGAGGAACAAGAAATGACACAGTGCAAATATTGTATGAGACTATTAACATGTAAGAGTTCATTTGGGACTGGGCACCTTAAGAGGCATGTCAAATTATGCACCAAAAAACATGAACCCTTAGATCCTAGGCAAACCCAACTTTGCACTACATTTTGAGACTGGATCGAGTTCAGTCTCAAAGTCTACTCAATTCGTATACTCCAGCGAGTTGGGTAGGGACGGCATGGCCAGGCTCATCACATTGTTGGGTCTTCCGATCAGATTTTCGGAAGATCCAAGGGTAGTGCGCATCATGCAGACTTATTTTCAGTCTTCTTATTGTAGGATTCCTAGGTCCACATCTAAGAATGACATACTAAAGATATATAAGTTAGAAAAATAAAAAATAATTAAGGAATTTATGGCATATAGTGGAGTGGTGTCCGTGACGTCCAATATATGGACAAGTCACGATGATTCTTCTTATGCATGTCTCACGAGTCACTATGTAGATTCTAACTGGACAATCAATAAAAAAATTTTAGGATTCACTGAGATTCTTCATCCTCATGATGACCCGTCCATTTTTGAGTGTATGATGAAAATCTTTAGGGAATATAGAATTCAAAATAAAATTTTTAGGGTCACATTCGATAATGCATCTAATAATGGAGTAGCGATCAATATGTTTGTTAGGAATATTAGAGACGCACCATTAGGAGAGATCTTTCATGTCAGATGCATGTGTCACGTGATTAACCTGATTGTTCAAGCGGGTATGAAGGTGTGTTCCCCCGCGTTAGATAATATACGCAATGCACTAAAATATATTCGCACTCCTCGCAGACAACAAGAGTTTTGTAGTCTATATTTTTCTGCGAATCTTAAGAAGAAGAAATTCCAATCGGATGTGAGACATCGTTGGAATTACACTTACCTGATGTTGGAATCATGTGTTGGATACGAATACGTGATATCCGACTACGTCAATAGTAATTGTGACGAACTTATTATTGACGATACTGACTGGGCTTCAGGAATTTTATTTATGAAATTCCTGAATATATTTTATGACACGACGAACATGTGTTCGTCGGTTTATACGCCCACCACTTGCATTGCACTCTGGTGCATATGTAATATTAGTAGCATGTTTAGGAAGTATCGAGCTGACCCGACGCTTAGCCATATGGTTGCAGAGATGGAGACCAAGTACTTGAAGTACTGGTCCATCGTTTCATATCTTTATTGTCTCGCTGCATGCATGGACCCTAGGGTTAAGGTGGAATGGGTAGAAAATACCCTGACTTTCATTTCCTCGTGCATGAACTTGGAAGAGCCACCTGAAGGGTTCATTCACGAGAAGTTGACTGACCTGTTCACATACTATGATACTAGGTATGGTGGTGGTGGTGGTGAGACTGTGATTACGGACATTGATACCTTGTTTGGAGATAATGGTTTTTTCATTCTGCTAGCGAGGGGGAAACGTAGGGGTGAACAATCACATAGGAGCGAGCTATCTCGGTACTTAGATACCGATTACTACTCAATCCTATCACATTTTGATATTAAGAATCTTGATTTATTACAGTGGTGGAAATCATATGAGTCTACCTTGATGGCACGAGATCTACGGACTCCTCCGATGTCGAGCGTAGCATCAGAGTCTGTTTTTTCTGTTGCAGTGAATATGATTTCGGATAGGAGATCGAGATTACGTCCAGATATGGTTGATGCCTTGGCTTGTTTGAAGGATTGAGAGGAATCGAGGTTTAGCATCCTTGATCGTGTTGGAGCTGGGACATGGACGGGCACTGCAGTCGCATCCACATCCACATCCACTATGATGGCGGAGGAGTTGATTGCCGATGATGATGATTCATATGATACTGATCTTGATGTTGTGGCTGATGATTCTCATGATATGCCGATTGACGATTGATGATGATATGTTGTTTTTTGTTTTCGATGTTTTTTTTATTGATTGTATTTGTACGCTTTGTTTATACGTTGTGTTGAAACTTGAAACTGATACTTGTTTTGTTCTGACCTTCGGTTTTTAATGGATGATTAATAATTTTTCATTTGTGTTGTTTAATTTTTTTTAATTTTTATTTTTATTAACATAGCGTACTGATTCATTTTTTTTTACGATTTAAATTTTATTTTAAAAATTAATAACTTTAATATATAATTAATAAATATAATAAAAGTTAAATTAATTAGAATTTGATAAAAAAAAAATTTCTAAACTTTGTTTTTTTATTTAATTTTTATTTTTAACATTTTTAAAAATATTTATATTTAATTTTAATACTGTACACTTAAGAATTACAATATATAAAATTTTTTTTTTTTTAAAAAAATTTCTGCCTCTAGGTCTAGAGTCTCGGGTCTGCCTCTGCCCTGGCCTGTATGGCCAGGCCGGGCCCAAGCGGGCCCGACACGGCACGGTCTGTCGTGCCTACGGGCCGTACCGGGCCCGGCTGTTTTTAAACCGTGCCGGGCCAGGCACGGTACAGTAATCGTGTCGTGCCGGGCCCTGCACGGTAGCACGAACGTGCCCAAAAAACAGCGCCGGCCCGGCCCGTTTGACCCCTCTAGGCTTGACTCAATTTTAAATTAAATTTGAAAATGGGGGTGCATGATGCTCATAGGCCCCTACTAGGAAATTCAATTGTTTTTCATATGCATGCATTGAATAGTAAGCAAGTTGGGTTTTGGCTCATTCGGTCCATTGTGTTGTGAAGTACTGGGACATGTTATGCTAAATAAAATTTGGCGTGTAGGCTTGCTAACCATGCAAGGATGATCTTGCATGTTGTACCATGGTTGATGAAATTGGGCCATGCCTTGAGTTGGGACCAGGCTGCTTGATGATTTTGTCATATCTAGTCTCAATATTAAATATCAAAATATCGTTTGTCTATTACTTTTATAAAAGATAAAATTATCTTGAAAAAGTATAAAATTTTATCGTTGTCGTACACCTCTATACAATGCATGTTAGTACTTAACTAGAATCAAAATATCTAACTAACTATCACATGTTAGTGATCACTAAAAGATATCAAAAACCCCCAAGACCCATTCACATATTTTACTATGTGAAGTTTTGTGTCAATTTGAGCTTATCGAGGAGAATCTAAGAAATAATTAATTATATGAACTACAAATATTATAACTAGTTTGATTTTAGTCAGATAATTAATTTTTATATAATTCATTATAAATAGTTGAGTCAACTAGAGAAAAATTATTTTAGAAATAAAATTAATATCTAAATTAATAAGAGTATTTGTTGAATCACAACAAAAAATTTAATCTTATAGAATATGTCACTTTTATACCAAGAAGATATTTTAGACTATCAAGATTGTTTGTTTGAATTTGTTACTAGTAATAATTCATAAGTTAAATATTTCCTAACTCATCATTTATAATAATATGAATGTCATCTATATATATAATCAGTAAAATTGCTCTTCTATTAGTGCATCTCTAAAAAAATAAAAATAAATATATAATACTCATGTAACCCAAATTTGTTAATTATATGTAAAAATTACATAAACTAAGTTAGTTTTTGTTTCATATCATATAATATTTTTCATAATTTATAAATTATATTTAATTGTATTATTTGAAATTAAGGTAGCTAGTTCACATATACCTTCTCATCAATGTAAACTTGGAATAAATGTATTATTTACATATGGCTTATATATCATCAAATAGTGAGATGTTGTCAATGAAATAATAATTTATATTGATGTCATCATGATTATTAAAGAGAGTACCTTTATAATTGATATCAGCTATTTGAGTGAACATGCTTGCTATTTGTTACTCCCTAAAATGATCTATCTTATTATTCGAGTCTTTCTCATAATGAATATTCTTCTGCAATTTACAACATATATTTTCAAAAATCATAGTATTAGTTCTCAGGTCATATTAGAGTGGAAAACTTCTATCTCTTCATTGGGGTATAATACTATCATAAATAAAATAATAAATTAGGAGAAGACTTGAGTATCTTAGTATAATCAAACAAGATAATAAAAAAAAAAAAGAAAAAAAAGTGAGAATATGATACAATCTATGAAATGAGCATTAGGTATAACACTAATATCCCTTCTAGAAAGTGATCAAAAAGGCAAGATCATATTAGAGATGATTGCATTATTATCTTCTCTTTGGTAGTCTCGTCTTTGATATGAAAATGTGTGACATATATTATTCTCTTAATATAGATTGTACTTTTTTGATGATCAAGTCTCATAGTATTTGACATGTCAGCCTGCACTGGGTACTACTCATAGATTATTATGTTATCTAGACCTTAAGAAGAGTTTTCTTTCTATAAAATCTTACTTTCTCTAGAATAGATATATTATGTACTTGTTAGTAAATATAATGATTCCTACTAATAGTATAATAATTCAATGGAAAATGAGAGAAAATTGTCATATTCTGGGGGACATAAGTTTGATCCCCAAGGATATCGAATATGTAACTCATAATATCTTTATCAAAACTTTATTCATAATGTTGGGACAAGACCCTTATCTACTCTGGCCTCAGTGTCCCAAGTAGAATTGTCAAATGGGCACTGTCAGGTTGGCACGACCTGAATTTTGATGGCCCAGTTGGGCACTATGCTAGTATAACACGATGATCCATCTTCCTTAAACAAGCTTGCCGGATCGTGTTGGATCAGACTGGGTCTTGCCGAGTCGGATATATGCCATGAAGCCAATTGATATTTTCCATGGAGATGTTGGAATCAATCCATGGGCTGGTATGACTATGATTCAGGCATGACTACGGTTTAGCTTGATTGATGACATTTTATGTGATAACTATAAATTTTGACACATTGCAAACTTAGTATGTCAAGAGCATGTGAAGAAAATCAAGATTGATTATCATTTTTTATTGGATAACATCCATAATAATTTTTTAACTATAATACATTTGTCTATAAATAATCATATTCAAGACATCTTCAAGAAGCTGCTTAGAGGACTCCGTATGTATTTTCTTTTTTCCAACATGATTGCTTATGATATGTATATCATCAATGATTTGCTACCAAATTGGGTTGACTAACTAGAACTAGTAGGGTCAAATTGTAACAGAGGTATTATGATCAGACCTGATTTATGTCTATCAATAAATGCTTGCAGTGGATGCGCCCCTTGGGCACTTATTATAATGTCTTTTGCATTAAAGTGATTTAGTCATCCAAATTGACTTAATCAAAAGAAAATCACTCCTTAATCTCAACCTTGACGATTAGGATGATGAGATAACGTGACATAAGGATGGAAAACTTTGTTCGAATATATCCCCTTCTCAAATTGCTCTGTTGGAATTCACCTCAGCTCTCTGTTTTGCTCTGTTGTGTTTTTTCTTTGTGAATCTTTCTCAGATTTCTGCTCGTAATTCACAGATTTGACTGTTTCATGAAAATAAAAATGCTCTCTTTGATTTTATGTGGCTGCAATTCTGGTTTCATTATGCTAACCATTCTTATGTTAGGAGCCTGATGGTAATGTCCATTTATCTGGTGGGCTTCTCGATTGTGAAATGAATAATGGAGACAAGCAGCAAGTTCACCATAAGGGTAACCATTGCATGCAGGTTGAATTGTTGGTTCAAAATGAAGGGAATGCAGATGTTTCACGGGAGTCAGAAAGTGAGATTATGATTGCTGATGCTACAGCGGCAGCAAGATCTGCACAGCCAACCGGGAATACATTCTCAACAACCAACGTGCGTACCAAGTTTCCTTTTCTTCTCAAATACCCACTTCGTGAGTATCAGCATATTGGCCTGGATTGGCTTGTAAGCTTAAATGAGAAAAGGTTAAATGGGATTTTAGCAGATGAAATGGGGCTCGGGAAGACCATCATGACCATTGCTCTGCTGGCACATCTTGCCTGTGAGAAGGGGGCGTGGGGTCCACATCTCATTGTGGTTCCTACTAGTGTGATGCTTAACTGGGAAACTGAGTTTCTTAAATGGTGTCCTGCCTTTAAGATTCTTACTTATTTTGGCAGTTCGAAAGAGAGAAAACTCAAGAGGCAAGGCTGGATGAAGCCTAATTCCTTCCACGTCTGCATCACAACCTACAGGCTTGTTATACAGGATTCTAAAGTTTTTAAGAGGAAGAAATGGAAGTATTTGATTCTGGATGAAGCCCACCTGATAAAAAATTGGAAATCGCAGAGGTGGCAGACTCTTCTTAACTTCAGTTCTAAACGACGTATTCTTTTGACGGGTACTCCCTTGCAGAATGATCTCATGGAACTCTGGTCCTTGATGCATTTCCTAATGCCTCACGTTTTCCAGTCTCACCAAGAATTTAAGGATTGGTTTAGCACCCCTATTTCAGGTATGGTGGAGGGTCAGGAACGAGTGAATAAAGTGGTTGTTGATCGTCTGCACAATGTTCTGCGCCCATTCATCCTCCGCCGTCTCAAGAGGGATGTAGAGAAGCAGCTCCCTCTGAAACAAGAGCACATAATCTACTGCAGGCTTTCAAGAAGGCAGCGTAACTTGTACGAGGATTTCATTGCCAGTTCGGAGACACAAGCTACCCTTGCCAGCGCCAACTTTTTCGGTATGATTAGTATTATAATGCAACTTCGTAAAGTCTGCAACCATCCCGACTTGTTTGAGGGTCGCTCAATCATCAGTTCGTTTGATATGACTGGCATAGATATGCAGCTGCCTTCTTCTGCTTGCTTTGCTCTTCATCACGGTCCATTTGATGTGGTGAATCTCTTTGAATTGGGTTTATTATTCACCCACTGGGATTTTACCATGACTTCTTGGCAATGTGAAGAAGTACAGGCGATCTCCACTCCTTCAGAATTAATGAGCGAGCATTGTAATCTGGATGATGGGGGTAAAATTGGAGATGGATTTACAATTTCAAGGAAATTTTCTGGAACTAATATTTTTGAAGAAGTAAGAAAGGCACTATTGGAAGAGAGACGTAGAGAAGCAAAGGAACGCGCTGCATCTGCTGCTTGGTGGAATGTGTTGAGGTGTAGAGAAAAACCTGTATATTCTACCAACTTGCGAGACATCATTGAAATGGAGCATCCTGTTTATGATATTAACAGCCAAGAGGATGGAAGGATCTCATGGATGTACTCTTCCAAGCTTGCCGATGTGGTTCTTTCTCCATTTGAACGCTTCCACAGGATGATGGACCTTGTTGAATCGTTCATGTTTTCAATCCCAGCAGCACGTGCACTTGCGCCAGTTTGCTGGTGCAGTAAAACAGGGTCACCCATGTTCATGCAGCCAGAGGATAGAGAAAAATGCAGTGAAATATTGCTGCCTCTTTTTCTGCCGATAAGACCTGCAATTGTCCGGAGGCAGGTTTATTTTCCAGATAGGAGACTGATACAGTTTGATTGTGGTAAGCTCCAGGAGCTAGCTATTCTGCTCAGGAGACTGAAGTCGGAAGGTCATCGGGCATTGATCTTCACACAGATGACCAAAATGCTGGATATTCTTGAGGCCTTTATTAATTTATATGGTTACAGCTACATGCGCTTGGATGGGTCAACACAACCAGAGGAGAGACAAACTCTAATGCAGAGGTTTAACACAAATCCAAAATTTTTTCTCTTCATCTTGTCTACCCGCAGTGGTGGTGTTGGTATTAATCTTATTGGAGCAGATACTGTCATCTTTTATGATAGTGATTGGAATCCGGCAATGGATCAGCAAGCTCAAGATCGCTGCCATCGCATAGGACAAATGCGCGAGGTTCATATTTATAGGTTAATTAGCGAGAGTACAATTGAAGAAAACATACTAAAGAAAGCAAAACAAAAACGGGCGCTGGATGATCTTGTTATTCAGAGTGGAAGCTACAACACTGATTTCTTCAAGAAGCTTGATCCCATGGAATTATTTTTGGGCCATGAGGTTCTAAAGATGAACATGGAAGGGACCCATAACAGTGGAGATGATGCTTCTCTTTCCAATGCAGATGTGGAGGCTGCTTTGAAATATGTGGAAGATGAAGCAGACTACATGGCACTGAAGAAGGCTGAATTAGAGGAGGCAGTGGACAATCAGGAGTTTACTGAAGAAACCGTTGAGAAATTTGATGATGATGAATTCTTGAATGATGATGAAGCTAAGGCTGATGAAAATGCAGTCCAGGACATGATAAAATCTG
Source organism: Sapria himalayana (assembly GCA_029783825.1). Taxonomy (NCBI): domain Eukaryota; kingdom Viridiplantae; phylum Streptophyta; class Magnoliopsida; order Malpighiales; family Rafflesiaceae; genus Sapria; species Sapria himalayana. The sequence goes on along the minus strand of JAREIK010002378.1, from coordinate 581,977 downwards.
ATATCAGTAACATAGTAGATTTGAATAGCATGATTTCTTTAGAAGATAGAGCTGCAGAATCTGGCAGGGCTGTAGACAATGCTGATATGATGGTTTATGTTAAAGCAACGTCACCCTTCGAGAATCAGCTGCGCCCTATTGACAGATATGCTATGCGTTTCCTTGAATTGTGGGATCCAATTGTGGACAAAGCAGCTGTGGAGCCTCAAGTTGCCTTTGATGAGAGAGAATGGGAACTAGACTGTATCGAGAAATATAAGGATGAAATGGAAGCTGAGACTGATGAAGATGACGAATCATTTCTTTATGAAAGTAAGTACCTTTCTTTGGTTAATGCTTTTTTTTTTTGTAATACATAATTAATTAATAATTGGGTTAACATTTCTGTTAATATGTTCATCTACATGTATCCGGTACACCTAGCTTATAAGAAATTGTTGTAGCATGATGTCATTTAAAAGGTATTTGTGAATATGTTCCCAATTTGATGTTTTTTTTAAATTAATCAATGATTGCATATACATTTTTGTCAATAATAAGGGAATTATCATGATTTTTTTTTCTCTAAAGAAATAATTACATTTCTCAATTTACTTTTTTTTAAATGAAAAATCATATTAAAAGCAATTAAAGAAACACCTAAGTTATAATTTATCAATCTATTTATTCATTAGATATAATTTTTCTCACCAAGTCAATGTTTTGATCCATCTTTATTGTGATATAGAAGTTGGAAAGTTAGACCACACAAATTTAAGTATGTATAGAATTTGATTTCAACTTCATTGGTTGTTAGATAAGAGTCTTTAAAATATAATTGATGCAAAAATAATAAAAAAATATTAACTAATAAAATATAATAATCTTAATAAAATATTAACTAATAAAAATAATATAGTTTGAATACATGCTAAGTTATAATAAATTTAAAGTATTTATGTTTTTTTCACATAGTTGATTATGCTGAGAAGATTCTCATATGAATTTAATTAGTGAAATAAAAAAATTAATTACATTGTAACATAGCAAATATATGATTGAGTAACTATGTGAGTTTTATTTTTATTATAATTCTTTTGTGTTTGGTATGACCAATCAATTAAAAACGTGGATGAAAAAAAATACAGTTGGGTTAAATAAAATTTTGTTGGATAAAATGTCACATATTCAAGCTTTGGGAATGTATCTTATATATGCTTTTCTTAAGTCAAGATTATTTCTTCATTAGTATTAGTAACTTTGATCAAAAAATATTTGAGACTTCTACCTTTGTTATTTGAAGTTAAGTTTAAAGAAAGTATTTTATTAAGGTCGATTCTAATATATCATTATTAGTGATAATAATATTTTTAATGTGTATTAACAGGTTAAAAAGTTTCTTGTTTTAATTCTTTTTATATAATCATAATAATTTGATATACACATGCAAAATTTAAATAAAATAATAATATTAATAGTGAAATCATACTCTTACTGATTATTTTAGTTAATATGAATTGTTCCTAATCTACAAATTTAATCATTCATTACAGAAATATTTTTCATATAATATGGAAAATAATTTTTGGAGGTGAAAAATATAAGTTAAAATCAATCATTAAATATGTGACATGCTCACATATAACTATAAAGACAATGGCTAACATCGCTCATGATCTTCGTTAAGAAAATGAATGGTTGGTATTAATTTAGAATATATATTATAGTAATCAATTCATTTTGTATCTTTTATCAAATAAGTAATTCTAAATCTCTTTTAGTGAAAAATTAGATTGAAATTAGTTGGTACATAAAAAGTAATGAGACTTAGAATTGAAAAATAAATGTCATCAAGTAAAATTAGGATTCAAAAGCGATTGTAAGTGGATATTATCATAACTCAATACTTACTTATGTAATATAATAAGAAATAAATATCTAATATTTATTTTTTTTCAAGAAATAAACTTTTTAAGAAAAGTTTAATAATATATAATGAATATTTTCTTCATAAATTGGAGTTTAAATAGAAATAGAATAATTAGTCAAAAATGTATCTCTGTTTTATGCAAGTTATGATTAATTATACTAATAATGTATAATATTTTTAGTATGATAACTTTATAATAGTTAAATTTTCTTATAATTCACTTTTATCTAGCAAAATTAATAGAAATATTTATTCTGATCAAAAGATAACTCTTGTTTGAATTTAAGTCTTGATTGTTGTACTATCCAAAAGGTCAAACTCAGCCAAAATATCTATTATATATTTTGGTGGTGATAGAATCATTTATCGATGGTTATATGTAATTTTTATCCTAAGAAAATGTTTCTTAATTTTTTTTAAATATTGTAATTTCTGGAACTATCCAAGTTGCATAATTCCTAATTTATTATTTCTTATAATAAAATTATAATATATCAAGTATGATAATAATTTTATACTTAGATTTTATTATAATTATCTTATATCTAGTAAATTTTGTTTATTTCAACTAAATGATTAACCCTTGCCTCATTTTAAGTCTCGATTATTGAACTATCTGAAAGGTGAAGCTTAGACAGAATGTTTATTATTTATTTTGGTGGTGATGGAATCATTCAAATATGTAAGTCACTAATTTATTTCTTGAAATTTTTACTTGTGGAAGGCTTTGTAATTCCTAATTTATTATCTGCTATAATGATGATATTATAAACATAGGTATATAAAAATATGTTCTTGCCTTATGAATTCTCCTGATAAAAATATTTACATGGCCAAAAGTTAAAATTCTTGAAGAAGATTTCCCAGGTCAGACTCCCTGCATGAAAGTAGAGTGACTCATCCTTAAGTATTTCATCTTTTAAATTTTAGTGGAAAAATGTATTTTTCACATTTAAGTGATACATAAACTATCTATGAGTGGTCAAAAATAAGAGAATAAGTTGTATGATTTTTATTATTCTTAACAATAATAAACTGTACGCAGTTTTTAATGAAAGAAATGAAATATTTTATCTAATTAATAAATTGATAATAATATTGGAGAACCTACTAATGTAGTCACTTACAACTACCACCTATACTATTACATGGTTTTTTTTTTATTTTTCTACTTTTGTTCATTTTGATTGAATTTCAATTTAAATGAATTTTTGTGTCTTTTATGTTAGGATATCAAAATCCTATTAGTATTTCTGGATTTTGATTACTTTTTTAGTTTGAATTGCATTGGATTTGAGTTGAACAATTCTGCCCAATGTTGACTAGATCTGCTTGACCATGTTTTTTATAACTTTTTTGTTTGTTCTAATTTATTTTGTATGATTATGATTATAAGTAGAGTAATCATTATTACTTAGTGTAAGCTAGATAATTGTTTTCATGTTTAGTGAGCTCTTTTAGTGGGATTTTGGTTCTTGAGTCAAGAAAGATGTGATAGTTTGCTGACTGATACAAGTGAGAGGAAAATATGATATGGTTAATGCTTAGCTTCTGATATTGTTGTGATAGTCATTTGATACTATAATGTCTTGAGTTTTGTTCTTTTCACTGTGTAAAAAAAACTAAGATTTCATGGGTGAGTTGTATTCTTCAAACACTTTTTACATTTTCTATGAATTAAGATGTGATTAGCCGCAACTTGGTGTTCTTTCAAATATTTGATTTGTTTAAAAAGTTTTTACGGATGTATACATGTCTTGAAATAGCTACTTGACAGTAACATAAGTTTCATGTGATTCTCAATGTTAATTCTCTTAAATATAAACACCCCATTTTTGAAACTTTGGATATTTAATGAGCGACAGTCCACTATTTGAGTGTAAATTTATTAGTGATTCAAGACTCTATCGTTAGCAGTAATTGCATGATTTGTTAGTCATATACCAGTAGCAAACTTCTCGATTGCACTTAGTAGAGGTGGAAAAAATCAAAAATTTTGGAGGTACAATGATGGATTCTCATTGCAGAAAGATACGTCATACACAGGACACCTATTAGAGTTTACATCCTTTGTTGTTATGGATGTTGTGATAGGCCATGGACACCACAGGGTAGGATACTTGACTTACTCAAGGGTCCTTACAAAGTTTATCACATGATTAGCTTGCTTTGATATTTATTTTGGATCTTGACCAGAAAATTATTGAGTATTGTTAATTAAAAAAACAGATAATACAATATGTGTGTGTGTGTGTGTGTGTATTTATATTTATATATATTTGGAATGAGCATACTTTTGTATAATAGTACTCCCATACATGTATCAAAAATACAATAAAATAACAAGAGCTCAACACATTTGATAATCAAAAATCAAATTAAAGAAAATACATGCATCCTCAATTTTATTTATATTCATGGATATGTTTTTTGTGAAATTTTTACCTGTACCTGATATTAGGAATTGTATGTAACCAGGATGGGATGCTGATTTTGCAACTGAGGCATATCGACAACAAGTTGAGATCTTAGCACAACATCAAGTGAGTTGATTTTGTGTTGTTTAAAAATGTATTGCAGGTATTGTTTTGCAGTTGGTTTTGATATTCTTCTAACAAGCACTGTAGTTGATGAAAGAAAAAGAAGCTCAAGCATACAAGGAAGATGCTAATGGTGCAGAATTTGATACCATGATGTAAGATGTTTCTGAATGTCTGCAGAGTTTCTAAATGTCCTAAGTGGCCTCTAATCATGCATATATTCTTATTAACATTTTATTTTGAATATCATTTGCTCTTTGAACTGATTATACTTTGTTAAAGAGTTGTTTATCAGAATAGCTGAATACCCACCCAATCTAGTCCAATCTCAAATTCAATGTGATAAAATAATTTAATATTTTTTTTGCCATTACTTTGCCAATTCCGGGATTTTTATGTACTGCTAATTATTGCTAATCAAAAAAATAATTAATTTCAAAAACATGAATGTATGTGTATTTGTGTGACCATATGATTATAGTACTCCATTACTTTGAGAACTCTACTTCCTAAATTAGATACAAGTTCAATAAAAATGTAAAAAAGATGTATAAGAAATACAAGAAATGTTATATATCTAAATAGTGACTTCAAAATGGTGTATACATATCATATCATTCACATTATGCTTGTAGGGAAAAGAATAAATTGTATTTAAGTATTTTGTTATATATTTCATCTTTATAAAATAATAATTTATTTTTTCAACCAATTCATGAAAGAATAAATTAAAAGTAATGTGTTTACTATCAAATTGTAATAGTATAGTGTGATTGAAATAAAATAAAAAATATATTTATTTAAGTGTATGATCTAAAGAAGTTTTTAGGTTTTCATAGTCATAGTTATTATTTAATATTTTGTTTTTATATTAGATATATGTTATAAATACTTTGTAATGAATGATTATTATTTGAGAAAGTTCTTTGGTTTTTTATCATGGTTTTTGCTTTTATCATTATGATTTTTGGTCTTCTTATAAGCCTATGATAGACTTAATTAGAGTGAAATATAATGATTAGTATTCTTTCTTTCTATTTTTTTCTTTTTTTATAATATGTTATCAGTACCACTCTACTGATGTAATAGGTTGTTTCTGATATTTATTAAACTTCTCGCTTCACTTTAGGTTCAAATTATTGATTCTTATTGTACTATTGTTCCCATTTTATTATTGTTAATTTTTTATGCTTTTATTTTATTCTTCTATATCTTTATGGGATCAAATCAAGAAGTATTTGATATATTTTTTAATTTTACATGAATTTTTAAATAATTGACTCCAGTACAAGGTTCCAGTAAATCTCTTACCCTTTTGAATTTTCAGCCACTTTTCATTGGAATAAATTTTGATGATTTTTGTACCAATCATTTGAATTCTATAAGTATTCCTCATTGTTATAATTTCAAATACCTTTTTTGTCACGTACTTTGACTTCATGATGAATTTTTACACCACTATAATTTCAAGATATAAGTATTATTTCTTTTTAATTCTTGCAAAATCTATATTTATTTAGTTTTATTACATTTTAATATATATATTTTAATTTTTCACTATTATAATTTTTCTTTAATTTATTATTCATTTTATTTTCAACATATATTTAATCTCGCAAGATTAGAATTTGTTGCCCTTGATATTTTAGGCAACAACTATTCATCTTGGATTTTAAATGCTAAAATACACTTGGATGCTTTATACCTGGGTGACATTATCAAGGAAAATAACAATGCATTCTTGCAAGATCATACTAAAGTTTTAATTTTGCTTTGCTATTATATTGATTAGAGTCTCAAGGTTAAATACAATACAATAAAAGACCTCTTGTGTCCTTTGGCAAGTTTAAAAGATCGATATGACCACTAGAAAGTAGCGATGTTTCCAAAAGCAAGATATAATCGGCTGTACTTGTGACTCTAAGACTTTATGTTTGTTAGCGAATACAACTCGAATGTATTTAAGAATAGTTCGTAGTTAAAACATTGCGGGAAGAATATCACTAATAAGGATATGCTCGAAAAAATTTTTATCACTTTTCATGCATCTAATGTGCTCCTACAGCAAAAGTATAGAGAGCATTGGTTTTCTAAATATTCTCAATTGATTGTATGTTTCATTGTAATTGAAAAGAATAATGATCTATTGCTTCACTATCATCATTCTCATCATGGGGTCTAAAGTATTTTTTGAAGTAAATGCTACATTTGCCTCCTCTCATTGCCACAGACAATGCCATAAGAATTGGCTGAATAAGGGAAAAGGACAAGTACATGGTAGTAATCGCAGGCATGGCCATGGTGATATATCCATATATTATATCATTAGTCCCTTCAACAGTAAGAAAGACAATTCCAATAAAGGAGAGTTGCCCAATTACAAGTAACCACTGATCAAACTATTACTACTATCACTCAACCAATAATTGAATGCCTAATATAAATGTGGCATGATGGGTCATTAGTCATGTACTTGTCGTATAGCTAAATATTTTGTTGATCTCTACCAAGTCTCAATCAAAAATAAATGCACGAATGCTGTAGTCAATTTTCTTGATAATGATGGTGAAATAGATATGCCTCCTTTTGATGTTATTAATTTCTTTAAGGATTCTAATGGAAATATTTTTTATCTAATTGGTTATTGCCATATTAATTTTGATTCGTTATTTTATTTATTTTCTAATGTACTTTATTTCTCTAATAGAACCTTTTTAATATTTCCTTAGTATTTTTATTTTCTTAAATTACTAAATCTTATTTTTTTATATATCTTTGAAGACACATGGATGCTTTTCTCAGTTTGACACATCGAGTCAAAATCATTGGAAATATTTGTTTGGTCGATTCTGCTATTACTCATTTAATTTTTTTAGAAAAAATTCTTTTCCTACTTAACATTAGCTCCTTCAAATATTACTATTATTTTTGGTCATGTTAACCTAATTGAGAGTTTTGGCAGAGTCATTATTATTCTATCAGGTATTACTATTTTTCACCTTTAAGTTCTCTTTTATTCAACCCAATCCAAATGTAATTTGCTTAGTTTTAAGGATATTCATTAGAATGGATACAATCTAGAAATAATGAGCAATGTAACTATTAAATTTCTACTTATTAACTATAACTCAGACAAAATATATTTTAAAAAAATTGCAATCATTAGAATGTGATTTATATTTAATTATCATTAATACTATTGAATCTTATGTCATTTAGAGGTGTCAAGTGGGTCAGACATCCCAGACATGACACTAAGCACAACTCAATTGATTCGTTCCTGGCCTGGCACGACACGGTCAAAAATCATTTCTAGACTTGGGTCATGTTGGCCCGAGGCATGACTCATGTAGGGCTAGGCTAGAGGCTATCATGTTTCTTGCCGGGTTAGACATTATTTGTGTGCTTGGCTCATTGACCATGGACTGAGCCCAAACTCATTTTAAAAAAATTTAGGTGTTTTTTTAAAGTACTGTCCTCGTCATATTCACATGGTGGGTTTTTATAATGTATGAATAAACCTTATCCACCACATTGACATAGTGGATTGGCTCATTGGGATAAAAGCCCTAATGGCTAAGGAAGTTTTGAGGTTGAAGTGCGCTATGTGTTGTGTCGCAGGGTCGGGTGATTGCACAAACATGCTCAATAACGACAACAATCACTATCATCGTCATGTGCATGTTGTGTGCATCGATGTTATGTTAATTTTTTTTATCAAAACTAAATATCTTAGCTAGAGGTGTCAAACGGGCCGGGTCGGCCTAGTTTTATGCCGCCCAATCGGGCTGCCATGCTGGGCCAGGTATGACATGGTACAGTAATCATGACGTGCCTGGCCCGGTACGGCCAGTAGGCTCGGCTGGTTTTTATCTGTGTCGGATCTGGCCCGTACGGGCCAGAATTGGCCCGTAAGGGTCTGTTTTTAAAATTTAATTTTTTTAATTAAGTTATTTGTTTTTATGTAATAATTAATTATATTATGTTTAAACATTTTTTAATTATAAATTGTAAATTTTTAATAGGTTAAAAGTTTTTTTTATGTTATTTGTTTTTACTTTTTATTAAATAGAATTAGAATTTTAATTTATATATGAATTAATATAATATTAAAACTTAAATATGAATAAAATTTTAAATTGAATGCAAAATAAAAATAAAAAAAATAAATATTAAAGGTTCAACTTTCAAGCATCATTCACAAATCATAACCAAGAATTAAAATAAACACAGAAAGTTTGAATTCTGAAATATAATTGACAGATCCAAACAAACTAAACAAGATAGGCAGATATAATGTAAATAAAAATGAGTACATCGAAATCAAAAATCTGAATCAAACATAAGCATAATATAAGTTTTATAATCCTGTAATCATCAATCGTTAGGTATCAGGTGGCAACATCATCAATCGTCCATCATTGTATCATTATCATTCCCAATCTCAATATTAAAATCATTATCATAAGGATCATCATCAGCAATTAATTCCTCTGTTTTTGTTATAGTCCTAATCCTAGTATGATTATGAATGTTCAAACTCGAATCCTCTCAATTCTTTATGCATGCTAAAGTCTCAGTAATATCTGGATGTAATCTCCATCTCATATCCAAAATCATATTCACTGCAATAGAAAAAGAAGACTCTGATGTTATACTCGATACTAGAGAAGTTAATAGATCTCATGCTATTTTAGATAACATGAGAAAGGTGGACTCGTATGATTTTCACCATTGTAATATATTAAGATTTTTAGTATCATAATGTGATAGGATTGAGTAATAATTGGTATCTAAATACCGAGATAGCTCGCTCTTATTCGACAGTCCACCCTGTTGTTTCTCACTCGCTAACTGAACAGAAAAGTCGTCATCTCCAAGTATGGTATCAATGTTCATTCTCAGATCTTCACTACTACTATCACCATATCTAGTATCAAAGTATGTGAAAAGTTTATTCAACTTCTCGTAAATGAAATATTCAGGTTGATCTTTTAAGTTCATGTACGAAAAAATATAAGTCAAAATATTATCTATCCCTTCCACATTAATCCTAAGATCCATGCAGGTAGCTAGACAATAAAGAGATGGAATGGTGGACTAGTATTTTAAATACTTGGTTTTCATCTCTACAACTATATGGCTAAGTGTTGGACCATCTCAAAATATTCTAAACATGTTACTAATGTTGCATATATACCTGAGTACAATGCAAGTCGTGGGAGTATAAATCGACGAACACATGTACGTCCTGTCATAAAAAATATTTAGGAATTTCATAAATGAAATTTTTGTAGCCCAGTCAGTATCTTCAATAAAAATTACGTTACTTTTACTATTGACGTAATCGAATATCACGTGTTTATATTCTACACATGACTCTAACATCATGTAAGTGTAATTTCAACGGTATTTCACATCCGATTATAATTTCTTCTTAAGATTTACTGACAAACAGAGATTACCGAACTCCTCTTGTATGTGAGACGTGCGAATATATTTTAGTGAGTTGTATGTAGAGGTGTCAAACGTGCCGGGCCGGGCCGGCACTGCACGAGGCACGGCACGGTTCGGCCGTGCCTGGGCCGGCCAGGCACGTTCTTAAACCGTGCCTGGGCCCGTGCCGTGCCCGGGTTAAGAACATCCCGTGCCGTGCCGTGCTTGGCCCGGCACGCCGGCACGGGTCCATCCCGTGCCGGTTCACGCAGGCACGCGTGGCACTAGCGGCGTGTCACGTGTGGCGTGGCGTGAGTCGTGACCCGTCCGGCCGTCCCCTGCCCCCCCCCTGGTAAAAAGACTGCGGGTCGGGTCTGATTGGACCCGACCCGCGGTCCCGACTACCGATACCCGACGGCCGACAGCCATAGATCCGATCCGAGCAATTCCAACGGCAAAAAAAAAAAATTTCAAACTTCACCGATTTTCAGCCGTTGGATTCACCTCCAACGGCTAGGGGGCAGAATCCAACGGTCCTTGTGATTCTGCCCCTTAAAAATCTTTAAAAAATTCAAAAAAATAATAAAAAAATATCTTTTTTTATAAAAAAAAACATTCTTTAGCCTATAAAATCTACCTCCCTCCCTATAATATTTATGTTTTTCAAAAACATAAAACCTCTCAATACTTTCTCTCTCTTACATAAACCGTGCATCTCTCTCTCGGGCCTCGTGATTTTGTTTTCGGCTTGGATTTTCGTGAAACTCAATTTGAGTTTTGAACATCAGAGCTTCCTGCGGTGCACCTTGCACGTGACTGACCTCATTGCCTTTACCGGGTAATTTATTTTACGTTTTTTTTGTACTTTCTCTCTCTAAAGCTACTCTCTCTAGAAAAACTTACGAAAAAATAAAAAACATAAAAAATGACAAATACACCTGACACGTATTTAAATTTGAAAAATGAAAATGTTAGTGTTACAGACGTCTGTGGCTCCTGAAATTTTGGTTTCTCCTGTCATCTCAACCCAAAGTTCTAAAAAATAAAAAACTAGGAGGACTTCTGTAGTTTGGACATATTTTAAAATCATAACACAAGTAAATGTTAGGGGAGAGGAACTTGAAATGGCACAATGCAAATATTGTATGAGACTTTTAACATGCAAGAGTACATGTGGGACTGGACACCTTAAGAGGCATGCCGTAATATGCACCAAAAAACATAGATCCTTGGATCCTAGGCAAACCCAACTTGGCACTACATTTTTTGAGACTGGATCGAGTTCAGTCTCAAAGTTTACTCCCTTCGTATACTCCAGTGAGTTGGGTAGGGACGGCATGGCCAGACTCATCACATTGATGGGTCTTCCGATCAGATTTTCGGAAGGTCTGAGGGTAGTGCGCATCATGCAAACTTATTTTCAGCCATCCTATCATAGGATTCCTAGGTCCACATCTAGGAGTGACATACTAAAGATATATAAGTTAGAAAAACAAAAAATAATTAAGGAATCTTTGGCATTTAGTGGAGTGGTGCCCGTGACGTCCGATATATGGACATGTCACGATGATTCTTCTTATGCATGTCTCACGAGTCATTATGTAGATTCTAACTGGACAATCAATAAAAAAATATTAGGATTCACTGAGATTCTTCATCCTCATGATGGCCCGGCCATTTTTGAGTGTATGATGAAAATATTTAGGGAATATAAAATTTAAAATAAAATTTTTAGTGTCACTTTCGATAATGCTGCGAATAATGGAGTAGCGATCAATATGTTTGTTAGGAATATTAGAGACGCACCTTTAGGAGAGATATTTCATGTCAGATGCATATGTCATGTTATTAACATGATAGTTCAAGCGGGTATGAAAGGTGTGTTCCCCCGCATTGGAAAATATACACAATGCACTCAAGTATATTCGCACTCCTCGCAGACTACAAGAGTTTGGTAATCTCTGTTTGTCTGCGAATCTTAAGAAGAAGAAATTCCAATCAGATGTGAGACATCGTTGGAATTATACGTACCTGATGTTGGAATCATGTGTTGGATACGAACACGTGATATCCGACTACGTCAATAGTAAGAGTGACGAACTTATTATTGACGACACTGACTGGGCTTCAGAATTTCATTTATGAAATTCCTGAAGATATTTTATGACACGACGAACATGTGTTCGTCGGTTTATATGCCCACCACTTGCATTGCACTCCGTTGCATATGCAATATTAGTAGCATGTTTAGGAAGTTTCGAGCGGACCCGACGCTTAGCCATATGGTTGCAGAGATGGAGACCAAGTACCTGAAGTACTGGTCCACCATTCCATCTCTTTATTGCCTCGCAGCATGCATGGACCCTAGGGCTAAGGTGGAAGGGGTTAAAAATACCCTGACTTTTATTTCCTCGTGCATGAACCTGGAAGAGCCACCTGAAGGGTTCATTTACGAGAAGTTGACAGACATGTTCACATACTATGATACTAGGTATGGTGGTGGTGGTGAGACTGTGATTACAGACACTTATACCTTGTTCGGAGATGACGATTATTCCATTAACCTAGCGAGGGGGAAACGTAGGGGTGGACCATCACATAGGAGTGAGCTGTCTCGGTACTTAGATACCGATTATTGCTCAATCCTATCACATTCTGATAATAAGAATCTTGATTTATTATAGTGGTGAAAATCATATGAGTCCACCTATCCCGTGCTATCTAGGATGACACGGGATCTACTGACTCATCCGGTATCGAGCGTAGCATCGGAGTCTGTTTTTTCTGTTGCAGTGAACGTGATTTCGGATAGGAGATCGAGATTACGTCCAGATATGGTTGAGGCCTTGGCATGTTTGAAGGATTGAGAGGAATCGAGATTTAGCATCAGTGATCGTGCTGAAGCTAGGACTGTGACAGACACTGCAGTCGCATCCACATCCACTACGATGGCGGAGGAGCTGATTGCCGATGATGATGATTCATATGATACTGATCTTGATGTTGCGGCTGATGATTCTCATGACATGACGCTTGACGATTGATGCTTATCTGCTCTTTTTTTTCGATGTTTTTTTATTTATTTTATTTATACATTTTGTTTGTACTTTGTACCATACGTTGTGTTGAAACTTATACTTGTTTTGTTCGGACCATTGGTTTCAAAAGCATGATTGGTAATTTTTCATTTGTGTAGTTTAATTTTTTTTTTATTTTAATTTTTACTAATTTAATGTATTTATTTATTATTTTACGATTTAAATTTTATTTTAAAAATTAATAACTTTAAATTTTAATATATAATTAATAAATTACAAATATAAAAAAAGCTAAACTTAATTGTATTTGATAAAAATAAAATTTTCTAATATTTGTTTGTTTTATTTAATTTTAATTTTTATAATTTTTACAAAAAAATATATTTTTTAATTATTACTCTATACGGTTACTTTATCAAAAAATTTACAAAAAAAAAAAAAAAATCTAATCTGCCATGAGCCCATGACTCATGAGCCATCTGCTCTGCCTGTCCGTCAGCGGTCAACCCGTGCGGCCTCCCGGACCCCGGTGACCCAGTTTCGCCTTGCGGCTCCCGCCTGCCCGGCCGTGCCGCTTGGCCTGTATGGCCAAGGCGTACCCACCTATATACAAATGGGCCTTCCTGTACCGTGCCGTGCCCGGCACGGTACAGGAACCATGCCGTGCCCGACATGGCACGGTAGCACGATCGTGCTCGTGAAAAACGGGCCGTGCCGGGCCGGCCCGTTTGACACCTCTAGTTGTATGTATTTTCTAAAGTGGGGGAACATATCTTCATCCATGCTTATACAATCAGGTTAATCACGTGATTCATACATCTAACGTGAAAAATCTTTCCTAATAGTTAATCTCTAATATTCCTAATAAATATGTTAATTACTACTTCATTATTAGCTGTGTTATTGAATGTGATACTAAAAATTTTATTTTGAATTTTATATTATCTAAAAATTTTCATCATACACTCAAAAATGGCCGGGTGATCACGATGATGAGAAATCTCAGAGAATCTTAAAATTATTTTATTTAGAGTTCATTTTGAATCTACATAGTAGGCGGTGATGCATGCATAAAATGTATCATCGTGACTTGTTCAGATGTTACAAACACTACTTCACTATATATCATAAATTTATTAATTATTATTTATTTTTCTAACTTATAATATTTTAGTATGCGTTCCTAGATGTGGACCTAAGAATCCTACGATAAGAAGACTAAAAATATATCTGCATAATACTTACTATCTTTAGATCCTCTAAAAATCTGATCGAAAGATCTATTGCGGTGATAAGTTTGACCATATTTTTCCTTCCTAACTCACTGTAGTATATGAATGGGGTAAATTTTGAGACTGAACTGGATCCAGCCTCAAAAATTTATTACTGAGTTGGGAATACCTAGGATCTAATGTACCATATTTTTTGGTACATAGTTTGACATGCTTATTAAGGTATCCAGTTCCACATACACTCTTACAAGTTAAAATTTTTTTACAATATTTGTATTGTGTCATTTCTTCTTTTATACCACTAATTTTTTTATTATTATATTAAAGTGATCCTAATTACAGATTTTCTTCTAGTTTTTTGTTTTTTATATGTTTGGGTCGAGATGACTGGAGAAATTAAAGTTTTGGCAGCCTCGGACCTTTACGTATGATTTTTATTTTCTAAATTTAAATTAATTTTATTTTCATTATTTAAATTAGTATTTTTCATTTTTTATGTTATTTAGACAAAAGGGTAGGGTAGAGAGTGAGAAAATAAAAGACTAATTATTTTTTAAAATAAAGAGTTAACTAAATAAAAAAAACTAAAAAATAAAATACCCGTAAAATAGTGTAAAACACGTGCATCACAAATTCAAAGTTCAATCTAAATACCAACCAAAGCTGTATCTGAGTTGGGAGTCTCAAAAAGCTGAGCTGAAATTCCGAGAGAGAGAATGAGATATGAGATATTTATATTTTTAAACAACATGAATATTAGAGAGAGTGGAGGTTATAGAATAATAATATGAATTTTAAAAAAAAGTTATTTTTTTGAATTATATATTAATTTTAATGAATTGTTTGGGGCAGAATCATGTGGGCCATCAAATTCTGTCCAATTGCCATTGGAGGCGAAATCTAAATGCTTTATTTTTAATTTTTTATTTTTTTTATTTTACTGTTGGGGCCTGGGGGTGGACTCGGACTGGGTCGAAATAACCACGGGTCCAGATTGGGGCCCGTCGACCTGATGGATTTTTTGGATCCGTCGGGCAGTTTCTTGGCTCGTGTTGGGAAACCATGCCCACGGGCCTCGGTACCAGGTCGTGCCTGGCCCAACATGAGGCTCGGCTGGTCTCGGCATGGCACGACACAGGTTGTGCCCTGAACAGGCCCGGCACGGACATGGATACTAGTCATTCCCGGGCTAGGCAAGACCAAACCATGCCTTGCCTCGGGCTGGGCCAAGTCTGCCATGCCTGTATGACACCTCTAATCTTAACATTTTGACCATTGGAATTCATTACAACTGCTAGGGGTAAAAATTTAATTGTTGTCAGATTTCTACCTCTATATATATTAAAATAAGTACAAATTTAAAAATATATATATTATTTTAATAAAAAAATCTATAAATATAGATTAAGTGTTTATAGTTTTTTATTCTTAGTTTTAAACTCTCACATCTTCCTCTCTATGCTTTCTTTTATTGTTCATCTCTTTTATTTTTATATCTCAAGATATAATTTAGCATTTTTTTTTGTTTTCTAATTTTATCTCTCTTTGCGGGTCTATAGTTATGGCTTTGCCTTTTGGTTGTTGGAAATCAAAATGGAACGGTGTCTCTAGTTGTGATTATGCTAATGCCATATGGTAGAAGAATCATAGTATTTTTTTTTTTGTTGTTTAATAATATTAGAGAGAGTTAGTTAATTATTTTTAAATATAAAAAAATTTAATGACTAATAGTGGATGTAATAATAATGAAAATCAATATTAATTTTGATATGAATAATAATTATTATTATATGAAAATGTTCGAGGTCGAAACTATATATTTTTTTATCATCATTACTTAAATTCAAATGCCTAAAAAATAAAAAAATAGAAAATTTTAAGTTGTTTGGATTTACTTTAAGATAATAAAAAATAAAAATTCTAGGATTATCAATTAAAGAATTAGTACAATATATATATTGTCAAAAATATATACATGTAGTTGTACAAGTGACATGAACCACCTAAAGAAGCATGTTGATTTATGCATCGAAAAATATGTTATATTAGATACAAGACAAACCTAACTAAGCAAGAGCTGTGGGATATTATAATTTAGATTTAGTTCAATTTCTTTAATCTCATTCATATAACATAATAATTTATGAAGTGAAGACATGACTAAACTGATTATGATTATAAATTTTCTGATTAGATTTTTGGAGGATCATAGGATAGTTAGTATCATGCAAATCTATTTCTAGCTTGCTTATCATAGGATTTTTAGGTTCACATGTAGGTATGATATAATTAAATATTATAAGTTAGAAAAATCAATAATATTAATGAATTAGAAAATATAGTAGACTGGTATCTGTGATATTCAATATATAGTCTAATCGTGATGATATATCATTTGCATGCCTGATTGCTAATTACTATGTTGCACGGACACGGATACGGACACGGAGATACGACACGGCAAGATACGGGGACACGGTAAATTCTAAAAAACTAGGATACGGATACGACTAGGATACGTCATGATAAAAAAAATAAAATTTAAAATAAAAATTATTAATTATAAATATTAGGTATTTTTAAATAATTTAAAATACTGTATTTAAAAATAATTTAAAATTCTGTCTTTTAAAATAATGTAAAAAAAATTTAAACCCTCTAACACCCCCCCCCCCCCTCTCCTCCCCATCACCACCCTCCCTTTACAGTTTTGATTTTCGAATTCTCCCCCCTCCCGATACAGATTCCAAAACCCCCCATTCCCTTTATAGAATTAGGTTACCTTAGGTATTGTCGGCGCCTCGGCATGGTGCTCCTCCCCTCTCCGTTTGACGCAATGATAATTGATAACTATTTCTTTCAATCGGCTTGTCGACAACTCACTGTCGGCGGTGTGCTCCTCAATTTATTGGAGATGTATGAGTAATAGTTAATATATAGTATATTTCCGACGCGTTAGAATCGTAAAAATGTATCAGTTGGTAAACGACGCGTCTGTAGGTAAACAATGCGTCTGTTGTTAACGATGACTGTTTCCGAACAACGCGTCAGATATGTCTCTAATGCGTATCCGATACGCCACGTGGCGTATCGGACACGGCGACACGGCAGTTCCTAGGAGTATCCGTGCAACATAGGCCAATTATATAGATTTTATATTAAAACTTAATAAAAATATTTTATGATTTCTTGAGATTCTTTTTACTTATAATGGTTGTGTCATATATAATTTATTGGCGAAAATTTTTAGGCAACTAATTCAGAAGGTGTGGAAGGGGGAGGAGATGTGTACCTTAGGGGAGGAGGTAGATTGGCTTGCTGTGAAGAACTAATTCAGAAGCAGGTGGGTGTGGGTGGAGAAATAGAGATGAGAGAGAAACAAAGGGTGGTGATGAGTATGGGTGGAAAAACAGACATGGGAGAGAAACATAGCTTTGGGGGAGCAGCAATAGATACGAGAGAGAAACAACAAAGAGTGGGGGGGGGGGGGGTGAGAGAGAGAGAGAGAGTGAGGAAAATTGCTATATATTTAAAAAGAAAAGTTAAATTAGAGGTATAGATGAAAAAAAACCTAATTTAGAAGTTTATTTGTCTAATTACGTAATTGTATTTTATGTTATTGTTTTATAGTTTATTAAGGAGATATAAAAAATAATTAGATTAAATTATTTTATAATTTATTTTAAACTTCAATAAATATAAAAATGCAAATAAAAAAAAACATACAAATTATATGGAATTAGTCTAATGCAATTAAGGTTTATGTATTGATCAAAAATTAGTTCTAATTTGAATATTTGTAAAAAAAATTTAGTTTGAGTATTTATAAAAATAATATTTAGATATTTTGTTTTTTATTTATCTAAATTATTTTTTAAGAATAATATTTATAAGGATAATTATTTTTATTTTATCTTATTATATTGTGTCCTTGTCGTGTTCATATATTATTTTTACATTACGGGATGGGTAGAATGGTAGTCATGCCATGCCGGGCACGACTTGACTCCCATGTTAGTCAATGTTCAGCACGACAAGGTGGTCTGATTGAGCCACACAAAAATGGGTCATGCTAGCACGGTACAACCTGTTTGATGTCTCTAATGCCATTCTGAACTTGAAGTTCAATAATTCAACCCCCATCGTCAAATGGCTTGAATGACTTGGTCTTTTGGGCACCTTTATGCTTAGGTGTATACTTCACAAGTCTAATGGTCATTATTTGACCACTGGTCATATATCAAATCCTTCTCATTGTAATTGCCTTGCTTGTACTCAAGAGAAGTTGATCACTCACCTTTCTTTCCTAAAAGTCGATTCTAATCCCTCTCAATTTCTAGAATGTATTGAAGGAGACATTTGTAGACCTATTGACTTACTTAGTGGACTATTTCATTATTTTATGATTTCGCTTGATGCATCAATTTATTGGTTTCATGTTTGCTTTCTTTCTACTTGGAATCTTATTTTTACTCGTTTACTTACACAAATTATCAAACTTCAAGCCTATTTTTTGATTATTCCATTAAGATAATTCATTTGGATAATGTTACTATTTTTTTTTTAATCACCTCTTGATTATTTCATATCATTGGATATAGAGGTTTAATATCCTGTTGCTTATACTCATTCTCATAATAACTCAGATGAATTTTTTATTAAGCATTTGTAATGGATTGTTAGACTATTATTTTTACAAATCAATTACCTTTATCTGTTTGGGGTCATGTCTTACTGCATGTTGGTTATTTTTGATTCATCTTCGTTTTATTGATGATCATATTTTTTGTCATTTACAAATTATTTCTAGTTCTCTACCAAATATTTTTTATTTACGTGTCTTTGATTTTATCGTTTATGTTCCTATTCTTCCAAATTAATGTTCTAAAATGAATCCTCAATGTCGCCAAAGTATTTATGTCAGCTTTATTACTATATCCATTATTTATTATCTTGAGCTTTTAATAGTAAATTTTTTTTCTGTTTGTTTTACTAATTATTATTTTGATGAATTTGTTTTTATCCCATTAGGGGGAGATAAGCCAATTTGTAATGAATAGTGTGAAATTAGTTGAAGTACACCATCATTACTAAATAGTTTGAACTGAAAGTTCAAAGAATCTTTCATTTATAGGTTATTGCATACTTATTACCTGATGGTTTCACCGATCCTATTCAAATGCTCAAGTCATATTTTTCAACTATTAATGCATCACCACATATTGAGATCCATATAAGAGATTCAGGAAATGCTATATCTAGTACATCTAAATTATATCTAAAACATGTAAGATTGATCGGATCTTAAAATTCTTTCCAAAGAAAAAAAATTTAATATCCTTGAAGAGTACAATTTTTGAAGAGTCTATTACAATTCAGGCAGCTATTGTTGAGGCAGACACATTACAATGATTAAAGGAAATATTTTCAAGAGTTGTAGTAGTAACTAACTAATTATTTTTATAAATAAAAAAATTTCTATAAATTATATGAATCAAAGAAAAATATGAGACCATAGAAATATTCTTGTCAATAATTTTTTTTCTCTCTAAGTGGCTAAAGGCATCATAAATAATAATGATGATCAATAGCCATAAATTATAAATAAATATTAAAATTGACATGAATAAGAAAAATGAAAAGAAACAATATAGGCACAACTTAATTATTCAGCTAAAATGAGGTATTTTGACCAGTAGTTCTAACACTTGAAAAAAATAAAAATAATAAAATTGTATGATATAATGGTCATCTTGTTGCACAAATTTTTTCATAAAGACTCAAAATTGATTATGAGAAAATATATTCACTAGTAATGAATGCAATTGCATTTAGATATGTAATGTAATTGGCAGTTTCAAAAAGACTAGAAATATATTTGATGGATGTTATCAGAGCTTATTTGTACGGATTCATAGACAGTGATATATACATGAAAATTCTTGAAAGATTTATGTTGCTTGATGTAAAATTATCAAAATCATATGGTATGTATTTAATAAAGGTTATGGTATAATCATTGAAGTACATATTTATTAAAAAAATTATATGTAAATAATTCAATCTTTTCATATGTATTTATTAAGAAAATAGAAATCAGTTTGACAATTATTGTAGTATATGTGGATGATTTGAATCTAATAGAAATCTCTGAATGACTTCTAGAAATTGTTGATTATTTAAAGAAAGAATTTGAGATAAAATATCTAGGTAAGACTAGGTGTTGCCTTGACTTGCATATTGAGTATTTTTTAAATGACATTTTTGTCCTTTAATTAACATACATTAAAAAAATCTTGAAATGCTTTTACATAGACAAAACTTATTCTCTTAATTCTCATATAATTGTAAGATCAATTGAAGTAGATAAAATTTTGTTGTCATAAAAAAGAGAATGAAAAACTCATTGGTCCGGAAATAGCATACTTAAGTGTAATTAGAATATTAATATATCTTATTAATTATATAAAGCCAAACGTGGTATTTTCAGTGAACTTATTTGCATGATATAGCTTAGTGTCTACTCTTAGGCATTAGAATGAGATAAAATATTTGTTGAGATATCTTTGTGAGACCAATGATATGAGACTCTTGTATTCCAAAATATCGAAACTAGAGTTATTTGATTATACTGATGTCAAATACTTTTTTGATCCCCATAAGACTTAATCACATACAAGATATTTATTTTCTTTTGGCAATACAACTTTCTCATGGAAATTTGTTAAGCAATTCATGATGGCAATCTCTTTCAAATATTCAAAGTTATGAGTAATATATGAGGAAAGCATGGAATGCAAGTGGTTGAGATCTATGATTCAAT
The DNA here is from genome assembly GCA_029783825.1 of Sapria himalayana. Taxonomy (NCBI): domain Eukaryota; kingdom Viridiplantae; phylum Streptophyta; class Magnoliopsida; order Malpighiales; family Rafflesiaceae; genus Sapria; species Sapria himalayana. Next base: position 560,999 of record JAREIK010002378.1, on the reverse strand, counting down.
ATAATTGTGACTAATGGTCTTTCTCCTATTTCAAACATCCCATAATATTATATAAAAATAATATTACTTTTATTGTATAGTTTAAAGGCGGATACATTAAAGGAGACTAAACTAAGTATATTTCTCCAATGTTTTTTCATACGTGAGTTTTAAAATAATTATGAGATTGATATACAACAAATCAGGCCTAATGAAAATCTATAGATATATTGTATTTCAAATTTAGAATGAAGTATTACATGCTGTGATCTTCAAGAATTTTGTACGCAAAATTAAAATGAGAAGGCTACAAGATCTTCAAACTCAGATATTAAGATATCAGAGGGACTCTTGAATACTCATAGTATATTGTAATCTTTTTCTTTCACTAGGTTTTTGTCTTATTAGTTTTTTTCTAATATGGTTAAAACGAAGCACTTATACTTTCTAAGTATATATATTCTTTTAGCTTACTAGCTTTTTTTTTACTGGTTTTTTTCTAGTAAAATTTTAATGAGACATATTCTTTGATATTATGGTAATTCATGAAAGAGTATTATAAATACTTTATAATGAATAGTTATTATTTGTGAAAGTTCTTTTAATTTTTCACTATAACTTTTGATTTTTTTCATTGTAATCTTGATCTTCTTATAAGTTTATAAATATGTCTGATCAGAGTAAAATATGATGATTCATATTTTTCTTATCTCCATTTTTTTTTCTTTACAACAAATAGAAATTATTCTTTTTTAATTTTTTTATAAACTAAAATTATTACATAAAAAAATACCAAAATTTATACATGATTTATTATTCATGTAAGTTGATATTCAATTAGAATTTAAAAAATAGTTAATTATATATGATAATAATTTTGCAAATATATACTAAGTACTAGAGACCTTGACATACTCTGGTATTTAAAGAATTATGGCCATATAAATTTATTTTGAAGAAAACTGAAAAATTATTGATTATGCTAACATGTATAATATACATGATGTGGTAATTATTAGATGAATAAGTTTTTTTATAATTCTTTTATATATAATAGAATTATCAAAAACATTTATATCAGCTACAAGATCAACTTTTAATTGAGTAGATATTTACTTGTGCGTGCTCCAAAAGTGCAAAGTTTGTAAGAATATATTTTCACTGGGATAAAATTATCATTCGATGGTAGTATATAATTTCTATGCTAATAAAATACCTGAACATCGCAAGTTACTTCGCATGAAATTGTGAATAAAGTAATTTTTTTAGTTGTATACTTCTCAACTTTTTATATTTGATAATAATAATAATATCACGAATGTATGTCAACCAAAAACAAGTAATTGTTATTAAATAATTTTATCAATTAAACTTCTCAATAAAATAATGAAATGTTAGAAAAACTTTTCAACCAAAAACAAGTAATTGTTATTGAAAAATAGCTAAACAAAATTTTCAATAACTTATTTATTCCAAACTAGACCTTTTGGTTCACATGAATTTGTTTTGGACAATCAAGTTGTTTAATTGTTCTTTAATATCTACTAGCATAAATAAAGATATTTGTCCCAACTATATGGTCAATTCTTAGTCCAACATACACTTCTACATGTTTACGCCTCAAAATTCTATAATTTGTAAGAATATTCATGACATATTTTTTAGACTACCATTATTTTTCAATGGTTATGTTCAATCATAAAAAAAATACTTAAGTCTCCTAATATCATTCACTTAGTTGTGTTTAAAGAAAATTTTAAATTGCATCATCTTCAACTTATGATACGTGATAATAATAATAATAATAATGTTATTATTATTATTATCGATGTGAGTCAATAACATTATAATTCTTCAAGTAAATTTATGAAAAATAGTGAAAAGTAAAAGATATGCATGTATAATTAATAGGAATAACTGTGATTAAAAAATGCAAAATCAAATCCTTTTATTTTAATTCAACAAAATAGGAATTTTTGCAATTTACACAATATTTATTTATGTTCTAGCTCAAAATTCAAATGATTATTATATATATATTTTATCATTAAGTTCTCCTTTAATAATATAATTTTTACTTTAATTGATAAATTATATGTGGAAAGTAGCAAAAGACAATGATAGTCTCATTGAAGTCATCTTGGCTACTTATATAAATGTATTTTAATAATTACCTTTGTATTCTACATAAATCTTTTTTTATTAAATATCTTGAGAATTTAACAAATAATTAATTATGTTGTTAGTTTATATAATATCAAGCATAGTAAATATCATATCATTTAATTTACTTATGATTCTTTTGTATCAAGTAGAGTTTATATTTGTATTTGTGTTTTAAAAAAATATTAAGATAAAATGGAAAATTAGCTAATTCCTATTTCAAAAATTCAAATATTAAAAGAATATCAAATTCATACATTTATTATCACATGATTATCTTCAAATTTGATTGACTTCTTATTGTCAAGAAAATTGTTTAGTATATCAATGTTTTATATGTAAAACTTAACCTAAGTAAACTTTATCAATTGAGAGATAATTGATTGATTATTATCTATTATCACAATAGTATCACATACTAACAATACGATAAGTCTCATTTATATGCACAAATAAAAACAATAATAATTAGAAATTTGTCCATGAAATCAAAAATATATGATAATTGAAGGGCAATTTATTGAATCAAATTCCAACAAATTATTATCTATTATCATAATAGTATCATATACTATTATCTACTATCTATAATTGTAATCTATTTCTTCTGAAACAAAAAAAACTAAGTGATTATTGTATGCATGTCTTCTTCTTACATCATCTTGGAAGAATATACTGCTGACATCAAATTAATGTATCTTTTAACAAGGTAATATATATAATCTTGACCAAAGTCATCTTAGGCACCAAAAAAGAGATATATGAATAATCGATCTTATAGATTATGATAAAATTTCTAGTCACAAATCTAATTTTAATTCAATTTATCTTTTAAATTGGACTGGTCTTTGTATTGAATCCTCACTTGCATCCCCATCAATTATTTTTTAGAAAATTGAGATACAATAATCCAAATATTATTAAAAATAGTAATGTGAGTTTTATCTAATATGATCTGTTACTATCTTGAATAATGCAGAATTTTAGAGTTAGAAACTAGGATATAGTAACTAATATTATTGTTACTCTCACTACATCAATTGGCATGGAGGTTGACTTTGCATAGACTATTGTAAATGAGTTCCTGTGATATAAGTATATAAATCAGAATAGTCAAGATGTCTCATTCTTGTTTAAAAAGGTAATGAAGCTAGTACATGGTAAAATCTTGTATTTGGATATATCTCTAGAAATGTTTTTGCTCCCTTTGGAAAATGCAATTCAATAGATTCAATTAGGTTCATGCAATTTAAATTTTCGGAAAAGTTTCAATTAAGCATGACTTTGAATCAATTACAAGAGCCTCCATGTGGTAATTATTTGAATGTGAATTCTTCAAGATTCATGTTAAAACAAAGATACTTAAGCTCAAATAAGATTCTCTTCTTATTTTAGGAAGGTAATATATATACCCTTTGTTGTCTATTAACATAACCAAGAAACAATTATTTTTTGGTATGAGCTATTATCTTTTTCCTTTGAGGAGAAAATCATGATTAAAATGTGCACAACTATAAAGTATACTCTTGATTAAATAAGAAATATATTCTCTCTTAGATAAATTAAATGATAAGAAATATGTTTTAAAATAATAAATAATAAAATTTGATTAATTAAATAATTATCAGTTAATAATTTTGTTTTATGATTATTTAGTAGCATTTCTATCATTCTCTATAAGAGATGTATCATGATTGTTTGAAATTAGTATTTATTTTTTCTTTAAAATTAAATTAATCAAGCCTTATCACACAACTAATTAGAGTCAGTTATATATTTAATTTTGTTGACCTTAATTGTGAATGACTTGCTCTTATTAAAGGTATAATAAATTATCTGATGATCTATGTTGTTTTAGCTTATTTTTAATTTATAAATTTATATTTTATCTTTTTCATTATTTATTTCATTATGGATATGAGCACTTAACATGTGGGCTATCCCAATTCATTTTGCTTATTATGTTAGGCATCTCCTTGTACATATTCATTGTGTATGTATCATTGATGTTTGACCTATGTTATAGCCCACTCGACTTGTGGACTATACCTTATTGATTATATGATATTAAAGCAAAAAATGATGAGTGCAATCCTTGAGGTTTCTGGAGAAAGGAATTACATGCATTGTAACATCACAATCATATGGCATTACGTGTATTAGTGCACACACTTACACATGTATTGGATGAGGAAGAAGTAGCATATCTCCATCATGTGCCATTATCTCCACCTATGTTGCACGGACACGGAGATACGACACGACAGAATACGGGGACACGAAAAATTTCAAAAAACGAGGATACGGATACGGCTAGGATACGACATGAAAAAAAAAATAAATACAAATATTATCCATTAACAGAAATTTAGATAAAAAAAATTGCTCAAACATTATTTTTACAAATATTCAAATACAAACATAAGAAATATTAAAACAAAAGATTAGTATTTTCTTATGAATCAAATAAAATAGCTTCCAGTTCAGGTTCATCAAAAGAAAGATCCGCAATCTCAAGAATTTTAGCATTTTCAATATCCATTGATTCAAAACCATCACTTCCAATGTTCCACATTTTAGATTCGCCTTCATTATAGTTTGGAGATCTCCTTGACAGAAGTCGAAGATTGTTATGGACATAAACTAAGTTTCAGCTCTTTGTGGTGTCAACTTGTTTCTCTTCATGGAGTGAATAAATTTATAAGTGCTCTAATTTCTTTCACAACATGAGGATGAACAATATTGTCCTAACAATTTTAATGCAATAGATTAAAGCATCGGTGCAGCAGTTCCATGAACAACCCACCATTTAATAGGACTCATGTACCACTTGTCATTGATGGAATCACTACTAGAAAAATCTTCCAAAAATGCCAAAAATATAGCATACTCATCATTTGATCTTCTCCTTTCACCTTCATTAGAAAAATATCTCTCAAAATATTTTTTTTTCTTACTATTTCTAAATCTCGATGCGGTGGAACACGATCACGAGACTCAGCAAGTCATTGTTGATTATAATACCTGCAAGTTAAGTTATAACATTAATTATAAAATATTAAACATCATATAATATCATTTATATAAAAATTATCATAATCTATAATTTAAACTATTAAGATTACCTTGGATTTAAGGAATGAGCAAGAGAATGTAAATGTGCGTGGCTTTTATTCTATCTTTCCGCCAAGATTTCATTCACAATATAAAAAAACCTATAGATTAAAATTTATAGTAATTCATATAAGTTTAATTATAATTAAAACTTAAAAACTTTCAATCAAAATAATAAAAATTGAAAATTAAAAGTATATCTCTAATTATCTGTGAGGCTTTTTTGTTCTTTCTTAAAAATAGCTTTTGTTACTTTTTCGATCATAGAATATCACCACTCATAAATATTGTGAAGGCAAGGTTTGTCAGTGTCGGCTAATCGAAGCATCTTATAAATATGAGTTGTAAAGCTGATGATATAATTCATATTCATCAAAAAGTCTTCATTTAGGATTTTATCTTTTACTTCTTTAGCTTTCACTAAATCATCATCTTTATATATTTCTCATTCTTCACTTATCACTAATTGCTTCAAGTCTCTTTTTATTGTTTTAAATCGTTTAAGCATAATAATAGTTGAAGCAAAACGTGTATCGACCACTGAAAGTAACTTCAACTTGTAATGATTATTAAACTTTGATAATCTCATTGTATGATTTATAATGAAATTATTGATAAAAAAAATATCACTTGAAACTTGAGCGATCCAACCACACGGTTTCATCATATCAGCATATCTTGAGTGTGTTGGCGCACAAATATTCTTCAAAACAAGATTAAGAATATGAATCACACACGGGGTCCAAAAGATATGCCGAAATTTTGTTTCCACAATGTATCATCTGCTTTGCAAGCTGCAGCATTATCAGTTATAACTTGAACTATCTTTTGTGGACCAATCTTTTGTATAGTATTAATCAATAAATCAGCTATAAAATGTTTGTCCTTAGTCTCTCTTTCACCGTTTATTGCTTTCAAAAATATTGGTCCACTTTCAGAGATTGCCATGATGTTAATAAGTAGTCTTCTTTGAGCGTCTAACCATTTATCACTACAAATGCTCACTCCTTTCTCAGTCCAAGTCTTTTTGATTGGTTCTAATAGATTATCAATATTAATCTTCTCATTCTGCAATAATGTTGTTCTTAATGCATTATAGTTTGGTGGGATATAACCTGAAAGTTGACTTGCACTTTTAAAGGCACGTGCATAATAAGGATTTTAGCTAAGTAAAAAGACAACCCTCCAGAATAAAACATCCTAGCTATCTCACTGTCAACTAATTCACGTGCATCAATTTTGAATGCATTTTCAATTTATCATATAGTCCTCTTTCTCCTTTTTAGATCAATTGGATTAGCACTAGAAGAGGAATTCTCAAAAAAAAAATCTGCAATACTTAATGTGGGTAAAGAAACTTGCTTATGATTATATTGTTTCATTCTTTGTTCAGATTTCTCCATCATCCTTTGCATCTCAATCAAATTTTAATTCGTTACTTTAGTACATGATGCAATTCCAGCCCCTTTAATTTTCAACAAGTGAGCATTGACTTTATAATATGATCCTTTATATATTTGTCTACAAAAATTATATTGAAAAGTAACATTTCCTCCCCTTTTTCTTTTATCCAATTTTATATCTTTCGTGACATATTTTCATAATGGAGCATTATCATCAACATCTTGAATATTTTGTTGATTACTTGAAGATTTAGAATTACAACTCATTTTATTGTATAGTTCTGCATGAAAAAAAATTATGCATTTTAAATAATCTATATTATTTCAAAATTAATTTAATCTTATTTTTTTCTACATCAATACTATAATACAATTTTTATTATATTTTCATTATTTACATATTACATTAATTTATTTAAAATAAATTATATAACAAAAACTATTATACTTACATATTATATATTACTAAATATTACATAATACATACTACAAAAAGTATTCATATTTATATATTCCATATTTTAATATTGCATATTTATTATTATTTTTAAAATCATGTATTTAAAATTAATATAAATTATTTGTTTATTATATTTTGTATATATATTAAACAAACAATAATAATTAAAACATAAAAATATATATATATTTAAATCCTCTAATCCCTGCCCCCTATTTAAAATAATTAAAATTATGCTTTGAAACCCCCCCCCCCCCCCACAGATTATAGAATTAGGTTACCTTAGGTACTGTTGGTGTCTCAGCGGTGTGCTCCACAGCTTCCAACTTCTCCCCCCTTCCCGTTAGACGCAATGACAACTATTTCCCGCAATTGGCTTGTCGGACACTCACTGTCGGCGGTGTGCTCCTCAATTTGAAGGAGTTGTAGGAGTAAGCATTAATATATATTGTATTTCCACTGTGTCATAATCATAAAAACGCGTCGAATACATCTCCGACGCGTCTTTTTGATACGCCACGTGACGTATCGGACACGTATCCAATGCGTGTCCGTACCGTGGCATCATGTCCACGTGTCGGACACGTGCACACGCCCGTACAGTGGCGTATCCGTGCAACATAGAATTCTCCACCATCTCATGCCCATTGTGTCAAGCTTATTGTGCATAGATTATGTGCACTGTGTGATGTGTGTGTTTGTCGTAGTGCAACTAAGGTTTCAGTTGTGATACTTTTCTTTGTTTTCTAGTGCACAGAAAAAGTACACCATGGTACAATTAGGGTTTTGGTTGTGGATGTTTGGTGCACAGAAAGTGATGCTGCTTGGGTTCACTATGCAGGTTGTGCCACTAAGGTTTATTGTGCAGAAATCATTTCTTTTCTCTCTTCAGTACAACATGGTGTACAATGGAGTGTTGTGCAATGGTTGTGTGTGACATCAACCCACAATGTGTTACTTAGGAGTAGGGATATGATATCAATATGTATATGTATGAGATTCTTCCTATAATGCACATATTATAAGAAGAAATGGCAAATATTTTAATAATTATTTTCATAGATAAAACTGAAAATACTATTATATATTGAGAGAGATATGTTGATTGTTGGAGTAATTTAAGGGTTCTCATGGAGTTTCTTCACTTTAATACTTAATAGAGAGTCGCATATAAAACTTTTTCTTAATAAATTTATTTAAAATTTTTCATTATTTAGATATTATAGATTTTGTTACTTATTTTATTTCAAACTCTTATATTATCATTATATTAGTTATTATTAATATTATAGGTAATTTTTGGTACTAATTTTTCTTCTTGTTCATTAAGTAGTCAATGACAAGCTCTTGAAAGTTATTGGATATGTTAATGTTTAGTTTAATTATAAGTATTAATATTTTGTTTATTTTTGATTACTTTATTATTTTTTGTGTGAGTTGTTTTTCATGTAATTTTATTTTATTTTTATTTTTTTATTGATTTTTGTCTGCTAGATCAGAAATTTTTGAGGAACACTTCTTTTGGGATTAAGCTTGGTAGAGAATGTATGGCTTTTCTTCTATAATAGGACATGAAACAAGATGTTTGAATATAATTAACGTATTATATATATATATGACTTGATCACTTATTACTTGTCAAGCTAAGAATGGAAGTCGTTCTTAGTAGATAAGACTCTTGCTTTGTGAGTTCTGGGAGAGAATAATATTTTGATAGTCTAATCTCTAAAAATCAAAAAGTTGTATGTGATGAGTCTCAAACTTGGGTCATATTGCTCATGGATTGAGGTATTTATCATTATACTAAGACATGATATTTTATTATATACATGTAATTTGAGGATTTTTTAAGTGATCAATAATCTTTGTATTATTTTCGTTCAAATATTTTTTGCTTCAGAGTTATAATGAGATTTGGTGTGTTATTGTTTATTAAATTTTTCATCCTAGTTTTATTTAAGATAAGAATACTTTGTATGTGATTTACATGGCTATTTTATGTTTATGTTAGATAACAAAATTTTCTATTTTTTAGATTTAGTAAGATAATACAAAAATTAATTTAAAATTTAAAATAAAAAATAAAAAATGATAATATATTATAGTATCTATCAGATAATTGCTTGTAACATATACTATATATATCATAAAATTATATATTATATTTCATATAATGGCACATCCACAAAGAATAAGATTGTAAGAAATAAAGAATATATATATATATATATATATAGTTGAGACAAATTAAATATATGTTATAGTGTTTTGAAGTATTTTTGAGGATGTATTAATCACTAGCTATCTTATTAATTATGTTTTTTTTTGTCTTTTCTAAATGTGTGTCATTTCATATACTTCACCTAGGAGAGAGTTTGTTTAGCCTACCATCAAAATATTTTTGAGTATTTGATTTGTTCATAGTTCCTCTTTAGTATAGGATATGATCACACCTAGATTTTTGAGGTGTTTCTTAGTAATTATAATACTTGAAAAGATAAAAGAATATTTTACTAAAATATGAAAAAGTTTTAGTGAGTGCTAATATTATAATTTTTTAGTATAACTTATTTTTTAGCGAGCATAGGAAGAGTGTAAGTATATAAATTATACTTGAACCCATTATGTGTTCTTACTCATATGTTTTGTTCATATTCATGTTCTTATTTCTTTTTGTTTTATTTACTTCTTTTGTTTCATTATCTCACCTTGGAAGGTGAGATAATGAAATTTTAGATGTCCTCAATTATAATGAGAATTTGGAACTATTATGATGACATTTGAGAATGTAAATTGGCTTATTCTGTTAAGCAAGACTCGTGCGGTAGTTCACTCTGATGTTAAGCATAAATTTTCAATGACACATATTCTTTATAATTCTTTTTCGCTATAGTGTGGAATATGTAAGTGTCATTGTATATATATTTTGGTGCTGGCATATCTCTTAAGATGATTGGTGCCACTAAAATTCCAATATGTAAATATTTTTTTTACAATATATACATTGTGTATTGAATATACTTTGACACTGCTAGTATTTTTATTCATAATAATAATTAATTGCATCTCAACTATTAAATTTTACTTAGTTTTTGGTTTTTTAGGCAAATAGGTTAAGATCATAATAAAAATTTAGTTTGGTTTCAGATTTTTCAATTAATTTTTTATTATTATCTATGTTTATATCTAATTTATTTTTATTAAATTTACTATTTATTATTTTTTAATTTACAACTCTCTACTAGAAATAGGAGTAGAGTATTTTTTAAGTGAGATTTATATTTTTGTGCACTAAATACAAAATTATTAAAAATGCACTTTTATTTGAAAATTAAAAAAAATAGACCAAAATGTAAAATAATTAGATTTTGGTATACTAAAAATTTGATCTGATTTTTCTCACAACATTACATGTCATTGGATTTAAATAATAAAAAAAATTGAAACAACAATACAAATGTGTCGGCTGCTATGGCTCAAGATGGCATCCGAACCCACAATCTCAATATTTAATACACTACATCCTTCAACCATCTAATTGCAAGCATCAAATCAGATGTCTATCAAATATATATATATATATATATATATATTGTTAAGTATCCGATTTGATGCATGTAGCTGTATTGCTAAAAGTTGTATTTTAATGTTGAGGTAGTGAGTTCAAATCTCATCTTAACGTCCTCAAATTGACATGCAAGTCTTGATGTGTAAAATTTTTATTAAATCTTTTTATTTTTTAAATCTATTGATGTGTCATGTTGAGGACAAAATTGAGTTTTTAATTTTTTGTGCATCAAAATGTAATTATTTTATATTTTACTGCACTTGTTTATATTTTTGCAAGGAATGTTTTTTTTAATTATTTTGTGTAAAATGTACCAAAATATAAATTTTTATTTTTTTTAATTTGTTATTAATAATTCTAAAAAAAAAAGTAAATTCTAACACAATAATAATGTATACCTTAATTTTGTGTGTTTGGTCATAGTTTGGATAATCTATCTTATTTCTCATGCCTTGCAATCAATGCTCATCACTAAAATAACATCCGTGTTTTATAATATTTAAATTATAAATTATTAAAAAAATTATCACAGAATTACACAAACTCAATTTTAGAATGAAAAAAAGAAATTTCAATCGCCTTGCATTTGCGAGGCGAGAGAAATTTACAGACTAATTGTGAAAAAATAAAATATATCAATATGTAATTTATAAATTAATTTTTATTAAAAAATAATTTATTTTTATATTTTAAATAAAAATTAGGACAGAAATATATTGAATTTATGTCATTGAACCATTGGATTTAATTTGACAGCTAAATTTTGTAATTATTCTTTTATTATACCCTACATGGCAGCGACAGTCCAGCACTTAATGAGTGCTTTTTAATAAAAAATGTCTAATGCCAGGCATGTGGGCCATGCCAGCATGCTAGGCACGGAAATGGACTGCACTATGCTGCCGTGTTAGGCATGGCAATGTACCGTGCCATGTGCCAGTCACAGCTGAATTAGAATGCCTGAATCCAAATGTCAAAAAAAGTAGCATTAATGGATGCTTTTTTTTAAATGTCTAATGCCAGGCATGTGGGCCATGCCGACTTGCTAGGCACAGCAATGGACTGCCCCATGCTGGCATGCTAGGCATGGCAATGGACTGTACCATGTTGTGCCAGCCACTGCTGAATCGGGATGTGTCATGTGCATTCTGACACCTCTAGGTATGAAGTAGTCTACTGTGCATTCTGCATAGTAGTATGTAGTCTATTGTGCATTCTGAACAGTAGGATGTGCAACATATTGTGTGCAGGTTCCTATGATATCTGTATGAAGAGAAAAAAAATAGTTTCAGGGGTGGTAGAATTGGTGGAATCTTATATTAAAATATTTATATACACTGGACAAAATTTATTGTGAGTGACACTAATCTATTATTGGTGTCAAATCTCCGTGTGTGATGACATATTATTGGTATCAATTTCAGGGAAGTTTGATATGATGTTAGTATATGGACATATGAGATTCTTCATACAATCCATAGATTAGAGTGACATACTAAAAATAGTTGTTAACAATTAATTTCAGAGAGAATGCCAAGGATATTATAGAGTCTTTGGATAAGAAAGATGACTACTAGAGTCCTATAGGGGTTCATACTGAGTTCATCCACCGTGACATACTAAAAAGGTGCATATTGATTGGCACTTTACATAAACTTGTTTTGGTTATTTGGAATGAATTTATTAATGTGTTGTACTGATTTAATATTTAAATAAAAGATTTTATTAAATTATGATTTTGATAAAATTAAATGAATAATTATGAAATTAGATGTATTTTTTATGATATTTGTGAACTTGGTGGATAGATGATTTAGATGATAGGGTAATAATAGAAAGTCGTGATATTTCTCATATTATGATTTGGTTATATAATTTACAAGATTATTGAGAAGTCGCAGTGGCATTTCTTTGACACAAGTAATGATAATCTTTAGTATGTTGTGACTCTATTATCGAGTTTTCATAATTTTTTTATTATTTAACACTATGTTTGTGGTTGTAATAATTTTTTGGAGTCACAACTGCACTATTTTTAATATATATTTATGGTCGAAATTTTATTTTTAAAATCACAACATTTTTTAGCATTGCTACTAAATTGATACAGGGGCCAAAAATCATATGATACCAAATAATTTTTTAGTCGTGATAATTTTTTTTATATGACTTTATGTTCTAGATAATATTTTTCTCAATCACGTCATTCTTATTATTATGATTTTGTAATCCACAAAGAAGATTTCAATAATAATATTTCTTGTCACAATGAATTTGCATTCAAGAGAGTAAATTGTATTAGCTATAGTTATTTTTGTCATTGTGATTTTTTGTTCTAAAAAGTATTTATCTCAGTAGTAATTTTTTTGTTGTTTTGTGTCTGTGTTCTAGAGCATAATTATGTTAGTTATGACATTTTTGTTGTGATTATGAGTTCCAAAGAAGACATATTGAAGTCGTAGTATTCCTTTTTCATTGTGACTTTTATAATTTAAAGAGGATTCATATATATGATAAAGTCATGATTTCTTTTTTTATTGTTTTGTGTCTCAGTCACATCTTTTTTGTTGTGATTATGAGTTCCAAAGAAGAAATAATTAAAGTCGTGGTATTTTTTTTTATTGTGACTTTTATAATTTAAAGAGGATTTAAAGATATGATAAAGTCATGATTTCTTCATTTGTTGTTTTGTGTCTCAGTCACATCATTTTTATTGTGATTATAAGTTCCAAAGAAGAAATATTGAAGTCGTAGTATTCTTTTATCATTGTGACTTTTATAATCTAAAGATGATTCAAAGATATGATAAAGTCATGATTTCGTATGGGTTTATGCAAGTAAAAATGCAATAATTTCTAAAAATCTAATTTAAAGATATGATAAAATGCAACATTGTGACTTCCAACTTGAAGATTTGCATGAACACTAATGTATAAATGGAAGATAGTTTTTCATGACAAAAAGAGGAAGGGGAAATTGGAATTCAAGCATAAGAGCATGCAAATTTCTAGGTTGTGCTACTTTCAATTCTCAATTATAGGTAAATTCAATGTGAACACAAGCAAAAATTAGTTGGAATATATTTTGAGAATTATATTCTTATTAGAGTTATCATTGAAAACTCTTGATTTCGTTTGATACTATATCAAATATCTCGCAAGAATTCTTTCTCAATATCATGTTAAATTGAGATTGGGGATTAATTTATTTGTAATGTTTTGACATAAATATTATTTGACATGGATATTATTTAGAATTGAGATTTAGAATTTTTATTATATCATGGATTTATGCATGTTAATCATGATGAATGATGATAAGTAATTCATTAAACACATTCACGTGATTTAATACAAAGGAAGTGATAGTCATTTAATTTTATCATGTGAGATAAACTTATATCTGCAAATTTGAGATTAATTTAAGTTTATTTGTTGTAAGTATAGTTCTCATAAAGTTAAAAGTATGAATATATGGATGACTAATTTATTATACATATTTTAAAAGAATTGACCTTTAAGTGGTGTGAATGTTATGTTGAATATTTAACCCATAGATTTTATCATAATGTGAAGTCTTATGTTGGTTATTCCGAATGATAATAGGTAATTTATGTGATAAATATATATATAAGTGAAAGTGTTTCATATGGTGATGACAATCTTGTGTGTTATTTTTTTGTATGATTTTTATATATAAAATACATGGAAAGATATATGTTAGTTAAAATGAGTATAATACTTATAAAGTTGAAAGTATAAATATAATTATTACCATAATATTTCATATTTTTGTGATATTAGAGGTTAAATAATAAAAATGAACACTCAGAATAGTTGTTAAGGGCAGTGGATGTATTACCGAAAATGAGTAAACATACAAATTACTCATAAATGAAACAAGTATGATTTTAGTGGTTAAATATCAAAGAGATACTTATGAGGAGATTGTCCTTTGTAGTAACAATTCAAATATGATAATTATTTTGTATGCTAAGAGGGTATTAGAGTATTTTTACAACAATCTATCATTAATTCGATAATCAAGTTTAACATTACTCAAATATTAAAGAAATCTTTACATACACAGTGAAATGAGTCAATTCTAGAGTTTACGTATATTTTTGAAACTTAAGTCTATATACTATACTCAAGCTGTAGTTAGTTCACTATTAATTGGTCAAATTGCTTATATAATTTTGTAGGATTGATATTTAGACGTACATTCATATTCATTTTATTACTTGTATGATCCGTATATTTGCAAAATTCTCTTTATGAAAATAATCGCTCAATAAATTTTTATGATTATGTCATAAATAATAAGTTTTGATATTATAACAAAGTCGTAACATATACAAAATTTTTTTCTAAAATAGTAATAAACTTTTTATTTTTTTAAGTATTATAGGTTTTGTCACTCATACTAATATTTCAAACTCTTATATTATTGTTACATGAGTCAATACTCATATTATTGATAATTATTTATTATGTATTATTTTTTTTTATTTTGTGCATATTATTGTGGCAAATAATAAACTCTCTAATATTTTTGAATATGATAATATTCATTATGATATTTTGTTTCTTCATCATATTATACTTGTACTTGGTTGTGTTATTATTTTACTTTGAGTGAGTTATATTTTTAAGCAATTTAATTACAATCATATTATTTTTTTTAATATTTGTTTATTGGGATTAAAAAATATTGAAGATGATTTTATTTAGTATTGAGAAGAGTGGATTATATATGTTTTCTTCTATAGTATGATTTATTTCTTTATATTCAAGTGTGTTGTACTAAATAAATGTATTTAGTTTTAAGAGTATTTTTATGCTAAGTATGAAGTGTATTAATTAGAAAAATAAGTCAGATCTATCTATTTTAATTTCTATGCTAAGAAAATAATTATATGATCTGATATACTCAGATGTATGCGAAGCTAATAGAGATAAAAGTTTAGAAGATTTTAGGTATTTTGTTATATATATTTATCATTACTTATGGTTTGTATTTTTTTTGGTCTTTGTAACATTTTTTTAATATTTTAACTATTCTCTAAAATAATTAAAAATTAATTTAATAAAAATATAAAATAATAAAGAATAATAATATATTAGAATATATGACATAGTTTCAGTACTTATTATATGAATTATGAAATTATACACAAAATTTATTTTGTTATATACTCATACATAATAGAGTTGTTGAAATATAAAATAAATATGTAAACGAAATAACTCAAAACTCTTCCCATTGATAAAAGTATTATGAAAGAGATGTGATTTTAATCATAAACTATCTTATTTTATTAATTAAATATTTTTTTGTTCTTTCTTTGTATTTATCCTTTCAAATTCATTAACTTGAGGAGAGATTATTTCGTTTGATTTCTAAAATTTTTGAGAGTATACTTTTAACATTATCTCTTCCCATGATGTGATAAGTTGACACTTAGGTTATGAGTGTGTCTTTTTGGTTATTCTATTATCCAAAAGTGATGTAAGTATTTTTCACAAGGGTATGATAAGGTGTTAGTGAGTGTTAATTTTATGTTTTTTGAGGGCTTGTTTTTTGTTAAATCTAGGAAATATATTAGTATAGAAGTTATACTTGGACTTATTATTTTTCTTTCCTCCTTGTAGTTTTACTTTAATTTTTAGGGAATGGAGAGAATTATTTGTTAGCTACATTTAAACTTGTTTATCTAAAGTATAATATTTTATTTGAAGTCATAATATATATTAACAAGTATATATCATATTAATTTTATAAGAGAAAGGTTTTTCAAGACTAGAAATTTCTTTTTGATTTAGATGATATATAAGTTCACGAGTTTATCCTAATATAGGCTCATGTTGATCAAGAAATTGTAAAACATACTTCCCAGGATTTAGAGTTTATACTAAGAGAAATAGGCGTGCAATCTGAATAATAACTAATGCTTGAGAATGATAATATTAGTACTCACTAAAATTTAGTATTTTTTAATGAAAAATATTTATATCATCTTTACATATCAAAGTTTACAAGGGAGATTCATCTCACGGCTCAAGGTATCAGATTATCTTGTCCTAGAAAGAGATAATGGACAAAATAAGTTTCCCAAAATATTTTGTGAGATATAAGAAGCTATTTTTTTTTTGGATATTTTGATCTAAAAGGACATATACTAAGAAAGATAAGAAATATATTAAGATCACATCAAACCAAGAATACGTTATAATGCTCCTCTAAAATGAGAGAGCTTGAATTATCTCAATTATATTTGTATTTTTCCTTTCAATCATCATATTTTGTAGAAATGTATTAGCACGAAATATTTTGTATATAATTATATGATTCATCTACTAAATACTAGATATATTTGACATATATTCTAATATATTAATATTTTTTATTTTTTAATATTTTTATAAAATTAATTTTTTATCATTTATATATATATGTAATCTATCATAATAAAAAATACTTATACATATAATGACCAGTAATCAATAAAAATAATCAAATAACTAAAGTCATCCCTAATCACCTATCAGAGGATTCTATTTTAAATGTATTATATAAAATGAGTTTGTCTTGATAAATTTTTATAATTTGCAATTCGCTTATTATAAGGATAGAAATATTTTCTAATGTTTAAGGTACAATATTTTTTAACATATATTATGAGTAATCAATTAGAGAATAAATTCAACACACTCAAACACATAGCATATGATTCTATTGTGAGAAAGAAGACAAATTTTGTTTCATCTCAAAAAAAATGTTTATCGGAGTCTTTCAATCTAATAGATAAAAATCAAAAAAAAAAAAAAAAGAAATAATAGTCAGAATTAAGTTATCTTTAAAATGACTTTTAAAAATAAGACTAAGAGAATAATTGGGAATAATCAACTATAAGAAATAAGAAACAAGGCTGAATTTTATCATACTCAATAATTTTTAAAGAATTATTATGTATCATTATAATATTAAAGAAACAAGAAAATAATGTAGTAACAAAAGAAGAATGTAATATGACCAATCCTACAATAGTGTGTATATTGAATTGAGATTTTCATGTCTATATCTATATTGTGTCTAGTACTTCATTGTGAATAATTCTGATTTTTTAATTTTGATAACTAGAATTTTTCATCCTATTTACACTAAATAAAATGTAATCATCCAAAAAATTACTGAAATACAAATTTGCCACTTAGTTGAAATTAGGGTTCCCAATTTAAAATCTGCCACCTAGATTAACTGAAAATTCTAATGTGGGTTTTGGGAGTCAAAATGCTATTGCCCGATTCTGGGTCACCCCACTCTTGTTTCTGATGCCCACCACCTCCAACTGTAAACACAGTGGGTGTCGAAGCCCACTATTTATGGTGGCACATAGTTACTATGTACCTCCTTTTTTTTGTGATGCATGTGCTATGCTGATAGAGTGCACCATTCCTCTCTCTCTAGTGTTCTTTTATCCTTACATGCTCTATAATTATTTTCTCTAGGATTTCGGCTATGATACCATGTAGAGAAACAAGCTAAAATAAAATAACATCTAATGTAATCACACAAAATCTATACAATCTAAGCTATTATATAAAAGGTTGGACACTCTCATCCATTATATAGAAATAAACAATTAAAAAATATAAAATAACAAATGGTAAACGGCAATATTCTTCAAGGATAATTTAGAAAAGCCAAGCTATATATTAGAATAGAAAGCTAAAATTGTGACGACACTGCTGTTATGACTTGAACTGTGGATATTATTTTTGGTCATCTTGTTGGCCATTTTGGTGAAAACACCCAAGAAGCCTTGTTTATTCGCCATGCATTTGTATATCATTTAGAGAGAGAGAGAGAGAGTGTGTGTGTGTGTGTGTGTACATGTGCGTGCGCTAAATGAACCACACACATACGTGTGTGGTTCATTGTTTGCTTGTGTTTGACTGATGATCAATATATATTGTATAATACAGGAATGAAACATCGAGCAGTGCTAGACCAAGATCAAAGAAAAAACCAAAGAAAGGGAGCCTCAAATCTCAGAAGAAAGCATCTTTTCGTTGTGATTTGAAACATGCAGAAGAAGAGCCTTCAGCAGATACTATGTCTATAGACGATAAGTATAAGGAGGTTAATTCCTCTGATTCAATGCCGTTCCGTTCTGGTGTGAAGAAGAGACGCAGGGGCACCGACTCGATAAGTAATGATGAAGGTGCCAAGAGCTTGGATAAGAAGCCAAAGATATTAAGAAGTGATTCAATGGAACGGCATCCATGCAATCAGGTGGTCCCTGGGACTGGGCTCGATCTAAAGCAAGGTGGCAGGAGAAAAACAGGAGGAAAGATGCTCATCCCAACCATGCCAGGGAAGCGTGTTATAGTGATAAAACCAGAGAAGCTTAAGAAGGGAAACTTTTGGTCCAGAGAATGTGTGTCTCACCCTGATTCATGGCTTTCTCAGGAGGATGCAATATTATGTGCTGCTGTACATGAATACGGACCACATTGGAGTTTGGTTAGTGAAACATTGTACGGGATGACTTCCGGTGGACGGTATCGGGGCAGATACCGGCACCCAGTTCATTGCTGTGAGAGATTCAAGGAGTTATTCCAGAGACATGTTTTGGCTTCAGCTGAAACTCATGTGAACGAGAAGGCAAACAGCAGCATTGGGTCAGCAAAGGCTCTTCTCAAGGTAACGGAGGTGAGCATTTCCTCCATTAATGAAAGCCAATTGGTTCATGCTTTTTTCATGAGGAAACATCATTCTTGCCCATTTCTTACTGTGGCAGGATAATCTACGGTTGCTGTTGCATGTTGTTTCTGAGCTGCCGAATCGTGAGTTTCTTCTCCAGAAACACTTTGCTGCCCTTCTCTCTTCTGTGCGGAAATTTCCCTCTTCCGCTACTGAATGCAGAGAGACCATCTCAGCTCTTCAAAATGGATATTATTTTGGTGGTTCTAGAAAAGAACCACCAAAACGAATGAGATACTCGCATTTGAAGAGCAGCAGCAGGTGCGTGGCTGCTGCTGTCTGCGAGGCTAGTGCTTGTTTGGCCGAAGATGCTTCCAAAAGCAACTTGAAGATGATGCATAATCTTCCTGCCACAGAACGGTTAGAAGTGACCCTGGAATTTCAGAATAACGAGGATGGCGATTCCTTGTTTCTTTTCCCTCCTATCATAAGCGTGTCAATACCTTGTTCGCAGTTTCCATCGGTTGCTAACTTGGGTGTGGATCAGTCCAGTGATCACATCAGAGTCTCTGCTATTTCTGCTGAGAATCGACTCAGGTATGGGTCTAGAAACTAAAAAATTTATGTTAGTTTTTTTATTTCTCTTTTATTTCAACTTGGTAGGACTTGGGAGTGTAAAAAAACAAAAAATAAATAAATAAACAAAAACTTGGTAGGAGTATGAGATCAAATAAGAATTTCTAAATTAATTTGTGTTTAGACAAGAATAATATTGGGATGAATGATTATTAGGAAGTCTTTGTATTGTATGTATATGTTGGAGGTCATGCCTTAGTGCGATGACATATGTCTTCGTCCAAAGATGGTCTTAGATTCAAGACACATCAGAAACAGCCTCTTTACTTTTTTGGGGGTAAGGCTATTGAGATATTAATTTATCTCAAATTCCATGCTAAGCAGATGCCTTGTGAATGGGTAATACTTTTTATCTTTTGGGGCCTTGAGGTAATTTTATTTAAGTTTTGTCCAATGCAAGAAGTTTTTCTCAATCTCCCTCTTGTTTTAAGGAATTGAAACTTTATCTTTTGGTTAATAACATTTAATTTTTCTGCCTTTATGATATATCCTTGGGATTTGGCTACTGGTAATTATTGTTCTTGTTTGTCTCTGACATTTGTTGATAATCTTAAAATTTGGAGAAATTATCTCTCTATCACTCTCTCTTCTTTTCCTAAGGTAAAACTTTCAAATTGGGTCAACAAAATGATTATTTTGTGCTGATGATATCCATTAGCTTTAATATGTTGTAATTATTTCTTCCACGTGTCATGTATTTGAGAAAGATTAACATATTGACAGTTATATTCTTATAAATTAGGAAATTTATATTTGATAGGTCTTGAATCTGATACATATCATCTTAGAACAAAAATATTTATTATCACGCTAAGGTATGACCTTAGGAATATGTGTTTTCATGATAATCTTAAATTCATGAGAAATCTTTATTCTTTTCTCTTGTTTTTTTCTCTCATTTTGACGAATTGAACTTTCTAGATGAGTAAATAAAATTTAACTGCTTTATTCTTCTGATATTTATTGGCTTTAGTTTGTTGTAATTATTTCTTTTATTTCTCTTATATTTGAATTTAAATTTATCAAATATTAATAATATGAAAAATGTACCTTGATAGTGATCTTAAATTCTTGTCAATTTTATCTCTATTTATTTATTTATTTATTTCTCTCTATCTCTCTCTCTCTCTCTATCGATCTTTATCTATCTATCTATCTATCTCTCTCTCTATCTATCTGTCCATCTCTCTCTCTCTCTCTCTCTCTCTCTCTTGTTTTGATGAGTTGAAACATTCTAATTGAGTCATTAAAATTACGTGTTGACTCTTGTATTTGAATTTAAATTTATCAAACACTGATGATGAGGACAATGTGCATTGATGATGATCTTAAATTCATGAGAAATTCCTCTCTCTCTCTCTCTCTCTCAATCTCATGTTTTAATGAGTTTAATTGAAATGATAAAATTTGACTATTTTGCCCTTATGGCATCAATTTGTCCAACTCTAACTGCAGATGATGGTCAGACAGATCTGCCAACCTGGGCTGGTTTTCCAAAGATTGGTATTTTGTAAGCTGACTGAAATCTTTGCCATTTATTTTCAGGGATACAACAAGAGTATGGAGTGTTGAACTTGAGGGCGATGAAGAGTTTCATCCAGTTTTTCGACCGCAGCCACTGGGCAAGCATAATGCTTCTGTTTCCAGCTCTGCTAGTTCTAGTAGGCCTTCTGGGTCCAAGTTGAAGAGAACTTCCATCGGGCCTGGTGAAATATCCCGCCCCTCCCCTGATCTTGTTGGTCGGCCATTTCCAAATTTATGGTTCGATTTTTGCCCCATGTTTCCTCGAGATAATTGCTATGGTGAGCTTGATGCAAATCCTCTTTCTTTCTCCGACATGGAACTTTCAACCGAACCCCAAATTCTTGAGCCTGTCCTTTTCTCCGACGAGCACGGGTTAATATCCGGGCTGGATAATTATTCTGTGCTCCCGGATTATACAGATTTGGTGTAGGGCTGGGCTGAATGCTAACATACTAAAACAAACAATGAGCTTCACGGCGCCCAATTATCTCTCTCCGTTCACATGGAATACAAATTTTGCGGTCCGACGAATGAAATAGAAGCTTCTAGAAGTTCCTAGAAGTTTCATGAAGCTTCTATGTATGCCTTGGAATTGCTGGCAACATGGTAGAGAAGACTGATGGATGATGGGGGTATAAATTGTGGCGTACAATCTGCCACCTTTTAGTTCATTAGAATTTAGATGGGGCTTCACATGCTGCATTAGATGGCTCTGGCTTGTGAAATACGTGAGTTTCTGAAAGTCTTTGGAAGCTTCTATTGCTCTTCGAAATGGCTAGCTGCATGTAAAGAAGCCTAGGTATAGGTGAGAAGTGTGGCTTTGCAATGTTCCAATTTTTTTTTTTTTCTTAATTGGCTTGGGTTAGCCCATTTATGGGATATGTCTGGCAGAAAGAAAATTAGGATTAATTTATTTAGAGTTTTAGGCCTATCTGTTAGAATCTAGATTTTAGTGTACATGGGAGCTAAATTATTTCTATTTATATATATATATTTATATATATGTATAATTGTGGCTGTATGGGTCAACATGCATGTACTTACAGGTGACTTCCAATATGTGTATGTAACACAATAAGTTTTTAGGTGCTCAAGAATTTCAATATTATTATTGCCCAAATATCTTTAATTGTGCTCTTATTGGGTTTGGTGTATTGTTATTTATGTAATTGCAGACAAATAGTTAGGATAAGATTTGATTGAATATAATTTTGTTTGTAATAATTAAGATTTTTGAAATAAAGAAACATGGAAATAAGTGAAAGTAAATCTAGTTAGAGCAGATTTGAAAGAATAAACATGGAATGTAACATGATACGATGCTTACATGATAAGCATATTTGAAAGATATCATGTTGTATGCTTTTATATTTTTTGTTTAAACTTTAAACCTATATTATGAATAGAATACATGAAATTTTCATGAAAACGTAAAGTAAAAAATAAAATAAAATTAAAAAAGTAGAATCATACAAAATTGAAAATCTCAACAATTTACAAATAAAGATTATTATGAAAAGTAACGATTATATTAACATGTCTTTGGTATATTTTCTCGGGAGAATTATGTTTTGGTGCAATCTTCAAAAAATATTTGAAAAAGGTAACCTAAGTTTTTATATTTATAAAAAAGTACACAATTCTTAACATATTAAAATATTTGTTAATAAAATTAAAAACTCCCAAAATAAAATTTTCTAGGAAAATATTTTACTCTTAAAATACACCTTTCAAGTGCATCACGATCAGGGGGAAGAAAAAATTTTGCCCTTATTTTCCTAATAATTAAAGATTAAAACAATAAAGACTTAACAAACCCTCGTTATCAAATTGTTTTCTTGCACACACACTTTCAGAGTCGGACACAATTTAACTTACCATTAATAAAATTATAATAATAATAATACTAATGATATAATAATAATAATAATAATAATAATAATAATAAGAAATTTAGAAAGTGGATAAAAACAATAAAAAAAATAGAAGTAAAAGAACAAATAGAAGAAAATTTAAAAAAAAAAACTATTTTCCATACTCACTCTCCAATGTAAAGCAAACACATATTTTTTATTCGATCAATCAAATATTGGACACCAAGATATCTTTCCATGTTTCATAACTACAAAGGAACAATTAGAAGCCTTGAAAATTAAAAAGAAATCATCCACAAATAACATATATGATATTGTTGGAATGCATGATCATTTTGCATCCATGAATTGATCACGTTGATCATGTATTCTGGATCAGAGAAAAAAGGCCCTCGTTACAAATAATAAAAAGATATGTTGAAATAGGATCATCATATAATAATCCTTGCCTTGGATTAATTTTAACCACCTCATGATCATTGAACGAAATTGAATAGCTTAGAATTTAGAGTATAATCATACAACATAATTCATTTAGCTTATTCAACATCACTAAAAGCAAAAAATGTTGGTCAACGTGATCGTGTGCTTTACTACTATCTTTTCTAATATAATATTTTGTTATTTCTCTTTTCACTTATGCTTCATATTAAGAACTAACTCAAATATAATTTTGATGTGTTTAAATCATCACTAATACATTTTATCTCATAAGAACTTTAAAATTAAATATATTTTGTCGTGATCACTACTAAAATGATTAACTAGTGTGAATGTTTATCATATGCATATATCCTGAGTTGGTAGGGGGGGATTTGGGGGAGGTGAAAAAAAATAAAAAAGAAACAAAAAAAAACTAAAATGCAATGATACAAAATAGCTCTGCTCGAAATAAGAGTAGTCCATGTCTTGGCCTTAAAGATCAAATTAGGAAATTAAAAAATCACACCTCAACTATTTCCTAAAAGCTTTGCAAAAGTTTTAAACATGATCATAAAAAGACAAATAGGTCGGAGATCCTTCATAGAAAATAGCCACTCACAAGGCCAACCATATAGGGTCCTTGGAATCCAAAAGTCAGAGCAAAGCAGGTAAGGCCTCTGTCTCAGCAGTGTAAATAGAGTGTTTGGTAAAGATACTTTAGGACATGTCCCCGGCATCATTGCGGATTGTACTAGTTTTCTCTTGGGTTGGATGGTTTTCTACTTTGTCAATCAAATTACCATTTTATTGGTTCTTGAGCTATATTTGCCTTAGAACAAAAAATCAATTTTGAAATAAAATTATTAGACCAATAATTCACCCAGCCCATAAATTAGTAGACCCATAAAAATCTGTTTCTCGCAATCGCCCATTCTCCACCCAACCCATAACCTAATGTTAACAAAAAAAAAAAAACTAGGTTCCATATCATTAAAATGGGAGAGTAGCTAAATATCAATAGAATTAAATTAAAAAGCTTTGCTTGAGGGATTATGTCAACACAAGCCTCAAAAACAAGTACCATGTGAATCTATCCTAGAACCTAATTTATTGACCCTTTGCTTTGCTCACGAGTATAAGGATGTTTAATCAACAAAAAATTGAGAAATATATGATTAGAAACCACATCTTGAAAGCCCCTAAAAAGCCAAGGAAGATGACCAACTTTACCTTTTTTATCATTCACATGCAACATATCATTAAAGTCTCCCAAACAACACCATATGAGAGCATAATTAGATTTCAAAGAATAAAGTATCTACCAGCACCCTTCTGATCGACTCTTTTCTTGACAATCATACTAACCTATAATTCTTCATCTCCCAACTTATTACGAAGAACCTCTCTAGCAAAATAATCCCAGGTACAATCCATTAGAGAAAACTGAGCCATTAGATTCCATAACATATCAATCCCATCACCCCAACCCTCTACTAAATGCAAATGCTCCATTCAATTTCACATGCATTTCTTCAATTTTTATGGAATTCAATTTTTTTTTTAAATAACATTTGGCTTGTAAGTTTTAACCAACTCACATTGAACAAGAATTGTATGAGGGCTTGTGAACTTCAAAAGATTTATCATGTACAATATATTAAAATCTCACTTGCAACCAACTCACATTCGCTCATATATTGTTGTTCCATCATATATTTTTTTAACATATTTTTTTAACATATTTTTTTATTTTATTTAAAAATATTTTGTTTTCACCAATATATTATCAATTAAAATCTTAAAAAAAATATTTTATTTTGTAAATTTGTTAGAATATATTTTGTCAACATAAAATTTAAGATTAGAAAAAATTGAGCACACTACAATTAGATACCCTTGAGTGTTTTTTTTGGAAACCATCGCAAAATTGCTTACTTGGATAAAAGTTAGTTTTATTATTTTACAAAAAAGATCAACACTACTCATGTTCTATCATTCGTTTTATAAAAAATGAACTACTTATTATGTTTATGATCATATAAATAATCTATTTTAGGTTGGGAATGCACGTGTTGTGTCCCTCCTATCATAAAGGATTACAATGGGTAGAATGGTCTAGTCGACAGTTATGTTTCTAAATTGCCTTTACCTAATTTGAAGCTCAAAAAATCCTTTTCACATATTTTTTTAGGATGGATGCATTAGATAGATAGCATAAGTTTGCATTCTATGCTTGAATGACTCACTTGATGATTAAAAAAATGAATTGAGATGTGTCATGAAAAACACAAGGGTAAGCAATGACCCAACTCAAATTCAAATCAACATGTCTAACAAACAATATGTTTATATAATATAATATTATAAAAACTTATTATGTTTAAATTTTGTAATTGTTAGTTTTCAAGTCAGCTTGCATGCAATTAGATTTATCCTCTAAGTGTTCATTAAGTAATTTCAATTGAGAAAATTACTCCAATCCAATGATGATAGTGACACTCGGGATATTTTAAATATTATCCTGGAACACGCTCTTGTAAACCGGGGGGTTATCTGTTATCATATTGAGAAGTAGATATTCAAATTTTTTTTTCTATCAAAATTTTCCTATTATAATCATTTTTCCAAAAGAATCTCTACAAAAATAAAACATAATAAGGAATACGTTTGGGAAAATAGAAAAAGTGAACAAATTTTTTTTGGGTAATACTAAAATGACAATATCTGTGTTTTGGGACTCATTTTTTTTGAATATTTTATTGCATCAAATTAAAAATAATTTACATTTTTGTTGCATTAAAAGACTTCAACCAAAAAATATTCTTAAGGCATCCACATTACCATTGAATGGAGGGTTAAGGTTAACTATTCAAAAGAACATAACTAAGCAGAAATTATAAATGCAACCTCATACCTTTTATTCTCTCAAAAATCATCTTTAGACAAAAATACATGTATTTTTTTCTTATAAAAAAACCATGTTTTATAAAATACATATTTAAATAATTTAAAACTTGAAATATAATTATGTTAAAAAGAGATAATTCATTAAGTAGAAAATTGAGGGAAGTCATTTTTATAATTTCAAAATACTTTTGTCCATTTTTCAAAATTATTCCTAAAAAATATACTAGCAACCATTCCATGCAAGTCAAAACACTAACTCAATCTAACCCAAAAAATCAATAATTTCAAACTATCTCTACAATGAATCTCACCTCTTCTCACTCAGACTCCACATTTTAAATATTTCCTAACCTTTTAAACCCCTTTTCTCTCATTTTCTCTCCTCTCCTTCCCCCATGTAAACTATGACATCCTCATCAAATCACTGAAACCCTATCACAAATATCACCTTTCTCCTTTCAACTCACAACATCATTTTTTTTCTCTATGAAAATTTTTAAAATGCAAAAATCCTATTTTTCATTAAAAAGATTGTCCGATTCACTCTTGTTATGATGTAAATCTTGCTAGGTGTTTGGTATGTCGAATACCAAATATGCCTAACCATTAAGTATGATTTTCATTAGATATTTTCCTTAAAAGAGATATTTATTTGTAATAATTTCATAAAACTATAATTTTAAGAGATTTTAATGAATAATTTTGAAATATAAAATTTTTAGTGTAAAATATATGAATTGATGGAGTTGGTGAATAGAATAGAAATGAAAAGTCATCCAGGTTATAACATTTGACGTATTACACTTTGATTATATCTTGGAATACTTATAGATTAGTTTTGTTGTCAATTCTTAGCTGAAATACTACCCACAGTTATGACAATCTTTGTTTGTCATTACTCAATCACTGTGTTAATACAATCATTTTACTATATAATATATTCTTTTGGCTACAAAGATTTCTTGAAGCCACAGCCAAACTAGCTCGAAATAACTTCATGATTAGGATATTGATTTAGCGTCATGGTAACTAAGTACTCTACTAGTGTTAAAAGTCACAGCAACCTCTAGATATTATAATTTCCATTAGCAAACCATAGAATACTCAAGCCAAAGTTATCGCTCTAAACTAGAGCAATGATTTTTGGATATAGAATATTATAGAGAACTAAACTAAGTCATGGTCATCATAAGCACTATGATGCTTGGATCAAGAGAAAAACCAAAGTTATGACCATCAATTAGCATCACAACAAGGTATTATAGACACTAAATAAATAAGCCACAATTGTATTTCAATATCATGATTTTGTGTTATAGAAACATATTAAGCTATCTTGACTTTTCCTAGCATCATAATCATTAAGCAGAGAAAATAGATCAAATTCATGACTCGTATCCAATGTCATGTTGTGTTACAAAAGCAAAATAAGTCATTTAACTTTTTCGTGTGTCATGACCATCAAGCAAAAGAAAGAGACCAATAACACAGCTCGTAGCTAAGTCCCAACACAATAACTTTTTGTTATAGAATTGAAAGACCCAAGCCATGACTTGTATTAAGTGTCATGAATTCGAATTAAAGAAACTCATACCAAATACTTAGGTACATGAGGAGAATCCTAAGAAGTCACAAATATTTATGAGAGGTATGAGGAAGATAACCCAAGGGACCCCACGACATCATTTTTGAGATAATCCACTAGCTAAAAGAGTTTTACAATATACAAGCATAAACCCCAAGGGGTGAGCTTCATGACACTAACTCCCACCTGAGGACAAATCAAATTGGAATTGAGCAAATTTTAAAAGATTTAGGTTTGAAACCTAGGTTCTCCCAAGGGCTAAAGGCTAAAATTGAGCATACATATTTATATGAAATAAAGTTTCACTTTTTTCATATATTATTCACTCCAATTTTTGACTAAAGGGAGAATATATAGATGATGTAGAATGCTTACTATGATAAATACTTTATTTAATATTTTAATATGGTGTTTTTTTATGATGTTTGGTTATGTATAGCTTGACAATTAAATATAACTAAGACTAGGGTTTTAGTTATTAGTGAATTTGTGAAATCTCGAAAAAAAATGAAGAAATAAAAAAGATTATTTGTTTTTGAAAAAAAAAAAGTAAAATAGTAATTTTGTAATAAGAAAAATTAACTAAAAATTTTAGAACCCTAATGACAAAAAAGATTTTGTTATTGAATTCGTCTTAGAAAATATAGCTATGGTGATAAATTTCGTCAAATTATGATGAAGTCAAGATTTTTGTTATTTTTTTTAATTATTTATTTAATTATTAGAATAAATAAATAAATATTTAAAAAAATGAAAATGGAAAAGGCCGCACAACGACGTCAGCACATGGTTGCACATGCGTGATCCAGGTGTCTAACAAAAAAAAAATTTATTATAATAAGAATTTTTAATAAAATAAAATAAAATAATGACTTATATCTAGAACGGGATGACGCCTATTGGAAAATAAATTAAAATTTGGGAGGGAGAGAGTCACTGTGCAGAGGAAAAAAATATAAATGATCCTTTAATTTTCTTGTCATCGTAACAGATTATTCTGGAGTCGGAATAGAATAGTCCAAAAACTAAAGTTGTTCTACACGATGAGATTTTCAGTTTGACATTAAATTTATAAAGTTTCCATGAAATTTTCTGGAAGGTTGTGGTTTTCTTCTATCAGAATTTTTTTCTATTTAAATGCCATAAATGATCATGTTTTATATTTCAATTCGAATTATTAGAAATGTCATTATAAATGATTAATTGGTGAACTGTTTTTGTGTTATGTTTAGTAAAATTTAGTATAGGTAAATTGGGTTTGAATTGTTATAGCTGTGTCTGAAATGTCATTTAATCATAAATGGCATAATTGCATTTCATGTGACTTCAATTAATTTATTACGAACAATATGATTTATAATCTATAACCTCAATCCTTTCGTGTATAACTATTATACACTGACGTTATGGTTACAATAATAAATCTGTGATTTTCTAATATTTCACTCATACTTTATGCACAAAATAGCTAAATGTAATAAATATGATACTTTTATTAATTTCATAAAACTTAAATACAGATTCATGCTTTACAGAGCACTATCCCTAACAATATATGCATGACGTTTTATGTGCACTTAGGTAGGGAGTAACTCTGTAAGAGTTTACCTCTATTGAGCTTTGCTCACTCCATTACAGGACCCTTTTTCAGGTACGATCTAAAGAAGATGACAGATCCACATATGAGAACACACAGGGGAAGAAAAGCCGATTGTGGCTTAAATAATATGTTGTGTGTTTTTTTATTCTGCTGAGCAAATAAAATGGAAAAAAATGTATGGTACATTTGAGCAAATTTTATTTTATTGCACATTGTATTATGTGATGGAATAAATGGGACCCCCTGGGGGATGGGGTGTCACATAGTTCATACATGATTGGAGTAGTAGATAGTCATAGGTAAGTCATTAAACAAACTCACACATATTGTAGAAGGAAATGACATACCTTCCAACTATGATGTTTGAGATAAACTCACATGCCATATTCCAAAATTGAGGCATATTTAATTATTATGAGTATGGTGCATACGGAGTTGAAAACATAAATTCCCCTATATGCTTCTCTATTATGCATGTATTAGAGAGATTGACCTTTAATTGATATTGGATATTAAATAAAATATTCTCCTAAAAATTTTACATTTAGTGTGTGAGTCATCTATCATAGTGGAGGATGGTAAAAGGTAAGTCACACTATAAGCACAGATAGATGTAATTCATATGGTGGTGACATTCCTAGGAGTTACATTCATTCAAATGGTTGCCACTAGTAAAATACAAAGGAAAATATATATTAAATATACAAGTATAGTACTAACAAAATCAAAAGTGTAAATATTTTTATTATCATATTAATTCTAATCAAGAAAGATAATAAAAGATCCAAGAATAAAAATATATATTCAAAGCAACCATTGAGAGTAATTAACAAGTTTCCTAGAAGGTGAAAACTTGTGAATAACATTTGAGTAAATATGATGTGTTGTCTTGTTGTAAAGTATAAAGGGGATAGATATAAAGAAATCATCATTGTAAAGGGCTCAATAGTTGATAATTAGAATTGCCTTGTATTCTAATAAGGGAAGAGATTATTCCACAACTATCCAGTCTTTGTTTTATGACTAAACATAATCAAAACAAAGCTAGTTATGAATTCTATTACGGATAAAAATATAAATCATACTTAGAATTTAAAATTTATGACTTGAATCTTATTGAACTACCTATTAGAGCATTTATTAATTATAGTTAATTGATCTAATATTTCATGTGCAATCCATGTTGGATTGATATCTGGACTAAATGTCCACTTTAATGCTTGTATGACCCATACACTTGTGAAATAATATTAGATGAGAACCCCTTGCCCAGCTAACTTTTGGGATGTGCCTAACCATAAAATTAGGTGTTATAATAAAGCTAAAATAAGTTTGTAGTATTATTGTTGAGTATTTTTTTTTTATTAGTTTTGTTGATCAACATTAGTTGATATAACTACCCTTGAAAAGAGATAGTTTTAATTTTAGTTATTTCAATAACAATATCTTATTTTAGTTCACTAAGATATATATCATATATCTTGAATTTATCTTATAATCATGGTAATTTTATCTTCAATTTTTTTCTTTTTTTTAGTCACCACTCTTTGCATAAGTAAAAACTTTAAGACTATGTTAATACCTTTGGACCTAAAAATTGAGAGAACAAGAAAAGTCATTTTGAAATAGAGAACAAAGAAAGAGGTTATAGAAGGAACAAGTAGTAATGAAGAGGCCCAAGGTGATGAGGGGTGGGTTCTCCAATAGCCCAACCATTTCCATACCTTGGGTAATTATTAAAGACTTATGACTATGAATAGTTATTCATGAATTTGGATGGAGCTAGTAGAAGCAAACTATTTTAAGTTAAAACCTAGTCTAATAGTGATGGTTTAACATCAATATGGTGTGAGGACATTTGATGATCCAAATTGGTATGCTGCTATGTTTTTAGAGTTATGAATCATAGTTAAAATGAATAGAGTTAGCTTAAATGCTATCAGGTTACATTTGTTTCTTTTCTCTTTGAGAGAAAAAATATTGAGTTGGTTTCAATACTTATCTCGAGGTTTCATTGAGAGTTGTGATGAACTTGTACAAACTTTCCTCACAAAGATTTTCTCACCTTAAATCTCCTCATAATTGAGGATCAAGATAAACCAATTCTAAAAGGTTGAGCTTGATATTTTATATGATATTTTATATGATATTTGGGACTGTTTTAATGAGTAGTTGAAGAGATACTCTCAACACAAGTTTAAATTATGGTTCTAAGCCTAAACCTTGTATGATAGACTTTTTTATATAATGAGATGTACGATTGATACAAAACTCAAAAAGTTCGATTAAACCCTCACTAATTTATACCAACTCTTATTGAAGCCTAGAGGTAAACATTGAAACCAATTTCATACTTTATTACATAATAAAAATAGAAACAAGCATAACATTATTGTATTAGGGTTTATTCCATTCTTTTTTATCATGTCGCATAGCTCCAAAGACATTATGACATGTCAAATTAGGATTATTTGATGCCCTTCCGCTATACTAATGCTACTAAATCATAGCAATAAGACTCGACTTTAACTCAAAATAGTTGACTTCCATTAATTATAATTAAATACCCAAATAATTTGTCATCATCATGGACCACTAATAATCTTTTAGGGTATGATAGTGGACATGTTGTTGGACAGCTTGCCCATTACCACCATGGGGCAATCTTTATTATCATTTTTCTTCATAGGCTCTTTGTCTGATAATTACTTTTATAGTTCTTTTGATTTTTATGTCTAAAAGAGTTAGCTCAATTCTATATCTTTCGCTCATATAAGGGTGCTAAAAACGTAAAAAAAATGAAAAGATACAAAAAAAAAACTAAAACATAACTAACCACTTTTTAAGCAAGTTAACATGAGTTAACATTTAGATTCTAAAAAATTTATCAAATTCAATGTTATCGGCAATTTGATCATTCATGAATAATTATATCAACTCACTTTGACTAACTAACCAAACAATCTCCACAAGTGTCAAGAAATTATTACAACTTTATTATGCTAACTAATTTTATTAGCCCAAAAGTTTGTTAAAAAAAATCTCATCAATAGATATCTACAAGTGTATGGTCATACAATTAGTAAAGAGAACTTTTATCTTAATATCAATCTCATATGAATTGTATTGGTAATTTGATCATTCAATAGTGAAACAACTCATTTCTAGTAAAATAGATATTTGGATTATGAGATAATCTAAGGTTCATGGGTTTATTCATTCAATTTATGTGATGGATGATTAAATCACCTCAACTTATATTATGTCTAGACATAACAAAGGTTGAGGTATTGTATAATGACTTTTTTTCCTCATAAAATATAAAGTAGTTGTCACCATTAAGGACATTCGAATAGTAGTCCCCTCATAGTTATCATCTCAGTATGAAATCATCAAGATAATAAATTATTTCTATGTAAGAATCATTTATAATTATATATCTTTTAGGAAACTTCATTAATTACTTTTGATGATTACTTCATATACACACTCTTATTCTCTACTCTCATGTGTGGTTTATAAGTATTTGTATTTTTAGTTTTGTAAATATAATCATAAAGATTGGCATACTCAAAATTCAAATTTTAATGTATAGGTTTATCTTAGATATTATATTTTGAAGAGTTGTACTTCCTTCATACTATATATGCAAGTGAGCCTCATGATTTACTTATCACCATGACAATATCCTACAAACTTACAAATAATTAAAATACTAGTTCCAGTTCTATTTAATCACTCATCCATCAATATCCATAACACAATATAAATTAAAACTATTCATTAATAAATAAAAATCAATGTCACTTCATATATATAAATTTATACAAATCATAGATCATATACTATTTTGGTAAAAAGTATTGAATCTATCATAGAAAGGGTGATTTGAGAGTTGAATTTGTCAACTCTAGGGATTGCATTGAGTTTTGCATCCCTTGCTTGCTTGTGGCACACCTAGGGTGTAAAAATTTTGCTCATAAGGTTTGGTAGTTGTCATGGCTTTACTTGTTGCATGGAGGGAGAAGAAGATGAATTAATAGTTTGAGGTATCATCAAAATTTTCTATCTTTCATATTAATACTTGGGGGATTATGTATTACTCTAAGTATCTTTTAAAAGAAAATTATAACTTTAGCCTTCATATTTTGAGCTTAAGTTTGAAACTCTAAAAAATAGTTATGACTCTAGAATTCATCTTAATCTTTCTGTAATATAAAGTCATGATGCTAGATAATGACTATGACTTGGGCCAAATTTATTTGTAACACAAAATTATAATGCTGTGAAGTGGTCGTGACTTTGTGTGTTTGTCTTTCTATTCATTTTAAGAGGTCATAGTACTAGGAAAGGTTGTGGTGAAGTGTCTCTCATGTTATTATATAACCATAATGCCATAAAATAGCAAGTATATTGACTTTGGTCTTTTTGATCATTATATAGTCACAATGCTTGGAAATAGACATGGAAATAAGATCTTTCTTGTGTATCATGTGGTCATGGTACTAGAAAATGACCACAACACAAAATTGTTCCTTCATATGTCTTAAGTGTTCGTGGCACTATGAGTGGCTACAGTACTAGTCTTCACTTCTCTCATATATTATATTGCTACAAAGCTTCACGGATACCACAACTTAGCAATTAGCTAGCCCATATGTAAAAATCGTGACATGTCTTTCTTTGAGGACAAGAGTTGCGGCCTTTTAAAATTGTCATACTTGAGTAATTTTCTCTATAAAATTTAGCATCCCAAAAGTCATAGTGATACAAATTGTCATGACTTTTTTCAGAGTAGTTTTGTCTATGTAACATTTTGTAGCTCAAAAGTCACAACTTTGTAAAAAAGTTATGGCTCTAACTTTAAACTACAAATCCATATTAAAAATAAAGTCAATTATGCTTTTACTTGGTCATGACCTTGAGGAAAAGTAGGGTACTTAGTTACTATAGTATAGAATTAATATCATAGTCATTTAAATTTTATAAGTATAGTTGTGATTCTATGATAATATTTCAGCCACTAAGAATGTGTCACACAATGGAAAGATTATATTAACGAGTTCATAGAGTTATAGCATATAAGTATCGATTTCATGACCAATTAGGTTAAAGTTTGGCTAAAAATAAATACCAAATTTACATAAGACTCCATATTCTACCCCATCAACTAAACACATTCAAAGACATGTCGATTTTATGATTATTTGTCAAAACTCATCAAAACTATAAAGTCATAAAATTGATCCATAATTTCTCTTCTTTCATGCCTATATTTCATCATAAATCACCAATTACATATGAATATTCGGTAGTTTGAGCACTAAACAAAATCACTCTAACTTTGACATAGAAAAAACTTTTTTAGAAAGAGGGGAGTATATATATTTTTAATTGAGGATGGATTGCTCGAAGATGAGTAATGATTTTAGAGTAGAAGTTTATTTCATTTAGTATGATTTTCATGATGTGTTTGCATAAAAGAAAAGCTTTTCTATAATAATTTTATAAAAACTTTGTTTTGGTGAATTTTGATGAATAGTTATGAAATTATGAGTTTTAGCATGAAATGTATAGCTTGGTAGTATTATTGACTATAAGGAGAGAAAAAGTCCTATAAGCCATAGCATTTGGCATGTTATACCTTGATTACATCTTTGAGCACTTATAAATTAGTTTTAATGTCTATTCTTGGTCAAAAACCTACACACATAGTTATAGTAATTTTCAAAAAATACAATTATACCATCTTGTGGACACAATCCTTTTATTATGCAACACATTATTTTGGCTATGAAGATTTATTATAGTCACAGTTAAACTAGATTGAAACAACTTCATAGTTATGACATTAATTACATATCATTGTAATTAAGTACCCCACTAGTGCTAAAAACTATGGCAACCTTAATATGCCATGAAATTTCTTTTAGCAACCACAAAATATTCAAATCAAGGTCGTAACTCTGATCTGAAGTCATGACTTTTGGCTACAAAATATTAAAGAGAACTAAACTCGAGTCATGGCCAACACAAGCACCATAACTTTTGGCTAAAGAGAGATACCAAAGCCTTGACCAACAC
This sequence comes from Sapria himalayana, assembly GCA_029783825.1. Lineage (NCBI taxonomy): Eukaryota > Viridiplantae > Streptophyta > Magnoliopsida > Malpighiales > Rafflesiaceae > Sapria > Sapria himalayana. The sequence continues at coordinate 524,970 of JAREIK010002378.1, read as the reverse complement.
TCAGTACCATAATAAATTACAAAGACTAAATGTATGAGTCAGAGTCACTTTCTAGAACCATGACTTTGTATTATAGAATCTAAATGAGTTGTCGTAACTTTTCCAAGTGTCATGATCATCAAACAAAGAAAAAAAACTAGATCCATGGAATATATCTATCACCATGACTTTATGTAATAGAGACTAAATGAGTCATCATAACTTTTAACATCATCATGGCTATTAAGCAAAGAAAAGATACCAAAACCATGACTCATACCCAATGCCACAATTTTGTGTTACAAAATCAAAAGACTGAAACCATGAGTTTTATTTAGTATCATGACATTCAAATAAAGAAACATGCACCAAACACTCAATTATATAAGGAAAACCCAAAGAAGTCAAAAATATCCATGAGAGGCACAAAGAAGATGACCCAAGGGGTTTCACACCTTGATTTTCAAGATGATCCATGAGCAATATGGGTGATATAAAGTACAAGAAAAAATTCTAGGGGGTAGGCATGCATTTTTTCCCTTCTCATTAGGACAAATCAAAGTGGAATTGAAGAAGTTTTGAAGGATCTAAGTTTTGAAGGATCTAAGTTTTGAAATCTAGGTTCTCTCAAGGGCTAAAATTGAGCACCCGAATTCATATTAGATAATTTTTTACTTGTCTTGTATATTATTCTCCCTAATTTTGGGTAAAAGTATAATCTAGGGATGATATAGTTTTTTTTGTTTGATGCTTTGTTTAATACTTTTTTTTGATTTTTTTTTGTTTTTTTTTTGTTTTTTTTTGTTTTTTTTTGTTTTTTTCTTTTTTTTTCTTTTGTTTTTTTTTGTTTTTTTTTGTTTAATACTTTAATGTGATATTTTATTATGATATTTGATTATAAATGATGTAATAATTAAATAGAACTAAGACTATAATTTTGACTATTGGTGGGTTTGTATGTGATTAAAGTGGTAGACAGTGATAAGTAAGTCATGAAATACACTCACACATATGATAATAGGAAGTGATAACCCTTTTGACTACAATGCCGAAAAAAAACTCATTAGCCAAAACTTGAATTGATATATAGTTAATCATTATAAGTATGAAACTTATGAAGTTGAAATCAGAAATATTTTTATAAAACACTCTATTATGCATGTTTAGAGGAAATGACCCTTAATTAATATTAGGTGGTCAATAAAATATTTTCATAATGATTTCACTTTTAGTATGTGAGTTACATATCATAGTAAAGGACAATGATAGGTTAAGTCATGCGACAGGTATGTATGTGGGATCGATATATTGACCAAATGTCTATCTTATTACTTTATAACTCATATATTTATGGAATGATGTTAAACAAGAGATCCTCACCAAAAACTAACTTTTGGGACACACTTAACTATAAAATTAGGTATAATAAAAAAAATCATAATACTAGACATATATTTTTAAATTGAAATAGATGTATATAGGTATATATATCTAATAGAATACACACACAATATTATGTTATGCATATAAAAATTGTTAGTGATGTGTCACATGTCAATTGTGTAATTATTATCATTATATGCTTTAATAAATAAAGTATTTTTCATGAATAATTATTTCTTCTTATTGATATCAGTATGTGACTTAATAGTAAAACTCTAAAACTTTAAAGAGTATTATTCTAAATGTCCTTAGTCACTAATTATTGGTAGAATAATAATGAATTAAAACTAGTATGAAGTATGACTAATGATTATGATATACTAATTATTTATATGTGATATTTAAGTTAGCTCATATGTACTTATTGGAGAATAATGTATTAGATTGATCCACTATGAGAATACTACATTGATCAAATATAATAAAAAATAATCACATAGCAATGTTTGATTAAACCTAAATTCATTATGATTCATATGTGATAAACTCTATGTTTTGATATGGCTTAGCATCAATTGTAATATGGTGATAATACAAACTATGATTAGATATAGACCAGATCATGCGGAGGGATATATATGAATAAGAAATAATTTGCCCATTTTTAAAAGAAATATATATATATATATGTGTGTGCCCTTGATAAGTGAAACTAAAAAATATATGGTCATACTTAAATGTATTAATAATAAGTTATTAATGTCATTTGCCTTGTCAGTCTACTTATGATCAAGAAAGACAATGGAGTCATATAGGTGTGGCTTAATCCATTCCTTAGGTTCAAATAAAGATATCTTGAGAAAAAAAAAATATTTAAATAGTAACCATAGATTAGGTTATATTTAACAATTATGTCTTGAGTAGTCATAATGTCTTGTTTGATACGACTTATAATTTATGAGCCAAACAAAAGTTTAATGTAAACCAACATAAGGTTGCACACTAAGAATGGATTGGAAATCCAGTATTGAGTTAGACTCAAAGAAAACATAATATATAAATATGATTTTAATACTTAGTTAAATGTCATGTATTTTTAATAAAATCATGAGATGGTTTATTTTAATAAAATGAGATTTATTTTAAATAAAACCATGTGATGGTATAATCTAATAAAATAGGATTTTATTAAATAATATTTATTTTTAAACTCTATAAACCACTATAAATTGAAAATATTTTATTAATTACAAACCACCATAAATATTTGCCTCATGTGTAAAGATAATTCACTTTAAAATTCAAAAATAATTCTAAGATTTTAGATTATTTTTTCTATGTATGATATATAACACCATTGTGAGTGTGTGTGTGTGTGTGTGTGTTTATGAGAGAGAGAAAATTAAGATTAAGGGTTCTATGAGACAAAATTAGGGTGCTAGCACACTATATTTTGGTTTCCAATTTGCTAATGAACAAATCCATTCATATGGATTACTTGTAAAGGGTGTTGGTGAATCAATTTTACCTTAAAAGTACAAGGTCTCGATTTCTAGAAAATTAATGTAATTTTCTATTACATGATTAGTTAATTATATCCATGAGTGATGGGTCTTTCACTAAATTTATTAATTTTGTTGTGTTATGAACTCTAAACTACAAAACTTTGATTCTTAATGTGATTAAGATAGATAGGCAACTTATATGGATAAGTGAGATTAAATTTATTGCAAAATTTAAAATTTAAATTTAGTAAAGCCCAATAGTGGTATCAAAAAGAATTTGTGATTTTATTTAATCTAGTTTCTTTTTTTTACTTTATATTAAACATAGATCTGTAATTTATATATGTTAAAGTGATTTGTATATAAATTATTTTAATTTGTTAATCAAGAAATTTTAATATATAATTTTTATAAGGTTATTAATAATCAATTTAATTTAATTTGATTAAAATAAAAAAAAAGATTATTAGTAATCTTTAAATATTTAATTTGATTAAATATGAATATGTCATTATGTGGTGAATAAAGTAATTTTTACTTTATTTTTGTGAAAAATATACGGTGTAGTATGACCCACTGAACCTTTGCGATTAGCTTTTCTTTCGATATATATTTAAGGAATGTTCATAAAAAAATAAAAAATCACCTTAGATTAACCAACATATATTTTAGATTATGGGTCATACTATAATACCTTTTATTTATGTCATGTATATATGTGATGTTATATATATTTATATATATTTGTGTGTGTGTGTGTGTGTGTGTGTGTGTGTGTGTGTGTGTGTGTGTGTGTATTAATGCATCATAATTAAAATTTCACTTTTAAAATATATGCCATGAAAATGCCTACCAAATGATACATATGCCAAGGCTTCAATCCTCTAAATATGGATATGATAAAATAGAATATATTGGACTATCTTGGTAAGACATTATAGATAATAATGCTATCCATATATATAACTTTTTGACTTAATGTGTTACAAAAATAGTTTTGCACCTAGGGCATTAATGGATTTGGAAAAACATGTCAAATGATGTTATTATCAAAAAGTTATATGAGATATAATTTGTGAGAAGTTACCTACCTAAATAGCTAAACTTTGGTCCAAATCTTACTCAATTTTTTTTGAAATATAGATCTTAATCCACTAAAATATAGAGTGTTGAAATTATTGAATTAATATTTGAGGGTTTTCAATTCAATAAAAATATTTAGTAGAAATTTCATTTGTCTCACTGTAATTTAAAAAGTACACTTTACATGTAATTTGTAAATAATAGTTTCAAACAACATATCTTGCTTTATGATTGTAATCTATCCTTGAGAAGCACAAACAAAATAGAATTAGTTTTTGAGTTAACTATAGAAACTTAAGAATTGTTCTTATACAAGAAATGAACATTATATTTCCTAGAGCAATATATTCCAAAAAAACTTGATGAAAAACTTTAAGAATGCCAGTAATGTACTGGTGGTTCAAAATGTTAAGGAAATGAAGATAAAAAAAAAATTAAGAGCAAGTCTAGGATTACAAGAATCTCATACTAACTTCTAAGTTTAATCCTCACCTCACAATCAAGCAAATTAATGTCGGATCACAAGCTTAGTCATTGGAAATGAAATTACAAGTATTTGTGTTATAAAATTTAATTTATCTACTTTTATTTCTTAGGTATTAGATACCATTTGTGGATCTCACATTTGTGTCGATGTGAAGGATCTAAAAAATAATAATCATTGGGTAAATACAAGATAAACCTATGCATTGGTAACATAGAAAGGGTTGTTGTATTTATTATAAGAACTTATTCTTTATCTCTACCTTTTGGACTTGTTTTGGATTTTAAAGTTATTAAGTTTCTGCTATGTTTAGTATACTTTAAATTTCTTGTTTGGATATACTTGAATTTGATTTTATTATTAAAAAAAATATTTTCACTATTTACCAAGATAATCAATGTCATTTATGAGAATGTCTACTTGTTAAATAACATATTGTGCTACAACATTGATATTCTAAGCAAACAAAGTTGGTTGTAATATTGATATCAAAATGTTTAAATTTGATGATTTAAACATAACATATATGTGGTCTTATCATTCAAGCCATATAAATGAGAAACATATTTCAAAACTCCATCAGCATAGATTTTTATAATCATTTGATTTTGAATCTTATAAATTATGTGAATCTTGTTTATTAGGCAAAATGACTAAAATCTCTTTCATGAGTCATAATGAAATGACTAATGATTTAATATGTCATATATATAGTGGTGTATATGGACAAATAAGTTCAAATATGAGAGGAAGTTATTAGTATTGTACTACTTTTATAGATAATTTAGTATATATGATTATATCTATTTGTTGAAACATAAAAGTGAATTTTTTGAAACGTTCAGAATATTCAAGAATGATGGATAAAATTAACTTGAAAAAAGTATTAAAATACTTCGATCAGATTGAGATTGTGAATTATTACTCCACCAAGAACACCTCAATGAAATAATATTTCTAAATGGAGAAATCAAACTTTATTTGATATGAGTCAATTTATATTTCATATGATGAATCAAATTGATCTTCTAATATACATTCTAATGAAATTTAAATTGGAAAGTATCCTAATTTATCTTTTCTTTGGATTTGTGTTTGTGAAGGTTATGTGAAATATCAAATTTTAACAAGTTAACATTCTAATGAAATAAATATTATTTCATGGCATATCCTAGAAAAATTAAAGGATATTACTTATATCATATTTCAAACAACAAAAATATTTATTGCTCAAAATGAAGTCTTTTTAGCAAAAGAGTTTATATCCAAAAGGAGTAGTGAGAGTAAAATACAGCTTGAAGAAGGTCAAGCACAACTAAATAATATTGATTCAAGTTGGAAATTCAATAAGATTGACAAGAAATACAATGGAATAGAAAGTATGATAGGATATGTAAGAATCAAGAGATATTTCTCCTAGCTAATAATTAAGAAATAATATTCATAGATCATGATGAGCCCACGTCCTACAAGAGACCATATCTTGTGAAGAATCAATGGAATGGCTTGGAGCCATGAAATTTGAGATATAATCTATGTATGATATTCAAGTTTTGAACTTGATTGATCAACCTTTAAAGCATGAAGCTTTAAAAACTATTAGGTCTAAGTGGATATTTAAAAAGAAAATTGATATTGATAGAAAAACACATACCTTTAAAGCATGAATGGTTATAAATTATTTCAAGCAAACTCATGATATTAACTATGATGCAACTATTTTAGTAGTTGCAAAAGCTTAGATATATAAGAATTCTCTTTGTCATGAATACATACTATGATTAGGAGATAAGAAAACATATATTAAAACATGATTTCTTAATGAAAATTTATTAGTGTTATTTGGTATGCCAAAAACCATATAAAACTAAATTTGGAGATTATTCAAGATATTTTTGTATATAAAAAATATTTAAAATATATAATTTTAATAAATTATAGTTTTTGATGGGTTATGATGAATAATAGTGAAATTGGATAATTTTTGTGTGAAATTGAGATTTGGTAGATTGTTGAGAATGAGAAAAGAAAAAAGCCATATAAAGTAGTAGCATTCCTTATGTTATGACTTTAGATTAATTTTGGCATCTATTCTTAGTTGAAGTTTAACACAAATAGTAATGGTAATCTTTGTTTATCACACTACTATTTTGTGTTCAAAATATCAAATATTCTAAGATATTTTTTTGTACTTTATGAATTGATTTCACAACTTTGGAGCTTTGAATTTTTGGTATTTTAGTGAGTTGATGAATGTGAAAGGAGAGATTATAGCTTAATTTCATGACTTTGGTGTTTTAGTGAGTTTTAATGAATAGTCATGAAATCAATAAGTTTTTTTAGGTATTTGGCAAAGGGGATGGTTACTGAATATTACAAAGTGTTGACATCCATTTTTGGTTGAAACTCTATCTAATTGATCATGACAATCCTTTTATGCAATGATGCTACCAACTATTTAGCATAGTTTATCTACTGTGTGACACATTCTTAGTGGTTATGATGCTATCATGGATCATGTTCATACCTACCTCATAAAATTTAAATGAGTATGACATTAATTTTGTCATAACAACCAAGAATCTCACTAGTGCTCAAAGTTATAGTCAAGTTCAAATATCATGACTTTATCTAATATGACTTAGTAGTCTCAAGTTAGAGTCTTGATATTTTTATAAAGTTATGAATTTTGAGCTGCAAAAAGGTATAGAGCCAATACTACTTTAGGCCAAAGCTATGGTCATTATTCAGAGTTATGACTTATGTGATACTAAAAGTTACAAAAAATATTACTCAAGTAAGGCCATTTTACAAGGAGGTGACTATTGTTCTCAAATAAATGCAAATTCATGAATTTTATGCTTGAGCTAATTGCCAGTGCCATGACATACCTATAGAACCATAGAAAAATGATACATGAGAGAAGAGAATGTAAATGTCATGGCCACCACAGCACTATGGACATTTGAAGAGATACAACAGAAAATTTTATATTGCAATCATTTCCTAGTACCAAAACAACATGATACACAAGGTCTTTTCAATACCACAACTTTATCATAGTATCACAACCATATATTAATGTGAAAAGCCTTTTATAGTGTCATGGCCATTCCCCATCACCATACTCCTTTATCAATGACAAGAAGACTAATGCCCAAAGCCACTACTACTTTAGAGTGTCACAAATTTGTGTTACAGAGACATTAGGCCCAAGTAGTAGTCATTGCTAGTGCCAAAACTTTGTATTATAGAAAGATCATAATGCATTCTAGAGTCATGGCCTCTTTCTAGAGTCATGACCTCAAACTTAAGAGATGAAGGATAAAGTTATAATTGTCTTTTAAAATTCATGACTTCCTATTTGGAATAATGTAGAATTAGTTAAGTGTATAAAAAAAGATAGAAAAATTCACAAGAAGATATCTCATTCTTCTTCCTCTCTCTTTCTCTCTCTCCCTCCCCATGATACAAGCAAATCCACTATAACTACCAATCCTATGAGAAAATTTTGCACTCCCTAGGAATTATACAAGCAAGCAAGAGATGTAAGACTTAAAGAAATTCTTAGAGTTGGGGGGGACTCTCAAACACCCCATCTTTATGGGGAATTCGAGATTTTTGTTTAAATAGAATAGGACTAAGGTTTGTGTAATTTGAATATATTATGAAGAAATGTGTTTGATTTATTTTTTGTTATGGATATTAATGGATAGTTATTAAATAAAATTTGAACTAGAGCTTTAACTATTGATAGGTTTGTGTGAGAGTGTCATGGTGGATGGTAATAGATAAACTACAAAGCTTACTCATACATATGGTAGGAAGGTAGTGACAGCCCTTCCAACTATGATGCATGAGATAAACCTATATGTTGAAATATAAAATTTAGGTATGTTAATCAATATGAGTCTGTAGCTTACAAAGTTGAAAATGTGAATACTTTACATGCCAATCTATTATACATATATTAAAATAACTGCTTCTAGATTAGGATGGATTTTATTAAGAGGTTTACCTTTAGTAAGAGAGTTGCATCGTCTTTTAGAAAGATGATGATAGGTAATCCTCGTGACATGATCCAAGTATGTGGAGACCCACAAGGTGAGGATAGTCCTTTAGAATTTCTTTTACTCATATAGTTCCCATTGATAAAATTTGAGAGATGCATATATTAATTATGTAAGTATCATGTTTATAAAGCTGAAAGTACAAATAGTTACAACTAGATGTGGACCACCATTGGGATGGGCTGAATGGTAATAATTATCTTGTATGCTTTTAGGGCAATGAGTTATTGCACAGTATCCAACCTTCATTCTATATCCAACATAATATAAGTTGAGAAACTTATACATCATCATAGAGATTAAATGAATTATCAATTATGAATAATCAAAATATCCATTTTACTTAAAATACAATGTTTCACTATTGAATAATTGAATTATCGATTTAATCACTATGTATATGATATCTAGACTAAAGTCTTCTTTACTACTTATATGACTCATACACTTATAGATGTCTATTTATGAGATATTCTTATTAACAATCTTTTAGGATATTACCTAACCATAAAATTATGTAGCATAACAAAGTAATAATAAGTTTTTGGTACTATTGCTAGGGATCAAACATGAATCACATCATTGACATAATTATTTCACAATATAATATATTACCTCATTGGTGCTAAAAGCTGCAACATCCTCCAATATTTCATTTTTCTTATTATAGAGCCACCAAGTTGAAGGCAAAATCTATGAAACTATTCCGACTACCTAGAATTTTAGCTAAAAAAAGTTCTAGAGAGTAATATTAGAGTCATGGTCATTTTGAGATATGACTTTATACTCTTGGGGAATGACCAAAGCCATAGGTCATTCATAACACTATGACTTGGATAACATAAATAAAATGCACAAGTCATGACCATTCCCAATGTTACAAATTTGTTATGATGCCCAATTTTTAGAATTAGGAAAATTCATAAATCTTCATTGGGTGAGGAGCTCTTGTGCAACTAGTCTCATAAGTCTATAGGTCATATAATTAGTAAAATGAACTTTAATCTAGCTATCAATCTCATAGAGATTATGTAGGAAATTCAATCAACTAACTATCAATCAACTGATACTCTAGTTGAAAAGATAACATTGGATTTTTTTGGTAATATTCTTAAATTATAGGATTGGTGCATTCAATTATGCATGATGACTTATATAATTAGTATAGATAATATTTTGTTTGGTTATAGAATGAAAGTAGAACCACTGTAGAAATGCCTTAGTGTCTTATTTGTATGCAAGATGGTTATCAACTATTGGACCATCCTCAATGATGGTCCCCTCATAGTTATTCTTTTGGTACTTTACTACCAAATCGACAAATAACTTCTACCCAAGGATTATTCATAAGTCCATACTTTTTAAGCTACTCATCAACTGTCCTTATCAGTTATTTCATATATGCATTCTTATTCTCTAACAACATATATCATATAGATGTAAACTAATGTGGTAATAAAAAAAGTTTGTGCTTTTGGCTTCGTAAGTATGTTAATCACATAATTAACATATATTTTCTTTTAAATCTTAATACTTACCATTAATATTTATACAATTGAAAGTAACTCATAGGACTTTCACCATTTTATAAGTCACTTTCAATCATGTATGCCTCATGTCTTATCTATCATCATCTATGATGATGACATAATACTCTCATACTAAAGGTCAAAACCTTAAGAAAATATTATATAAAATGACTACATCAATTGAGTATCGATTCTTCTAAGATATGTATAATTGATTGGCTTATAAAAGTATTCATGCTTTCGGCTTCATAAGCATCATACTTATGATTAATACATCTCAATGTTGGTTTTGACATATAGAACTATCTTAAGCATGATCAAAAGGGTTGTCACTTTCTTTTGATCATTACATGTGAGTGTTCTTCATGGTGTACTTGTCACTGTCCACCATGATAACACACACAGACCTAATAATTGTAAAATCTTAATTTTAGTTTTACATAAATATGATATCTATAAATATCCAAACAATAATAAAATCCAAACATAAAATTATGTATTAATCATCTATCACATTAAATCAAATAAAAAAACCTTGGCCACAACTTTATCTTTGGAGAGACATTCACACAACAGAATTGGAGATACATCTCACATAATTTTGGGTTCTCGATGATAGCCCTCAAGTGTGTCTAGGAAAAAAAACTTTAAATCCACAAATAATACTCTATCATGTGCCTCGTATTTTTCCATAGGGTGCATTGAACTTCATGCAATATTTTTAAGTTTATGCTTTTGTCTTGCATCACCCCTTTGCATAACTTTGCATTACTTTTCCCGTGCCTTAGAATCCTTTTCGAATTTTCATGTCTTTTTATATTAGAATGTCCTGTTACAAAATTTAAGTTAAAAGTCATGACTTTTAAAATGGCATAGCTTTGCATTTTTGTAACGCAAAGTCGTAGCTTTAGAAATGAGCTATAACTTTGGTAGTTTTCTTGATTTTGATTGCCACAGTATTAAGAATGGCCATGACTGTATTTTTCATATCTAAAATACAAAGTTGCAACATTGAGAATGAACATGACTATACATTTCATATCTAGGACATAAAGTCATGGTATTGAAAATATGTCGTGAATTTGATCTCTCTGTTGCATCAAATGGTCATGGCATTATGAATGACCATGACTACATATTTTACCTCCATAACACTATCTCATGATACTAGGAATGGTTTTCAAATTATGTATTTCATGTATATAACTTAAAATCATGATATTGAGAATAGGAAGTGGCTTTGGTCATTCCTCAAGAGCAAAATTTGAGACCCTAAAAATAGTTATGATTCAAGTAATGCTTTGTGGAACTTTTTGTAGCTAAAAGTCATGGTGTTGTGAATAGAACCATGGCTTTTACATTCATCAAAATAACTAGTTTTATTTGGTATTTGACATATTGAATAAACTCTTATACTAAAGCAATTGCTCATCTTAGAGCAACAACTCCTCTATATAAAAAATTTACATTCATTCATCCTCCATAATTATTTTATATTACTAGTTTTAAGTGTAATAGTATGCTTATATAGTGAGTCTACATGCATAAAATGATATGTATGAGTGGGTATATTTATTTCATCAAAACATCCAGAAAAAATTTTTGGTTGCCTCTAAAATAGCATTATGTGTAATGTCCATAGTTAGACCATCAAAGAGGTGTTACATTCTTCTATGATCTCAACTATCTAGACTATCTTTATCATATAATCTCTCACTTCTTATTTTTGTCTTGAGCTTTCTTGTAGTGTTAAATCATATTTCATATTTTCTCCATCAAGACTCCCTTCTTTTCTTTCTTATTTTGAGGTTGTGGTGGTTTTTTGGATTGTCATGTCCTTTATCCTCCCTGGAAGCCATGACTTTAAGGATCTTTGTGGCTTTTTGTTGGGATATATTTCGAGCTTTTTCTTTGTGGAATTCCAATTTCATGGAATTGAGCTTTTACTGTAGCTTTTTGTTAGAACTATTTCTCTACATCTTTGTGGAACTCACTTCCTATTTCTTTGTAGGATTGTCCCTCAAGAATGTCATGGTACTAGAACTAGTTGTGACTTTCTTCTTCATAGCCATAATTTTTTTAGGAGCCACAATATTAATATTTCTTTTCTAGAACTCCAAAGTTATTGTGTTATCTTAGACCACCGGGAAAGTCATGGCATTTTTTGGTTCAACCCCACTGGTCTTTAATTCTTTTCATTTCATCATCCAATATTTCATTATTCTATGATGAGATTTTCATCAATTCCTCTGAATTTTTATCCTTCATCTTCATTCTTGATGTTATAATTTTCTCTTCAATTATTTTTCTATGCAGATATTCTATTTCATTGCTTCAATTGGCCTTCTTAAGTAATGTATTAATAATATAATCGAAATCTAGAATGGATTTCTATTGGACATCATTTTGTCAAGTCATCTCTTCATGTTTCTTTTATTTCTGATCTCCAAAGCTTACCAAATATGTATAAATAAACTAATTTAGGTCACTATTTGATATGAAATAGAAATCACTACTTGATAAGAAATATGCTTCATCATATACATATAATATTGGGCTACGCATGTTCATCTTTTACTCCCAAAATTCTCCTCTTTTGATTTTCTATCTTTCTGGCTCTCAAAGTGTTAGCTTTGTCCAGAGATTTTACTTTGTTGATTGTGACTAAAAAAATTAAAAAAAATACTAAAATAAAAAATACAAATAAGTAACATAAGTATTGTAATGAAAATTAAGGTGCAAAATAAAGATATCTTTTTTCAAGTATAGTTACATCAACTAATGTTGACTAACCAAAGTTAAAAATTACTCTCAATGATGCTAAAAACTTATTTTGACTTTGTTATGATGTCTAATTTTTAGGATTAAAAAAATCACAAAATCTTGTTGAGTAAAAGGATCTTTTCCAACCAGTTCTACAAATATATAGATAATACAAGTAGTAAAATAGACTTTAGTTTAGATATCGATTCCATATGAATTTTGTAGGTTGATCAACTAACTATAAATCAATTATTACTCTATTTAAAAGAATAATTGTGGAAATTTTATAGTACACTATTGGCATACAAGGTGGTTATAAAATATTGTATCGTTTCTAATGATAATTCACTCATTATTTTCCTCTTAATACTTTATCACCAAAATAACAAATTATCTCTTCTCAAGACTCATTCACAAGTCCATATATTTTAGGCAACTCATCAAATACTATTAATGGTTACTTTGTATATGCAGTCTTATTCTCTAACCTCATGTTTCATATAGACATAAACTAATATAGTATTAAAAGTATTTACTTTTGGTTTTGTAAGCAACATACTTCCATAACTAATATTTTTTTTCCTTTAAATCTCATAGTGGTAGTCATATGATAGAAAGTAACTCTCTAGACTCTATCACCAACTTGTGAATCACCACGAATCATATATATCTCATGTCTTACCTATTACCATCAACCAAGATGGCAAGTGACTTCCACACTAAAGGTGAAATATTTAAGAAAATATTTTACAAAAATCCACATCAATTAAAAGTCAATTATTCTAAAACATGTACATTGGATTGACTTGTAAAATTATTCATAATTTTAACTTCATAAGTATCATATTTTCAAGACTAACATACCTCAACCTTAGGTTTTGATGCATAGATTTGTCCTGCATACCAAGATCAGAAGGGTTGTCACTTCCTTTCTATCATTTTGTGTAAGTGTGCTTTAGCTTACCTATCACCATTTGCAATGATAGCACATATAAACCAACCAATAATGAAACTCTGATTTTAGATATACATAAATAATATATCCATCAATATTTATACCATAACAAAATATAAATATAAAATATTTCATTAATCATTCATCATGGAAAATCAAATACAACAAATATAAATATCAATTTAGTCTAACATTATGGAGGAACTCATATGAGATAATTGGAGATATATCTCATTGAATTTTGGGTTCTCAATGATAGCCCTTAAGAATGTCTAGGAATCAAACCCTAAATACACAATACTTTATCGTGTGCCTCAGATTTGCTCCTAAAGTGAGCCAAATTTTATGCCATCCTAGGATTTATACTTTTGTCTTGTGTCGCCTCTTTAATAATTAGTCATGATGTATTGTATAAAAAATAGCTTAAAATGAATAATTTTACTTAATTATAGTTTTTGATTGATTATGATAAATAATAATAAAATTGAGTGATTTTTATGTAAAATAGGGGCTTGGTGGATTATTGTAAAAGAGTGAAGCAAATTATTATGTAAAATTTTTTGTATTGTGACATTTGTAAACCTCATTGAGTTATGAGATAGTTTTGGCATTTATTATTGGTTGAACCTCTATACAAATAGTTATGACAATCTTCATATGTCATATCTCTATCACCTATTTGACATAATCATTTCACTATACAATATATTCTATTTGGCTGTCAAACTTTCTTGGAGTCACAACCACACAATATCTCGTAATATTTTTCATGGCTATGATATTAATTCTACATCATGGTAATTAAGTATCCAACTACTGCTAAAAATTATTGCATCCTTAAATAGGTGATGTTTTCATTACAAAATCACCAAGTCCAAGGTAAATAGTAATACTTGAGTCATGGACATTTTTTAGGCTACAATTTTCTACTCCTAAGGAATGACCAAAGTTGTGGTTCATTCTTAGCATCATAATTTTGGGTTGTACAGATGAAATACACATGTAGCATTCATCCCAGTGCTATGACTTAGTGTTCTCGAGACAAAATATGTAGCCAAAACCATTCCTAGTGCAATGACTAATTGATGCAAGAGAGAGACTAAAATTATGACTCATTCCTAATGTCATGACTTTGTATTCTTAAGATAAAATATGTAGTCATAGTTATTCCTAATATAATGGAAATCTAAACTAAGAAAAAGACTAAAAGCATGACTCATTACTAGAGCCATGACTTTGTGTTAGGGAGATCAAAAGACAACTATAATATTTCTAAATTCATGATTTTTGACTTAAATTTCATGCCCAACATTCATGTATAAAAGGGAAAAACATAAAAATTTGAATGGGATTTTAGGACGAGAGAAAAGATGAAAATCAAGGGTTTTTGGAGCAAATGCCCAACCCTAAGGAAGATCCATGAGAAAATGGGAAATACAAAAGCATGATAGGGGGCATAAACTTTGACTCCCTCTAGGTGAAAATATAAGGCAAACTACTAAGTATTGCATGACCTAGCAAAATTTTGAGGGTTGTTATTGGGTACCTAAAATTCTATGACATGTATCTCAATTTAATTTGCTTGAATTCTTCCACAATATTAGGATAAATTGAGATCTATGGATGTTGTATTTGATTTCATGTGATGAATGTTAAATGAATAATTTAATATTTAGATTTTTACTATGGTTTGAATATTGATTGATTTGGTATATTAATCATATGAGTATGATACTTTTAAAATATAAAGCATAGATACTTTATAAGTCAATCCATTATACATATCTTAGAAGAACTAACTTTTTATTGATATGGATTTTTTATGTAATATTTTTTAAGGATTTCACCTTTAATCTAAGTGGCTCATGTTGTCATGGTTGACAGTGGCAGGCAAGTCACAAGACATACAAGATTATTTGTGATTCATAAGGTAGTATAATCTTGTGAGTTACTCTCTGTCATATGACTACTACTAGTGAGATTTGAGTAAAAATATATATTAATTATGTGAATATGATATAAATGTGTCAAATGGGTCGGGTCAAGTCGGCCCGATCCTTTTTTTTGGGCCCAATCGGGCTGGCATACCGTGCTTGGCAAGGCACTATTCTTTGAAGGGCAGACTCGACACGGGCCGCGGCCTGAAATCCACCCAAGTTCGGGCCGGTTTGGCCTGATTCAAGTCAACATGGTCAGGTCGGTCGACCGATTTTTTAAAAATTTAGGATTTTGGTACTGCGCCATCATTGCCCATCGGGCATCACCGCATCGTCCCCCAATTGGTCATCTCTCAGTGTGTGGTCACCTGTGTCATGCCCACTTGCCAGGCAACTATATCATGCCTGACATGGCACATCGACCAAAACCCTCAACATGGCATGACACAACTCGTACCGAGGGTGTGCCCAACATGTGCTCGAGCACGCTACTATAGTATGTCATGCAGGGCCAGGCTTACTTGAAATGAGCTGGGCATAGGCTGTCCGACTCATTTGACACCTATAATATGTAACTTATGAAGCTAAAAGTGTAAATATTTTTTTTACCACATTACTTTACATCTATTTGGCAAGTGAAGGCTAAGAATATGAATATATGAAGCAAAAAGTAAGAGAAAAAGATGAATTACCTAAAAGATGTGGACTTATGAATGACCATCGAGCATGAATAATTTGTTATTATTATGGTAAAGTACCAAGGAGATGGCTACGAGAAAATCACTATTGAAGATGACCCAATAGTTGACAGTCACCTTGTATAATATTAGGCCTATGATTGTGGAATGTTATTAATAAAAACAAATATGGCATGTTTTTGAAACATTCTTGTGCTTGTGTTACTCAATAAATTTCTATGTTTTACATGCAAATAATAAGAAAACAAAAAAAAAATATTTTATTAATTACAAACCACTATAACGACATGCCACTTGGGTAAAGATACTTTAATTCAAGATTCAAGAATAATTTAAGAATTTAGATTGTTTTCTCTATGTATGATATGTGGTGTCATAATATTAAGATAGATAATTACAATCAAAGATTTTCTGACACGAAACCAATATGGTAGCGCACCAACTTTTGGTTTCCAAATTATTGGTGAACAAATTTGTTGGTATGAATTACTATTTGGTACTCAAAATACCGAATAAATAGTTATGTTTAGTAAGAAAAATATGAATAATAGTGGTTATTAGAGAGATTTCACTAAAATTTTATTTTGAAAGGGAAATGAAGAATATTAGTGAAATCGGAAAGAATTTGGGTGAAATTAGTGAATTTGGTAGAAAAATATTTTTTTAGCCATAACTTTACCAAAATAGTCATGGCATCATTTGTATGGTATGACTATATCACTGAGTTGACATAATTATTTCAATGAACAACACAATCATCATGGTCATGATATTTTGCTAGAATCATAGCCACTAGCTCTAAACCACTTAATAGTTGTAATATTATTTTCACTTTGTGGTAGCCAAGTACCCAAATGGTACAAGTAGTCACAATACATTCTAGAGAAATGACTTATTCAAACAGAACCAAAATATTAATGGTTGTAGGTCACTATAATATTTTCTGCCACAACATTTCATTCCAAAGAACAAGGACCCAGTCATGGTATTCACCACATCATAATACTTTTCCCATAAATCCAACACCAATGCCACAACCAAAATACCGATGCTGTGACTTTGTGTTACAGAGAAAATTGGTTTAGTCATGATAATTTTAGCACCACAATATTTTGATCACAAAACCAAGATCAAAGCTACACCCACTTATAACACCATGATTTTGTATTATAAAGAGTTAAACCTTAGTCATGTGTACCCATAGCATCATGACAATTCTTCTCTAGAGAAGATCTGATGAGATTATAGAGTCGTGACCTCAACTTTGTGCTGCATCATCCAACTTAAAATTTTTCATGGATTCTAGAAGTATAAAAGATATACTTAGAGAAAAGAGGAAAAGAAGAGAGTGAGGAAAGGAACAAACGAATGTCACAGTGCATTCCAAACCTAGACACCATTACCACAACATCAATTAGCAACAAATCCAAGGTTTACAAGCAAAAATGATTGAAATTTAGATTTTCTTCTTAGAAATTAGTTTTGACTTTCAATGGGAACCCTAGACTGCATGTAATGACTTTTCACATATCTCATGATATTTTATCTCCAAAATTCTAGGTTTGGTTATGCAATTATGTTGTGATGGATAATTGAATTAATGAGTTCATATTTGATTTATAATATATTTGAATATTGATAAATGTGGATGTACTTTAAAACCTATAATTAGAATTTTTATGAATATGTAAGTTTATGAGTATCATCCATAATGGACAGTGATGGGTATGTCATGAAACACACTCATATGTTTTGAATTAAAGAAAGTGACAACCCTTATAAACTTAATACATGAGATAAATTTATGTTAGGATATATTAATTATTGTGAGTATGGTATTGATGAAGCCGAAAAGACAAACATATTAAATATCAATCTATTATGTACTATCTAGTTGAACTAACCTTGGAGTAATATAAAAGTTATGTAGATCGTCTTACTTTAGGAGTTTCATCATATTTTGCATTCATTTATCAACTATGATCAAATAATGGTAAGTATTTCAAGGGATTCACACAAGTGTTAGAAACTCATTTGATGATGATAGCCTTGTAAATCATTCTTGCTTATATGATTTGCATGGGTGAAATTATTGAGAACTTATAAATTTAATTATCATAAGTATGGAACTTATGAAGTCAAAAGTATAAACAAATTTAGTACCATATTATCTCAAGTTATAGAGATAATTAGATGTCAGAGAATAGAATTACATACACAAAGTAATCATTAAAGGTAATTGATATATTAATTAAAAGGAGTAGATTTGATAATGGCCCTTCCATATTTTGACATATTATTTCGATATTGAAATACAAAGGGGACAATTATGAGGGGATCATCATTTGTAATCATTCGGTATGTAAACTACCAAATATTTTTGTGTATTTGTGATATTATTATATGATATGTAAGCATGAAAATGATTAATTTTTAGATTAATTTAACAACTTTGAAGTTTTGGGTGATTTTGATGAATAGTCATAAAGTTGATATGTTTTTGTAGGTATTTGGTGACTTAATGATTTATGAGTTATCAAGCAGTTTTGGCATTTATTTTTAGCTAAGATTTTACTTATTTAGTCATAGTAATCTTTGTATGCTAAAAACTCTACCATCTCATTAGCATAATTCTTCAATTATGCAATACATTCTTTTTGGTTGTAATATTATTATTGAATCATAGTCATACTTAAATAGCCGTGATATTAATTTCATGTCATAGTAATGAAGTACCCCACGTGTGATAAAAGTCACAAATATTTTCTAGTATCATGACTTTATCTTTACTAACACTTGTATTCTCAAGCTAGAGTTATGACTATTTCTCAAAGTTGTGACTTTTGAGCTATATAAATTTATAAATCCAAAGTTACTCAAACCAAAGCTATGACAATTATCTAGCATAATGACTTTTAGACAACAAATATCATAGAGTACATTACTCAAGCATGATCACTTCCCAAAGTTACGACTCTTGCCCTCAAGAGAAGTCAAAACTATGACTTTGTTGTATAGGCTAATTGCTAATGCCACGATCATTCCTAATGTCATGGCCATGAGATATACAAGAAAGGTCAATGCCAAATTTATGATCATTTACATTGCTATGAGCATTTGATATACAAAAAAGACCAATATAAAGGCATAACCATAATATGCACAAGAAAGATCATTCCCAATATTATGATCTTTCTTAGTGTTGCAGCCACAATTTATACTAGAAATATCATTCCTAGTGTCTTGGCCATTATCAATGCCATGACCATAATATGAATAAGAGAGACCAATGCCAAAGTAGTGACCATTCTTAGCACCATGACTTTGTGCTACAAAGACAAAAGGAACAAGCCATGGATATATACTAGTACTATGACTTTGAGTTATAGAAAGATTAGGATATATTCCAAAGTTGTGACCCTTTTGTAGAGTCGTGACCTCAAGTTTAAAGAACAAGGCCAAAATCATGACAACTTCCAAAAATCATGAATATCTACCTAGAAAAATACTAAAATTCTAGAGTATGAATGTGGGAAAAGAAAATATCTCAAACAAATCTTTTTTTTCTACATACACCAAGTCAAATCAAAGCATTGTAACCAACCATATAAAGAATTTTTGCACTTTCTTAGGGATCCATGAGCAAGCAAGAAAAACAAGACATAAACTAATCCTATGGTTGAGCGGCATAACTTTTTAATAGTCCTCCCTAAAATAGATTCAGAAAAATTAGCTAAAATAACATGGGATTAGAGTTTGTGAATTAGATTCTCATAAGGATTGTCATTAGAAATCAGAGATTCACGAGGCCTCTTCTCTTGTTCCTCATTGAATCTCTCTCAAATATTATGTTGAATTGAGATCTTAGATTTGTATAGTTATGATTTTTATGATGTATAAATAATTTTGTGATTAATAAATATGTTTGATTTATGTTGTAGAATGGAAAATTATAGATATGAAATTAAATATAACTTGATTTAAAAATTTGATGATTAGTATGTTTGTGTATGTTGTCATGATAGATGGCGATAGGTAAACTATAAGGCTCACTCGTGCATTTAGTAGGCAGAAGGTGATAGTTCTTTTAACCATAATTTTACATGGCACTCTATTATATGTCTTTGAAGAACTAGTTTTCAATCAAGATGAATGTATTATGAAACATCCTTCTATAAGTTTCATCTTTAGTGTATGAGTCATATCATTACTATGGAGAATGGTGATAGGTAATCCATGAGATATGCATGAGTTTTTGTGACTCATAAGGTGATGATATTTCTTTGAGTTGTTTTCACTCATATGATTCTTACTAGTTAAATTTGATGAAATTATATGTTAATTTAGTAAGTATGATACTTACGACTTTAAAAGTATAAATACTTATAAACTATATTATTTCTTAGTCTTTATTACTCTTAAGACTAGAGAAAATAAATAAATAAATATATATATATATATATATATATATGAAACAATTATCAAAAGCAATTGATAAGTTGCCTAAAAGGTATGAATTTGTGAATGATTTTTGAGTATATAAGATTTATTATCTTGGTAATAAAGTTTTGAATGGATAGCTATGAGGGTATCATCATTAGGATGGACTCAATGGTGATAATCACCTTATATGTTATAGGGAAAATAGTCACTCTAAAAAAATCAAACTTTCATTTCGTATATAAACCCAAGAAATTTCAAATTATTTGAACATTCATCATCCAAATCAAGTGGATAGACCATAGGATCTAATTGTCATGTCAAAATTCCAAATTTTTTTTTCTACTTGAATTCTATCATCTCACTATTATTTGATCAAACTACTAATATAATTTCTATGAAATTAATATCTAGATGAAAATCATCTTTATTACTTTTATGACCTATATATTTTCAGATATTTATTGATGAGATACCCTTGCTAATAAGATCTTTGGATACTATATAACATATAAAATTGGGCAGTATAACAAAATCATAAGAAGTTTTTAATACTATTACTAAGAATTCTTTAATTTGGTATGTCAACATGAGTTGATGTAATTATCCTTAGAGAAATAATAATTCTTTTTTATAAGTTCAGATAATACTATTTTGATAAATTTTTCTAGATCCAATAGTTTGCCTTGTTATGTTGTTTGAATGTAGATTATTGTGTTTTGTATTTCCATTTGTCTCATTTTTTTCCTTTTTTAACCAACCAATCAAAAGTATAGAATTCTAGGATTGAGCCAATTCATTGGAACCTAGAAAATAATAAATCAAAAGATAACGTGCAGCCTACCATTCAAAGAAAACATCAGTGTATTTATTGAGGAGTTAAAGGAGAAAAATGATATAGATGACTATCATTCAAGAATAATTGTGAAGAGAATAAGTGAGAAAAATCGTGAGGAATATCCAAGGTAAACCTTGATAAGAACAAAAGTAGAGACGTGAAGATTTAAAGATTTAATGACCTGTAGAACAAAGCCATATCTTATGAAATGAAAGTTGTCGCAAACCTGAAGACCACAATACTCACAAAAGGCACGATTCTTGATAGCACCTTAGCTTTTGACAAAGTATTGGCTTTAGAATGACAATTACCAGTAGAATGGGAAAACATAGATGAGCTAATTTTGATGGCTTTACCCAATCATATACATTATGATTTTTTGGGAGAGAACAGGACAAAACTAGTTATCATCTCAACATTGCTAATGGATGATATATAGATATCATAGTATGAATGTAATAAAATATATGAAGATAGTATTTCTTGGTCATTAAAAAATATCAAAGGGATCAACTCGTCAATATGTGATACCTGATAGCTAATGGGTGAGCTTAATACGTCATGTCAAAGAAAGGAGGACTGACAATGGTGAATATGGAAAATGATGAAAAGATTTTCACGCACATAATTATTGGATGGTGACTATGCATTGATTATAAAAAATTGAACAATGGAACAAGGAAATATCACTACCCACTCTCCTTCACAAAGCAAATATTAGATAGAATCTCCTCTCATTATTTATAATATTTTTTAGATGAATATTTTGGATATAATCAGAATCTGATTGATCTGGCAGATCAAGAAAAGATGATAATCACCTACCCATATTGGATATTTGCTTTTATGAGAATGTTGTTTGGACTTTATAATGTATTGACTATATTTTAAATATGCATAAATATAATCTTTTTTTATCATAAGGAGGAAATCATAAAAATATTTATCGATGATTTTTTAGTTTATGGAGGTTCTTTTCAATAATGCTTGAATAATATACAAGTTCTATTAAAAAAATACAGGGAGAGGAATTTCATATTAAACTGAGAAAAATGCCACCTTATGGTTAGCGAGATGATAGTTTTGGGATATTTAGTCTCTATTAAAGGATTAGAGGTTGATGATGCAAAAGTGTCAATCATTAAAATCCTACCACACCCAACTATTGTCAAATGTGTGAAGAGTTTCCTTGTACACATAGAGTTTTACTAGTAATTCGTCCATAACTTTTTGAAAATAATGAACCCATTGTAAAAATTGTTGAAGAAAGATGTAGTATTCATCTTTGATCAAACATGCATCAATTCTTTTAAAGAACTAAAAATAAAATTGGTCAAAAGTCTAATTTTGATCATACCATGATTGAAAAAACTATTTCTTATTATTTGTGATGTAAGTGCATATGTCTTGGGAGCTGTATTGAAACAGAAGCAAAATCAAAATTTTAGTGCAATTTTATATATCAATCTTACTTTAAATGAAGCCCAAGTAAATTATACAATGACAAAAAAGAAAATATTAACTGTGGTTTTTTCTTAGGACAAAGTTAGATTATATATCCTTAGAGTAAAGGTAGTGATATATATAGATCATATAGTGGTGCATTACTTGACAAAAAAGGAAGCTAAATTGAAACTAATAAGGTGAATACTTCTTCTCTAAGAATTTGATCTCAAAATCAGAGATAAGAAGAAATATGATAATGTGATAGTTGACCATTTATCATGTTTAAAACTTGGGGATAAAAATATTGAAAAAGCTAAAATTTCAAAAAACTTTTTGGATAAGCAAATTTTGATAGTGAAGACTCAACTTCCATAGTATGCTAATTTTGCTATTTGTTTAGCATGTCGTGCCTTACACCTAAAGTGAGAAACTAATAATTACCCTCAAATATCACTCTTCCCCATAAGGAGGGAATTTGTGGGGAAAAAATTGCTTAAAAAGTATTGTAATTATATATTTTTTGGCCATTATTATTTTGAGATTTCCAAAGCAAGGCGCAATGGTATGATAAATATTAATGATTAGGAAACATTTGTAGATAACATGAAATGCTAGTGAACTTTATTCTATAGGTGAAATTCATTGATGTACGAGAAATTAACATCATGAATCTATTTTTAAAATCTTGTGGGAAAGAATATATTATATTGATAGTTGATTATGCATCAAAATGGGTGGAAGTGACAATAGTTGAGGAAAATGGTGAGAATAAAGTTTTGGAGTACTTATGCAAGAATATTTTAACTCTATTTAGAGCATTGTGATGTATCATAAGTGATGAAGGGATTTATTTCTATAACTAGATGTTTGGGGAATATTTGGAAAATCATGGGACTAAGCATAAATAGAGACTTGCATATCATCTACAAATGAAAGAACAAGTGAAAATCTTAAATAGAAAGAAAAAATTATTGGTGAATACAATTAATTCATTTAGGAAAGATTAGTCTCAATGTTTGGAAAAGATACTATGGGCCAATAAAATATCTTTTAAGATACCATTGGGAATGTCCTCTATTCCACTCTTCCTTGGAAAAACTTGTCACTTACTAATCAAACTTGAACAAAAAACATGTTAGGCTATCAAAAAGTTGAATTATGACTTAAAGGATACAAATGAATGAAGTGAAAAAGTTAAGAAATGAAACATATAACAACTCATAAATTTATACAGATAAAAAAAATAATGGCTTGATAAGTATTTGTAAAGAAGAGAGTTTATAGTTGGCAAAAATGTATTAGTTTTTAATTCTCAACTAAATTTATTTGAAGAGAAGTTAAATTCTCAATGGTTTGTCTCTTTTGGAATAATATTTATGACTCCTTATGGGGCATTCAAGATGAAGTCAAAAAAATTGAGTGAAATTTAGGGTAAATAGAAAAAGGGTAAAGCATTGCATGAGTGAGGCTTAAATTTTTGAAGATTAGCTCTATGATAAAGTCATGACTTAGTGTTATAAAAAAATTAGTCAAGAGAAGTAGAAAGATAAAGGTATGATTATGTACAACATTGTGACTTTGAAGTTACATAAAAAAAATTGTCCAAGAAATATTAAAATACAAAGTTTTGGTTGTGCATAGTGCTACATATTCGGGGTTATAAAAAGAAATGGTCCAGGCAAATGGCTAGGCTAAACCAATAAAGAAAGTGCAACATTTGTCAAAGCCACAATATATATGAAAAAGCTAGCATGGATAGTAGTGATCACCGATAGAGACAATGAGGTATTGATAGTCTAGCTATAGATATTATATATAGTATTGCTTGGGAGACAACATAAGAATATATTTTCTCAAGTGTGATATAATAAATAATATTTATTTGTCACATGAATAATTGTATACACCCAACTTTCTCATGAGTATATTCGAGGAACTCAAACTCTACCATGACTACCAATATGTCCAATAGAAGATGCTCAACTATTTTGAGACTGTATGGCACTCACACCTAGTCATAGAGAAAAATATTTTTTGAGATAATATAATATATTATTTGTATTGAAAGAAAAATTATTATTAGGGATTGAGAAATAGTTTTAATATATGAGTTTATTTAGTATGTAAACTAAAAAACATTCTTATAGATTTATGGTGCTATTAGATAATACTTAAGTATGGAAATGATCAATAATTAAATTGATTTTATGACTTTTGAGTTTTAGTGGATTTTGATGAATAATAATGAAATTAGTATGCTTTAGAGGTATTTTGTGACTAAGTGATTTATAGGTTATCAAATAGTTTCAGCATTCATTCTTCACCGATACTCTACTTATTTAGTGCTAAAAAACTTTGTATGTCATAATTCTATCACTTTGTTAGCACAATCATTCAACTATGAAACATATTTTTTTAGTAGTGATATTATCATGGAGTCTTATCTATTCTTTCTCATAATAATTAAAAAACTAGGATATTAATTTCATCATTTCATGTCATAATACTTTACTAGTGTTAAAGCCATGGCTATTTCCTATTGTTGTGCCTTTATATTTACCAAGGCTTTGTATTCTTAAGCTAGAGTTATGACCTTTTGATATATAGAAAGTTATAAAGTCAAAACTATGATAATTATCTAGCACTATAACTTTTAATTTATAGAAAGTTATAAAGTCAAAGCTATGATAATTATCTAGCACTATAACTTTTAATCTATAGAAATAATAAATTCAAAGCTATAATAACTATCTAGCATCATAATTTTTTGATACATAATATTATAAAAGGTATTATTCATGTATGGTCACTTTTCAAAGCCTTGACTTAGAGGTGTCAAACGGGTCATGCCGAGCCGGCCCGACACATTTTTTCCAGGTCCAATTGGGCTTTCGTGCTGGGCCAGGCACGGCATGGAACAGTAACCATGTCGTGCCTGTCCCGGCATGGTTTTTTGGGGGTTCAGCTCGGCACGGGCCCGCAGCACGATTCGACAGGTTCGGCCCGGTAGGGCCGAACCCTAAATTAAAAAAAATTAGGATTTCGGCCCGCGCCCGAAACCCTAATTCTAAAAAAAAGTAGGGATTAGGCACTCCCGAAACCCTAATTCTAAAAAAAATTAGGAATTTGGCGCGCCCGAAACCCTAATTTTAAAAAAAATTAGGGTTTCGGCGCCTAGTAACCCTAATTTTTTTTAAAAAAAATTCAGCATGGTACTATGCCAATGGGCCACGGTACAATGTCGGGCCAAGCATGGCACGAGGCCCAGTTGGCCTCGGCACGGCACGAGCCCAGGCACGGGAAATTACCGTGCCGGCCCGGCCCAGGCACAGCTGACCCGTGGTGTGCCTCGTGCTGGGCCGGGCCGGCCCGGCCCAGTTGACATCTCTACCTTGACTACTACCTTCAAAAGATAGTAAAGCCATAATTTTGATGTACAAGCTAATTATTAATACTACTTGCATTCCTAATGCCATGGCCATGTGATATAAAAAAAAGTTCAAGGTCAAAACTTCAGTCATTCTCAATGCCACGTCAATTTGATATAAAAAAAATGTAATGAAAAAATTGTGTCATCTCAGAATCACAACAATATTATGCATAAAGAGATCATTCTTAATGTTACAATGATATTATGCACAAGAGAGATCATTCCTACAACCATAACCATTCTCATTTTCATGACCATATTATGTACAAGGGAAACCAATACCAAAGTTTTGGTTGTTCTCAATATCATACCTTTGTGCTATAGAGACAAAAGGCACAAGTCATAGATACTTTCTGGTATTGTGATTCTAAATTATAGAAAGATTATAATGTATTTCAAAGTTGCAACTAGTTTCTAGAGTTATGAGCGAAAGCTCAAGATACAAAGGTCAAAGCCGAGGCATCTTATAAAAGCTATGACTTTTTTCTTGAAGAAATACCAAAATTCCAGAGTATAAAAGATGAAAAAAGAATTTCTTAGGATCTTTCTTCTTCTACATGAACCAAGCCAGATAAAAACATAGAGACCAACCCTTGGGGGTTTTCACACTCCATAAAAGATCCACAAGCAAGAAAAGAAAGCAAGAACATAAACTAGATTTTAGAGTTGGGGGGCATGACTTTCAACCCACCCCCCACTTTCTAGAAAAGATTTGAAAAAATTAATTAAAATTGTATGTTATTAGGGCTTGTGACCTAGATTCTTGTGGGGCTCTCATTGGGAATTAGAGATTTACTAAACTTCTTATATTGTACCTCATTGAATCTCTTCCTAATATTATGCTAAATTAAAGTTTAAGATTTGTGTACTTGAGATTTATGTGATGTATGAATGATTTTGTGATAAATAAATGTGTTTGATTTATGTTATAAAATGGATATTGATAAATGTAATAATTAAATAAAACTTGAATTAGGGATTTGAATATTAGTGGGTTTGTGTGTGTTGTTATTGTGGACAATGACGTATAAATCATGAGGCCGACTCATGCATAAGATATGGAAGAAAATGATAATCCTTCCAACTATGATGCATGACATAAACATATATGTTAAAACCTAAAATTTAGGTATATCAATCATTGTGAGTATGATACTTACGAAGTTAAAAATATGAATAATTGTATATGTCATTCCATTATACGTGTCTTAAAAGAAAAGATTCTTGATTAACTTGAATATTTTATATAATATGCTTATAAGAAGTTCACCTTTAATGTAAGAGTCACATAATCACTATATAAGATATTGATAGATAATTTATAATATATGTGCAAGTGGTTGTGACTCATAAGATGGTCACAACTCTTTAAGTTGCTTTTACTTGTATAGTTCCTACTAGTGATATTTGAGAAAAGTACATGTAATCATGTGAGTATGATGCTTATGAAGTTGAAAGTATAAATATTTATAAAAATCACATTAGTTATTGGTCTTTATGATACACAAGACTATATAATAATAATGTGGACACAAAATAGCTTTCAAGAAAAGTTGATGAGTTGCCAAAAAGAAATGAACTTGTGAATGACTCAAATAAATATAATTTTATATCGAGGTGATAAAGACCAATAACTAATGTGGATAGCTACGAGAAGATCTTTATTAAAATATACTTAATGCTAATAACTATCTTGTATGCCATTATGGAGAAGAGTTATTTTACAACAGTGTAATATTCTAATATATTCAAACCCAACATAATTCAAATTATTAAATATGTATCATACGAATCAAGTGGATAAACCATAGGATCTAAAAGTTACACTAAAATTTTGAAATATCTCATCTACTAGGATCATGTAGTCTCACTATTAATTGACCAAACTACTAATAGAATTATATCAGATTGATATCTAGATAAAATTTTTTTTACTACTTATACATCTCATACACTTGTAGATCCTTTTTGATAAGATATACCCTCACCAATGAGCTTCTGGGATACTATCTAGCTAATAAAATTGTGCATCATAATATTATTTCAATAGTTATGATAGTCTAATGGATGATGGACATCTTGTATTTAAGAGAGAACATGAGCATTTTCACATTAATATATCATTCTTTTAATAACCAATCATAATAAAAATTAAACATCGAGAAATATCATCATACACAAGTATGTATGCCAACATTAAAGGTTGAGTATATTTCATTAGACTATGTACATATATTAAACTTGTATAGTTGTCAATGTATCATTGATTGACCAAACTATCAAATAATTCTATGTGATCCATATCTAGACTTATGCTTATTTTATTACTTGTATGACCAAAATACTTGGAAAGCTACTTGTATTACCCAACTAAGTTTTATGATCATATCAAATAACTTGAGTTTGGGTACAGTCATAAAGTTACAATAATTTTTTGGTATAGTTACCAAAAATGATCTTATAATAGTTTGATTTGTTAACTTGACTTGACATGATTATTATTGTAAAATGGTAGTTTTGTTTCAAGTTATATACATATGATTTTGTTTATTATTGATATTGAATTTATATTATGAGCGTACTCTCTGTCTTTTTTTTGATTTTTTAGCAAACAAAAAATTAAATGAGATAAGCTATATAAAGAATTGAAATCTAGAAACCAAGAATTTTTGAAACTATATAAATGAATTTACTTCAAGGCAATGAGTTGTATTATAGACCATACAATGAATTTGATTTGTGTTTTCCATCTTACTTTTAAAATCAAAAAGATATATTTTATTAGAATCCTAAATAATTAAACACTACAACATAAATATTTATTTTTGACAAAATAATCATTAATTGAAGACTGTATATTCGAATTATTGATAGAGACAAAAAAGAGCAATAATGTGAAAGAAGAACTCCTTTACTCATACTAGGTAGACACTTTATCAATTGATGACTATGTATTGGAACTACTCGTTAAGACAGAAAATAAATAACTTGAAAAAAATGAATGAGATGAATGGAAGAGAAGCTTAAAGAAATCGAAATGATTTTAGAAGTCATTCCACCTGGAGCTATAATTTTTTGTGAGAAAGATTTGAAGAATGACAAGAGTAAAAAGAAAAAAGGAATAACTTGAAGACAAGATTGAAGATCAAGTGTAGCAAAAGGGTGTGAAACCTGAAAAAATCATAATTATAAAATAGAATCACTAGATCAATGAAGAAAGTTGTGATACTCGAAAATGTCACAACTTTATTCATTAAACCTATAAATTCAAAATTGTGACAAAGATAGAGGAAGCCATAAAAATTTTTCAAATTGCTACCCAGTAAAAGAAAAAAAGATGGAAGATATTTTACTCAATACCATTGATTGATATATAAAGTACAAGGAGAAAAGTAAAACGACAACTAAAAAATTATGAACTTTTGAAATCAATAATGAGGAATCTATATCAAAAAAATAAGTTTAACTATGAACATTAAATGTTGTACAATTTGAGAGAAAACCCAAGATTTACCTTTCATTTGAATGATGTAATAAACCCTTAAAAAATATATTTAAAACTCATACAAATACTATCAACACTTATACATAATAGATATTAGAGTTGAGTCATGATACTCAAACCCAATCATAACTTTCTTATTAGTGGAATGAAGTCCCGACATGCAAACCCAATAATGACTTTCTTTTACTTTTTTTTAGTGATGAGTCATAATCATGTGAAAAGTCATGATAATTTTTGTTAGAGTCATGAATAAACACAGCCTAGTGTTAAAAACCCTAATCATGAAAAGGCAAGGGTAAGTGATGATGGTCTACCATCAAGACTTCAACCAAAGGTGTGGCACTAAAGTTGCCAAAACTAGATAGAAATATATAATTTCAATCATAGGCAAAAAAAAATTTATAAGTGAACATGGTTTCAAAGAATTTATCCCCCCTTTCTAGAAATTAATTGAAGCAAAAATGTGAGAGAAATTATGAATGCATGTGGAAAGGAGTAACACTTCAATTGTTAAGCAATTTTAATCTAATTTGGAAGATATGAAAGATAATAATTTTATGTATGAATAATTTAGATACCATTTGATAGAGAAACTATTTAATGAGATAGTTGGATTGCAAGGAACAATAAAAAGTACTACTTTTAAATCTCTAAACCTATAACCAAACTACCAAGAAATAGCCATGGTATTGATAGTTAAAAAAGGAGAATAGATAATATCATCAAAAAGTGCTTATGGAAACTTTGTGTGGGGGAACTCATAGAGGAGACCAATATTTGATTATTTTTCCATTTCCTATGCTCTTTTTTGTAGCCAACCCTTCATTTCTCCATAATTACTGAGGGCATGGCAATATTGCTTTTCACCCTAGTTAAAGGGTTTAAAATTAATATGGGGAAAACTTTGGAGAAATTGATCCTCAACTTTTTGGAAGGTGAATTTTCCATGAAACTAATTCATCATTCAATAAGAATGATGTTGTGCCAAGCCAATGGAGTCCTTATTTTTGAAGATTAAGATGAATTGTGCATGTGGATGTCCCTACTAATATAGATGAGTGTTAAGAAAGGAATTTAAAAAATCAAGAAGGAAATAGAGACCCTTTGAGGGGAAGAGTCAATTGAATCTAGAGAAGGTGTGCCACCCCTTCTAGAGGTCGGCATGGAAGAAATCATTGGAAGTATTGAATAGCCTAAGGAAGTGTAGCTAAACAAAATCACATATTACTTTCCGGAAAAAAAATTTTAAAAACTCATGCACATGTTGTATAGGATAATATGCAAAGTCAATATTAAAAGTGAGCATATGGAAGTAGAGATAAGATATGTGCATACCTTCTTGATGGACGAATTAGAGAAAATTGATAATAAATGGGATTAATATATCAAAAGAAAAAATGAGGAAGATCAAGTAAAGGTAAAAAGAAGAAATGCATTATGAGAGATGTATCTCTAAAGGAAGGGGCTTCTATTCATATATGCATGAGAGATATTTGAAGAGAACATTCTAAAAATCTTGAAGGAAATGAAGTGAGTGGAAAATAGAGTAATGGAAAGCACCAATTCATTTATGGAATTGTATGAGCCTATTGTAGAGAAGTGGCATGAAATGATCATGTAACGAGATATAAAATAAGGGGACATGTGCATTATAGAAAGAAGCAATGGATTATAGATGTGGAAAATTTTAATGAGAAACAAAAACAAATTTTGACTAGCCTTTTACATTTATACATCCTTCTTAACCCTCTAGAGCAATGTTCCCATATAAAAATTTTGTTTTTTAGTAGTCACTCTTACCTCCCTCATTCCTCACCATATTGAGATGTATATTTTTGTTTTGATGATGATGTTATGAAATATTTTTTTATGATATTGATATTGTGAATAATTTGATTTTATGTTTGGAGAGAGATTCAATGCTCAGGGATGAGCAATAATTTTAGTCTGATAGTTGGTTCAATACTCAAGATACCAAATAAATTTTGAAATTTGAATAAAATGTAAAGTGTTTGCATGAATACAAGTAGTTATCAAAGAGATTTCACTAAAATCTTATTTTGAAAGGAAATTGAAAAAAGTTTGTGAAATCAAAGAAAAATTGGATGAAATTGATAGACTTGGTGGAGAAATACTTATAGAAGAAAGACATGATGGAGAGTCATGACAGCTCTCTTTTCATGACTTATATATATATATATCCTTAATTATTAGCTTTGAGTAATTATGGTATTCTTTCCTGACATACCTCTACCAAAATAGTCATTACAATCTTTTTATGTCACGACTCTATCACTAAGTTGACAGAATCATTTCAATCACTACAAGAAAAATCCCATATAGCTAGGGATAATTCCCTAGTTATATGAGAAATTTCTGTCACTAAATGATAAATAGCGACGGTATACCAACGAATCCTGTCCCTTTCTAAAGTGCTCCTTGCTAAATTTTAGCTACGGAATTTTCCCTAACTAAAAAATTTGCGACTGAAAATTCCCTCGCTAAAAAAGAAAAATTTTATTGCTAAAATAGCAAGATAAACGAAATATTTCATCGCTAAACAAAAATAACGATGGCTGAATCTCTAACTAAAGTACCTAGCATTAGAAAATTAGTGACAGAATATGTGTCGCTAATTTTAAAATTTTCCTAGCTAAATTAGCTATGGAAATTTTCTTCTATAAATTAACGAGGGATTTTTCCCTCACTAATTTAACTAAGGAATTTTCCCTAGCTATTTTAATTTCAAAAATATTTACAGAATTTAAAAAATTTTAAAATTTTTTAATTAAATAATTTATTATTTTTAAATCATACTGAATAAAAATTGAAACTATACATAATTTATAATAAACAAAAAATAAAATCATTTAATATCTTATTCAAATTCAATATTTTACATAAATAAAACAAAAAAATAACAAACTTTTATTTTTATTCATCAATATATCTACTGACAGTGCATAAAGTATAATATATTCATTCATTGACGTTGTTTTCTCTTTCTCTGCTCCTCCAATCATTATTTTTCTACTACGAAAAAGCTGTCCAAGTCACGGCACGTAATGCCTAGTAAAAAATTCCATCAATTATAGAAGCTTTGTATGAGGAACAATGCAGCATCAAATCTGTAAGAAAATTAAACTACACAGTCAAAAAAAAGTTATATTTTGATACATATATAATCCTGTAGTATATATGTAAATATATACTAGCAATTCACTTGTACATATATTACTGTAGTATATGTACATATAAATAGTAGTATTAAGTGTACATATAAACTGAGTACAAATATACTCAATATATATGTACATAAAATACTGTAGTATTAAATGTACGTATACACTGACTTTATTTGTACGTATATATCTCAATAGGTGATGTTGTTGCTGCTCTCGTTGCCGCTCTTGTCACTGCTGCCATTGCCGCTGTCACTGCCAATACCACTGCTGCTGTCGCAGTTGCCACCGCCGCCACTCCTGCCAAAGCTATAGTCACTGGCCGTTGTGAAGGTTGCCCCCGCTGCCAAAATTGCTACTGCATACCGCTGCCGCTGCTGCTACTACCACCACCGCGACTGCCCCTGCTTCCGGTGCTGCCACTACTTCCTGTGTAGCTACTACTACTGCCACTACTGCCGCTGATTCCGATGCAGTCACTGCTGCCATAGCTGCTACCACTGCCTATAGTGCCTTCGCTGTCTCCGCTGCCTCCGCTACAGCCGCTGCCTCCACTGCCACTGCTGCCTCCGCTGCCGCTACTACCGTGGTTGCCACTGTAGCTACTGCCGCCCCTACCGATGATGCTGCAAGCACTGCTGCTTCCGTTGCCACTGCAACCACTTCTTGCACCACAGCCACCTCTACCATCACTGCCGCTGCTACCACAGCTACCTCTGATGATAATAGGCTTTTACATACCTATAATAGGCTAAAACTCTACCCAATAATTTTGGACAAACACAAACATATTCACAAATATATAAAAACAATTATTTTAGACATGAATAAACAAAAATTATAGTTGAATGTAATATAGTTTTTAAAAAAATTTAATTAAATAATTTAATATTAAAAAAATAAATTTACTAAAAACAGAAACTATAAAAGAAAATTTTAAATAAAATAAAGTCATTTAATAACTTATTCTAATACAATATTTTAAATAACAAAAACAAAAAAATAATAAAAATTATATTACATCTTATTAATCAATGTATCTACCGAATGTGCATAAAGTATAATCTATCAATGCTTTGATGTTGCTTTCTCTCCCACTACTCCTCTAATCACCAACTTTCCACTGCAAAAATGTTGTCCAAGTTATGCTGCTTCATGTTTGTTGAAATATGTGTTCACTTATACAAGCTTCATATGGAAAATAATGCGGTACCATATCTGTAAGAAATTCAAATCACCAAATCAAATCAAAATAAATACAAAATAACTATGTTTTGATAAATATATATTGCTGCAGTAAATATGTACATATATACTAGCATTTCACTCGTACAGTTATTACTGCAGTATATGTACATATAAACTACAGTATTATGCGTACATATATACTGAGTACATATATATACTCAGTATATATGTACATAAAATATTGTAGTAGTATATGTACGTATATACTGACTATATACGTACGTAAATACTGCATATGTTGCCGTTGCTGTTGCTCCCGCTATCGCTGCTGCTCCCGCTATTGCTATTGCTCCCGCTACTGCTACTGCTCTCGCTGCTGCTGCCACTCCTATCATTGTCGCGACCACTACCACTGCCGATGTTCCCGCTACTATCGCTGCCGGTGCTGCTGCTGCCGTAGCTGCCTGTGCTGTCGCTGCCGCCCCTGTTGCCATCACTGCTGCCACCGCAGCCATCTTCGCTGCTGCTACTATAGCTACTACCGCTGCTGCCGCTGCTACCGCTTCTGCCGCAGCTGTCGCTGATGTCGCCTCAGCCGCTGCTGCCACTGTTGTGGCCGCTTCCTCTTCCACTGCCGCCACAGCCATCACAACCATCTTTTCCACTGCTGCCACTACTGATTATGGGCTTTTACATACCTATAATAGGTTAAAACTCTACCCAAAAAATTAAGAGACACAAAAACATATTCACATATATATAAAAACAAATATTATATACATGAACAAACACAAATTAAAGTTTATTCTCATACAGCTTCACCAAAAAAACAAAAGATGTCCAGCAATTATGTTTAGAGATAAAGAGAGTGCAAAAATATAATGTTTTTAGAAAAATAAAGATAAGATAAGCTAGCCCTCTTTTTTATAAAGCTGAAATCGATAAATATGGGACCCATGCATTGGAAGGACCATGGAAACATCAGAATACTTTGAATCAGGATTTTTTCTTTTCTCTCAAATAATATGTCCTACAAAAATTCATAATTTGGTTAATTGAAAAAGCAAAGAATAAAACCAGAATAAAAAAAATTAATACTTGCAACAAAATATCATAATTATTTACTACACAGACAAAAATAAATAACAGTTCATAAATAATTCTCATACTCAATCATCCTCATAATTTGTAGGAAATGCTAGCTTTTCCTGCGAGGATTCACAGCTAGATCTCAAAATACTATTTGATGCGCCAATGTCACTAACTGTGACTCCATATAGGACATCTACTATTGCATTGCTTTTTTAATTTCTTTTATTTCTTGCATTTCTTCCATCAAATTAGTTATATGCTCATCCTTCTTTTTTAGTTCGGTCTCCATATCTACAATACGTTCATTTGTTTCCTGTGCTTGTTGTTCGACTGTCTCATCTACCATTGCTGAGATAAATGAATTAGAAGCACGACTGCTACAACAAAATGCCACTCCCTTAGAGCCGATTTCGTACACTCGCTGCTTCTTTCAACCTCCAATTGCCTCCAAATAAATTGGATCATAGTCAATTGGTTGAAGATTCATAGAACCCTCAACTTGTTGATGAACAGCTGTCACACGTTCCTCCATTAGGTCCTGAGATAAAATGGAGATAAAAACTATTCTAGATTTACAAAAAATAAAATAAAAAATTTGCATTCAAAATAATTTTCATAATGTATTGTAGTTTTATAGAGTCTAATTAATATAATAATTTCTTACTACAATCATCTAAGACTTGTTGTCAACATATTGACCATCCACTTTTTTCACATTCATCTTCCTGAAAATCTTATAGAAATATGGATCTCGACCCAATTCTCCAGCCTAGAATATATTTTTATTAATTCATAAAAAAACAAATGATAAAAAAATTTAACAAAATTATTAAAACTATGTAGAAATTATATTTATTGGACTATTAGGACAACCACAAAATATAGATATGTTTAGAATTTTAAATTTGTATCAAATCTTGAGCATGCTTGATGTTCAACTTTGAACCTCCTATGTGTCGACAGATTCATGTACCTAGTCCAGCAACCTCACTTCATCAATTTTTGCTGGCAATATCTAATTTTTTCTTCACATCTAGCTCCACCCAATAATTAAGTCACTCGGGCCAGTTTTCCTCGGATATAAAATCAGGCATTTCTTTAATTTTCTGTAATTTATGAACAAAATCAGAATACCGTTGAGTGGCTTTGATCTCCCATAATGAATTTATCTTTCCATTTAATTTGGGTAGCCATGTGCACTGATTCTATAAAAAAATGATAAAAGTTAAGTAATTAGATAATTATTTTTCAATTCTTTTGTTTTGTTATTTTTACCTGAAAGTCATTAAAATATGACTCCTTTGTCGATTAAGAAAAGTTCTTCCAGGAGAAAGCTCTGGCATCAGCCATTTTCTTGAAAACCTTTGTAATTATAGTCGAACACTTGTGAGATGGAATAAAACTGTACAAATAAATAAATAACATAGAAAATAAGCAAATCATAACAATATAAAAAAAAACCACTGACAGTAACATCAAATTTTTTTTTTCAAATCATTTTTACATTTTTCTTTTACCTTTCATCCACAATATTAATTTCTAACTTTGCACTGACTTCAAAGGAAGACACAGCATTTGATGATGTCGTTGGTATTGTAAATAGGGGAACAATCAGTGTAAATTATGGTGTAGAAGATTGAGATGGATCAAAAGTGTGAGCAGGAAGCACAATCGGTGGTGGGTTTACATATGATAAAGGTATTAGTAGATGTCTCAATGATGGTGATGGTGATAGAAATGGAGATGGTGATTGTTATGTTAAAGTCGGGATATGGTGGCTATGAGCTAGTACTAATTCTTTAACATTATGTAACATACTAGTTGAATTTGGTTCAATTTTGTGTCCACGTCCAGCTCCACCACGACCACGTCCTTTAGGCGCCATCTATTGTACAGAATAAAACAAAGAACAAAAAATAGAAAAATGATAAACAAGCATGCATTTTCGAATAAAACACACCGATAGATTTCAATAAAATATAAAAAGTCTTTGATAGTTTAAATTTATGATAAAATTATAATAATTTAATTATCGGCATCACGGTCATCCTTCAATGGATCTTTTGATATTTCGTCTGATTCCAATAGAAGTTCAAACTCATCTTCATATAGAAATTGATCATCTTCAATTTCTATTGTACCACCATTTGAGTCACATAAATTTTTTGGATATTCATCTATATTCAAAGGATCAATATTATTTATGTCATATTTTTGGAATGCATGTGCAATTTCTACGTCTGCACTTCTATGTTGCAATGGTGATACTTCAAATTTTGATTGTGCTTTGATCTTGCAAATAGCCCACCAATCTCTCTTTTCACGAGATAAACTTGGATATGTACAATAATATACTTGAGTGGCTTGAACTGTCATAATAAATGGCTCATTTTGATTATATCTGTGTTTATGGTTAACATCCACTAGCTTATAATTCGAATGAATCTTTGTGCCCACATTTGGTGTAGGATCAAACAACTCACATTTAAATAATATAATCATGTTATTTTTGAGTCCAAGATACTCCAACTCAATAACTTTTTTGAGTTGACCATAATAATCAATCTCATCTGCACTATATCTTGCACCTTTAATGCATACACCACTATTAATTGTTATTTCAAAAGAACCATGCCCAATTGTGTGAACTTTATATACATTAACAAAATACCTAGCATAGGTTGTCACATATCGA
Organism: Sapria himalayana; assembly: GCA_029783825.1. NCBI lineage: Eukaryota > Viridiplantae > Streptophyta > Magnoliopsida > Malpighiales > Rafflesiaceae > Sapria > Sapria himalayana. Next base: position 486,768 of record JAREIK010002378.1, on the reverse strand, counting down.
AACAAGCCTTTACTTAGATTCTAAATAAAAATATTTGAATCTCCATTTGAAGGATCAATTACATGTGACATTAATTTAAAAAATTGATATTAACAAATAAAAGATAAAATAAAATAAATAATTCAAAATTTAAAACTTAATAATTCTCACATAATTTTTGAACCATTTTGCAAATTCAATTTCTAGCATATAATCGACATCATTGCTGGAAATTGATGGTTACCTATATTTTAACTGCTCAACATAAATACTGCACAAATATAAAAAGAGAAAAAAATGTATATCAATTTTTAATAATTCCTATTAAAGATAAAATTAAACTATGATTTAACCTGCAACTAATTTATGTATACATACTCAATGTATGGTGCAACCTCCTCACAATTAAGTAAAACGTAGCTCCTGGTTGCTTTGTACTCTTCAGTCATACATCTTTTCATTGCTCTTCCAAATGCTCTTCCAGGATACTTGAAGATAGATAGTTTGTCCACAGAATCATCTTTTACCATCACATGACCTTCATAATTCTGCGGCACATTTCTATTCTTTGTTTTGATATGATCATCAAAATAATAAGAACAAAATGAAGATGCTTCTCCTACTAAATATGCATTGCAAATTGAACCTTCAACTTTTGCCTTGTTTCTAACATTCAATTTCAACTTACGAAGATATCTACAACCACAATGTTAGGTTTCAATTTGATTAAATTACAATATTACTTAAAGTACGAAATAATAAAACACAACAAATTATATGTATTTACCTCTCAAAAGGATACATCCACCTGAATTGAACTGGCCCTACAATCCTTGCTTCATATGCCAAATGAACCGGCAAATGCTCCATTAAGTCAAAAAATTCGGTGGGAATATCTCTTCTAGCTTACAAATAATAAGTGGAATGTCATTCTCCAGCCTCACCATGTCATTTATTTTGATTGTGGTTGCAGTTATCTATTTGAAAAACAAACTTAGTTCTGTAAGGACCTTCTAAAGACTTTGTGGAAGTAATTCACGGAATGCAATTGATATTAATCTTTGCATAAATACATGACAGTCATGATTTTTCATTCCAAATAACTTAAGATTCTTTATATCCACGCATCTACGCATATTTGATACATATCTATCAAGGAATTTCAAATTTTTAACTCATTCACACAGTATCTATCTTGCCTTCTTATCAAGTGTGTAGCAAGCTTTAAAAAATTTTTATGTTTGCTCATTCAGTTTCAATTCAGACCGCCGACAGTAATCTTTCAGCTCTTGTCTTGATTTTAAAGTGTCTTTTGTTTTTCCATCTACATTAAGGATAGTGTTAAAAACATTATCAAAAACATTTTTTTCAATATGCATTACATCTAAGTTATGACGAATTAAATTAGACTTCCAATAGGGCAAGTCCCAAAATATACTATGTTTCCTCCAGCCAAATAATTTGCCTATTGGTCCATTACTTCCAGTAGCATCCTTTTCAGTTACCTTCTTCAAACCCAAACTATGAATTTCTATAATAATATCATCTCCTAAACGAACGACTGGTGTAACTGTCATCACAATTTTATTTCTTCGAAATGTAGTTCTATTTCTTCAAAATGGATGATTCGTAGGTAAAAACTTATGATGGTTATCAAACTATGACTGTTTACCACTAAATTTGAGGGTAAATGCATCAGAATTTGTTATGCAATATGGGCATGTGAATCATCCTGTAGTACTCCAGCCATACAACATTGAATATGCAAAAAAGTCACTTACCATCCACATAAGGGTTGCCCGCATAATGAAATTTTGCTTCTTTGAGATATAATATGTATTCGTGCCAATATCCCATAAAAGATTTAACTCTACAATAAAAGGCTGTAAGAAAATATCCAGCATGTCTTTCGGATCTTTTGGCCTTAGAACCAATATTGACAAAAACATATATTGCTCATTCATACACAACCACGGAGGCAAGTAATAAGGCTTCACAATCACTGGTCATGTTGAATACTGTGGTCCAGATTGCCCAAATGGCTAAAATCCATCAATGCAGAGACCCAATCTCACATTTTGACTTTCTGCTGCAAAATCTTAATGTATATAATTAAAATGCTTCCAAGTAGTGAATCTGATGGATGACGCATTACCCCTTTTTCAACCTCATGCTCGTAATGTCACCTCATATCATTTGTTGTAGCATTTGATGCATATAGTCTCTATAATCAATGAATTAATGAAAAATAATATATCTTCTTAAAGACAACCTTCAATTTTTTTCGCGTTTCTACAGCACAAGGTGCCTTCCTAAATCGAGGATGGTCACAAAACTTACAACTAATTAAATCACTATCACCGCCCTTATTAACATGCATCCATTTAAACAACAATCAATTTTTTCCACTAGTAGACCCATTCCTCGTAGTAACTTTTTAGTGTTGTAAAAGTTATTAGCAATCAAATTATTATCTAGAACAATCTTCTTCATCAGTTCTATCACCTGATTAAATAATTTCTCAGACATATGATTTTCTGACTTAATGCTCATTAGTTGAGCCACAAGTGACAATTGCGAATGTGTTTTACAACCATGCCACAACTCTTTATCTGCAGCTTTAAGCATTTCATAAAATTTCTGAGCTTCAAGATTAGGTAGTTCATCCATGTAATCCATATTGAAGTCAGGTCTAGCAGCTTCCATGATCAATCTATGGTATGTGTTTGATGATTTTTCACCACAAGCAAACAATTCAATACCCTCATTTTGGTCAATATTCAGAACCTTAGTACTTTCCCCATGATAAATCCAAAGAATATAATTTGGCACAGAGCCATATTTTGTCAAATGATATCTTTTAGTGTTTGCATCACGAAAAGGGATATTCTGACACTTTCGATGATTACATAGACACTTAATTTTTTCTCCATCCTTTAATCTTGATTGACTACATGCAAAATTGATGAAAGTTTTAAGTCTAGTCAAAAATCTTTATTCAAAAATCTATTAATAGCCCTTTTGTACATCCACTGATGATTTGAGCTCATTTTGCTCTGTTTTATTTACATAAAATAATGTCCAATCTTTAATATAAATAAAACATTCTATTACTACAAAATATACAAAGAATAAAATAAAATTACTTACAGATGAATATTTAAAATTTAAATATCATGAATATAGAGGCAAGCCGTTTGCATAATCTATATTAATAGATAACGTAATTTTTAGCATGATAAAGATTAAAAGATATCACGGTTATACTAGATAAATGGTGCAATGTACAATAATGCAAAAGAAATGAAAGCAAAAAAAATACATTTGATGTTTGAAGGAGGAGAGGGAGAAAGAGAGAGAGATAGGGTGGGGAGAAAGAGGGGTAGAGAAATCAGAAGACAGGGGGAGAGAGGGAGAGAGGGGGGAGAGAAAAGGAGGGAGAGAGAGTGGGAGAGAAAAGATGAAAGGGAGAGAGGGGGAGAGAGTGATAGAGAGAGAGAGAGAGAAGGAGAGAGAGGGAGTGGGGAGAGAGAACAAGCCAGAAAGAAGAGTCAGAAAAAAAATAACACGAGAGAGTGTGTGACACATAAAGAAAAAGAGGAAGAGAAAGACAAAGAGAATTATAGAGGGAGAGAAAGACATAGAGAATGCAGTGTTAGAATGAAAAATTATATAAAAGAAAATATAAGTTCTTCAGTACAAACCTATCAAATATTACATTTTTTATTATACATAAGTTCATATTTGAGCCTGAGGCCCAATGGCTTGGATTAGGTAAGAGTACGACTCTTATTTGTATTATACCATATATGAGCTTGATCAACGGACACTCTCATGCTATGTGCTTACATATTGTTGATATTATATCTTTAGCCATTTTATTTCAATTTGGTGCAACAAAATAGTATTATCCCATATATAATTATATGTTAGGATACATATAGTAAATGTAGTTAGGAATAGTTACATTTAGTTTAACATATAATTATATTTAGATATATGCATACAATTAGTTATAAGTAAATATAAATAAATGAAATAAAGTTATAAACAATTATATAGATTTATATATATGTTTACATAATTAAAAATAAAGTTATATTTATTTATATAGGGTTTTTATAGTTATGCAAATATTTATATATAGTTATACACATTTAGTTAAACTTATAAATATAGTTATACACATTTATGTATGTTTTTATACATATAATTATAAATATAGTTACATGTGGTTTTACATATAGTTACACGTATAGTTAAACTTATATTTATAAATGTATGTGTATATATTTTTTCATATAATTTCATATATTTATACATATAGTTATATATAGTTATGTATAAAGTTTTTATAGTTATACATATAGTAAGATAAAATTATTTATAGTTATATGTTATTATACATATAATATATATAGTTATAAAAATTTATATATCGTTAAACATTTAGTTATATATATATATTCATACGAGTAGTTAAATTTAGTTATACATAAATATAAATATGTTATAAACAAATATATAGATTTACATATATGTATAAATAGTTAAAAATATAGTTTTATTTAATTATATAAAATTTTATTTAGTTTTATAAATATTTATATATATATACATACATTATTTAACATTATGTTTTATGTTTTAATACATGTAATTATAAATATAGTTATGTGGTTATACATTTAGTTACACATATAGTTATACTTATATTTAAACATGCAGGTATATATATTTATTCATATAATTTTATATATTTATACATATAGATATTTATAGCTATAGATATAGTAAAATACATTTTTATATACTAATATATACAAATGTATATTAAATATAAGATGTAAATTATATATTTAAATATAATTATGTATAAAGCTGTTATAGTTATATATATAATAATATACAATTATTTATAGTTATATGTTATTATACATATAGTATATATAGCTATTAATATTTTTATATATTTAAACAAATAGTTATATATAAATATATTCATACAAATAGTTATACACAAATATATAAAGTTATCAATAAATATATAAATTTACATATATGTATACATAGTTATAAATATAGTTATATTTAATGTTGTAGAGTGTTATATAATTATACAAATATTTATATATAGTTATACAAATATTTATACATAGTTATACACATATAGTTAAATATAATATTGTATGTTATTATACATGTAATTATAAATATAGTTACATGTGGGTATACATATAGTTAATTTTAAATGCATAAAATTTCATATTATTTAATATTATTAATAATTTTTAAAATTCAATAAATTACTTAAAGTGATATGATAATTAAAATAAATTATATTTATTATTTTAACAAAAACTTAATGTTAAAAGCTAATAGTCAAAATATTACTCAATTGTTTAATTCATATAAATTTTTTTAAGAGCAAACACCTATGTATTTATTTATAAATATTAATTTATTTTCTTTTAACTTCATTAAAAAAATTATATTTATATTATATTTCAAGATTTTCAAATATTGTAATATTTATTTATTTTAAAGTTTTCTATAATAATAAAATTTTTTTTACTTATAATAATATTAATTTTTACTAGTTTATTCGTCAATTCAGATAATTTATAAAATGTTTTCTATTTTATTATACAATGAATTAATTTATATATATATTAATAGAAATTTTAATATATGTTAATTTAATTTTTAAAATAATGAAAAAAATTATTATACTTATTGAATTTATTATTTAATGTTACTTTAATACAAATTTTTAAGTTTCTTATTTTAAAATTTTAGAAATTTTTTTTGTATAATTTTATAAACAATTATTACATCATAAAAATAGTTAATTTAGTCCTTATTAATTTATATAATTATTTTTTGTATTTGGATATTTTTTAAATTATTTATTTATAATATAATTTTTTTATGATTTTACGAGGAGAATGTTTCAAGGATTACTAATCTATAGACCATTAACATACATTTAATAAATAAAATTAAATAAAATATTAAAACTAATAAAAAATAAAAAAAATTATATAAATAAATAATGACTAGGGAAATCCCATCGCTAAATCCATAGCTAAATTACAGATTTTATAAGGTAAGGAAAATTCTTCGCTATATTACGTATTTTACTAGCTCGAGAAAATCTGTCGCTAAATCATAGATTTTATTAGCATGAGAAATTTCATCGCTAAATCTGTTGCTAAATCATAGATTCTATTAGCAAGGGAAATTTCATTGCTAAATCCGTCGCTAAATCATGAATTCAATTAGCAAGGGAAATTCTGTTGCTAAATCTATCGCTAAATCATGGATTTCATTAGCAAGGAAAATTTCATCACTAAATCCATCGCTAAATCATAGATTTTATTAGCAAGGGAAATGCTATCGCTAAATCCGTCTTTAAATCATTGATTTTATTAGTGAGGAAAATTCCGTCACTAAATCTATCGCTAAATAATGGATTTTATTAGCACGAAAAATTCCGTCGCTAAATGGTAAATATTATTACCGAGGGAAAATCTCTCGCTAAATCCGTCGCTAAATAATGGCTGGTATTAGTGAGGGATATTCCGTCGCTTATACGTCTGTAAATTCTCCACTTTTCTTGAGCAGAATTTACGAAAATTTTCCGTCGCTAATCTATCGCTAAAATCCCACTTTTGTTCAATGGATTTACGAAAATCTTCCATCACTAAATCCCCCTCTTTTTTTACGGAATTAACGAAAAAATTTTCGTCACTAATCCGTTGCTATTTTATTTTCAAAAAAAACATTAATCCCTTGTTATTCACTAGCTAATCCATTGCAATTTACCTGAGGATTGATCCCTAGCTAAAATTGCCTAGCTAAAATGAATTTTTCTTGTAGTGAATATCCAATATAATCATTATTCCATGATATATTATTGGAGTTACAGCCACATATATCTAAACCACTTAATGACTAAACCATTATTTTCACATTGAGGCAATCGAGTACCCAAATGGTACATGTAGTTTTGATACATTCAAGAGTTGTGACTTATTCAAACAAAACCAAAACAACAATAGATATAGATTGCAACTCTATTTTATACTACAACTTTTCATTCTAAAAAGCAAGGACCCAATCACAACATTCAAAGCACCACAATGCTTCGCCCATAAAGCCAACACCAAATTCATAGCCAAAATCATAACATCATGACTTTGTATTACATAGATAATTGATTCGATCATAGCAATCCCAATGTCATGGCATTTTGCTCACAAAATTAAGACTTTAAAAGCCATGACCACTTACCGATGTCATACCTTTGTATTATAGAGAGTTAAACCTCAATCACATCTACTCATAGTTGCATGAATATTGTGCTTCGGAGTGGAACTAAAGAAATGATAGTCACAATCTCAACTTTGTGCTGTGACATTCATCTTAAAATTTCACCCAAATTTCTGAAGTATAAGCTACACTTAGAGAAAAGAAAAAAATAAGAGAGTGAGGAAAGGAGAAAAGACTAATCATAGAACATTATAAACCTAGGTTCTACAAGCTAGATCTCAATTAGGAGAAAATCAAAGGTGAATTATAACCAAAATTAAATAGAATTAGATTTTTTTTTGGAAATTAGTTTGGGCATTCATTAGAAAACCTAAAATCCATGAGATGACTTTTCACACATCTCGCATGATTTTATCTCTAATGTCTGGCTAAATTGAATTCTATGACTAATTATGTAATTATATTATGATGAATAATTAAATTAATGAGTTTATATTTGATTTATATTGCATTTTGATGTTGATGGATGTAGATACACATGAGAACATCAAAATTAGGTTTTTATGAATATGTTAATTTATGAGTATCGGTCATGAAATATGAAATACATGATATAAATCAATGTGTCCATCCTAAGTTGATGTATGTTAATTATTATGAGTATAGTACTTACGAAGTCAAAAATATAAAAATATTAAAGATCAATCCAATATGTACTTTCAAGATAAACCAACCATAGATTAATGTGCGAGTTAAGTAGATCATCTTACCTATGAATTTCATCATGGTGTGGGAGTCAAGTGTTGGTCATGGCAGACGGTGACAAGTATGTACTAGGATACATTCAAGTGGGTGAAACTTGTATAGTAGTGATAACCCTACGAATTATTCCCACTTATATGATATATATGGGTGATATTGTTGAAAAGATGTATATTTAATTATCATGAGTATGGTGCATATATAGCCAAAAGTACAAATAAATATAGTACCATGTTATCTCAAGTCATAGAGATGATTCAAGATTGGAGAATAGAAGTACAAACCTAAAGTAATCACCAAAGGTAGTTGACTTATTAAAAAAAGTAAGCATGATAATGACCTTTGTATCGATTGACATATTATTTTAGTATTAAAATACCGAGCAATTAACTTTGAGAGGATTTTCATTGGTAGTGATAATTCAATTTATGATTACTACCTTGTATGCTAAGAGAACATATGAGCATTTTCATATTAATCTATCCCCATCCAATAAACAAACACAATATGAACTAAATATTGAGAAGCATCATCATGCATAAATCTGCATGACAACCCTAGAGTCTCAATATATTCCTTAAGATCAAGTACATCTATTCACCTAATATAAAAGTCTATTTATCATTTATTGATTGAACTATCAAATAATTTTTATGAGATCAATATCTAGACTTATGTTCACTTTATTACTTATATGATCTATAAACTTGTAAAGGTATGTTTGATGAGAGATCCACGCTCAATTATAGTTTATGATTGTTTCAAATAACTATGAGTTTTGACATCCATGCAAAGTCATAATAATTACTCATAGATGTTAGTGAATCAATTGTACCTAAAAAACATAGAAAATTTAAGGTAATTCTCTATTATGTAATTAGTTATTTATATCCATGTGTCATTTGCTGTGTTTATGATATCTATTGAATTATAAACTCTAAACTACTAAACTTTGATTCCTAATGTGATTATGAAAGGTAGCTAGCTTGTAAGGATAAGTGAATCAAAATTTGTTGCAAAATCTTTATTTTAAATTTCTATAAACTCCAAATATTATTGTGTGTGTGTGTGTGCACGCGCGCATGCATGTGTGTGTATATATATTTTTTTGGGGGGTGGAAAAAATATTTTCAAGTGCAAGTGATTTTTGTGTTGTCTTTTACTTGGTTGTGAGGTTCCATTATAAAATTAAAAGGTTGTTTGAAGCACATAATTGTGATGTGCACTATTAATGAGCATCCTTGAAAATTTACTAGTTGTTCAAAAAAAACTAGAATATTTTAAGTACATACATTTCAAAATTTTTATAATAATTCTTTTAAAAATTGCTTTATATGAGCATGGTGCTCAACTTTACTAATTGATCTTTACATTCTCATTGGAAAATCTTATTCGATCAACTCTAAATCATCAACCAAGACAAATATGCATGAATTTGATTTTGTAACATGAGTTGACTTATCATTTCGTCTAGTATGACATGCCAAGGAGAAGTATGTACTCATTTCTAAGTCATCATATTGAGGAAATACACCCAAAATGTTTTGTTGAGCTTACTCATTCATTTCATGAGAATATTTGAATAAATTTATTTGCATATTTTATATCAATCCAAGATTTTGAAATGGGTTGTCAATATGTTATTGCTATAGATCCATCACGTATAAGTGACCCTTATGATGTAGCTCTTTTCTAAGTCATATTTTGTGATAGTGATGCTTACAATTCTATATTTTCTTTAATAACTTATGTGATGAGTTTGAATAATTATGATGATTAATTTTGATTCTTGAAAAATCTAAAGATCATTGTTTTTGCCGATAGAGTTGTCATTTTGTTGAAAGACATACAACCCTTGTTCAACTATTAGGTATAAAAAAAATATTTATTATTATCATTAGTTAAAAGAGAATTTTAATAATATTTTGGGTAGACATACTACTAAATGGAGCAAATGGAAAGAAAATGCACTTTATTGTCTTAATAATGTTGCATGTGTTTGGTTGGACCATTATTATAATGTATGCTTGACAACTAAATACTAGACAATGTCCAAGTCCATTGAAAAGATGGAAAATAAGATAACCAAGCTACAACAGTATGTGTGTGTGTGTGTGTGTGTGCGCGTGCGTGTGTGTGTATTAATGTAAATTAATAAATATATAAATGCACACACACACACACACACACATATATATATATATATATGCATGAATATAACCACACACACACACACACAGACATACATACATACACATACACATATTATCATATATACACACATTTCTAAAGAACCCATAACCCTACATGTTGCGCTCCTCTTTTCTTCTCTCTCCTACTCTTTCTCAAATTGCCTCTCATCTTATGAAAACATCATAGCTATTGAGTCAGAAGTTTATAATAATATCACGTTACAATATGTGTGTGCGTGTGCGTGTGTGTGCATGTATCTATCTATTGACTTTATCATTACATGATTTCTAGCAATACAAATTAGAAAGAATGCTTTCGTTCATTCACTTTGCTTTAAACATATTTTCTTAGTCTGAGAAACACTATCAAGTTGCTTTGAGCTAGGATCTCCTTGATAAAGAGCATGATAGGAACCAAGATTGTGGATACAGCTTTGACATACGACCACTAGGAAAAGATAATTCAAGGTAATGTATAAAATTAGGATTCAAAATAAATCCTTAGGCCAAATTCTAATGGAATCAAGAACCCTTGACAACCAATCTCATGAGAGGTTCTAATCCAGCAATCAAAAAGGTGGGTATTGAACTTATAACACTAAAAAAAAAGATGGATTTAGAAATGCCCAAATCCATTTCTAATATTAGGAATGGATTTCAAATAGATTATAAATGGAATTTATAAGACCATAAAATTTTAGAAATGGAAAATATTTCCATCACTAAATAGCGATGGAAAAATTTAAGTTTTATTTATCTATCACGAATAGCAATGCAAAGTAAGATTTAGTTATGCTTGCATGACATTTAACAATGAAAACTTTTACATCCATTTATAATTAGAAATGGAATATGCATCCATTTCTACTTTTTTGAGGATATTAATTCCATCCCTAAATAAGAAATGACATACATATCCATTGCTACATCATTTAAAATGATTATGTGATGGAAAGTCATTCCAATGCTATTTTAGCTATGAAAATAATTTCTGTCGCTAAAATATGATAATTAATTTCCAAAAAATACTTCGAATCTTCGAACATTTTTAGGGCTTTGGGGATTTATGGTTTTGATTCCAATTTCGTCCGAATCATTTGTGGATTGCTTATCCTCCATATATTGATCGACATGCATTTAATCCAAAATTGAGATATGAAATAATGATTTTTATTTTATCTCATATGTATTATATTTAAGAATAGCTATATTTGTGCATTTTCATGTTACATATAATTTATTTTCATTTGTAACATTGATATTGAGTTCTATCTTATTTATTTTGTTGAATGATTATAAATATAATTGATAGATCATATATCTTTTACATCATTTATATATATTCTTCATAATTGATTTGTTAACTTTTTTTTTGTAATGTAATTGAGTTATAATTTTTTTGTGTATTTTGTTATTGACCTATTGTTAAGATCACCACCATAATTTTGTATTTTATTTCCTTACTAGAATTACAATAAATTTAATAATTTCAAAAATAAAAACTCATATTAATGGCACAACCTTAACATTAAATAGTTTATAATTTTTAAAACAAAACTAAAAGTTCATTTGTAATAAGAATAAAAATGGAAACAAGATTATGAGGGTATGTAATTAGAATAGTAAAATGTAATGAATAATTATAAAACTAAAAAAAAGATTAAAAGCTAATTTAAAAATTTATATAGTTGCTTTATCTACATTTCTCTAAAATTGTAATAAAATAAACAATACCCACTTTTATTTAATATATAAAGAAATCATATTACATGTCACAAGTAGTATATGACTATGTAAACTAAATACTTCATATAGATTAGAAGATTTTTCCATTCATTTATTAACATTATCCATTGATAGTTGATTTATTTTGTATGTTTTTTCATTGATAAATTTTAATATATTAACAATTATAATTTATTTATTATTTTTATTATATGTATATGTTTATCTTATTTTGTACATATTATTAATTTAGAAATTAATAACTATGACATTGCAATTTTTTCCTTATTTCTTTATTAATGCAATTTCATCCAATATAGATAAATATTAAATATTTAGTTTTATATAAATAACAAAAATACAACTTATGTATTTTGAAAAATATTTAAGATATTGAAACAATCAGCCTTATCTGATTTTAATCATAAATTATCTAATAATTATTTTACTACAACTTATTTGTTAGATTTATGTAATGTCGAAAAATGCTACTACATATTTATTACAAATAGATCTCTATGTATATTTTTATAATTCAAAAAAATATTAATGTTATTTGTTACAAGAATGAAAAATATAATACAATATGATCATCAATGGATGAATGTAAGACTGAATATAGGTTTTTAACTGATGAATTTGTAAATGAAATTGAGGAATTTATTGTCTTTGCTGAAAAATAGCTTAAATTTATGGATGACAAAAAATAAGATATCCATGTAATGCTCATAAATATCAAAAGCAGAGTTTCCTTGATGTAGAAAGAGTACCATATCAACTTGTAAAAAATAGATTTGATAACAACTATTATGTTTAGTATAAATATGGGGAATTAGTTGTGCCACAAATAACTAAACATTATGTATATAGAAATATTGATTCAACTATTACAATGGAATTTGCTAATCCTAACAATACATATGAAGTAATTTCGAATAATATTATTGGTCTTTCATTAAATCCAGATATCACTAATGTTATCCCAATATCATTAGCAAAATAATTTTATGAAATTCTAAGGGTTTCAGAAGAAGATGTTTCGGAAGGTAATCCATATAGCCACTCAAAGTTATCCATGGTATCCATACTAATGAATTTGAAGACAAAATATTATTTTTCAAAAATGTGTTATGATGAAATAGGCTACTTATCCAACCATAAGAAAAAATTAATGTCACTGGTAGGCTATATGTAAAATAAAACCTAGATTAGATGTTGAAGTTATTGAAAAAAATATTATGGCCACTACATCATGTGTATTAATATTTAAAGAAAATAATATGGAACTTCATTCAATCATTCATGGGATAGTTGTAAAAATTATTTGAACATTGATGATGGTAATGTTGAAGAAGATAGTGAGGAATTCATTGTAGAATCATATGATGATGAATATGTAGATATAAATGATTTCTTAAAAATTTATGATGATGACTAGAAATTCATTAACTACCTTATTATTTTCTCATTCTCATTTTGTAATCATTAAAAATTGGATGCTAAATTAAAATATTTTAATTGCTTTTTATAATATCATTGTGTTTATCATTATGTCTTATTATTATGACATTTTCATATGTTTTTTTATTTCCTCAGAATATTTTGATATTTATGTAGTTTGACTTATGTATGTAAGGTAACCATTCAAGTGGCTAAGGATCTCAATGTGCAAGGAAAGATAGATGAAGTCAACTAATAGTTAATGAAGGAAATTTACATGTATTTAGTGATGACAACACTATAAATGTTTTTCTACACTCTCCTACATGTACGAAAGAAACTTTGGCACCACCTCATCATGACATACATAAATTTACTACCACAAATATTCCATCTTTGTCTCATTTTTTAGCATAAGATACTTATAGTTCCATTCCATGTAACTTAGGAGTCCCATGCATTGATACTGTGGGAATAGTACTAGCAAGATATTCACAAACCTTAATTTACATGCCAAGTAATGAGAAAATCTTCAATCGGCCTATAATTGGAAATAAATAGTATGTTGTTTTCTTAAATTTATTATACCCATTCATTACAATAATAACAATGTATGATATTGCTACATATTGAACATTATCATTTATAATATTAAAAATAAATTTTAACTTAGAAATAGCAAAAAATATGTATTTTATTTACATGTAAGTGTATTTGATGATTTTAAATTACTTACAGGCTTATTCTTTTTATTTCTCATACAATCAAAATGATATTTAAGGAGAAACTAGTTATAGAAAGTATAAAGTAGAGCAAAATACCCCTAAGTATGAAAGAATTTTATTGGGAAGAATTTGAGGCACAACTTTCATACATTTACTTATTTTTTTAATTTGGTATAATATGATATACTCTTAAAATAAATGCATTATAATGTATTATTTTTTTATTTGGTTTTTGCAAAAAAAAAAATACAGATGTAATAATATTTTGGTGGTATCGATGAAGGATACATGAAAACATGTGACATGTATGATATACAATGACAAACATGGTAAATGGAAAAAAAAGTATGATAAAGATGCAAAGCCTAATAATATCCTCCTTAGTGTTTGGATAAAGTGGTGGAAGTACTGGAATAATGAGAAGTTCAAGGCCTTGTCTTAGGTGGCCTCACACAATTTCGAGTTTGGTTTTTATTTTTGAGAATGACTCATAATTGTTTGTTATGTATTATTAAATTTTTGCAATGTATGTTTTTCATCCAAAAGTATGGTTTTTGTGTTAATTTTTTTTTAATTATTTATAATTTGTGTTTTCAAATTTATGGAAATTTATGTTTGTAATCTGACATTTTATTCTATGGGAGATATTATGTGAATGTCATTTGATAAATAATATGTGGATATGCTTATTTGATTATATGTCATATAGTTTCTGTATGTAATTATATATAGAATATAGCATACTGAAACTGCACAAATGAAATGTATTCTTGTTGTAGACAATAGAAACAAAAAATTTCATTTCTAAATAGAAACAAATTTTTGCATTTCTTTGATGATCCATCGCTGATTTAGAAATGAATTATATGTTTCTAATTTTTACATCTCAAAATTAGCGACGGAATCCAAGATCCCTTTGCCATCGCAAAAATTAGTGACGATAAATATTTGTTGCTATTTATAGATACGTCGTTATGTAATTCATTTCTAAAATTTAAAGATGAGCATTATAGAAATGGACTCTTTTCATTTCTAAATCCATTGCTATTCAACTATAGTGATGAAATTAGAAACTAAACATTACATTTTTGATTCCGTCTTTCTTGTAGTGTAAGAGTCTGTCAATTTATTTCTAGGAGGACTCTTGTTGAGTCGATAAGAGGCTCTGACTCCATTACCATGATATTTTTGCAAGATGAGAGGCAATTTGTGTGAGGGTAGGTGCAATAAATAAAGAGGAGTACAACATGTAGAATTAGGATTTCTTTTGAAATGTGGCAACTTGCTTGACAAACTAAGAAAGGTAAATAAATATTTAGTAATTTTAGTTGAAACAAATGAATGAAAATACTAGACAATGTCCAAGTTCTTAATGAGAGGATAGAAAAAAAGATAACCAAGCTACACCGATATATATATATTAATGCAAATTAATATGTATACTCACACAAAAACATAAATATATACATGAATACAACCATATATATATATGTACACACACACACACACAAAATCACATATACACACATTTCTAAACATAAAAATCATGTTTATGAAGTCATGAGCTTAATAATGTTATTTTGTGTGTGTGTGTGTGTGTGTTTATTTATTTATTTATTTATATTTATATTTATATATTCATTTATTTATCTATTGACTTTATCATTACCAATTTCCCTATAGTGAAATTAGAAAGAATGCTTTCCCTCTTTCACTCTACATTAAACATATTTTCTTAGACTAAGAAAGACTATAAAGCTACTTTGAGCTGGGAACTCATTCATAGAGAGCATGATAAGAACTAAGATGTGGATATAGCTTTGGTGTATGACCACCATTGGGAAGAGAAATCAAGGACAAGTAAAAATATAGGATTCAAAAAAAAAAATTCAAGCAAAATGCTAATGGAATCAATAACCATTGACTGCCAATCTCATGGGAAGCTCTAATCTATCATCCAAAAAGGTAGGAGACAAAAAAAGATAGGAGTGGAACATGTATGATTAAGATAAATTTAGAAATGTGACATTGATATTTTGTATGATTCAATAAAATTCTAAGAAATTTCATATCTAAAAGCTTCAAGATTAATTTTTATTTTAAAATATTTTAGGAATTTTCTATGTAATGATATTATAATATATGTTGTAATATGAGTTATTGGTGAAAGAGAGTACTCTCATTATTATATTCACCCAAATTTTATTTATAGCATATTTTCTTTTTTTTTAGTATTTTTCTAATTTATTAAGCTGTTTTATATCATGTAGCATAATTTTTATGAGAGATGAACAAACCGAGATATGTAATTAGGGAATATAATATTTTAGACAAAAACTACATGTATAATAATAAAGTTGATCCATTACATATTGATGAGGTGATGCATAAGTGGAAGTTAGATGCATGAAGGAAGGTATATTGAAATTATTGACTTTTTTGGTGGATCAGGGTTTTTGACAAGAACCCATGTTTGTGTACTAGTGATGCATGTTTTTTTTTATTGGTGTGCATGAATTATGAATATTTGTTAGGTTGTTATCTTCACTTTACTAACATACAATATAAATAGATTATAGTTGAATACATTCAAAAAAAAAAGAATTTTTATGCCTTAACATACTTTTGGTACACCAAAACTAAAATAATAAAGTTTTTTTGCACTAAAATCTAAATAATAAAAAAATACACCAAACTTGAAAATAATTAAGTTTGGTCACTAAAATATACCAATCCAATTTTGCCCCTCACATATTTAAAAAACAATTAAATTTAAGTTTTTAATTCAGAAACCATTTAGATTTTTTTAAAGAATTTTATAAATTAGATTTGACAAGATTGACATTTGAACCCATATCTTTCAATGCAAAATAACAATTTGGCACCCTAATACACACAACAAATTAATTAGTATATGATTCAGATAGATATATATATTAACATACAAAAATAAAATAATATATAAGCATATGTAGATATATTTATTTATCTAAACACACACATAGTTGTTTTGTTTGTGTGGGTGTGTGTATTTAGATATATAAACATGTATGTATATATATACATATAGCTATTTGTATAGATAGAAATGTGTATATATGTACATCTAGACACACACACACACACACACACACACACACGTGTGTGTGTGTTGTGTTTATCTAGATACACACGTAATTGGTGTGTTTGTGTGTGTGTGTGTGTGTGTGTGTGTAAGATATATAAACATGTATGTACACATACGCACGCACGCATGCACGCACACGAATATATAATATATATAGATAAATCTACATAAACATATATAAATAAGTAAATAAATAATGTGTGTGTGTGTGTGTAAACATTATACATATATTTATATATAGTTTATTACTATATGTTAATATATATAAATTTATCTTAATCCTATTATAATTAATTTGTTATGTGTGTTGGGTGGCAAAAAAATTTGTATTATTTATTAGAGACATTAGTTTGAATCTTAATTTTTTCAAATCTAGTTTTTCTAAATTATTTATAAAAATCTAGTGGTTTCTATTTCGTTTAACCAATTGAAATGGAAAATCTAATTTTATTTTATTTTTTAATATGTGAGGGGCAAAATTAGTTTATGTAATTTAGTACACAAAAACTTAATTATTTTTGAGTTTGGTATAGTTTTTAATTATTTATATTTTAGTGTAATAAAACTTAATTATTTTGATTTTGGTGAAAAAAAAAAAGTTTTATACTGAAATAATGCATTAAAAAAAAATCTAAAATTTAAGGCTAATTTCAAAAGATATGCCCATACTAGTACGTCTGAAAACAATGTGGTAATGCCCGTCGTTGTGAATGGCGGCCATTGCAATGCTGTTGATTTTTTAAAATCAAAGGCTAGTGTTGTGAATGGCGGCTATTGAAAACATTGTGGAAATCCTATTATCGTTATCTCAGCTTGCCCCTCGCTCCTCACCCTTCGCCCGCCTCCAAGATCTCTTTCGTGGAGCTTAGTCGAGCTCTAGCGAGCTTAAAGTGGAGCTCGAAGAGCTCCCTCGTGGATCTTCATCGAGCTCCGTCTAGCTCCACTTCGAGCTTGCTGGAGCTCGACGAAACTCCACAAAGGAGCTCTTGGAGATGAGTGGGGGGAGAGGGGCAAAAGGTGAGGGCAAATGGGCGAGGGGAAACGGGTGAGGGTAGAGAGGCGAGGAGCGAGGGGCGAGGGGCGAGCCGAGATAACGATAATGAGATCTCCATCGTATTTTCAATAGCTAATATTCACAATGCCAACATCTGATTTTAAAAAATCAACAGCGTGGCAATGGTTGCCTTTTACAATGACAGGTATTGTTACGTTGCTTACAGACGCAATAGTTTAGGCATATTTTTGAAATCAGACTAAAATTTTGGATTTTTTATTTTTATAAATTTTTCCGTACAAAACTTGAAAAAAACACAAATTTATCTATTTTTTACTTCTAGGTTGACATCTCCATTTTACTAAAAAGGGGAATTATGTTTTGGGGTGCTTCCCCAAAAATTTTTAACAATTAGAAACTAAATTTTTGATATTTATGAAAAAAATGACAAAATTATAAAAAAATTAAAAATAAGGGCACTCAAATACTTAATTCCTAAAATACCCTATCCCCTCTCCCTTGGCCATCGTCCTCGCCCTCACCCCTCGCCCCCTGGCACATGCCCTCGCCCTAGCCCTCGCTCTCGCCCGTCTGACCTCATCTCCCCCAGCACCTCTCTCCCACACCTATCCCCCCCCCGCACCTCTTCAAGTTGGAGCTCCATCGTGGAGATCGACGCAACTCCATGAGCTTTATCGTAGAGCTAGATTAAACTCCACAAGCTCCATTTCGGAGCTCGTCGAGCTCTAGTGAGTTCCATGGTCGAGCTCACTGGAGCTCCAGTAAGCATCATTGTGAAGAATGTGGGGGGAGAGGTGCGGGGAGTGGTGAGGGCAGACGAGCGAGGGCGATGGTGAGAACCAGGGGTGAGGGCGAGAGCGATGGTAAGAACCAGGGGTGAGGACGAGGACGAGGGCTAGGGGAGAGTGGATAGGGTATTTTAATAATTACGTATTCGAATCCCATTATTTAATTTTTTTATAGTTTTGTCATTTTTTCATAAATATAAAAAGTTTAGTTTATAATTATTAAAAATTTTTGTGGAATCACCCCAAAACATAATTCCCCTACTAAAATAAAATATAAATAAATTATAGTTGAATAAATTAAAAATAATAAAAAATAATTTTATTGCCTTGGCATCGTTTTTGCAGTTAGTTAAATCGGACCATGTGTGGAAAACTCTATGCCACGGGCAAGTTGTGCTGCTGTGGTCGTGGAGATCTTGGGGCCTGGTCGGCATCTGTTTTCTCTCGCCCTCGCTTCTTCTCCTCCATGCAGGGGCCAGCAACGATGGCTTCTCTTTCTATCCTGTCTGACGGTTCAACTTCCCAAAATATGGTGGTGAATCCATGGAACGTGTCTGCCAAAGGTGCGGGAAGGATAGACTACGACAGGCTGATCAAGGAGTTCGGATGCCAGCGGATCGACCAGTCGCTCATCGATCGCGTCGAACGCCTCACCGGTCGGCCGGCCCACATTTTTCTCCGCCGCGGTGTTTTTTTTGCTCATCGGTAATCTGATATTTCTTCCGTCTATGTTTAAATTTCAATGAAATCACCAAGGTGCGATTTACTTCAGCAATCAAGATTCTCAACGTTAAATTTACTTCGATATTTTCTCTCCGAATGGAATTTCTAATAGGATGTAGTTTTTAATGTGATGTTAATAAACGCAAAGGAAATTTGGTATAAATTAGGTACCATGATTGTCACCAAGTTGAAGTGATAGCGAATAACAATCAAACTGATAGTGAATAACAATTGGGTAAACTTTTTTCAACTCTTCTGATAATCATATTGTGAAGTGATAGTGATTAACTACCAGTCTCATAGTTGAAGAACTAACCCTAACACCATCAAGCTGTGATTCATTATTTTAAATTTCAATCTGCTAACACAAGGAATTTTATTTTTTTTCTAATGTCATCACCATAACTACTAGATTGTTAGTGAAGGCAAACAATGGCTACCATAACTATGCAAATCAAAATAAGAATGACTGCATGAGATTAGTTGTTGTCTATATAGTTTGATTGATTATATCTGCAAAAGAATTAGTCAAAATTTCTTGAATTCTAATGATGCAATCTTCTTATTGAAGTATGACTTTTTTAATGGAAGCTAATATTTTGCGTCAACATTGAAATCTGGCAAAAGATTTTGTGATGATGTGGTAAATTTCATCATCCTTGCTCCTTTTTTTGAGGTGGGGTAAAAATGATGAGACAGCTCAATGGACTGCTTGTGCTTGACATGAAAAAAATTGGAATGTGACATGGTCGTGTCGTGTCTATCTTGAACACTTAAACTGGAGGTAAGAGAATTTTTAGTTGAGCCTCTCTTGGCTCATGTGTTTCACAAGTATGTTCTAATAAAGACAATGGACTGCTTGCTGAGTTATTAGAAAAATTGGAGCATCGGTTTAAATCAAAGTGTTCATGTGGTTATAAGTTCTTTTTTTTTTTTGTAAAATCATCAGTTTTTGATATTAAAAGCTGAAATTGAAAATGCAGTGATTTTAATGAAATATTGGATGCTTATGAGAGAGGTGAGAAGTTCTATCTGTACACTGGCAGAGGTCCTTCTTCCGAGGCATTACATCTGGGGCATTTGATTCCATTTATGTTCACCAAGTATGTTCTCACAAACTCAAGTATGTTATCACTTTATTGGTTGGGTGTTTAATATTTTGTTTACTTATTATAATATAATGGATTTTCTTAATACCATTTTATTTAATACCAAAAAAGAGATGCAAAACTAGCTAGTTAAAATGCAAAAGCCCGTCAAAGCTCAATACCTATATATTATGAATTTATCAATAATGAATATATATAAATTCACTTATAAATCCATTATAAATATAAAATAGAATTTGGAATACAAAAAAACAGAGTCACATGCAATCATGTAAAAATTTTAGATAGGCCCCTTGTTATGTTGTTTGTTATAGTCTTGCGAGTCATTGAGTGATCATGCCTATAATTTTTTTTTGAAGTTATTCCTGCAAACTCATTTATGACACCAGAGGCAACATGCATGTGTATGGACACTAGAGACAACATTCATAAGATTGTCTTTTTTTAGTTTTATTTTTAACTATGCTTTAAAAAACATTATTGCACCTAAGTTATTTATGATGCTTTTTTTTAATGTCATCTAAAAATCAAAATGCATCATTGCATATCCAAGCAGATAGATGATGCTTTTGGTATGTATCCTTTAATAAGCATCATTGTATGTTTGCATTTTTGGCGCATAGATGATATGTTTAGTATCATCTAGTTTTTTCCTCGCTCATACAGGATACAAGAGATATACGTGTTCCCTGCACCGGCATTATATATATATGTTGTAAAATTTTATGAGATACAATAAATTGTTATATTTCTTGTTTTTTGTTGTTGTCCTAATAATATTTTCTAATAAAGATACTATTTGAAAAATAAATTTTTTGTGATGAAATTGTTTTTCTCTAAATCCTATATTTTTCATTTCTTTTCATATTTTCTATCTAATAAATACAGAAACATAATTGTTAAGATATTTGAGCTCTACTTCTATTTTAGTACAATACGAATTAGATATCAAAAATAATTGATCTACCAGTTTATTTGCAAAATTATTTAGGTAAAATTCTAGTTACATTTGCATAGTTTTTTGCATTGGAAAAATAAATTGTCCCTGCACCTGCACCAACATATATATATATATGTTGTAAAATTTTATGAGATACAATAAATTGTTATATTTCTTGTTTTTTGTTGTTGTCCTAATAATATTTTCTAATAAATATACTATTTGAAAAATAAATTTTTTTGATGAAATTGTTTTTCTCTAAATCCTATATTTTTCATTTCTTTTCATATTTTCTATCTAATAAATACAGAAACATAATTGTTAAGATATTTGAGCTCTACTTCTATTTTAGTACAATACGAATTAGATATCAAAAATAATTGATCTACCAGTTTATTTGCAAAATTATTTAGGTAAAATTCTAGTTATATTTGCATAGTTTTTTGCATTGGAAAAATAAATGAGAGATTTTTTATTAATTACAATATTTAATCCATTTTGAAGCTAAGGGGAACTCTTTATATTTTAAGATCTTTTCAATGGTTATAAACAAATTAATTATTTTCCAATCAAAGAAAAATAATTTTCTGGTATATATTATCATGCCAAATGGTCTCAAAAATTTTCTTTATTGTCCTATTTGTTGCCAGGTCTCATGTAGATTTAAATGAATTTTTTTTTTCTTTAGTTGTAAGCTATATGAGTATATCTTGATAATTCCTTGGTATCACAATGTGTGTGGGAGTATATTTTATAACTTTTTGATATTTTATCATTCTCCTTTAAAAAATTCTTTAACTTTGGTATATGGGGATACTCATTCTATGTATTTTTGGATCCCATCCACTTATCATTATCAAAAGAGATATTGGTTCATGATTACTGAAGTAAATAAAACAACCTTTCTGAATACATTGATGGACTTTGCCCTGGAAGCTATATTGATTTGCTGATGAGTTAGCATGGCTGAATAGTTACTCATTTTCATTCAATGGATTTCCTGAATAGTTGTTTACTTCTTATCAATTTACACATGGAGTAAGTCACCCATAAAATCAACTTAGATGTTAGGAGAAGACTTGAATCTTTGAATATCTAAATCATATTCTCTCGCATAATATTATGATGTTTATATTGTTGTTATGAAGTATATGTATTGGTCTTCATTGTTTTTTTGGTGTTAGATATTTACAGGAAGCATTTAGAGTTCCTCTTGTTATTCAACTTACTGATGATGAGAAATTTCTCTGGAAAAATTTGACAATTGAGGAGAGCAGGAGACTTGCTAGGGAGAATGCCAAAGATATTATTGCTTGTGGATTTGATATTAAAAGAACCTTTATCTTCTCAGATTTTGATTTTGTTGGAGGGTAAGTTAAATAAAGTGTCATATTTTTCATTATAAAATGTTTAAATTATTATATGTATCAGCTATGTATATATTTTTTAATTATATTGTTTGAATTGAATATTAAAATGTATGTAGTATGAGAGTGATGTTGAGAATAATATATTTATCAGTTGTATGTATTTAGTTATTATTAATCGATGTAGTGGAGTGCCATTAAAATAATTTCATTTCTTATTTATGTACGTTGCCATGCTTGCAGATAATGAAGTGCATTTCATGTTAATTTATTTTTGTTAATTATATACTAATTAGTAATACTATTACTTATATACAAAAGTTTAGAGCATAGGCATAAGCTTTAACGTTATAATAAAAAAGTAGGTGAGTACTGAAAGATATGTATAGGCATAGGCCTATCTGCTGATTTATGGTATCTGGCTGTGCCATATAACCTATAGACTATTTCTATTCTATTTCTTGTGTTACACTATTTTTTTCTTAATAACTCTATAATGAGGTTTGATTGATTAAGACATTTTGTTTTTGTAAAGTTATCACTCGAACAAATATTTACATTATATATGTATAGATAAGATTTTCTTTGCTTGTATCTTTTCTTCAGTGCGTTCTACCGAAACATGATGGAAATAGCAAAGCGTGTCACATGCAATCAAGTTGTTGGTATTTTTGGTTTTGTTGGTGAAGATCATATTGGCAAATACTGTTTTCCTACTGTTCAGGTGCCGTGTTTATGTTGTCTCCTTTGTTTTCTTTTGAGCAACTTTATTTTGAGTTAGTTCTTTGAATTTGTTTTGACTATTGCTGTGAACTGGTAGTTCATTAATGCTCTTTTTGTTTTTTTGATTACCAGGTAATTATGTACCCATAATAAAGGAGTGTGTTCTGATTAGTTCGTTTAATTCTTTATATATTCTTTTGTGAACACATACAAAATAACATGATATTATATCACAAATTACAGACAATAAGTATGAACATATATTTAAGGTTATAATGTCTAATGGATAGAATGATAAAAGAGAAATTTTTTAGTGAATTCTTTGATTAATTTTTTCAATAAAATAATTTTTGTATATTTCATAGTTGTCTATTTAATGTTAAAAATTGTTGAAAGGATATTTGAGTTGATTGATGATTGAATGAATTAAATTGTTGAGAAAATATCATTTGTATATGTCATGGGCCCTGTCCAGGACCACATGTTGTCAGATTGTGTTGGGTATTCAATAATCAAACACTTCAAATATTTATTTGTTATTTTTTATTATTGAATGTACATCAATGTAATATACAAAAATTCACAAATACTTTTTATGTTTTATCATTCTATTCATTTGACACAATAACTTGAAAGATATATCTATCATAATTGTCCATAATTTTTGATATAATATCATGTTAATATGTGCGTGTGTACACGTATAAACATTAGCTGTGAAACATATTTTATTTACTAATTAATCAAATGAATAAATACAAAAGTACATAAATAATTTAAAAGAATTGGTTTTGTCATTGGTCCTCACATGGTCTCGAGCTTTGTTTGGCCATGTGTCCTTGACATGGGCCTCCCTTCGGTATGCATGGGCAGCACACGGGCCATGCCATCGAGCTTGACATGGCCCATGGAGGTGAGTCATATTGTGTTGGATCGTGGGCGGGCCTTGAACATGTGGCCCATTTGTTGTTTCTATTTTGATGCAATTATTTTAAAATATTATAGAATTTTGTTTAAATATGCTCATTCATTTTTGTTTATGTACTTAGTCCCATTTATGATAAAATATTGGGGTAATAAAATTTTGAAGCTATGGATAATGATTATGTTAATTGTAAGAAGTTTCAATAGAATAAAAGATATATAAAAAATGATAGTCAAAATTATTAATTTGAGATTAAGATTTTTTATCCCAAGTCATTACATGCAATTAGTTATTTCTTTAAGACTAATTTTTTTGTGAAAATTTAGAATTGATATTTTTAGAATACAAGTGATCTACATAAATACTTAATAAAACTATAAATAGATTTGATAAAGCAAAAAAAAGTATTGTTAAATTAATTTTGCATATATTCAAGAATTTTTTTAATGAGTTAGTTATTAGGAAAAGAAACACCAAATTATTACAATAATTCATATAATTATTCTTCTTCTTAATAGATTTTATTATTTCTTGTTTTTAGTATCTATAATGCAGTTGTATTTTGGATTCTATATGAAACTTTGACCCTAGACTTGCAAAGATTAATAATAAAAATGTTTAGCTTTACTTGTAAGTGTTTTGCAATGTGAAGAAATACCCGAGCATAATTGAGAATGTAATTGATATAATTATTTGTACTTCATAATGCTATGATAGTGTAATTATTATTCTATATAATATAATTTAGGTATAAATTTTATTATTTTTATAAATTTATTGTAAAAGTTGAAATAAATTATAATGTTAATATATGTATTATTTGTTATATATTAAATGTAATTGGGCATGAAAAAGAAGATAGAAGCAGAATTTCCATTATTGGGGGAAGTTTTGTAGATTGACATTGTTAATAATAAGTTAATTGATATTAATGACATTGTTGATTTGCATGATGTAAAAATAAATTTGATATTTAAAAATGATATACTTATATGTGACATTGTTGCAAAAGATGCTATAATGGAGGAAGTTGTGTTTCATATTTGAAACAGTGAAAGTATGAGCAATATGTATGTGTTGAGAGATATATTTTTCAAATTTAGAATTGTGGATTTTCTTTTCTTTATTAACAAATGTGAAAAAGTAAATGTTATATTATAAGACATAATAACATGCTATAAGTATTACCAATGATATAAATGGTAGTTTTGTAGATTTAGATAATATTATATGTTGTATTTATTTTTTATTGTATTGTATTATTATTTTTTTTTATATTGAATTTTTATTTATGTTAATTGCTAGTCTTTTTTTTGTATTCTAATTTTGTTTGATTATGATTTTTGATACATTTGAAATGATGTCTTAGATTCATTTGAGTGAAATATATTTTATATATGTTTTTAAGATAAGTAAATAATTGTTAAATGTGCCTAGATGTTAAAAATATAAAAATTTGAGGCACATTTTTCTAGGTTTTTTGGGCGTGCCTTATGGTGAGATGCAAGTGTGCTTCCTAGGCATGCATTGTGGTTTTTATAATCGTGGTATTAGAGAATGTAATAATAACTCACTACCGCTCCTATACTAACTTAAATGATCATTATTGCTATTGAATGCTGCCTTTGTGGTTCTTGATTGCTATTGTCGTTCATCACCTGAAAAATAGACAAATTTTTTTTCTTAGCACCTTTATGTCATTGATCATCAATATTGCTATTATTGAGTTATATCATCATTGGATAACTTTTTTCCCGTTCAACTCATTATTAGGAGTAATCTATTTTCAATTGTCAAAAGAAAGAAGTGTGATGAAATTGTGTATATAGTTTGACTATTTAGCAACTGTTAATGCATTTTTATTAGACATTTTTAGTTGTGTATTATCTTGTTTTTTATTTATTTAGAAGTATGATATGTACTTTTTCATTTAGTAGAGGAAGAGGGAGATAAAGAAATATTTCTGTCATATTTTTTTTATTAGGAAATATGAGATATTCAAGTAAATTGTTGAATCTTACATCTTGAGAGGTGCATGATATATTTGTAGAGCTTATGAGATGATAAATTAGTGATTGACAAGTCTACTAATCTTTCTATTAGAACAATTATGATCTTTTGAGAGGAGCATAATAAACTCTTTTTCTAATCTATTAATGACAATCTAATTTTAAGAATTACTATTTTCCTTTAGGCATTATAGTTACTATATTGTGTATATTGGTTGGTATACTAATGAGTGAATATTCAAAATATTGGTATCTAATTTGGCTTTACGCCTGACTAAATAATTATTATTAACTAAGCTTTATTTTAATTAGTTGAGATCAGATATATGAATTATATTTTTTTAATCAATTCTAGTAATTCAAAATTCATAAAAATTTGTGAAAGCTTATTAATATCGGCTATTTGCATGATCCACCTTCTTCCTTTATCCTGAGTTGGAATCGACAATGCACGTGCAGTTCACAAAGATGCACACACCCACACTCATATATCCACACAAACACACTCTCCTTTATTCAAGTTTGGAATGGACAATATAAGCATAATTTACACATGCGGAGTTATCTTATTCGGCTTCACTATCTTTTTTATTTATTTTGGTGATTTTGTTGTAGCTAATGATAGGACTTGCAATGCCATTGAATATAGAAACATCAATGTTTTCTCTTTCTGAATGTCACTTTTTTTATTGCAATTGAATTTTTCCTAAAATTTGTTTTTAATAAAATTTTTCGTAAAATAATTCAAATTTAAATTTTTTTTATTTGTAATGTTTTGCAGAATTGATTGTTTTTTAGGATAATTTTTTTGGTGGTCAAACGAAATGGACCCTCATGCATAATATTTTTTGTTTTACCATGAGAAGACTCAAGAATTGAAATCCTATGTTTTTTTTAAATTGATCATAATTTAATCATTTTTTGCATGCAAGGCAAGGGTGATCAATGATGAATTTGAGGATGGTCTCTTTCTCTAAATTGTAAGATATGCCAATTCGAGTCACTTCATTTATATGATTCTATTTAGTTAAAATATAATCAATTTTTTTTACATTCATGCTTTTTTATGAAATTATAAAATTTAATATAATCATGCAAATAAAATAATTAGGAGCACAATGTAATTAAGGATATTTTTACTTTGTTTAGTTGTTAATATCTTTAATAGGAGAAAATTTATCGAATTTTCTCTACTAGAATTTCATCATAGGGTCATATTCATGAAGTATTAGACATGCATAAACTAAAAATTGACATCGAGTAAAAAAGATTGTCATCTTACTGACTAATCTCTTATAAAACTAAATAATTATGCCAATTTTTTTTAATCTTTTGATTGCTCTTTAAAAAGTTGTGAAATTCTCCAAACAACTTAATTTTAAATGCATTATCTTGAAGGGGCCTAATTTTTTTAATTTACTATCTTTTTTTGATATCACCCGACATCAAGGCATGTTCTCAAGATATTATTGCATCCATGATATTGGCATATTGTCTAAGCATTCTAAAAGAGATGAATATCTTCTTTATTGAGACTTGGAAATTGATGCCTTGTTTTACAATTAATATTATAATTGGATGTAAATGAATATTTATTGCATCATTTATTTTGCATATATGAAAAATTTTAACATTACAATTTAAAATATATTATCTAAGCATGTTCATAATTTTTTTGTTATGTTTAGAGGTGTCAACCAGGCCGGGGCGGCCCTGCCTGGCACGAGGCACGGCATGGTTCAGCCGTGCCGTGCCGTGCCGTGCCTGGCCCGGCATGGTTCGGCCCGCAACACGGCAAACCGGCACGGGTTTATCCCGTGCCGGGTGTCCCGTGAGCCCGACCCCATGATGCCCCTCCCGCATAAAAAGACCGCGGGTAGGGTCTGATTCGACCCGACCCGTGGTCCCCCGTATTCCGAACCGCTTGGACAGGAATGCCCGAGCGGGCCAGGCGAGGCACGGCACGGCCCGCCATGCCTGCGGGCCGGGCCTGGTTTTTTAAACCGTTCCGGGTTGGGCACGGTACGGTAACCGTTCCGTGCCCGGCCCGGCATGGAAGCACGAACGTGCCTTAAAATAACGTGCCGGGCCGGCCCGTGCCGGCCCGTTTGACACCTCTAGTTATGTTATTGTAAATAATTTAATTGTTTATTTTCTTGAATATTTTTTTATTTTTTTCATACTTTGCATTACATGTAAGGTTCAACTGTTTGTGTCTCATGATGAATCTTTTTTTAATTTGGAGTTGAATCTTTAACATTAACCTATTAATTATTATTTAGTTATATTATTAATGTTGAATTTAAATTTTTTTTATTTATTATTATTTTTAATTGTTTGGGAGCATTCAACATATGTAATGCCCTAATATATATATATATATATATATATATAAAATTTATATTGTATTCTAAAAATAAAAGTTTAATTCTTAATAAAATTATTGTTTTTTGTTTTTTAATGTTTCTTTTTCATTTTTTTTCCTTTACTAACTTTGACTTAGAATTGGTGGATTGAAACATGGTATCAAGGTCAATTTTCTTATGAGGTAATGACAAACTTGGGGTGTGCAGGTGATGACATATCCTATGGTGGTGACAGACTGACAGTGATCGTAATTGCCAATGGTTTGTGATGGTGGTTGTAGCTCCAAGTTGGACTTGAGTGCGGTCCTGCTATGTTAGGCCTATTGACTGACATGGACTAGTTTAGTCTAGTCGCCTATCTTGTAAATATTGCTCATGCACTAACAGTGGTGTTGCAATTGAATATCTTTAATTTAAAATTATAATATAAAATAAATTATGTTAAATAAAAATAAAATATTTAAATTTTAAATTGCGATATTCTTTAAAAATGAAAAAAAGAGCTAATAGTAATGTTTATGATGCTGGATAATGATGATTGTTTATCACTTTGTTCACAATTCTAAATTTTGCTTTTATTGTATTATAATTTTTTTATTTTTTGTATTTGATGACTCATTTGTGTTTTTTCTCAATTGTTAAGCATTTCATTTTCTCAATTGTATAGTAATAACTAAGTGAAGTTCTATTTTTCTATTTGAAATAATATTCACAATAACATGAAAATAAATTTTGATGGCACACTAGATATCATAGAGGTTTCTACATCATGTACTATTTTAGGTATCACAAAAAATAAATTTGTATTATTTTTATCTATTCAATTTGTTAAGTTTTTTTATATTATATATTATTATGATACAAAATAAATAATAATTGGTATCTAATTATTTTGATAATTTATACTTATTTAATATTTATCTTTAGTTAACTGAATAAAAATAATTATTATTTTTAAATATGATCTCAGGACATTCTTGAAGTCTCGCAATAATAATTGTACTTATTTTTGTAATATTTAAATAGTTTTTATAATTATTTATAAATGTTATTTTGTGTTTATTGTGGTTTTTTTGTAATTGTTTATGAATATTTTAATATTTTCTATTTTTTAAATCTTAACCTTAACATCTATTTAGGTGGCTAAACAATAAAGAGGTAGAATGATTATTCATAATTTTAAATGTTTTTTTTAATATCAATATGTATATCATTAAAATATGAGTATTTTTTATATTATTTAAATATACTATTCATATTGCATATGTACCTAAATATATATATACGAACACAAGTTTTTCATATCTTAAAATAAATTTTCTGAAATTTAAAAATAAAAATTTTATAATCTAATCTAATCTAATTAATTAATTATTATTTTAATGACTGTATTATTCACGAAGTTCGATATAACATGTTAATAATTATTACATAAATTTAATATTGGTATGTTGAATTTTAATGATGTTTCACATCTAATAAAATTTTTTTTTGTCTATTAATTTATATATATTATAAAATATATGTATTTTGCTAGATATTTTAATATATTGAATCTTATAAGAATTTTAAAGTTAAATATATTTGAGCGAGAATAGTTTTGAAATGACTAAAGAGTTTGAAGTTTTTGTATTGCATGTATATATTAAAGGTCATATTTTATTGTGACAAAATATTTTTTTTCCTAGGGTGGTAGGTATTGAGTACAAGACTCATCAAGGTTCAGCCTTTTTGATTATTAGGGGTGAGACTATTGAAATACTTTTCTCTCCCAAATATTATGCTAAAATTGGAGCCTTGTGCATTGAGTATGTATTATATGTCATAATATGTTTTAATAAATTTTGATTTTTTTCTAATGAGAAAAATTATTTTCCAATTTATTTGATTATTTTGTTTATTATGTAACATATATATCTAATATGAAAAATCTTAACCAAAAGACTATTGTGATTCTTATGAATTATGAAGTATAAATTAACACATGCCAAATGGATTATCATCATTATTAGGCTATATATTAGATGTAATTGATATCATTTTATTATATTTTCTAATATTAATAAGTATTAATTATTTATTAAATATATATTTTTTTATTTTATTATTTATGCAAGTTGATATAGGAATCCTATAATAATTGAGTTGGATATATTTCTGCATACAACATAGCATAGGTTTTTTTTTATAAATTTAAGAGAAAGATTCACACTATCAATTATTCTAAAAATTATTTAGATTACAAATTTATGATTGTAAATGAATGTGGTTATTATAAATAGTATATTAGTCTAGATGGTGATCTATTGTTGGCAGTTGGCACAACCTTAGTGTTTTGGGTTCTAATGCCACCAAGTTAGAGGTGTCAAACGGGCCGGGCCGGCCCGGCCCAGCACGAGGCACGGCACGGCTCGGCCGTGCCTGGGCCGGCCCGGCCCGTTCAAAAACCGTGCCCGGGCCTGTGCCGTGCCCTGGCGAAGCAAGGCACGATTCGTGCCGTGCCTGGCCCGGCACGGCTCGTGCCTAGGCACGGCACGCCGGCACGGGTCCATCCCGTGCCGGTCCCGCAGGCATGCGTGGCACTGGCGGCGTGCCACGCGTGCCGTGGCGTGAGTCGCGACTCACGAGTCACGACTCACGGTCACGAGTCACGACTCACTGAGTCGTGACTCGAGTCACTCGACACATCAGGCTCAGCCGCTCAGGGCCCCCCCCGGTAAAAAGACCGCGGGTCGGGTCCAAACAGACCCGACCCGTGGTAATTTCTGCCGAAAACCGAGAAAATGGATATATCTAACGGGAAAAAAAAAAATTTTCAAAATTTGAGCGATTTTCAGCCCTTGGATTCGACTCCAACGGCTAGGGGGCAGAATCCGACGGTCCTCGTGATTCTGCCCCTTAAAAATAATAAAAAAATTCAAAAAAATAATAAAAAAATATTTTTTTAAAAAAAAAAAAAACTTTAATCAGCCTATAAATTCTACCCCCCTCCCTATAAAATTTATGTTTTTCAAAAACATTAATCCTCTCTATATTTTCTCTCTCTCACATAATCCGTGCTTCTCTCTCTCGGCCCTCGTGTTTTTGATTTCGGCTTGGATTTTCGTGAAACTCAACTTGAGTTTTGAACATCAAAGCTTCCTGCGGGCTGCGGTGCATCTTGCACGTGAGTGACCTCATTGCTTTTACCGGGTAATATAATTTGTTTTTTTTTTTATTTTCTCTCTCTAAAGCTTCTCTCTAGAAAAAAGTACGAAAAATAAAAAATGACAAATTCACCTAACACAAATTTAAATTTTGAAAATGAAAATGTTAGTGTTACACAAACGTCTGTGGCTCCTGAAACTTTGGTTTCTCCTGTCATCTCAGCCCAAAGTTCTAAAAAACAAAAAACTAGGAGGACTTCTGTAGTTTGGACACATTTTAAAATAATAACACAATTAGATGTTAGGGGTGAGGAACATGAAATGGCACAGTGCAAATATTGTATGCGACTTTTAACATGCAAGAGTACATGTGGGACTGGGCACCTAAAGAGGCATGCTGAAATATGCTCCAAAAAACATGAACCGTTAGATCCTAGGCAAACCCAACTTGGCACTACATTTTTTGAGACTGAATCGAGTTCAGTCTCAAAGTTTACTCCCTTCGTATACTCCAGCGAGTTGGGTAGGGACGGCATGGCCAGGCTCATCACATTGATGGGTCTTCCGATCAGATTTTCGGAAGATCCGAGGGTAGTGCGCATCATGCAGACTTATTTTCAGCCATCCTATCGTAGGATTCCTAGGTCCACATCTAGGAGTGACATACTAAAGATATATAAGTTAGAAAAACAAAAAATAATTAAGGAATTTTTGGCATTTAGTGGAGTGGTGTCCGTGACGTCTGATATATGAACATGTCACGATGATTCTTCTTATGCATGTATCACTAGTCATTATGTCGATTCAAACTGGACAATAAATAAAAAAATATTAGGATTCACTGAGATTCTTCATCCTCATGATGGCCCGGCCATTTTTGAGTGTATGATGAAAATATTTAGGGAATATAAAATTCAAAATAAAATTTTTAGTGTCACTTTCGATAATGCTGCGAATAATGGAGTAGCGATCAATATGTTTGTTAGGAATATTAGAGACGCACCTTTAGGAGAGATATTTCATGTCAGATGCATATGTCATGTTATTAACCTGATAGTTCAAGCGGGTATGAAGGTGTGTTCCCCCGCGTTGGAAAATATACGCAATGCACTCAAGT
Source organism: Sapria himalayana (assembly GCA_029783825.1). NCBI lineage: Eukaryota > Viridiplantae > Streptophyta > Magnoliopsida > Malpighiales > Rafflesiaceae > Sapria > Sapria himalayana. Next base: position 453,315 of record JAREIK010002378.1, on the reverse strand, counting down.
ATATTCGCACTCCTCGCAGACTACAAGAGTTTGGTAATCTCTGTTTGTCTGCGAATCTTAAGAAGAAGAAATTCCAATCTGATGTGAGACATCGTTGGAATTACACGTACCTGATGTTGGAATCATGTGTTGGATACGAACACGTGATATCCGACTACGTCAATAGTAAGAGTGGCGAACTTATTGTTGACGACACTGACTGGGATTCAGGAATTTCATTTATGAAATTCCTGAAGATATTTTATGACACGACGAACATGTGTTCGTCGGTTTATACGCCCACCACTTGCATTGCACTCCGTTGCATATGCAACATTAGTAGCATGTTTAGGATGTATCGAGCGGACCCGACGCTCACCCATATGGTTGCAGAGATGGAGACCAAGTACCTGAAGTACTGGTCCACCATTCCATCTCTTTATTGCCTCGCAGCATGCATGGACCCTAGGGCTAAGGTGGAAGGGGTTGAAAACACCCTGACTTTCATTTCCTCGTGCATGAACCTGGAAGAGCCACCTGAAGGGTTCATTTACGAGAAGTTGACAGACCTATATACATACTACGATACTAGGTATGGTGGTGGTGGTGTTGAGACTGTGAGTACGGATACTGATACCTTGTTCGGAGATGACGCTTATTCCATTAACCTAGCGAGGGGGAAACGTAGGGGTGGACCTTCACATAGGAGCGAGCTGTCTCGGTACTTAGATACCGATTACTGCTCAATCCTATCACCTTCTGACAATAAGAATCTTGATTTATTACAGTGGTGGAAATCATATGAGTCCGCCTATCCCGTGCTATCTAGGATGACACGGGATCTACTGACTCCTCCGGTGTCGAGCGTAGCATCGGAGTCTGCTTTTTCTGTTGCAGTGAACGTGATTTCAGATAGGAGATCGAGATTACGTCCAGATATGGTTGAGGCCTTGGCATGTTTGAAGGATTGAGAGGAATCGAGATATAGCATCAGTGATCGTGTTGAAGCTGGGACTGTGACAGACACTGCAGTCGCATCCTCATCCACTACGATGGCGGAGGAGCTGATTGCCGATGATGATGACCCATATGATACTGATCTTGATGTTGCGGCTGATGATTCTCATTATATGCCGCTTGACGATTGATGCTCATCTGCTCTTTTTTTTCGATATTTTTTTTTATTTATACGCTTTGTTTGTACTTTGTATTATACGTTGTGTTGAAGTTGAAACTTATACTTTTTTTTTCGGAGTATTGGTTTCAAAAGCATGAATGGTAATTTTTATTTGCGTAGTTTAAATTTTTTTTAATTAAAATTTTTACTAACTTAATGTATTTAATTATTAATTTAAGATTTAAATATTATTTTAAAATTTATTAACTTTAAATCTTAATATTTAATTAATACATTATAATATTAAAAAATGCTAATCTTAATTGAAAAAAAAAATAAATTTTCTAATTTTTTTTTTACATACATACATTTAATTTTAAATGTAATATTTTTTACAAAAAATTTTATTTTTTATTTATTACATAAACTTAAATAAAGATAAACAGAAAATTAATAAAAAAATTTAAAAAAAAAAAAATTTTTTTTATTCTGCCAAGTCAAAGTGCCAAGTGCCAAGCACGGGCCGTGCGCCCGTGCCCGTGCTTGGCAGCCTTGGCTGTTGCCTGTTGGCGTGTTGCCTCTTGGCTCCCGGGACCCGGACCCCGGTTGAGCAAACGTGCCCGAGCGGGCCGGTCACGGCACGGCACGATATTTTAAAGCGGGGCACGGGAAAAACGGGCCGTGCCGTGCTGGGCCGGCCCGTTTGACACCTCTACACCAAGTATCCCTTGTCATTGGGATGGAGGAAACCTACTTTTCTCAGGGCTTGTATGGTTTACTCCAGGCCCAATGTGACATGGGGTTTACTAAATCTGATGTTTATTTGAATTCAACTATCTCAAGACTAAATTGAATTAGTTAATAATTTAATGAATCATATTTTTTTAGTAAATTATTTTAATTAAATCTAAGGTATCCAATTTTGTAACTAGTTTGCAACTATAATTTTTTTTATGTTATTTATATTGTGTTGAATTTATTCTTGAATTCTTTAAATTTTTTTAAATAATATTATAATGGGTTCAAGATATAGTAGTTTTGAAAAAACCTAAGTTTTTTAGTTGTCTAGGCTGATCTATTGCTTAGAGAAATCAATCTCAAACATTTTGGTTGGGTTGTATATATCAAAATCAAAATAATTTATGATATTAATTTAATTTTTATTAAAATTATTATTTTTTATCACACTTTAATATATAATATTAATATTTAATAATTATATATCCCTATAACTTTAATTGTAGTATGTAGCATACAAAAAAAAATCAACGAATGTTTATCTTGCAAAAAATTAATAGAACCCACAATTGCAATTCCATGGATTGTGGTTCTTTGGTTCGGACAACTTTGTCAATTATAAAACTAAATTATTTATCCAAAAAAAATTTTTAAATAAAAAATTAAAAATTTTGAAAGGTTTAAAGAAAAAAAAAAGATTATAACTTTAAACTTTGTGTATGAAAAAATATAAATATTTTTTACTTATTTATAGTATTTTTAAAAAATAAAATATTATTTTTCATTTTTTCTAGACTGTCTTTTTATCTGTTGGATTGTGTCTAGTATGTTGGAGATAAAATCCAACGGACAAAGCTTTAAAGCCATTTTGATGCCAAATATTTTATCATTTCACTTAATGATAAAATACTTGAAATGAAAATTGGTTGGTTCCGGGTCGGTCAGAACCAACATTTCATTTGAGAAAATTAGAAGTGGCAATTGGGCCGTGCCGGCCCTGCCCAGCACGAGGCATGGCATGATTTGGCTGTGCCTGGCTCGGCACGGCACGAGAATTTTTCGTACCCATGCCCGTGCCATGCCTGTCCACGATACCAACCGTGCCTTGGCGAGGCCAATCAGGCCTTGTGCCGTGCTTGGCCCTGCATGGTTTCGTGGCCCATTGGCATGGTACCTCGGCACGACCCAAAACACCGCTCTACCCAGCACCAGTGGTAGTAGCTTTTCAGAAATCACCCGGGCTCGGGTTTGGTTCCACCCCTCTCCACCCGACTCGCGGGCCTGCCCCCAATCCATAACGGTTTGATATTAAAAAAAATTAAAATAATTTAAATTTTAGCCATTGGATTTCATTTCCAATAGCTATGAGGCACAATCCGATGATCCTCATGATTCTGTCTCCTAAATATCAATAAAAAATAAAAAAAATACAAAAAAAATTAATTATTAAAAAAATCATTCTTATAATCAATAAAAGCCTCTTCCCCCTCTCTATAATTTTTATGTTTTTCAAAAACAAATTCTCACACTCTCAAATCTTTCTCAAATCTCCTATTTCTTGGGATTTGGCATTCGGCTCGGCTTTGGAAGTCTGAATCTTGGCGTAGAATGTGGTACATGTTTTTTACCTTTGCACTGCTTTATGAGTATTTTTAATTTTTATTTATTATTTAACTAAAACTCCTAATTTTACATAATTATTAATATTTAAAAATAATTAGCATTTCTTTTTTTATTCTCTCTCTTTCTCTTTATTCTCTTCTCTTTAATCTATTTCTATCATCTAGGCTCTCTCTTGTATTAAAAAAAAATGACTAATACTAATGAAACTTATTTAAATTTAGAAAATGAAAATCTTATAAAAAGGTTCGAGCCTGCTGAAATTTTAGTTTCTCTGGTTATCTCAACCTAAATATCTAAAAAATAAAAAACTAGGAAGATTTCTATAGTTTGGACTCATTTTAATATAATAAAAGAAAAAAAAATATTAGGGGTGAGGAAGAAAAAAAGACATAGTACAAATATTGTAAGAAAATTTTAACTTGTAAGAGTACGTTTGGAACACGGTACTTTAAGAGGTATGTCGAAATATGCACCAAATAATATGATGCATTAGATCTTAGACAAACTCAACTTAGAAGTGTATTTTTTGAGGCTGGATCAAGTTCAATCTCAAACTTTACCCCTTTATATATCACAACGAGTTGGGTGGGGAAGGCATGATCAAGCTTATCACATTGATGGGTCTTCTGATTAGATTTTCGAAAGATTCAAGGATAGTGAGTATTATGCAAACATATTTTTAGCTTAATTATTATAGGATTCTTAGGTTCACATCTAGGAATGACATACTAACTTTTTATAAGTTAGAAAAATAAATAATAATTAATGAATTTATGACATATAGTGGAGTAGTGTCCGTGACGTCCGATATCTGGACAAGTCATGATGATTCATTTTATGCATGTCTCACCGCTCACTATGTAGATTCTAAATGGGCAACGAATAAAAAAATTTTAGGATTTTCTGAGATTCTTCATCTTCATGATAGTCCGACCATTTTTGAATGTATGATAAAGATCTTTAGAGAATATAAAATTTAAAATAAAATTTTTAGTATCACATTCAATAATGTATCTAATAATGAAGTAATGATTAATATATTTTTTAGGAATATTAGAGACGCACCACTAAGAGAAAATTTTCAAGTTAGATGCACGTGTCACTTGATTAATTTGATTATACAAGTGAGTATGAAGGTGTGTTCCATTATTTTGGATAATATACGTAATTCACAAAAATATATTCATATGTCTCGTAGATAACAGGAGTTTGATAGTCTATGTTTGTTTGCGAATCTTAAAAAGAAAAAATATTAATATGATGTGAGATACCGTTATAATTACACGTACCTAATATTCAAGTCATGTGTTGGATACGAATACGTGATATCCAACTACGTCAATAGTAAAAGTGATGAATTTTTTATTAATGACAGTGATTGAGCTACATGAATTTTATTTATGAAATTCTTGAAAATTTTTTATGACATGATTAATATATATTTGTCGGTTTATACTCTTATGATTTTCATTGTATTTAGGTACATATGCAATATTAGTAGCATTTTTAAGAAGTATCGAGCTGATTCGACACTTAGCCATATGATTATAGAGATGGAAATCAAGTAATTAAAGTACTGGTCCACCATTTTATTTATTTATTATCTCTCTGCATGAATGGATCCTAGGGTTATGTTGGAAGGAGCAGATAATGTTTTGACCTACATTTCCTTGTGCATGAACCTAGAAGTCCAACTTGAAGTGTTTATTTACGAGAAATTGATTGAGCTTTTTACATACTACGATACTAGGTATGGTGATAGTAGTAGTAAAACTGTGAGTACTTCCATTCAGTTAGCAAGGGAAAAATGATGGGGTGGACTGTCGAATAGGAGTGAGCTTTCTTGGTACTTAGATACTAATTACTACTCAATCTTATCACATTCTGATACTAAGAATCTTGATATATTATAGTGGTGAAAATTATATGAGTCTACATTTTTCGTGTTGTGTAGGATGACACGGGATCTACTGACTCATTCGGTGTCGAGCATAATATTGGAGTCTAATTTTTGTTGTAGTGAATGTGATTTTGATAGTAAATCGAGATTACATCTAGATATTATTAAGACTTTCGCATGCATGAAAGATTGAGAGGATACAATGTTTAGCATCCAAGATCGTGCAAGGACATGGACTGCAGCTACAACAAAAATGGAGAAGTTTATTGCTGATAATAATGATCTCTATGATAATGATTTTGATGTTGAGATTGATGATGATCTTGATATGCCGATGGACGATTGATGAGGTTGTTTGTTGCCATGCCACAAGTCAATTGATACCTCACTGTTGACGATTGCGAGATTGCGACACGTCGACACCCGATCACGACCTTTATATTATATTTATGCTTATGCTTATGAGTTTTGTGTTATGCTTGATTCTGAATTTAATTTTGATATTTTATTTTGTATGTTTTTTTATTTACATTATATTTGCTTTCGTTTGGGATTAGTCGATTGGATGTTTAATTTGCTTTTGGCTTTGTGACTTTGTAATTTTTGATAAATTAAATTTAGTATTTAATTTATTTGTGTGTTTAAAAATTTTATTAAAGATTATAAAATTTAAATCTAATAAATTATAATCTAAATTTATTAATTTAATTAAAACATAATTAAAACAAATAAAATAAAAAAAATTAAATTGTATAACTATTTAACAATTTTCAAGTTATAATTTAAATATTTTTAAAATTTATTTAATTTAATTTATATTTTATAATTACATAAATATTAAAACAAAAAAAAAATTTAATTTTTTTAAACCGGCCCATTTGGGTCTGATTTTGCTCGTACGGGCCTGACCCAGCATGGTAAAATAATCAGCCGTGCCGGCGGGTTGTGTTGGCTTTGGACTGAAGAAACCGTGCCGGGCTAGGCACAACATGGTACAATAATATTGCCTTGCCTGACTCATCACGGAAGCACGGTCGGGAGGCCTAAAACTGTGCTGGGCTGGCTCGGCATGTCCAGTTTGACACCTCTAGAGAAAAGAGGGTGCATGAAATATGCGTGCCATATCTAAACATATTTAAATATTTTTGGCAAGGGCATTTATCTGCTTAGTTGGATCTGGTTCTGTGGCTTCTGTCCAATCTTGATCCATGACTTGGGCACGACCGTAGTTTTTTTGCATCCGGTCTGAGAAGTCAGGTTGTGCCATGCTGAATACAAATTTGACTTGTGGGCCATACACCATGGTCTAAGACAACCATAGCCATGCTATTGTGTCGCCCCGCATCTATTCCAGGTATGGGTTTGGATGTGCTTGGGCTACCTTTTGTAAGCTGTGCCCAGGCTGCCTTATCTAGATGCCTTCTCTAGATATGTCACTGCTGTAGCCCAAACTGTGTTAGGAGTGCAAGCTGGATCATTGTGGCCCGAAAGCAGCAAGCCTAATTGGGCTTAGTTAGAGCTGAGGGTTTTGACCAAATTACCAAGCAAAACGTGCACACTGTCTCTTGCTTATATATATATATCATCAATGATTATTTGTTTAAATGTAGTGTACAAAACAAAGAAGCTATAGTAGCTTCTTTGTTTTGTTATCTTTTAAGATGACATTATAATATTTTTTCTACATTGACTTCCAACTTTATTCGATTTTTCAGTCAAACTCATGTCATTAGTATTTTAATTTTTAAAAAGTTTGATGTGATATCAAAATAAAATTATCTGCCATGTGAATGGCATCTAAGATATTATTTAATATTTGTAAATTATTTAATTAAAATTTTTTATGCCCATAATTAAATTATGATCATTTGAGTTGGATATGTGAATATGTTTTTATCCAATATCTTTTATTTCATTTGGCTGAACTCTGACTTCACTTAATATCTCATTATTTGTATTAAAAAAGTGTATAATGCAAATTAACTTTACAAAAACAAAATAAAAAAAAAATAAAAAAAATAGAAAAAATAAAAAAATGAAAAAAATAAAAAATAATTTTTTTTTTACATAATAATAATAGTTTGTGTTCTTGTGAACATTTTAATTTTTAAGTAAAAAAATAATTTTTGTAAAGAAACATGTGTTTCAGCTGCCTTGATTTTGAACACAGTGGGCGAGGCATGCATTTTCCCCATGCATGTCTCGTTCAAGTTGGATATGCACACTTTCAACAAATTTGATTTCAACAATAAGCTTGGTGTTTGATGGATTTCCCACTCTCTTTGTTCTTTCCATAATAATATTAAGGTTTTGTTTGGCACGCATTAAAAATTTGATCACTTATCATTTGTTTTGCTTTGTCATAATGTCATTAGTATAATTAAAGTTTATATTTGATATAACCAAAATTGGCTGGTTTAATTTTTGCTTCATAACCAATACAATTTGTTTATATATCCTTACATAAATTATATTTTTTTATGTTTTTATTTTTATCAATTTGTTTATATATCCTTACATAAACTTATTAATTTAGACATCTAGTGGGGATTATGTTTAATTTTTTCTGCACATGATCAAACATTTCAACTATATAAACTGTGTATTTTAATTTTACCTTTATAAACTTTTTTATCTACTTGTTTTAACATGCACATATCTGTTTGTTACATAATCAAAACTATATTTTGTTACAATGCTAAAATCTAAAAAGTTCCAAATCCACAAAACTAATTACTAGTTATTTTTTTCCGAATCATGTAATAAAGTCTTGTGGTGAGAGAACAGTCAGCTTGTTTTTGGTGCAATCTTCTTAAAAAAAGGAGGCCAAGTTTCCTGAGATATCAGCAGAGGGATGAGTTTGCCACAAATCTTAATGGTTGAGAGATAATTGCTGTGTTTGTAACACTTGTCATTGTGTGGTGGAAATACAATGAATGTAACATGTGCAGTGGTTATACAGAGGATGGATGCAATACTGAGAGCCCAACTTAATTGAAACTTTCTTTGGCTTGTTTATTAAATTTAGTAAATTGACTTCAAATTCTATTTTTATGCTTTTCTTTGAAACAAATCAAACTTCATTTTAGAAAATTGCTCATTAGACCTATAAACTAACTTGTTTTTAGACTTTTGGGCTAGTTTGGATGATTACATATTATAATTTTATTGAAAAATTGGGATTTATGCAATAATATTTGGTTATATTAATGATTTTTTTTTTCAGCCTGTTAGAATAGGATTAAAGACAGATTATATTTAAAGTTTATAATTTATATTTGTGAAAAATGGCGACCCCCAGTTATTTCGGATTTCTGGCTTCATATCATGCTTGGCAAGACTTTGTAGTAAGAAGTTGGCCATTATTCAAGATCCTACACGAGTAATGGTGATAATTTTAAGTTGTATTTTTTAATTTGCAGTAAGAATTTTTTTCCTTCTTGCTTGTTTCTGAAGGATGGCCATCTAATCTGGAAATCATTAGTGAAAATTATTATAATTGCATTATTATTCTGCAAGTTTTATAATACCTGAAATTCACCCTCTTAATGAAAATAAAAATAAAATATATTTAGTAAAATAGGATACGTCTTACTATCATGAAGTCTCAAAGTGGGGATTATTTTGATCTATTGCATAGATTATATGTATCTATCATAGAAAATATTAATTTACTAATATAAGACAACTCAAGATAGCAGTTGTATTTCCCAATGAATTTCTTAGGCACAACGTGTGATTTTTTGTGGGTTTTCAATACTGTGCTTACAATGTATCTATTATATTCTAGTTTTACGGTATGTACCCATAATACGTGCTTTCATGTTTTTAACTTGAAAGTGAACAATTTAAATCATTTGTATTCTTGCTTTCTTTTGCAGTTATGTACTTTGAATACATCTTGAATAGTTTTCTGAACGAATTATAGTAGCTGCTACTTTTTGCATGAGATGCTTGCTATTGTCATAATTTCATAATTTGGGAATTTTGCATTGTATAAGAACAAATGGAAGTCAATTAATATCATCCACCTATTTTTTGCAGGCAGCTCCAGCTTTTCCAACTTCATTCCCACATTTGTTTTCTATGAAAGAGAAATTGCATTGCTTAATTCCGTGTGCAATTGATCAGGTTGAAACCTTTTCCAGCAAATATTTGTTCAGTTTGATTTATGATTGAATTATACTTTTGATTTTTTGATAATCATATAAATACATACATACACATCATCTGAAAAATAATTGTCAAAGGGTTACTACAAACCTTTTCACAAAGACATCCTTTGCTATGTCTCAATGTGATCTGTCTTATTGGCAGTACATCTTCCTTACCTTTTGAAATTGAATGTTTTAGAAGTGTTTTTAATCAAGTTATATATCTTGATGTTTTTTATTAAAGTAATTTTATTTTTAAAAGTTATTTATTTAAATATTTATTTAAGAGTTTTCTACTAAAAAAATATTTTAAAAGTTTTATATTAATTGAAGCTTCTTCATCATAAAACATTTTTTTAAGTTTTATTAGAATTTAAGTTTTTTTTTTAATTTTTTTTTATTTTTCAATTGAAGATTTAAACAAAATATACATAGGTATTTCATCTAAATTATAAAATGATATAATAAAGATATATAAAAGAAATGATTATGCATACTTGTACTATATGAGCCTTTTAATATATAATGAATTGAAATAAATAAAAAGAAAAAAATATTAGTAATTTTATTCTTCATCAAATTGATGCACACACACACGCACACAAAATACCAAGTTTGGATTAAAAATAAATGGCTTGAGATCATTTTAAAGTTTTGAGATGTTGGTGAGCTGATATTTGGTAGACACATATGTAGTTATTATAGATATTTGCGGATTCTTCTCTTAGATGAAGTTAGAGGTGTCAAATGGGCCGGGCGGCCCGGGCTCGGTCCGACCTGGACCTGCCTAGCCCAAAATGGCATGATCTATACTCATGCCCGTGCTCGTGCCTTGTCGGCTCATGGCTCATGCCGTGCTATGCCTAGGTCAACCTGGCCACGTGCCAGGCCAGGCACAGACTGGTACGAGGGCCAGTAGGCACAAAATTTTGTGATGAACCGAACTGTGCCCCACCCTCGCCCACCCCGATGCTTGATGCTTCGAGCCCAATTGAATTGAAATTTTGTCCCCAGTCCAAGCCCAATGGTTCCAAAAGTCGAAATTTCTAGAACTAATGATCATTTGTATTTGTTCGTCGGTCAAACCGACCCAACAGTTAAAAAAAATTAAAATTTCAAATCTCAGTTGTTGGATTTCGCCTCCAAAGGCTATTAGGCAGAATTCAATGAGCCTAAGTGCCTGATTTTTTATTTAAAAAAATTAAAAAAAATTAACATTTTTTTAAAAATAACTTTTCTAAATATATAAACCCCCCATCTCATTCCAATATTTATGCTAACAAAATATAAATCTCTCATGCTCTCTCTCTCTCTCTCATATTTTGTCTTTCTCGGACTTGTTTTTGGCTTTTGGTTTTGTTTTTTAAGACTCGGGTATGGTGTAGATTGTGGTGTGCATGTGGTGCAGTGTGGTGTGGACATTAAAAAGACAGTTTACTTATTTCGCATTATGAAATTACGGATATTTTATTTATTTATTAATTTTTAAGTTTTAAATTTTAAAATCTTTTCTTAGTCCTAAGTCTAATATTTGTTGTTATTTTAATTAATTTTAAGTTATTATTCAAACTATATTATATAATATAATATAATAAAAAAAATAAAAAATAAAAATGACAAATAGTAATTTTAATTATGAAAATAAAATTAATTATAATTTAGATAACGAAAACACTATGAAAAGGTCTGAGACAATTAAAACATGATTTCTCCGTTCGTCTCGATCCAAAAATCTAAAAAATAAAAAACTCGAAAAATATTAATAATTTGGATTCATTTTAATATAATAAAAAAATGTTAGGGGTGTCGAAGAAGAATTGACACAGTGTAAATATTATAAAAATATTTTAAGTTGTCAGAGTTTGTGTGTGACTTAATATTTTGAGGGATATGTCAAATTATTCATCAAAAAATATTGTGCATTAAATCATTGGGCAAATCTAACTCAGTAGTGAGTTCTTTGAGGCTGGATTCAGTTTGATCTCAATGAGTTAGGGAGGGAAGTCATGGTTTAATTGATCATCACGATAGGTCTTTTGATTAGGTTTTCATAGGATAATATGGTAGTTAGTATCATGCAGACTTATTTTTAGTCTGCATATCATAGGATTTTTAGGTCATCTAAGAATGACATATTAAAATATCATAAGTTAAAAAATAATAAGAATTAATGAATTTAGGGATTATAGTGGAGTGATATCCGTGATGTCCACTATCTGGACTAGTCATGATGATGCATCTTATGTATGTCTCACCGCTCACTATGTAAATTTCAATGGACACTAAATAAAAATATATTAGGATTCTTTGAGATTCTCCATCCTCATATTAGTCCGGTCATTTTTGAGTGCATGATAAAAATTTTGAGAATATAAATTTAAAATAAAATTATAATATCACATTCGATGATATATCTAATAATAAAATAGAAATTAATATGTTTGTTAGGAGTTTTAAAGATAAATCATTAAGAGAGATTTACTATGTTAGATTCAAATATCACGTCATTAACATGATAGTACAAGCAGGGATGAAAGTGTGTGTCACCACTTTAGAAATCATACGCAACCCACTAAAATATCTTTGCACGCCTCACATACAATAGGAATTTGGTAGTTTCTGTTTGTCTGCGAGTCTAAAAAAAATTTTTAATTGGATGTCATATACCGTTATAATTATACATACCTTATATTAGAGTCACGTGTTGAATGCGAACAAGTGATATTTGACTATATCAATAGTAAGAATGACAAATTTATTATTGACAATACTGACTGGGCTATATGAATTTTATTTATTAAATTCATGAAAATTTTTTTAGACATCATGGATGTATGTTCGTCAATTTATACTCATGATTTGTATTGTACTCAGGTGCATATGTAATACTAGTAGCATGTTTAGGAAGTTTCAAGATGATCTGATACTTAGCGATATAGCTGTAGAGATAGAAATCAAATATTTAAAGTACTGGTTTATTATTTTATTTCTTTATTATCTGGCTGCCTGTATGGATCCTAGAGTTAAGGTGAAAGGTGTAGAGAATATTTTGACATGTATATTTTTTTGCATTAACTAGGAAGACTAGCCAAAATGATTCATTCACGAGAAGTTGATTGAATTTTTACATACTATGATATTAGGTATCGTGGTAATATTAGTGAAGCTCTGAATACAGACATGAATATCATATTCGGAGACAATAATTTTTTCATTTGAGTAGCGAGGAGAAAATGATAAGGTGGACTGTCGAATATGAGCGAACTATCTTGGTACTTAGATACTGATTACTGCTCAATCTTATTATATTTCAATAATAAAAATTTTGATATTTTATAATGATGAAAATCATATGAATCCTCTAGTGTTGAGCATAGTATTAGAGTTTTTTTTTATAATGAATGTGATTTCGAATAGGAGATCTAGATTCTGGTCATGTATTGTTGATACATTAACATGTATGAAAGATTAGGATGATTAGAGCTTGAGCATCTATGATCGTGTTGAGACTATATCAAAAGTGAAAGAATTGATTGCCGATGATGATTCATGTGATATTGTTGACGATTTAATGAATGATGATGATATGATGGATTGAGACACTGATACTTATCTTAAATCATTTATAATCATATGCTATAATGTTGTTTGTTGATGATAATTTTCATTTTCATTTTTTTGGATTTATATTATATTTGTTTATTTTTTTTGTTATATTACTTTGAATTTGAGGTTTGATTTTTTCATCTTAATTTTTTGTGATATGTATTGATTTGTATTTATATTTTAATTTTATTAATTTAGACACAATTAGTTTTAAAATTTTAGTTATGTATTATACAATTTAATATTTTATTTAATTTAATAAAATAAAAAAAATTATACTTTATTTTAATTTAATAATTAACTATAAACAACTCGACATGGGTTCATCATATCTGTTGGTTGCGATGAAGTTGTGTCGGATTAGACACGATTACTGTATTGTGCCGTGCTTTGAACGGCCTGGTGACCCTGTTGGGCTATTTAAAACTAGGCTGGTCTGGCTCGGCTTGTTTGATACCTTTGGAGAAGTGATAATTTTTCTTAATATATTTTATTTGCTTTTAAAATATTTGATTGGAATGAATATTTCATCCAAATTGGATGTCAAAAAATACAATAGCTTGTCATTAGAGAGAAAAATCTATCTTGTTCTATCTAATTCAAAGTATGGAAACTCATGGTAACTTTTTGATTTCAACTTGTTGGAGCTTAACCGAAGTCAAAGTAACTAGTCAAATAAAAGTGTTTTTAATATCTTAAAGAAATTCTAAGTTTATTAATTTAATTTATATGTTTAAGCATGTGAAGAATAACATCTCAACAAATTTAGGTCATAATTAATAATATTGATAACATACTTGACTTTCACATATTTGGTATTTGAGGTGTTAAAAGGGAATTGTTAAGTCGACTCATCCCATTTTGTTATCTGGTTGATTTTTACTAGTGTATATGAAGTTTATAATAATTTTGATCATTTTGATCTTAGTTTTAGGATTCATACAAATTGCTAAGTGATAAAGTTATGAAATTGTTGTCTAATAATTTAAATATTTAATTTGCCCAAAAAAAAAGGTTGGGCTGGCTCAGCTTTGCCCTTTTTATATCTCCAATGAAAACTCTTTAAAAGTTTTAGAAATAAAATTTTTGTCCAAATTCTAATTCAAATTTATTTATTATGTTTTTACCAGCTTTACTATTTATGAAATCGTATATATTGTGTAGGTATCCAACATATAAATCCAATCATAAGTATTTGGAATTCTAATGATATTTTATATTAAGTTGGATTTATTTCTTTTTTAGTCCTATTGAATTATTTAAATCATAAAATTTTTGTTGTTTGCTAATTGTTGTAATATGTTTTAATGAATTTCGAATATATTTTAATGAGTGAAAAATTATTTTTTATTATAATAAGTTGAATTCTAATGATATCTTACACACGTTATTCAAAGGCGTTTTCCAGGCGCGCCTTGATGCGCGCCTCAGGGTGAGATGTGGGAAAAACGCCTTGAGGCGTCGGAAGAAAAATATAACATTATGAATCACTTCTCCAGTTTGAATCGATCGACCTTTGCGACGTCGGCAACCAGTTTGAATCATTTCTCCAGCGGCGATCTCGTCTCGGCTCCATCTCCAGGTATGTCTTCTCTCCCGATTTCCCCTTCTTCATCTTGATCAGTGTCGTCGACCTCCCGATCTGTGTCGTCGACCACCCCCCCGCGCGAGTTGCTCCCGATTTCTCCCTCCCACCTTTCTTTTTTTTGTTAAATAATTTAAAAGAGATTCATCCAATCTCTTTTCTTCTTATTTTTTTTTTATTTAAGGTTATTGGAGCTTCAGCTTTTAAATTTATCATCTTTAAAAAAAAAAAAAATTCAAACAGCCTTAAACAGCCTTCCGATTTTTTTTTAAATTCCTCTAAAAAAATATTGACTTTTTAAAATTTAAACCAATTAAATTCTTAATTTCATTTTTAAATTCCTCTAAAAAAATATTGGCTTTTTAAAATTTAAACCAATTAAATTCTGAATTTCATTTTTAAATTCCTTTCAATTATGTATTGTTATTATTTTTTAGTCAATTATATTGTTATATAGAAATGTGAATATTATTATTGATGTTTTTTTTAGAATGAGTTCCTCCAATTCAAAAAATTCAAGAAGAGATTTTGTGTGGAAATATGTTATTAAAGTTTCTGGGGAGCAATATTTGAGATGTAAATTTTGCAATCAAAGATGTGCGGGAGGAGTGAATAGACTCAAGCATCACTTAGCCGGAACTCATCATGGTATGAAACCGTGCCCCAAAGTTAGTGAAGATGTTAGATTGGAATGTAAAGAAGCATTGGCCTATTTTAAGGATTAAAAAATTAAAAGAAATGAATTGCTCCAAGAAATTGGTATGGGTCCAACTTCAATGCATGAGAGTGCTTTGTCCAAAACAATAGGTGCCTTAAGGAGTGAAAGTGAGAGTGGGAGTGGGGAACCCATTCCTAGGGGACCCATGGATAAATTTACCACTTCACAATATATTAATTAATTATATATTGTGAGGTTCAAAAAGCTTACGCCTCAACGCTTCGCCTCACAAATACAAAAATGCTTCACCTTACGCTTTCGTCTTTTAAAACTTTGATCTTACATATAAATTTAGTATAACATAATTATTTGAAATATTATTTAATGTGATATTATATATTTTATATTACTTAAAATATATTTGTTAGACTATTATTATATGGCTTTGGTATTATGAGGATGCAATATCTTTTTAAATTATAATATTTTTTATTTAGTTTTCAGTTATAGATAACATAGTGAACACTAATATATGTAAAAGGAATATTATCATTGCAAGTTCATATATCAGTCATTATTAATATTATTCAACTATATTTTCTACGCTCATGATTTATTAATTATATATCAAATTTATAATCTTTTAGAAAAATATTGACAAGTTCGATAAGGTTGTTATCTACTTGACACCACCGTTCTCATTTATTCAAGTTTGTGATTGATAATGCGAGTATAGCTCGCATAGTTGGATGATATATATATATATATATATATATATATATATATATATATATATATATATAAAAGTATGTATATACTCACACTTGGTAGATGATTAAATAATTATAGATTTGTAGCTAAGATAAAACTTATGGAAATTAGAGGAGCTCTCAAGAAAATGAATGCTAAAAATATCACGGGGCCTGATGGGCTTCTTTTTCAATTTGTAGTTATAAGGAAGAAATACATGATATTGTTAACTAAACTATTTAACAAGATTATGAGGATAAAAAAAGGTATTGGATGAATTAAAAAAAATATTATAATTTTTATTTATAAGAATATAGTATACACGCATGATTATAATAAATATTAAGGTACTAAACTAATGAGCTATATTATAAAAATTTGGGAAAAAATGATTTGAACATAGACAAAAAAGTAAAATAATAGTTTTAGAGAATCAATTTAGATTTATGTCAGGTAGATATATTATATAGATTATATACTTGGTCATAATTAATTGAGAAATACAAAAAAAATACGAAATACTTATGTATGATATTTAATAATTTGAAAAAAATTCATGATAGAATTTCAAGAGACATAACTTGGTGAGTAATATGTAAGAATATGATATCAAATATTTATATTAAACTAATTAATAACACGTATGAGAGAATGATATCTAGAATTAAATTTGTTCAAAATATTACTCAATAGTTTATAATAGGTATGAGACTACAACAAGAATTATTATTTAGTCCTTATTTTTTTTGGACTAATTATAGAAAAAATTGATAAAACATCTCTAAAAAGATATTCTTTGATGCATGTTATTTGCATATAATATATTTAAGTAATTAAAATTTTAAATATACAATATGTAAGTATGTTTGTTTATTAAATATGTAATATGTAAGTAGGATAATATTTATATATTTTTTTATCTTATCATGTTGTATCCGTATCTTATTTTTTTGAAATTTATCGTGTCCCCATTGTGTTGTATCCCTGTGTTCGTGTCTGTGCTTAGATAATTAGGAAGTGTGAGACTATTAAAATAAAAGAATAAAAAAGAACTGAGATAAGTTTATGAGATATTTGATAGAAATTATAAATAAAGAATGAAAAATAAAAGTTGAGAGTGAACATATTTTTCAGTAGAGTTTATTTAAAAAATATAATATATATTGTTGATGATAATAATTAAATTTATAATTTATATTAATATCAGTTTTCATGTTGACTTAGGGATTTTATGATATTTATGTTGAACATATTTTTCGTAATTTTAAGCAGAAGGCCTATACTAGCTATTCATTCTCTTATAAAGTAATAGTTGTTAATGATGAGTGTCACCAAACCTAAAGTGGATCCAAACTCAATGATCTCATGGTTAAGTTGAATTTGTCTAAAATTTAATGTGCCAGATTTTTTGGCATATTTTTTGGTCTCTCTTTAGGTGTTCAACCCAATTACTAGTTTTGTAATTATATATATATTTTTATAATATGTATACTATGCTAAATATTGTGACTCATCTAATATTTTTTTATTATATTAAAGTGTAAATTATATACATTTATCTTTGAAATTTTGGGGTTTTAGGTATCAATGGAGATGACTAAAAGACAAAATAGTTATTATTATATAAATAAAATAATTTAAAATATTAATTAATTTTTATTTAATTCACTCTTTTATTTTTTTATTAGAATTAATCAAGTTAATGTTTAAAGAATTAAAAATGAAAGGATATTGTCTTATTAATTTTTATATCTTAATGCTCTATATCTTTAACTCAATTATATAAAATTTTAAAAATGGGAGTATGTACGTGTGTACTTTGCAAAATTAAATTGAACCTACCAACAGAATAATTTCACAATTTTATTGTTCACTTGAGTCTAGACTGATCTACATCACTAAAAGGACTTTAACTTGATGTGCATAAATATAGTCCACTAAGCTTGGAAAAAATGATAAGATGAGATATCTTTAAGATGATTGTGAATATGTCTGCTAGTTGTTAGGTTGTATGAATTACTGAATGTATGATTTAGCAATGAGGTCATCTTGTATTTTCTCATTGAGAAAAAATAGTCTATATTTATATATTTCTCTGCTTCACTGAAAAAAAAAATAGTCCATAAAAGAATAATTAGAGAAGAAAATGGATGCATGATTTTCATAAGTTGTATCCAAAGTATGTAATGGTTATCATTCCCATGAACTCTATTTGTTTATTGCATTTTGAAATAATTTTTTATCTTTTATTTTTGTTAGATAAAATTATTTTCAAGAAAAATATAAAAATTTATTATATATATTTTTTTAGTATAAGTTACTGTCTAACTCAAATTTGAATATTAAGTTAACTATAAGTGGTCGTAAGTACAAGAAGATATCTTGGGGTCTAGAAATTTCTTCACATACCTTAATATTGGAAGAGGTATGGGTGAATATGTAGAGGAGAATCTATGTAATTTATTAGTTTGATTATATAACTTAAACTTGGTTTGGTAATAATTATATAACTTGAACTAATAAGAATATTTATTGGAGCATAATTTAATAGTCTAACATTCATAAGATTATGAAACAAATTATTTCATGGTGACAAGATAATAATTCTCTTAGAGTCCCCCACCATCCTTTGTTCATTTGGGCTTAGGATCGATGATGTAAGTATAACTCATATGTGGAAGACTCATATATATATATATATATATATATATATATATATATATATAGACATACACACACCCACATGCCCCACACATCCGTACACTCACACACATGTTAAGTTAAACTACCACATCAAATTAATAAAATTTAAAACAACTTAATGAACTCAATAACACAAAACAACTTCAATATTTAGAATTTTAACAATATACTTGAACATTCTTTATGTAATTGGAAGATTAATAATATAAACAAAGCAAAAGGATAAAAGATAATTTTCATGTTTAACTATTATATTTTCTTTATATGAGATATTTTAATGAAATATGAATTGTAATCTATCTATATTTATCTATATTTCTTAGAGATTTCTGAGAAATATAAATAGATAGATATAAATATATAGATTGATAAATTGACCGATAGATAGATAAACATATAGATTCATAGAGAGATAGATAGATTGACTAATAGACAGATAGATCTAGAGACTTATAGACATTTAAATAGATAGACAAATTGAAACATAGACATATAGAAAGATAGTTAGATTATTAAATAAATAATAGATAGATAAAAAAATGATATATTGACAAATATATAGATGGCAAATAGATAGATAGACAAATAGAAAATAAAAAAAAGACAAATTGATAGAAAGATAAATAAACAAGCAAATAGAAAGAAAGAAAGATAGACTTATAGACTAATAGATAGATGATAGACATATGGATAGATAGACTGATAGCCAAATAGATATATAGATAGAAAGTTAGTTAAATAGCCAAATAGATAGATAGACAGATTAATAGATAGATAGATAGAAAGATAAATAGAAAGACAAGTAGACTAATAGATAAATAAAGACAGATAGTCAGATAATAGTCAGATAGACATATTGATTGAAATACATATAGAAATATAGATAGATAAAGAAATATATAGATAAAAAAATAGACAGATAGTCAGATAGACATATAAATAGATAGATACATATATAGATTGACAGAAAGACAGATAAATATATCAATAGATATATAGATAGACAATTAGTTAGATATACCTATAAAAAGATAGATAAAAAAATTGATAGATAGACAAAAAGATAGATAGGTAGATAGCCATATAGGAAAATATAGTGATAGACAAATACTCAGATAGATAGATATTCTAATAGATAGATATTCAGATAGACATATAGATAGAAAGACAAACACTTATATAAATAGATAGATAGATAGATATATACATATAGGTAGATTAGTAGACAAAAAATAGATAGATTGCATGATCATATGTTTTCTCAGAAATCTCTGAGAAATATAGATAGACAATATCTAGATAGATATTTCATTGGATGATCATATTTATCTATATTTCTCAGAGATAAATAGACACATAGATTGATTGACTTATAGATAGATATATATATATATATATACACACACAAATAGAAATATAGATAGATAAATATAAATATATAGATTGATAATATATATAGATAGATTGCATGATCATATTTATCTAGATAGATAAATAAAAATATAGATAGATAGATATAAATATATAGATTGATAAATTGACCGATAGATAGATAAACATATAGATTCATAGAGAGATTGATAGATAGATAGATTGACTAATAGACAGATAGATCTAGAGACTTATAGACATTTAAATAGATAGACAAATTGAAACATAGACATATAGAAAGATAGTTAGATTATTAAATAAATAATAGATAGATAAAAAAATGATATATTGACAAATATATAGATGGCAAATAGATAGATAGACAAATAGAAAATAAAAAAAAAGACAAATTGATAGAAAGATAAATAAACAAGCAAATAGAAAGAAAGAAAGATAGACTTATAGACTAATAGATAGATGATAGACATATGGATAGATAGACTGATAGTCAAATAGATATATAGATAGAAAGTTAGATAAATAGCCAAATAGATAGATAGACAGATTAATAGATAGATAGATAGAAAGATAAATAGAAAGACAAGTAGACTAATAGATAAATACCTAGATAGAAAGAAAAAAAGATAGATAAATTGATATATAGTTATATAGACTAATAAATTAATAGATATACAAACAAATAGATGGATAAATAGATAGATAGATAGATAGAGAGATTTATAGATATATATATATATATATATATATATATATATATATATATAGAAATAGAGATAGATCGATAGATAGATAGATATTTTTATAGGGAGAGAGAGAGAGAGATTGATAGATACATAGATAGACTGATAGATCGATATGCATATAGACAAATAGATAGTTAGGCATATAGATAATAGTCAGATAGACATATTGATTGAAATACATATAGAAATATTGATAGATAAAGAAATATATATATAAAAAAATAGACAGATAGTCAGATAGACATATAAATAGATAGATACATATATAGATTGACAGAAAGACAGATAAATATATCAATAGATATATAGATAGACAATTAGTTAGATATACCTATAAAAAGATAGATAAAAAAATTGATAGATAGACAAAAAGATAGATAGGTAGATAGTCATATAGGAAAATATAGTGATATACAGATACTCAGATAGATAGATATTCTAATAGATATATATTCAGATAGACATATAGATAGAAAGACAAACACTTATATAAATAGATAAATAGATAGATAGATATATACATATAGGTAGATTAGTAGACAAAAAATAGATAGATTGCATGATCATATGTTTTATATGAGATATTTTTTGAAGAATGATCGGAAGATTAATATCAGAGAGATTGATTGCATGATCATATGTTTTCTCAGAAATCTCTAATCTACTCTGATCAAATTTTGTGTATGTCTCATTCTTCTAATATAAATTTTAAGTTTTGAGTGATATAATTTTTTCATCTCCAATTTATTAAAAGTTAAAAGTCAAATAGATTCATGGACTATTTGGTCGTTTGGATTTGATTGATATTTCTTATTCTGGCAAACCTCTCTCTCTTTAGAAGTGACATGATTTGTACCTACAAACTAACATGCTTACATATAACAAATAAGTGACTCTTCTACTTGGATCGCCAAATGAGACTGTAAATTTGTAAAGAAAAATAATGTGTCTAAATCATCTTCTGGATTTTTAGTTTTCTTAGGCTCGCTAAAGAATGAGTTTTATTCAAAGAAGATAATGTAAATATTCATTAATAATCTATCAGATTTTGGTCACTAATACAGTAGTTTCCCACTTAAGTACACAACTTGAACGTGTGGGGTTTGTGCGTACCTAGCTGATAGGTGTGTACTTAAGGTTTGTCATAATAATTCATGATATATTCAATTCATAAATCTTCAACCTTCAAAGCCAATCATAAGAAAATGCCAAATGACAATTCATGACATGTTAAACTTAATCTTGAACCCTCAAAGCCAAACATAAGAAACTGAAAAATGCCAAATGAGAATTCACATGTTCAATTCATAAATCTTGGATCCTAAATTTTCTTGAAAATATTGTGGTCTTAACTGGGATGTGTACTTTAACAGGTGCGTAATTAAGTGGGAGGCTATTGTACTTGTATCTTTTTTGGCTATTTGATTAATTAAGAAAGATACATTTGAATGTTTTATTTATCATTGAATTCTTTTTAAAGATGAGATCCTGAATAAATTATGCACACTCAAAAACTGTGAGATAATAATAATCATTTTCTAGGTAGAAAGATATGAAATAACACATGATGAGAATAAATTAAAGAAGATGTTTAGTTGATAAGATTATTTATGATTAGTAGCTCATCTTCCTAAGGGAATTTTAAAATATTTTTATTAAATAATTTTATTTTGTGGGGATATATCAACATAAGAAATTTGATATAGGATTATGTGATTAGTATAATAATTAATAAGTGACAAATTTATCTGGCATATATTCGAACACATCACTCATAATTTTTTATATGTTTTTTAAATTATTGTTTAATTTTTTTATGAAATAATAAAAAATAAAAAAATATTTGTGATATAAAATGAAAAATAATTAAAAATTTTATGTAATCATCAATAAATATAATAAAATATTAAAATTTTTATTAATTATAATATTTATTAGGTTCTTATATATTTGCGTATATCTGTTTGAATGAGTCTTGACTCCTATTAGTCTGGCAGGTAGATTATATTATGTTCTCTTCACCTAATATTTATTTATAGTATCTTTATTATAAATATATCTCTAACACAATGTATAGTTTTCTTAATCTAATCAGTTCTTTGAAGCTAAGTTGGGAATGTATAAGTAATATATCAATTGTACTTAAATATTTCATATAATTTTTTATTGTAGAAGAAAAAACATATGATCTACCATGCTAAAACTCAAATGAAGTCTTTATTAAAGTCTTTCATTACTATAAAGAAATATTAGTTGGAGTAAATAATATTAGAATTAAATTGTTTTGAAAGAAATTTGCAACAAAACTAAATGATATCATAATCAATGATCTTTAGAGGCTTGTCTCTAACTACTATGATACTAAATAAATAATAAAAAAATCATAAAAAGAAAATCATTACCTATAATGTGAGTATCGACTCTTAAGTCAATAATTCATTAGTTTGAAGCGGTAGGACAAGTTATATGACTAGTAATAACTGAAGATTAGAAAGAGTATATTGTCTTAAAAATGAGTTTTGTGTACTCTCTACTCAGTGTAATGATGGAGAAACTCTTGGAATTTTAAAATGATTTCATAAGTCAATATGTCTCTTTTAATATTTTATAGTAATTTTGATCTTATCTCTGAAATAATTTCAAATATTTTTTTTGATGTCATTTTTTGCTATAATATGTGCATTGTTGAAAGAATATTATGTATTTGTATATTGATATTATATTATTGCACTCTCGTTTCTTGCTTGTCTATTGTTGTGCTTTGTGTATGATTATAGTGCACAATGCATACTATTGTAAAAATTTATTGGGCAGGATGCACATTAGACTTTAGGGTAGAATTGGGTTGTTGTGTGTCTTATGGAATAATTTTTTTGGATATTGTTTTGTGCTACTATACGCAAAATATGTTTGATGTGTGCATCACTTATGGCATCTATTGGACACCTATTGTACATCTAGATTTTATAATAAGCTTACTTTGTTATAATGTCGAATTAAAGTCACAAAATATACAAAATCATTGTATAAGAGGTCATTTGGATATAGACAACTCATATATTGGATGTTCATATCCGTAATGAAACAAATGAAAAATAATGAAAAATAAAAAAAATTATAAACAATAAGATTAAATTGTAATAATTATGCTATTTAAATTATAAAAAATGATACAATAACGACATGAAATATAAAAGAAAATATAATTGAAGCATCTTTACATAATAAGCACTATAATATGTATTCAAATAAAATGGGCATGAAAAAATAAGACAACAAAATAATGTTAAAAAAATTAAATTTTGAATTTTAAAAAATGTTATTTATACAAAATAAATTTTTAAAAAGTAGAAATTGTATATTCATTATTGCATAACTTGAATAATTATAATAATGTGAATGTTATTTTCTCTTCTAAGTTGTTCCACCTAGCCATTAGGAAATTCAAATACATATTTATTTTTAATAATCAAAAATTATCACTTTTGTAAGAAATATTTTTTTTTGAATAATTAAATAATAAATTCATCAATATTATATCTTTTTATTAATTTTGTTGTTTGGTATATTTGGATATTTATTTATTTTTCTAAATATTCTTTTGTTATATGTCAAGTAATAATTTATTTTTTTCAATGTTTAGCACTTCAATTTTGTGCATATTAGGATGATTGATGCTTATCTTAAATTATCCATTCATTTTAATTATAAGTTGAAAGCTAAAATATTTGATTATTTATTTATTTTTGGATGCACAACTTTTTTTATTTAAATTGTCTAGCTAACTATCTCTAGGTTATATATAATATTTAAATGATATTTTTGATATTCCATAACATTCATAAATTTCTTGATTAAACACTATTTTTGCTTATAGATGTTCCTTTTGGTAATTTTCTTTTATATTCATTTTTTCAGCATGTATTTTTTATTTCAAAAGCCTGATTCTGCATATATTTAAATGATTTATCTTTTACTTAGATTGGTTTCTTTATTATATCTAACATAAAAATAAAAGGGTAAATTATGTTTTGGGGCACTCACCCAAAAAGTAATTAAAAAAAAAAAAAACCTAAAATTTTATATTTAATAAAAAATATTCCAAAATATAAAATGCTTATATTTTGTTGTGCCGAAAATCATAAACCTGATTTTGCCCCAGCATGACTTTTTTTTAATCGCAGTTTTAAATTCAAAACTGCTTGTCTAATTTGAAAAGCTTTTTTGATTTTTTTTTTTAATCTAAAACTTATATATATATTTGTAGAAATGTTTACACACACACACACACACACACACACACACACACACATGTAAACTCCCTGATGTGTCACATGTGGTGATAAAATTATGTTTCTGATTTTTAGTGCATCAAAACATATGATGTACTTTTTGTTAAATATTAAATTTTTTAGTTTTTTTTTTTGTAATTATTTGTTCATGCGTGCACCAAAATATAATTTACCCAAAATATAAACTAAAATTTTAATCTTTTACCATTGAAAAAATTTAAATACATAAAAGAACTTGTTTTCTTTATAATATATTTATATTGTATTTTTTTTTTTTTGGAAATTTTAGATTGTTAAATAAAAGTAACAAATATGATGATTTAATCAGAGGAATGATATAGAATAATAGCATTGTATATTATATTAATAATAAATATTTATTTAATAATGGATGTTCATCATTAAATAATTGTTTGCAATATAATTGTTAGTTCTTGAATCACTAAATACCAAATTTCTTGTAGTGTTAGCAATAATTTTATAGAAAAGTTTGGTGTATTTCTTTCTAGAAATATAATTGTGTTAGTGAGTTATTTTTTGATCACTCTTATGTATTTTAGTCTAAGATCACATAGTTATGCCGAGATAATTTAGTTGAACGTCTTATATGAATAATAAAATTTCTCCAATGGTCAAGTCAAGTTTGTATAAGTCAACTTTTTTTTTTCATCGTCAACTAGTCATGATAGTGAAAATAGATATCTTAGTTTTTCTCTGTCTTGAAACGATAATGTTAGATTGATTTACATTTTGATACAAGACAACTGATGTTGAGAAAATTTGCTGGCTCTGTTTTTACATCCTCAACATAAATTGGTGATTTTTACAATATCATGTAGATATAATACCACAATTAGTTTTTTTCATTTTTAAGACAACTCTTTCTAAGTTAATCTCAATTACAATCAGCTCAATGTCTAGTTTTGTTGTTTGGAAAAACTTTGCATAAATAATGTTCTCATCTTAATTCATCTGTCTATAACTTTTCGACCATTAGCCATATGGTGGTGTGAGTTTGTGCAATCTCAACCAGACAAACTGCCAAGCAATCATTCGAGGGTAGTCAATTCTACTCACAAACGTGTAATGAAGTCTACGTGGAGACTTGATTTTCCAAACCAAGATTGTTCTGAACTTGCAAACACATTCAATATTATTTTGAAATTTCTCCACTTATCCACCCCATCTTGTTCTCCACACATTCTCTCCATGTCACTTACTTCTATTGTGAATCACTTAAATATGGTAAAATGCAAAGTATATTGCTTTTTATAGCCGGTGCTATATATCAATTAAAATAAAAATAAAGTAAAATATGTCAAACAAAAATAAATACACAAAATAGAGTATAACTATAACTATAACAACATTTAAGAAATAATCAGTGTCAATCTTCAACATCCTAATGCAAATAAAATTAATCTTCATATGTAAATTTAAAATCTATGATAAAACTAAAATAACAATTTCTAATACTAAAAATGTTAGGATTCAATTACATTTCTAAGATATTAAGCTAGTTTTATGAGTCATGATATTGTTGAAGAAGGAATCAAGCTAGAGAAAGTCTTCTTTATGGCTTGATTTTTAAAACTTATTTGCAAAATTTTATTTTTAACATTTTAAGTTAAAATAACCCTTAAAATGTGCCGTATATATGAGCAGCATTTCAATAATAGTTGAACAAATAATTGCAAATTCTGAAGCTTTCAGAGATTTGTTAATTTTGTGCTTCGTTCAGGGAGTTTGTTGATATGGAAAACAAGTCGGACATGAAACGTTTGTTATTTCTAATCTTGTGCTTGATGATCCTTTTTTGCAGCTTTTTCTCATTTCTAATTTCATTCCATATTAAAATGCTCAAATATTTGAACAGAGTTTATGGTCATCTCATGACTATACAACTAAATTTTAAATGATGTCAATGATGAATCACTTTTATTCATGCGTTCCATTGATTATTGTTGTTTTTGATATACTGTTGACTCGGTGATTTTTGTTTAAGCATGTGTAAGTAATGTTAGGATGCAAATTTTGTCTTTTTTTATTGTTTTCGGCTGATGTATGAATTTCTCTGATTATATTATATTTTGGCAGGAATCTGTTCCTAATATTTGCTTGGCTTGTTTATTTAATATTTGCTAGAACTTTTTGTTAGGATCCTTATTTCAGAATGACACGGGATGTTGCACCTCGGATGGGATATCACAAGCCTGCATTAATCGAATCTTCATTTTTCCCTGCATTACAGGTAATGTCCAATGTTGCCTGATTGTGTAAAATGGAATCATGGACACCATCGAGTCTCCATTACTCGCATATCAATATATGTTTAATTATCTTTTTTTAAAGTTACGTTGCTGATACTTAAGTCTAATGTTTTTGAATAGTCTCATTATTTAGTTATTCAAGGACTTTCATACTTAAGTTGAAAATTTATCTGGTTTATAGGGATTATCAACTTACTTTTCAATAATATGTATGTTTATCTTTGTCATTGTGATACCTTATGTCTGATATCCATTTTGCTTGCTTGACAAATACATTGGTTTCTCTATGGTATTTTGTATGTATATTAGAAAGAAATTTTCTCTATTCAAGTCTTTTCAGATTTTGTTAAGTTTTTTTTTCCTTATTATTTCTAGTGTATTTTATTGCATGTAAAGTTTTAAGTCTTCTTAACTTATTTTAAGTTTTTTTTGTAAATATATCCTATTTTCTTATTCGAAATTCATAATATGCTTTTTTTGAATATTTGTTCTGTCTCTCTAATATTTTTTTTTAATTATTTTTAGCGATCATGCCTTGATGTAATGATAAGTATATTTTCTCCAAGGTTAATAAGTTTGGGGTTTGAGATTCATCTAATACAATATCTCTGATTAGTGGGTATAAGTCCGTGGTAATGTTAATTTCTCACAAACCTTGTTATAAGCATAAGCTTTGTGTATTAGTTGTGATTTTTTTTTGTTAGTTAATTTTTCTTTACTATCAATATTCTTACTATTAATCATCATTAATTATCTAAATACATTTTCGATATAATTGATAGTGGTTGTTTAAATTTCAGTTCTTGTATGTTTTGTTAATAATTTCATTTTCACATAAATTTAACTTGTTCGTATTTTCTCATTATTTTCATCTAAAATTTAAATGATTTTTCTTTTTTTTTGACATCTATGAATTTTTTAATATAAATATTTTGTAATGGAAGATATGTGTATGTATTTATATTGTATTCTCATCACATGTTCAACATATGTATGATTATTTTTTTTCTTATTTTATTTTTCATAGGTATGATTCATATATATTTTATTATTTTATTATTTTATGATTTTTATATGATTTCTCTCATATGTTCATTTCAACATATTTTTCTTTGTTATGACTATCTCATAATTATTATATTTTATAATAATCAAATATTATGAATCATAGAGTGTAATTGGATAAAACAATCATCTCTTAATTTTTTTTAAGCTAGTAATTATTTATTAATCACAATTTTTATTATTTTTTTAATTATATATATATATATAATAATAATAATAATAATAATAATTTAATTATTATTAATTAAATATCATTAGTTTTTAAAAATATTACTTTGAAATCTTGATATTTTAAATCTTAATTAATATTTTTTCTGATTTAAATTTTAAATTATATATTGTATCTTTATTGATCAGGGCTATAATTTGTGAATAACATATTTTGAATACTTATTTTTGAATATATTATGTGTGCTTATTTAAGATATGAAGAGATATGAGCTTGAAATTGGTCCATTGACACTGAGATGTTCTTTCTGAGGTTATAAATTCATTTGATATTATTTTTCATATAAAGAAAATATTCATTGTAACATAATTGTGAATATTTCTAATCATAACTATTAAATCAAAAGAGAATTTTGTCTCTAAATAATTAATAGATAACTGAATTATGTAGTAATTTTATTGTTTTTTCTAATTTGATAACGATTGGATTTTATTATTATTGTTTTTTTTTTTTTGGATTTCTTTTTTATTTTATCTAGAGTAAACATTGTTTTTGTTGTAGTTAAACTAAACATAAAACTAAATTTATTCTCTGATATTATGATTAAACTTGAAATTCTTCTTTCTATAATTTTATTTTAAAGTTTTATTACATAATATTAATTTTGTTTATCAATAATTTGAATATTGTTGAATATTAATTTTGTTATCAATAATTTGAATATTGTTGAATATAATTTATGTTTTTATAAATTAACATTGCTAAATTATATCTTAGTAAGTATGATATTTGTTAGTAAGATCCTATTAAATAATATAGTTTATTATTGATTCTTAATTTTTATTACATATTTTTATTCCTGATATTATAATTCTTTATAATTTAATTATTGATTATTTTTTTATTTTTATTTTTTGAATTTTTTTTTTGTACCAACAATCTGGTCAAGCGCATTTTTTAAATTGCAAAGCAATATTACTCAAATAACTTTCATTTCATATTGAGTAGGTTTTCAAAAAATAATTTTTTTAAAATAATTTTGTTTTGTGATAATTTTTTATTTTTTTCTTTTTTATTATATCTAACATATAATAACTTTCTATTTTACATTTCTTTGTTTAGATTAATTTAACAAAATGTTTTTTTTTTTTTACTAAATAATATTCATAATAATTATTATTAGTGAAGGGTTATTTTGATTATTTGGGATCAACATTCTTTACTACAAAATCTTTCATATATATCATTATATATTTCTCTGTCTCTCCGATTACTTTGTTACTCAGCACATGAGATTTCTTGTTCATAGTAATTTGTTATTGTTAAGGGTTTGTCATGTTCATGCGAGAGAGAGAAAACAGAGCTTTGTAAAATTTTTTTTATCATATTCTCAAAATGAAAATATCACACATATATACTAAGAATGAGGTAGCTCAAAAGTTGGTTCTTCAATACCAATAAAAAAAATCAAAAAAACTTCAATAAAAACAAAAATAACTAAAACCTCAATGGGGTGCATTGAGGTTTAGTTTTTTTTTTTTTTTTTTGTTGTAGTTTTTTTACATATTCTTTGTGGAGGAGAAAATATGTTTGTGCTTTTCTAATTATTTTTGTGAAAATATATATAATTTGTTTGGTAGTTGGTATATTAGTGTAACTTATAAAATCCTATTTGATATTCTCTGTTATGGTTTATATTTTGTATGTATTTTATATTTTAATCTTGTATTCTTTTTATGGCAATATACTATCCGTAAGTTGTCATAATTATTTTCGTTAATAATAATAAAGCATTTGATGTATGATGTAAGCTAGAGTACCAATACCCGTGGGTCGTATCCTATGACATATTTATCCCTAGGTGTGCGAATGTGTGAGAGAGGTTGTAAATCATAAGGGAGAGGGTGTATTTATTGGGTGTCAATACCAGTCTATATGATTTGGATTATTACAACTCATAATCTTTGCATCCTAATTTTCGTGTGCATCTATATCATCATTCAAATTCAGCTATCAAATTTTATATTTAAGTATCATTAATAAAATGTCTCAGTCTTTTAAATAATAATTTATTTCAATAATATTTGGTCGCAATGTACTCCGCACATCCCATTGTGTGAATCATAAAGCTAATTAATTGGTTATGTGCATTGATGTCCAATATGTGGAAGCCACAAGAGTGTTGCAAAAATTATGGTGACATTAAGTTGAACTTGGCAGAAATTCATTTTTCAAGCATTTCTAAATTTGATAAAAATATTACTTCTATTAATTTAATTTCATATAAGTTTAACTTTAGGAATTAAGGTTTGATAGAAATCCTAAGAAATTGATTTTTGAGTAGAAACTAGGGGTTTGTGCAATAATCCTAATTTGGTGTAGTTTAATCTTGGACTGTGAGTATGAAGATTATTGTCATAATAGAAATATAAGTATGAGAGTCTCAATTTAGTTCATACATTTCATGAAGATGAGTCAAATTTGAAATAATTATTGAATATTATTTTTAGAGATGAGACTAA
Source organism: Sapria himalayana (assembly GCA_029783825.1). NCBI lineage: Eukaryota > Viridiplantae > Streptophyta > Magnoliopsida > Malpighiales > Rafflesiaceae > Sapria > Sapria himalayana. The sequence continues at coordinate 422,049 of JAREIK010002378.1, read as the reverse complement.
TAGCTTTATGTACTAGTGAGAAATTCATATTGATTATTAGAGTCATCTAATAATTCGCTTATTATTCATATGCCGTAATACATATATTTATTATAAAAAAAAATATATGGTTCATTTCTAAGGTAATATCAATTTTTTTTTCAAGTATCACTTTTTCTTTCACTTATTTTTATTTTAAAAATTTGAATTATTGATATAAGAATAAAATTCATATGATTGATAATCGTATTTTATTTATCATATTTTTTTATTTTGAAAATATTATAATAGCTAATGACAAATACTTGAAAATTATTGAGTATTATATTATTTAATTTTAATCTTTGTTATTTTATTATATTTTGTTTATTTATGATGGTCATGTTTGTTTATTTTATATGAGATATATTTTAGGCAATCAACTTTTTTTTTTGCTTTTAAATCTATGAGTGTTTGTTTGTAGAATTGAGAGATTTTGTTGAAAATTTTTTTTTAAGATAAAGCAGTGGGTATTAATTTTTTTTTAATGGTATTATTTTGTTCTAGATATTTGAATGCATTAAATTATTTACTTATGCATTCTCAACATGATTATTTATTATTAATTAAGTTGGAAATAATTAATCTTAATTTTAAGAGTATTTTGATTATATAGTATGAGTATGCAAGTTAGAAAAACACATCAAGTTTTATATTCTATGTACCAGTCTGATTTTAATAAAGACTCATCTGATTTGATATATTTAAATAAATGAGAAACTAATAGAGCAACAACAAGAACAAATTTTTTGTATTTGATCATTTTTATTAATGATTACTCAAAATATATATGAATATATATTTTTTTGTGATATATTAAATGTATTTTTTATTTTTTAGATATTTAATAAAATAATAAAAAAATAATTTAATAAAAATTAAAAAAATAACTATATTAGAATATATATCAAATATATATATTACTTATTATATTGATCATAAGATTATACACTAAATTTTTTATGATAAGACATTTAAACATAATGATATTTTTGTAAAGAAAAATATATTTGATTGAGATGATTTGGATATTATTAATTAGAAAAGTATGCTCCCAAATATTTTTAATCAGCAATGATTTTAATTGCAATGTACATCAAATAAATATTCTCTTATGTTATTTCTTAATGTATACCTTTTTAGGTAATATATCATGAAAGAAATTATTTAGCTTGTATCATTAAGTTTTTAAAAGTATTTATTTTATTCTCAATTACTATCAAAGATAAGATATGTCGACAACTAGAATTTTGAGATGTCTTCCTTAAATACTCAGGGAATTAAAAAAAATAAGTATTTTTTAAAAATTATAAAAAATTAGTAGGATTTATACTTAAATTTCTTTTTAACGAGCCTAACAAAAGTTATAGTCCGAAAATCACACTGAAATTCATTATTGTATCCTATATCACTTGTAGTCTAGTCAGAACTACTTGTTATTAAAGAGATATTAATTAGTTATGTCTGAACATGTTGATACTCAATATGATGCTATTATCATAGAATATTCATATCTATTAATAAGTATAAATCATTTTAATTATAAAGAGAGAATTATTAGGAATGAATATATTGCTCAAGCCTAAATGATATAATAATATATGAGTCTTTCTTAGTTCAAACTCATTTTGAGGTAGGAATTGAGAGATTTTACTAGCTAATATTCATAGAGTATTCATATCTATACAAGGAGAGAGGGATACACTGAAACTACTCACACTAAAAAAAAAGTCTTTCAATGAGATAAATTATCATCTAGTTAGCTAATATGATTTTGATTTTTCGATTACTCTCTGGAATAAGGTGATGAGATATATTTAGCACTTGAATTTATAAGTTGTCGTATTCTTATTTTGTTTTTGTTTTATTTTTTATTCTTTAAATATGATGATGTTAAAATATTTGTGTCTTATTTTGAGATATTATCTTATCTAGGATGATAACAAATCATGATAGAAGTGATGTATATAATTCACTCTAATGAGGCTTAAAAACTAATCTCATGATATTCAAGAATATTTGTTTTTGGTTGAATTTGAGTGTTAACCGAGAAGACACGTCCGGATGAAAATATATAGACTATTTTAAGATGAGTCTTGTTGTGGATGATATTTAATAGTTTGAAGCCATCAACGAGAACTTTATTATGAGATTTTACTGCTTAAAGAAATGATGTGTTGTTTGTATGGGTTAAACAACTTATTACATAATTTTGTTTGTTTTTATGGAAGAACCATGATGCAAAAATTATATTATTGTTTGGATGTATGAATGACATTATGATTAGGGAAAATGAGGTGTTGGATATCACATAATTTAAAGAATATTTTTAGGCACAATTTTAAATGAAGGTCATTGAGAGACACAATACTTTCTTAGTATAAAAATAACTTATTTTATAAGGTTTGTGCACTTAATATTCTTATGGAAGCTGAATTTTTTTGTTGGGTTATTGTAAATATTCTTATTGATTTATATACTAATTTTATTTCCAATAGAACCCTTCTAATTAAATTATACTAGAAGAAATAATAATTATCTAATCATAATCAAACTAAATATGACATATGTATTTAGTATAATTAATTATTTTTTAGTTTTTTTTAATAGGTTCACATTGATGTAACTATTCATATATTGAGATATGTGAAGATGTATCTAGGACTTTATATGTTTATTTTGATGGATTTCTTTTAGGGATAATGAATATTTATACCTAATCGAGTTCTCTTATTCAATTTGGGCTCCATCATATATCAAGAGAAGATCTTTGATAAGTTTTTATTTTTTTTCTTGAAAATAATATTGTCTCTTATAAAAATAAGGGATACATAATTATTTTAAGATTCAATATAGGAGTAGAGTTCATAATGTTGATAATAGTAATCTATGAGTAATTTTGATACGACAAATCCAACATTTTACAATAGGACAAGACATATGAGGTGAATTGCTTAGAGAAGATTCAGAATGAGATTATTGTTATAATAAATTCAGATATATAAAAGATTACAAATATCTTGAAAAATATTTTGGAGATATTTCAACTTATATTTCTCTTTCCAAAGCTTGATATTTTAGATTTTTATATATCACCTTGAAATGGAGTATTATAATATGTGTGTGTGTTTGTTTATGTTTATGTTTATATTTTTTATGTGAGTATCTAACCTGTAAGTTATCCTGATTATTATCGATGATTATATAAGTGTATCTGATGTATGATATTATTCAGATTGTGTGATTATGATTTTTAAGTTATAAAATTTTAACATTTTAACATATAAAATAATAATCAATATCAATATATTTTGTCAACTCACGAAATACTAGATTGATAATAATATATTAAGTTGTCTGACTATTACATTAAAATATCTTTAGTCTCTAGAATTTTAGATCAAGTTTCTCCAAGTTTTTTGATGTCAAAACTATTTATTATATTTTTGCACTTAGTTTGGAAATAATTGTTAGTCACATATTTTCTAGGAGATAATTATTTCTAAGAAAAATAGAAAATTGATGATGGAAATAACGACATGACTCAAGCACACGCAAATGCTTGGGAATGAGCCCATGCTAGCTAGGCATGTGCACGACTTGACTAATAGCTTAGTGGTGTCTAACATAAGTTATATGTATGACACAAGCTTGTGGCTAGGGTGGGTATGGACATGATACATAGTCATGGCTAGGGAGGGCATGGACATGATACATAGTCATGGCTAGGGAGGGCATGGACATGATACTTAGTCATGGCTAGGGAGGGCATGATCATGATACATAGTCATGGCTAGGGAGGGCATGGTCATGGTACATAGTGGTGTCTAGGTTGGATACATGCACGACATGTTCCCTTGGCTTGTGTTCAACCATGGCTTGAGTTTGTGGATCATGCCTATCTATCATTACATGAGTTTGTGGCTCATGCTCAGGCTTGGGTTATCCACCATTAGAAGTAAAATGCTTAGGGTTGGGTTATTCAAGTTTGAACTTGAAATTTGGTTAGGCATAACCATTTAAATCATAATTATTATTATGTTTATTTCAATTTGTTTTTGATTATCAGTTGTGTTCATTTTTCTATATATGAATACTAATCATGAAGTTTTTTTTTTGACCTTAATATATTGATTTTCATGATTTAAATCAAGTAAATGATGTAGTGGGGTTATAGGGTTGTCATGACATTCTAATTTGTTTCTTGGATATATTATAAATCAAATACAAAATATAGTAAAATATTAAAATCATATCACAGTTATTAGAATGTGGATCAAAATGTTAAACAATCTTGTAAAATTGATGTTATGCCAAAGATCTGTCATATTATTATTGTTTTTAGTATAGTATGTAAAATTCCATGTTACTTCAATATATAGTATAAATTTTCTAGATTTTAATTTTTGTTCTTAATAATATTAGTGGAGCTTAGTTGCCATTTGCTTGAGTGACATATCTACAATATTGTATTCCTAATTTTTATTAATGACTTAACTTTTAATATTTTTATGACTTGCATACTTTTGATATGAGAACTTTCTTATTTGATCCTAAAATTTTATTCAAATATAAATTATTGGCGCTCACATTGCATGTCTTATTATCAAATATAATTGAAATTATTTTATCATGGATGCTATTGGTATGAAAGATATCTATAATATAGTTGATTTTATATAATTTCTGCATTGTAATTAACATCCAATATTTCATACTTAATTATTATTTTTGTTTGAATTTCATTTTGTAAGTCTAGATAAACATAGTCTCACCGAAATGCCTTTTATGTTCTTTACAATATATATCGAAGAGAGAGAAAATAAAAGTATTGAGTTACTAATTTTACTAATTTGAGTGATTCCAATTTTGTTATATAATTTAATTAAGAGGATATTATATTTTAGGGTAAGCTATTAAAATATTTATCATTAAGGTTATAAAATATTAATATTTAATGAGAATGACATGAGATTTGAAGAGACAAAAATGCTCCTCCTAAATATGCAATTTACTATGGTGATTGTGTACTAGTTTTCAGGGACTTTCAGTACTTGTCCGCTTAAACATATGAGTACCCACTTTTATCGTGATATGTGGAGTTCGTGTTTGAGATGAAGATAAAATATATAAATGAGTGCAATAATTGGGGTGCAATATTCTCTGATCATGTTGTATTGTGGTAATTACATGCAAAATGATTGTTATTTCACAGCTAAACTGCACACTGATGTGTAGTTTCTGCACGTGAATGCCAAATGCGTGAAATCACTTTAGTAACCAAAGTTGTCATTGTCATCTAATTTTATAAATTATTTCACAAATAACAGAACATTAAATCATTGATTGTATGAGCAATATTCAATGCTTATTTCTAGTAAAGCATAGACATATGTGTTAAACAGGTTGTGTCATGTCTAGGAGTTTTCACATAGGTCATCCACTATGATATTTATTATAATTGAATGCATTGAACCAAAGCAAACAATATTTGGTGGGTGGTGTGAGCCCTTTTATAATAAGTAATAATCTATTGACATATATGACAGACTAATTTAATATTTATTATATGGATCATGAAATTATATATCAAATTTTCTGTGTCAACAAACCTTAATAGAATGAAATAGTTAAAAGAAAAATAAATATCTGATTAAGATGATTCGCATACTTATACTTAAAAGTGTTTCAAAATATTTTGGTGAATTTTAATTATATTTTATCTAATCAATTGAATTTTCTTTTATGTTATTTCTTATCTTTACCTTTTTTTTTGTTTTAGCTTGTTCTTCAAAATGAGATAAGTTGATATTTAAGACATTGTGATATATATTTTTTAGATATTTTAGTACACAATAAGAGTATAAGTATTTTTTTAACAAAGATTATTATGATTTTAGTGAATGCATATGTTATATTTTTTTAACTATGATTCTTTTCTTAATAAGTTTAGTAAAAGTATTAATCTAGACATCACACTCGAATCATTATCTTTACTTGGTATTCTCTATGATATTTCTCTCATATAATTATCATATTTATTAATAAATTAGATTGAATATAGTCAGGAGAGATTGATGTTTTCCTAGTAGAAGGATCTTATTCAGATCTAGATAACATGCTAGTATAAGGGTATGCATCAGTACAAATTAATATTGAGTTATAACTAGCAAATTTAATCATCTTTGATTTAAATTGATACTATGAGAGAGAGAAATATGCCCAATCTTTTCATACTAAAGATTAACTTACTGAGTAGTTAGATGATTTTGTAATTAATTTCTTTGATCTTGATCGCTCAATTGCTTACTATAGGGAACTTATGAGATATATTTAGTATTTAATTTTATAAGTTTTATCATATTTTTATCTTTTTTTTTATGGTACTAGGATACATAAATTTCTTTTGGGAATATTATCTCAACAAGGATAGTACACTTATTTAATAGGATATGTGAACTATTATAAAGATTTTTGGTAAGTTTGTAATTGGTTGCAGTAGGGTACATTCACTATGAATATAGCTCAAAATATGAATTTTATCTTATTATGAGACTTGTAATAAGGTAATACACTCAGATATTTAGTGTAAACTACTAAGATACTTACAAGTTGTCAAGATAATTCAATTACATATAATCTTATCTCATTAAAACTAAGTCTCTCAATACACTACCTATTCTAATAGTTGAATTGGATTCTCTTCCCAATACAATATAAATAATCAATATAATTTAAGTGCTAGCTATTTAAATATAGTCTTTATTTCTTGATCAACATTGTAATTAGAATGTCCGTCAGTGATAGTATCTTCTTTTAGATTGGGCAGTACCATTTACTATTTTAGTAAAATACGGGGGCCGGGGGGCATTGCCTACTCATGGTGACAATTTTGAGTGAGGTCACATCCTAAGGTGATGATGAAGAAAGATAAGTGAGGTCACATCCTAAGGTGAACATCCATTTTACCCATTGTTGCTCAATGCAAATTTTGGTGTGCAGATAGATTTTAAGTAGCAAAGAATAATTGATCATTTCATTCGAATACATTTTGCTAATGTATTGTACAAGGTCATGCAATAGATTGAGTGAGATAGATTGGCACAAATGTACTTGATGTGTTTTATAAGTTAACTAGATAAAATATAAAAGATGTGAGGTTTTCTCGAGAGGTGTATGAGATGAATTGGAATGATTCTTCTTGAGTTCATACATGTTGATCCAATTGAGTTTTGGAAATTTGGCACAATCATGGATTTAACACTAACCTAGGGTTTTGGCTGATTTTATATAAATTGGCTGAGGTTTGGAGTCATTCTTCTGATGAGATTACGATATAGTGAAACTTATTCAAAATTGAGCCAATGTTTGACATTTTGTGAAGGTGGAATTTATGATGATTTGTTGATGCGGTGTCAAATAGATTGTATCATTGTATTGAAATTTTTGGCTTGTGACACCTTGCACGTGCCTAGTTCGTCATGCCATGTTTTTTAGAACCAGATGTGGTGGTTCATTGTACACAGTTATGTTGTATGGTTTGAGATAGTTTGATAGTGTTTATCTAGAGGCAACTGACATGAGAGGCTGTCTGTGGTAATTACACACACACACTTGCATGGTTGCAGCTTTTTTGTAAAAGTGAGGTAAATATTTCAATTTTTAGTGATGATGTGTGGCTCTAGATGGAGAACATGGACATGAACATTGCAATTGATATGGTTTTATGTTATTCACAAGCAAACATTAAAGTTTAATGTTGTAAGAAGAAAGCACATGCTTGTAATATGATACAGCATTTGTAGTAATTGGGTTAGGTCAAGTCAAATAATCGCTCATCATGGAACTATGTTTTGGATTGCAGTTCTGAATCTGATGTCTACAGATGTGAAAATATCACCCTGGTTCTTGTTAAAATGAGGTAAAACTCAACATGATGAACTGACACTCCATGCTAAATATATGTTCAATAACAAATAGCAAACTAAAAATATATTTTTTGCAGTCTCATAACTCGTAACCTTTGCGAAAAAAATTGCTCTTGATTTTGGGGAGCTGATGGAAATTTGTTGTTTTTTTTTTTTCATTAAAGTAGAAAAATTGTTTACATCTCACATGTTACTCATGCCATTGTTATTAATGCTGTTGGATTTTATTGGAAACATCTCATTCATTGTTTTATGGGTAATTTGGATAATTTCAGGGTGAGGCTGGAAAAATGTCAGCAAGTGATCCAAATTCTGCTATATATGTAACAGATCATGCAAAGGAAATACAAAAAAAGGCAATAGTGGGCTTAATTTATTTTTCCTGTTGATTCATTGTTGAAGTTTGTGTGGAGGAAAAACTAATTTTTTTTTTTTTTCATTTAGATGTGTCAAATGAGCAGTGTCTGGTCGGCACAATCCATTTTTCCATGCCTGGCACGACACGGTTTGTAGCATGGCAGCTCAGCACGCCCATTTGGCCTGCCAGCTGAGCTGTCTGGGTCATGCTGAATCATGTGGGGTCATGTTGGGTCGTACTAAATTCACCATGGCCGAGCTCCAGGAACTGCTCTAACTCAATCTAGCCTGGGTGAGGTTCAGCCTAGCCTAGTTCATTGCCAGCTAGCTTGGGTTGGCTAGCCTGGCCAGAACCGGCTCACATGGGCTGACATGCTGTGTTCTGCAGTGCTGCATCTTTTGTGGCATTTGGTTCAGAAACCCTTCTCCGACACGGCACGATCTGTGCTATGGGGCTGGCCCGGTACTATTCTATGCAGTGTTCCAGCTCTGCTGGGTCATCCCACTGGCCAGTTTTTGCGGGCATTGCATGCTGCACCTTGGCTGCTCGTCCATTTGGTCGCCTATTTGGCTCTATCTTCATTTTATATATATATATATATATGTTTTTTGCACTTTTTCTTTTTTGTTGCCACAACACTAAAAACTCAATCTCTGAAAATGATGTTGTAATTCATTTTCTGATCATGTCTTAGTCTGTAGATGGGTAGGTTAGTTGAATAAGAGCAGAGGTGGTCCGAGGAGGCCTTTTTGTCTGCTAGCTGTGTATTATGCACAATGGTAGTAAAATTCAGTTAAAGATAATCATTAACTTTCTCTAACTGTTGTTCAGCTCTATTGGAACTAATATAATTTTTTCCTAGTGCAGGAAACAGCATGCATACCAACAACCAAGTGTGTTTATATGTAAATTATGTACACATTTGTAATCTTTGTCGTAACATGCCTTCATACCTGTAGGTAAATAAACATGCATTTTCTGGTGGCCAGGACACAGTGGAGAGACACCGGCAACTTGGAGCAAACCTTGAGGTGCTCAATTTATTTATTATTTCTATTTCAATGTCAAGTGAACAAATTGTCTTAATTGGAAAAAAAAAAGTACCGTTCTTGTCTGTTGGATGGTTAGGTTCAAACCTTTGAGATGTATATTATATACCAGTGCGTGTGATGCATTAAAAAAGCATTGTATATGTATTCAATTTTTTGAATGTTGCACGCATAAGAACACTGAATATTTACTAGTGAAAAATTATTTCAACTATATAGTAATAACATGTATGTATTATCTCACTCTAGAATTAGTACATAGATATCTCGAATAATATGATTGAGCTGAAAATCTACTGTGTTTTTTGTGTTTTTTCATTAAGATATTTGGTTGAATGGAAATTGACTTCTATTTGTTATATTTGTTAATGAAAAATTAGTGTAAATATATTGTGTCTAGCAGTCTAGCCACTTAGTTGTATATGTTGAACAATTAGGTCACATAAATAAATAAATTTATCAGCTTAATCCAAAAAATAACATATATGTGAATCACTTATATAATGGACAACCTGATTATGTCAACACATATCTTAAGCGCTCCTATCAAAATATTAAAAAAAAATCAAAGGGAAAAAAAGAAAAACAAAAAAAAAAGCTGAAAATTGTAATATTCTCTTCAAATAGGTACGTAAAAGTCTATGACACCAAACTTGAAATAGAGAGATAAATTCATGCATCTTAAGGGTTTTGTGAAAATGTTCATTGGCTACTCTAATATTTGAAAGTATGTTGCTACATGATCCCATTGAATGTATGCTTCAATGGGTCACGTGTCCCACACAGGTCCATGGTATGACCTGCAATCATGTCTCGTGACACGACATTTCTTGAATAATGTTTGGAAATAGTGTGGGCTAGCTTGTGGCACGGCTTGGACCATACTAGGCTAGGGTTCCTAGTTGCTGTCATGGGGTGGCATGGCACACTATACATGGAACACATTTATATAATGGACAAACTGATTAGAGCATTCAACATGTTAGGTGCTACTATCAAATCATAAAAGAAATCAAAAAGAAAGAAATAACAAAAATATTATTATAAACTATAATAATCATTGTGGATATTTACAAAATTTTTATCATAAAAATGTATATCTAAAATGATACATAAGCTTTGATATTATATTTTGCTTATCTTTTGAATTAGAAATGATTTTATTTTATTTTTATGGAATATAAGATTTTTTTATAAGAAAATATAGTATTTATAATTGATATTTTGTCAATGTTTTAATTGATTTAAATTTTTGATTATAATAATTTCGAGGAAGGGGCTGACATGCGCCAGCGAAAGAAAAGAGAAAAAAAGATTCTTAATCATAAAAAATCATGATTGAAAAATATATTAATCATTTATATTGTTTATCATAGCCCACATGTCGAGTGCTCCTATATAATGGAAATAAAAAAGTATCAACAAAAAAAAAAAGAAAATATGACTTAGCGTCACTATCTCTCTCAAGCTAGTGTATACATCTCATAAGCATCTAGCTTAAAAGAGAGGAAAATAATTCATAAATATCAAAGAGTATGTATGATTATATATGCAATCTATTTGCTCATAGGTATATCGGCAATGAATATTGAATAATATTGGATTTTTTATCATATGAAGTGATAATATGATAATTAATTTTAGTATATTTTATCTGCTTGTTGAATATTGAGTTGACAGTAATGTGCCGAGTTGAATGGTTGTCATAGTTAAAGCTCATTGGTCTTTGAATTGGTAGATAAAGTTCATCAAATAAGTGACTAATATTATAAAGTTCATATTTAACTGATGTCATAACTATGTACTCTATCTTCACACTAAACTTTGAAATAAATATTTCTCTTATTTTATATGCAAGTGAGATTGTCTCTAAGAAAATATAAGAATTTGTGATTAACCTCTTTTTGTGATTGTTGTGAGCCAATTAGAATCTATATATATCTATATCTATTTATGTTCTTGATTTATAAATGAAATTTCATGTTTTAAAAGTTTTCATATATTTGAATATTTTGAAAATTGTGCCCCATATGAATTTGTCTGAAAAAAATCAAGAACTTGTAGGTAATATCTTGCCTCATAACTATAAAATAATTTAATTTTTTTTAATTATCTTATATTTAATAGAATTAATTGGTGAATAAATGTTTCAATAAAAATTTTTTTATCTAAATCAAGTGGTAAATAAATAAGTGCACATCCTGACAACCAAGGCTAGATAAAATATCAAATGCATATATGCTTTGATAAAGATAGATCATATTTCGTGAATATTCGATTTTAATACCTAGAAAATGTTTTAGATATTCTAAATCATTTGTCCAAAATATAGTGTTTAGAAATAATTTCCATTAAGATATACTTAACTTATCATTTATCATAATTATAATATTATTGACATATATTACTAATATTCCAACAACCAAAGTGCTCATGGGGCACACCTAAAGCACAAGCGTCATACAGAACAACAAAAATGCTTTGCTTGTGGTGAGATATGATCATTTTCGAAAGATATTGGAGGCGATAGAAAAAGTTTGCCCTGCTCAGGTGCACCTTGTCTAGGTGCGCCTTGCCTCATCTAACAAGCTATCACAACTCATTCTTGGAATGAGCTATCACCACTCGTGCTTAGAACGAGCTGTTGTAGTTTTTGCTTGGAATGATCTAACACATCTCATTCTAGGAACGAGGTCGGGTAGCTCATTGTTGGAATGATCTCAAGCAACTTATTTGTGGAATGAGCTCGAACAAGTCATTGGTAGAGTGAGCTCGAGTAACTCATTTCTGTACACACACATACATTTATGTATGTATATGTATATTCATCTATATGCATATTTATTTACATTTATATGCATGTGTATATTTGTATATAGGTATGCATATATATATATATATATGCATATACTATACACAAATACACGTATATGGATATGTATATATATATGTATGCATATGTTTATACATATATATGCATGTGTATATACATGTACATAGATGTGTATATATGTGTGTGTGTATACACACACGTTCATATATATATATATATACATTCATACTTGTTTATATCCATATACATGTATATATTTGTATATTAGGCACACACACACATGTATATATATATATATATCTTATGCACACTTACATGTAGATAGATAGATATATGTGGGTGTGTGCATATGTTTATACATATATATATGCTTGTGTGTGCATATGTTTATACATATATGTATGTGTATGTACAAATACATACATGTGTATACACTCACACACACACATGTGTGTGTGTGTACATATATATATATATATGTGTATAGCTATATACATATGTATAATATATGTATGTTCATATATATGTATATGTATGTACATATATATATATACATATAGATATAATATCCATACCTTTACATATATGTGTACATAACTATATATAAATATGTCTTTATCCATTACAGTACATATATGTATATAAATATGTTTATATCCATAACTATATATATATATATATATTATATTTTTAAAATTTTATTATTTTACTTAGAATTTTGAATACTTGTGTTATTGGAATATATATTAATGATATTTTTTTTATGTCTGATATATTAAATTTACTTATATTTAATTAATATAAAAAAAATAAATAGATACTATTTTTTGTGAAATATTTAATTTATATACATATTAGATTGAGTGCACCTAAAAATAACCTGTTCCGAATCAATCTCATCTATAAGAATTAAATCAATATTTTGTTTCCATTGTAGATTTTGTTCTCTCAATCTAATGTTATACCTTACATACACTAGTGCATTCAATATTTGATGTTCTAGTCTATTTTTTTGTGTGTATTTATATTAGAGGTGTCAAACGGGCCGGCCCGGCCCGGCACGATAAAAAAACGTGCCCGGGCCCGTGCCGGGCCCGGGCGAACAAACCACGTGCCGGGCCGTGCCTGGCACGAGCCGAGCCGTGCCTGGCACGAGCCGAGCCGTGCCTGGCACGAGCCGAGCCGTGCCTGGCACGAGCCGAGCCGTGCCTGGCACGAGCCGAGCCGTGCCTGGCCCGGCACGGCACGCCGGCCCGCGTGCCTGCGTCGTGACTCGTGACCCAACCGGGCCCCGCCCCCGGTAAAAAGACCGCGGGTCGGGTCCAAACAGACCCAACCCGCCCTGCCCCGCCTGCCCTGCCTTGCCGTGCGCCCGTGCCCGAGCGGGCCGGCACGGCACGGCCTTGCCGTGCCCACGGGCCGTGCCGTGCCCGAATTTAAAAAACCGTGCCGTGCCGGGCACGGCACGGTAGCACGGCTGGGCACGTGAAAAACGGGCCGTGCCGTGCTGGGCCGGCCCGTTTGACACCTCTAATTTATATATAATGAAATAAAGAAAATTACGTGTTAGAATAAAATAAAGTTCTCTAATATTAAAATAAATTTATATATATATATATATATAAAGATTTTTGAAAATAAAAATATTGTCGATTTAAATGTGTTCCAATTTATTTCATATCCCGAAGCTCTACAAGTAAGGCTAAGGACTCGAATATCAAATTTCTATAACTTTAGTTTTGAACCCCCAAAATATATCCACCAACTTATATGATTTCTTAATGTTCGAGAATTAATTGTAATACGACTTTCAAGTTTATATATTACTTGATCAAATGAGTCCAATTGAATATTAGCTTTTAATCTTTCTCGATAATCTAACATTCTATCCATGCATTTAAATAATATTTTTCTCACTTCATCAAAATTAGAGATTTTATCCTCATACCACAATTAATGATTAAGATAGTAACTTGTTGCATGTAAATGTCGATGAAGTTGCAAAGTTCATCTTGCATCAAATTTTCTCTAAAGTGGGCCATATTTTTTTTATGCTTCTACAATTAAATGTAATCTTCTCTTTAGTAGAATTCATCAGCTCTAATTATAATTCATGGTTGTTTTTCCTTTGAATTAACCGCTCTCAAGACACAAACTAATGTAACAGTGGTCTTAATGCAAAAAACAAAACTGTGGTCTAATATTTGGATTAAACAATACTATATTTCGAGCTTTCACACATTCTACTTTTTTAGTCCATTTACTTGAACACCAATTTTCTAAGTAGACCATTGCTATAAGATATTGCTTTTACTTTTAGAATAAAGGCTTTGGAGATTAAGAAATGAAGTTGTAAATCGTGTAATTATTAGACTAAGTTCATGATTTTTTGTAAATATTTTTATTAAGTTAAGAATCCAAGTATGATCATATATGAACTTCACTATTTGCCTAGCTCGAGTAAGTGTAGTATCATGAATATTTAATTTTTTAATATTTTCCAACATCAAATCAATATAATGTGCAGTACAAGGAGTCCACCATAATTTTTTCTTTTTTTTCAATATTTCATCAAACATTCACATAATTAGAAGCATTATTAGTGATGTCTTGCATAATATTCTTCTTAATTTTTTTAACCATATCATCAAAATATTTGAACATCAATTCTCCATTTTTTATTTTATCAAAAGTATCAATTGATTTTATAAATCAAGTGTCAGCATTACTATTTACCAAAAAATTAATAATACACTATTCTTTTCATCTGTTTAATTATTTGACATAATTGAATATCAATATTATTTCTAAGTTTTTTTGTGATCATTCATAATGATACTTAGGTGATTAATCTCTTCCTTTAGAATCCATGTCCTCAATTCGTCCATAGATGGAGACTTAAATTCTGGCCCAAAATTTGTAAATGTATCTATCATAAGAATCCTATAGAATCATTCATAATGCTGAATGAGAGATCTTTTGAATAAATAAATTTATCCATTTTTCTATATACTTTATTTTTTTCTTCTTGTTTTTACTTTGAATTTTAATTACATTGATGAGTTTGTGAAATAATAAATTTATTCATTAGTCCCTTAGGAATAGGCTTTCCACTCTCACTCGCTAAGATATCTTTTGTTTTGGACAATACACTCTTATTCATTAAAGTTGGACCCATATTAATTTCTCAGAGTAATTTATTTTTTTTTCATTTTTTGATCTTAAAAATTGGTTAATATCTTTTTGCGTTTCAATCTAATATCTTCATTAACTTTGAGACAGTTTCATACCATGATGAGTTCTAGTTAAGTAATGCTTGAGTATATTTAATCCTCTTTCATATTTTTAATTCAAAATTTATATCTTAAATATTGTTTTTCGGAAATTTTAATAACATATTTCCTCAAAAACTTTTCTTGATTTTTTTGAATTGAAGAGCCTCATTTTAAAAAAAATACCAATAATAATATTCAGTTATTTAAATTTTTATATAACAATAAAATTGATTAAAAAATAATAACATGACATAATTGAAAGGAATTTAAAAATTTAAATGAGAATTTAAATTACTTAAATTGATTATGAATACTTATGTATATTATATGAGTATTCATATATATTTTTTGGGATGATGCTATTTTGTTCATAAATTATTTGAATTGTTTATCTATACCTTAACTATATATACGATTATATATTGATTATATACAAAATTATGTATCTATAATTCTATATATCATTATCTACAAAACTATTTATATTTTATTTTTAAAATTTTATTATTTTACTTTGGAATTTTGAATACTTATGTTGTTGGAATATATATTAATGATATATATTTTTTTATTTTTGATATATTATATTTAATTATATTTTATTAATAATAAAAAATATAGATACTATTTTTTGTGAAATATTTAATATATATATATATATATATTAGATTGAGTGCTTCTAAAAAAGTATGCTCCGAATCAATTTTCTCTATCAGAATTGGATCAACATTTTGTTTTCATTGTAAATTTTATTCTCTCAATCTAGTGTTATACCTTACACACACTAAATCATTCAATTTTTGACGTTTAAGTCTATTTTTTTGTATGTATTTATAAATAATGAAATAAAGAAAATTGTGTTAAAATAAAATAAAGTTCTCTAGCATTAAAATAAAAAAATATGTATAAAGATTTATAAAAATAAAAATATTATCGATTCAAATGTATTCTAGTTTTTTTCACATCCCAAAGCACTACAAGTAATACTAAGGACTCGAATAGCGAATTTTTGTAATTCTGGTGTTGAACTCCCAAAATGCATCCACTGACTTGTAGGATTTCTTAATGTTCGAGAATCAATGGTAATGTGATTCCCAAATTTATCCATTGTTTGGTTAAATGAGTCCAAATGAATGTCAGCTTTTAATTTTTTTTAATAATCTAATATTTTATCTATGTATTCAAATAATTCTTTTCTCACCTCATCAACATTAGAGAACTTATCCCCATACCACAATTAATGATTAAGATAGTAACCTGTTGCATGTAAAGGTCGATGAAGTTGCCAAGTTCATTTTGCATCAATTTTTTTTCAAATTGGACTATATTTTTTTTACGCCCCTATAATTAAATGCAATATTTTCTTTAGCAGAATTCATCTGCTCTAAATATAATTCATGATTGTTTTTTTTTTGAATCAATCTCTCTAGATACAAACTAATGAAACAATGATATTAATGCAAAAAACAATATGTGGCCAATATTTGGATCAAATAATACCATGTTTCGAGCTTTCACATCTTCTATTGTTTTGGCCTATTTGCTTAAATATTATTTTTTTGAAGAGAACATTGCTATAAGATCTTGTTTTTACTTATAAAATAAAAGCTTTGGAGATTAAAAAATAAAGTAGCAAACCATGTAATTACTGGACGAAGAAGTTCATGATTTTTTGTAAATGTTTTCATCAAGCTAAGAACCTAAGTATGATCATATATGAACTTTACTATTTGCCTAGCTCGAGCAAGTGTATTATCATGAATATTTAATTTTTCATTATTTTTCAACATCAAATCAATACAATGTGCAACACAAGAAGTTCATCATAAATTTTTTTTTTCATAAGTCTTATTCCTGCATTCACATAATTAGAAATTTTCTTAGTGATGTCTTGCTCTTGCATAACATTCTTCTCGATTTTTTCAACTATGTCATCAAGATAATTGAACATTAATTTTTTATTTTTTATTTTTTATTTTATCAGAAGTATCAATTTATTTCATAAATCAAGTGCCAGCATTACTATTTATCAAAAAATTGATAACACACCTATTCTTTTCATCTGTTTAACCATTTGACATAATTGAATATCCATATTATTTTTAAGTTTTTTTGTGATCTTTTATAATGATACTTATGTCATTAATCTCTTCTTTTAGAATTCATGTCTTTAATTCGTCCATAGATGGAGACTTAAACTTGGGCCCAAAATTTATCTATCATAAGAATCTAATAGAATCATTCACAATGTTGAATGGAAGATCTTTTGAATAAATAAATTTATTAATTTTTGTACATTCTTTATTTTTTTTTTTATTTTCACCTTGAATTTTAAATACTTTGATGAGTTTGTGAAATAATAAATTTATTCATGGGTCCTCTAGGAATAAGTTTTTTACTTCCATTTCCAATCCCACTCACTCTCACTCATTAAAATATCTTTTGTTTTGTACAATATACTCTCATTCAATGAAGTTAGACACATTAATTTCATTGAGTAATTTATTTCTTTTCATTTTTTGATCCTTAAAATTGGTCAATATCTTTTTGTGTTCTAATCTAATATCTTCATTAACTTTGAGCTATAGTTTCATACCATGATGAGTTCTAGATAAGTAATGCTTGACTATATTCAACTATCTTGCATATTTTTAATTCAAAATTTACATCTCAAATATTACGTTTCGGAACTTTTAATAACATATTTCCTCAAAAACTTTTCTTGATTTTTTTGAATTGGAGGAACTCATTTTGAAATAAATATCAATAATAATATTCAGTTATTCACATTTCTATATAACAATAAAATTGACTAAAAAATAATAACAAGAGGTAATTAAAAGGAATTTAAAAATGTAAATATTTATTTTATTTTACTTTAATTGATTATGAATGCTAATTTATATTTATATGAGTATTTATATATATTTTTTAGGATGATGCTATTTTATTCATAAATTATTTGAATTATTTATCTATATCTTAACTATATATATGACTATATATTAAATATATACAAAATTATATATCTATAATCCTATATATCATTATTTTTTATATTATATATAGACATAACCACATATTTAACTATATATAATTATTTATAATTATATACAATATACATTAATATACAATTATCTTCATTTCTATATATATTATATGTATAATTATTTGAATACTTGTATGTTTTACTATATATAACTAATTATAATTATATGTATAACTATATATAATTATTTAACTATATATATTTATATTTAAAATTATAAATATTATTTCTATAATTTAAGTTTAACATATATAACTATATTTTAAAAAATACATGTAATCATTTATATTAAGCTGGATAAGTATTTATAACTATATATACTCTTACAATGTATAATTTTATATATAAAAAATTTAAAATATTTTATGGAGTAGTGTCGTAAAAATTGATATTATATGGCATGAGCCTTGGATTATATGGAGCAGTGTCGAAAAACCAAGAATTATATGGCGTGGACATTGGATTACATGGAGCAGTATCGAAGGGTTGAGAATTTTGAGCTAGGAGCATTGGCGTCAAATATTTTGAGCAGTGTTGAAAAATCGATCAACACTATTTAGGGTTTACGGAAATTTTTTTTTTATTTTTTTGAAGATACCCCATAAGCGTACGCCTTCTTTTTCGAGGCGTGAAAGGCACATTTCAAACTCGCCTCGAAATACCTCACAGAAGAAGGTGTACGCCTATCTTGTGCATCATCTTTTTTAATGCATCTCGAGGCATTTGCGCATGCCTCACCATGATTCATTTTACATTTTTTAAAACACTGATTCTAATGAGGTGAAAATTATTTTTAAATCAATGTACACTATTATATTTATTATGTGAGATGTACATCTAATATTTTAAAACTTACCTAAGAAATTATTTATAATTGTTTTAATAAAAATACTTAGTGATATTATTATTTGTTGCGTTATCAATTATAATTCTAAATATTTTATTTTGTATCTTGTATTTTTTAAAGATCTTTAATAATCACTTATGTGACTAAACAATCATGAAAATGTAAAATCTTACAAAATCCAAATATTTTTTTTGTTTTTATTTAGAATTAATAAAATGAGTGGATGCATATTTGAATACATTGCCACTGTGACTAGGCTAAATATTTGGATATATGGAGATCTTTTTATTGTGATCTAAGGTCATTAATTAATAATTATTTTTTAATTTTATAATTTTTTATTTTGTTATTTTTATTGATCGACTTAAAGATTTTATAATAAATAGACTGTATGTATGTGTGTATAGGGTTGTGCCGGAATTACATGACTCATTTATGTGTGACCCAGTCATGCCACAATGTCTAGCACAACCCGTTAGGCACACATTAGTGTTGGCTTGTCTGACTATGCCATGTTGGTGCATGTCGGTTCGTGCTAGAATCGAATCGTGTCAAGTTTGAACTTTTGGTATTGGGTTTATTTCGGGCAAAAAATAAAAATTCAAATAAAATATAAAATATAATTATTTTTATTTTTTAAATATTTATTAAAAATATTACACTTCAAAAAATTAAAATAAACTAAATAATTAAAAAATATCTGACATCCATAATCATGTTTGACTCAAATTAAAATTCAATTCTATTTCATAATCAAAATCAGAATATGATTCATATATTGATACACATTTATAACGTACAATAGCTAATAGTGCATAAATTATAATGTCGTAAACAAATGGCCGAAATAAAAAACAATGATAATATAGTATGATTTAAAAAAAATCAAAAATTATAAGACTACACAAGTTATCAATTGGTATCTATGGTATGGTTGTGCGGGTGTAGATGTAAATCATCATCATTATATACTCGTCTGGAAGTATTATTAGTAGTAGTCTCAATATCTTTGAGTTGTATGTCTAATGAATCATCATTCAATATTATCTCTTGATCCTTATCTTGAATATCTAATTTTGAATATTTTTAGTTATTTATGTATGCAATTGTCTCTATGATATTTAGTCATAATATTGATCTTCTATTGAAAATAATATTGGTTATTACAGAAAAAAATAAACTTTAATGCTTCATTATATTTTGGAGGGATTAATAGATCACGTGTCATCATAGATAATATATATTAAATGGATTTATATGATTTTCATATTAGTATAATATTTAAATTATTATTATCGAATAATATCAAGACAATTCAATATTATTCGATAGACTACCGCGTAATTTGTTCATAGCTAACTAAATAGAGAAGTTATTATTTTCAAGTATGATATCTATGTATGTACTCATAGTCTGACTATAACTACTTTAGTATCTTATTATATAAATAATTTAGTTAATTTTTTGTGAATGAAATTGTAAGGTTGGTGTTCATGGTTTATGTACATAGATATGTATGTCAAAATATTTTTAACTTCTTTCATTTTAATATTAAGATCCGTGTTACTAATTAATTTACATCTCAATAAAAATATATACTAAATGCATAATAGCTCTATACTTACTAAATATGTTACTAATTCCTAATAGTATAGGCAAAAATAAAAATTATTTTTCCTACATTAAAAAAATACTATATAGGTTACTGACATTGCGTGTGTGTTTGAGTGCAATGTAAGTGGTGATGGTGTACACAAATGAAAACATATTCATTATGTTATAATAAATGTTTAGGAATTTCATAAAAAAAATTTTTATGATTGAGTTGGAATCATCAATAATAAGGTTGTCATTCTTATTATTGGCATAATTGAATATAATATGTTGGTGGTTAACATATGAATTCATAAAAAAAATTAGGGTTTCGGCGCGCGCCGTTGTGCCGCCGCAATGCTGAAACCTTAATTTAAAAAAAATTGGGGTAACTAGGCTCGTGCCGAGGTATCGTGCTGGGCTAGGTACGACACGAGGTCCGGTTGGCCTTTGCACAGCACGGGACGGCATGATCGGTGCTGTGGACCAGCACGGCACTGCACTGCACGGGTATGGGAAATTCCAGTGCCGTGCTTCGTGCTAGATCGGGCTAGCCCGGCCCGGTTGACACCTCTAGATCAAACTTGAAAGACTTCAATGATTAGTTATGTTTGTCTAATATTTAATGCATCATGTTTTTGGTGTATTTATTGCATATTTATGAAAGATGCGCTTGAAGCACACCTAAAGCTCAGGCGCCACCACTCATAGTGAAAATTGCTTGTTTTATGTGAGGTGCATGGGTGTGAGGTGCCATAATTGGTCAATATTTCCGTGCTTATAATGATATCATTATAAGCACAAAAGAATCATTGGAGATTATTTCGTTTGTGTAATTTTTCAAATTGTGTATGTATCACACAATAAACTTAATAATATAAATTGACTTAAAACTTAATAATACAAAATTTAACCCATTAATATTTAAACACATAAAATCATTTCAAGGAACACATATTTTTCTAACACATACAAAAATTGGCATCTATGCATGAAAAATACATATATAAAATAATGCAAATTAAAAGTGTGATTTATGCACTTAAAAAGTGGATATAAAACATCATATTTTAGATGATGCATCTAAAAAGCATCAACGGACTTGCAGATCTCAAGTCGTGCCTTGCCTTGAACGACATGGTTACTGTACTGGGCCGTGCCAGGCACGGCACGGTGGCCTGATCGGGCGTCAAAAAAATGCCCTGATCAGCCTAGCCAAACCCGTTTCGCACCTATAGTGTCTCCATATCAGGTAGTTGTGAGGATCGCCGACTTTGCCAGGATAAATTGATCCTGCTCATCTGAAAAACGCATGCATTTTCCCCATCGTCTCCGCCACAAAAGAAACTCAAAATACTCGTAGTATGTAGGTGTTTTACTACTACAAAAGAGTGACGTTATTTCCACTTCTCGAAATCAGCGCTTAGTTGCCATAACCTCGTCTTTGGTACCATGTTGAAGTGGATCTAAAATTTACTTGGGAAAGGCTATTAGAAAGAGACATGAAGAAAAGATAAGCATGGAGGAAAAATGTTAAAATGTTAAGTATCTATGTTTTTTTTTTATTTTGACTTTAATTTCATCTTTTGCTCTTCTTTTTTTCTCATTTGTAGACTTGGTTTCATATTTTTGACATTAATTTTTTTTGACTTTAGATGATATGATGACAATTGTCTTCAAATCATTTATATAAAGAATGAAAACATGTAATGAAAATAAGGTTGTGCAATACAAAAATTTTTTTCTTCTCTTGTTTTCTTTTCTCTCGGTGCGATTTCATTTTTATTTTTCTTTTGTTTTTAATGCACTAAGCAACACCTTCCAACAACTGGTATCAGAGGAAGTCGAACAACGATGGTACCATTTTGGCACTAGTTTAAGCACAATTTTGGCATCACTTTAACATAACTTTCGTATCAAATCAATTTGTCCGATCATCACCATGACATCTTCTACTTCAACATCGTATCAACTCATTGCTATCTTCAACGGAGAGAATTATGATTTCTGAAGCATAAAAATGAAAATTATTTTACAAGTTTTTGATTTGTGGGATGTAGTAGAAAATAATATTTCAAAATCTATAAAGCCAGCTCAAAAGGAAGAGCTGACTATGAAAATCTCATCCACCATAATCACAACTTTTGAAACTCATCATCGACAATATGCCTGATGAAAGAAAGATAAAAGAAAGATACATACGTACTTACCAAATTTTATATAGTTGTCATCAACTCCATATTATCAAAAATCATTAACTCTACTTAAGCAAAACAACCATGAGAAATGCCGAGAGATGAATTTCAAGGTAATATCAAAGTTCGGGCAATATGGATTTAAAATATTAGAAGAGACTTTAAAAATCTCATAATGAAAGAAGGAGAAAGTATCAAATATTTTTTTTCTAGAGTAATTGAAGTTGTAAATCAAAAGAAGACATACGGAGATACCATCACAGGTCAAATGGTTGTATAGAAAATATTATTTTCTCTTATTGAAAAATTTAATTCTGTGGTAAGCATTATTAAAGCGTTAAAAGATCTCTCAATACTTTTTATCATTGAGCTTGTCGGTTTCCTACAAACTTATGAGCAAAGAATTTTCCGGCTAAACGAGTCTTCCATCGAAGGTAGAGATGTCAAATTGGAAGGGCCGGCCCTGCCTATTTTTTTCAGGCCCAACCGGGCTGGCATGTCGTGCCAAGCAGGGCATGCTACCGTATCGTGCCTGGCATGGCATGGCCCTTAGCTCGGAATTCATCTGGGTTTGGGCTAGGTCGGATCCGGTCAGACCTTTTAAAAAAAATAGAGTTCAGGTCATCGTTGCGTTATATCTCCGTCGGGCATCTTTTTGTGCGTGGTCACCCGTGCCGTGCCACGTGCAAGGTGCATGTGCCATGCATGGTACGGCACATTGACCGAATACCCTTGGCACGACACAACTAGAGGTGTCAACCGGGCCGGCACGAGGCACGACATGGAAAATTGCCGTGCCCGGCGAGGCACGGGCCGTGCCGTGCCTGACTTGGCACGATTCGGCCCGTGGCACGACACACCGGCACGGGTTCATCCCGTGCCGACTGTCCCCCGTGATCGCCCCACGCCCCTCCCTCAAAAAAGACCACGGGTCGGGTCTGATTGGACCCGACCCGTGGTCCCACGAGGCCCGAACCGACCCAAATTCCTACTCCCCCCCTCCAACAGGAAAAAAAATAATAAAAAATTAAATTTTAAGCCGTTGGATCTCGCCTCCAACGGCACTCTTGATTCTGCCCCCTAAAAAATTCAAAAAAAATTACTCTTTTTTAAAAAAATTATTATCTTTATTCTATAAATTTTATTCCTCTCTCTTTAACATTTATGTTTTTCATAAACATAAATTCACTCAAATCGTTCAATTTCTCTCTCAAAAAGCTTGTTTCTCTCTCTCGGGACTCGGGATTTTGGCATTTGGCTTGGATTTTTGGAAATCTCAACTTGAGTTTTGAACATTAGAGCTTGACTGTAGTGCACCGTGCACGTGACCGACCTCACTGCTTTTACCGGGTAATTTATTTTACGTTTTTTTAAGTCTCTCTTTAGTTTATCTCTCTAGACCAAAATTAGAAAAAATTAAAATCAGTCTTATAGTCTCTATTAAACTATTCTTAAAAACAAAAATCCTAAAAAATGACAAATACAACTGAAACATATTAAAATTTTGAAAATGAAAATATTACACAGAGGTCTGAAGATGCTGAAACTTTGGTTTCTCCAGTCGTCTCAACCCAAACTTCTAAAAAACAAAAAACTAGGAGAACTTCTGTAGTTTGAACTCATTTTAATATAATAAAACAAAAAAATGTTAGAGGTGAGGAACAAGAAATGCTATAGTACAAATATTGTATGAGACTTTTAATATGTAAGAGTTCGTTTGGGACTGAGCATATTAAAAGGCATGTCGAATTATGCATCAAAAAATATGGTCCATTAGATCCTAAGCAAACCCAACTTAACATTGCATTTTTTGAGACTGGATCGAGTTCAGTCTCAAAGTTACCCAACTTGGCATTGTATTTTTTGAGACTGGATCGAGTCCAGTCTCAAAGTTTACTCTCTTCATATACTCCAGCGAGTTTGGTAGGGACGACATGACGAGACTTATCACATTGATGGATCTTCCAATCAGATTTTCGGAAGATCCAAGGGTAGTGCGCATCATGCAGACATATTTTCAGCCTGCCTATCGTAGGATTCCTAGGTTCAAATCTAGGAATGACATACTAAAGTTATATAAGTTAGAAAAACAAAAAATAATTAATAAATTTATGACAAATAGTAGAGTGGTGTCCGTGACGTCTGATATCTGGACAAGTCACGATGAATCTTCTTATGCATGTCTCACCAGCTAATATGTAGATTCAAACTGGACAATCAATAAAAAAATTTTAAGATTCTCTGAGATTCTTCATCCTCATAATGACCCGGCCTTTTTTGAGTGTATGATAAAAATCTTTAGGGAATATAAAATTCAAAATAAAATTTTTAGTCACATTCGATAACGCATCTAATAATGAAGTAACGATCAACATTTTTGTTAGGAATATTAGAGACGCACCATTATGAGAGATCTTTCATGTCAGATCCATCTGTCACATGATTAACCTGATTGTTCAAGTGGGTATGAAGGTGTGTTCCCCCACGTTGGATAATATACGTAATGCACTAAAATATATTCGCACTCCTCGCAGACAATAAGAGTTTGGTAGTCTCTGTTTGTCTGCGAATCTTAAGAAGAAGAAATTTCAATCGGATGTGAGACATCGTTGGAATTACACGTACCTGATGTTAGAATCACGTGTTCGATACGAACACGTGATATCCGACTACATCAATAGTAAGAGTGACGAATTTTTTATTGACGACACTGACTGGGCTTCAGGAATTTCATTTATGAAATTCCTGAACATTTTTTATGACACAACGAACATGTGTTCGTCGCTTTATACGCTCATTACTTGCATTGTACTCCGGTGCATATGCAACATTAATAGCATGTTTAAGAAGTATCGATCTGACCCTACACTTAGTCATATGGTTGCAGAGATGGAAACCAAGTACACGAAGTACTGGTCCACCGTTCCATCTTTTTATTGCCTCGTTGCATGCATGGACCCTAGGGTTAACGTGGATGGGGTAGAAAACATCATGACTTACATTTCCTCATGCATGAACTTGGAAGAGCCACCTGAAGGGTTCATTCATGAAAAGTTGACTGACTTGTTCACATACTACGATACTAGGTTTGGTGGTGGTAGTAGTGAGACTGTGATTATGGACATTGATACATTATTCG
This sequence comes from Sapria himalayana, assembly GCA_029783825.1. Classification (NCBI taxonomy): domain Eukaryota; kingdom Viridiplantae; phylum Streptophyta; class Magnoliopsida; order Malpighiales; family Rafflesiaceae; genus Sapria; species Sapria himalayana. Next base: position 395,765 of record JAREIK010002378.1, on the reverse strand, counting down.
GGGATGATGATTTTTTCATTCAGCTAGCTAGGGGGAAACATAGGAGTAGACTATCACATAGGAGCGAGCTTTCTCGATATTTAGATATCGATTACTGTTCAATCTTATCACATTCTGATACTAAGAATCTTCATATATTACAGTGATGGAAATCATATGAGTCCACCTTTCCCGTGCTATCTAGGATGGCACGGGATCTACTGACTCCTTCGGTGTTAGCGTAGCATCGAAGTCTATTTTTTCTGTTGCAGTGAACGTGATTTCGGATAGGAGATCGAGATTACGTCCAGATATTGTTGAGGCCTTGGCTTGTTTGAAGGATTGAGAGGATTCTAGGTTTTGCATCCATGATCGTGCTGGAGCTGGGACAGGGACATGGACTGTAGCTGCATCCATTGTGATGACGGAGGAGTTGATTACTAATGATGATGATCCATATGATACTGATCTTGATATTGCGGCTGATGATGCTCATGATATGTCAATTGACGATTGATGATGATCTACTATTTTTTGATTTTGATATTTTTTTTATTGATTGTACGCTTTGTTTGTACGTTGTTTTGAAACTGTAATTTATTTGGTTCGGACCTTCGGTTTCAAATGGCCGATTGGTCATTTTTCATTTGAGTTGCTTATGTTTTTTTTAATTGTATTGATTTATTTATTTTTTTTGTTTTAATTTTTCATTTAAAAATTTATAAATTTATTATATAATTCTAATAAATTTTAAACTAATTTTATATTACATTAAAAAAACATTTTTAAACTTTGTTAATTTAATAAATTTTAATATTTTTCATATTATAAATATATAATATTATTCATTATCTAAAATTATATATATTTTAATAATTTATATTAATAAAATAAAAAAAATTAAAAAAAAAAAATTTTCTGGCCCGCAGGGCCTGGTTTGGCCGGCCGGCCTGAGCGGGCATGGCACGGCTTGCGGGCGGTGCCGGGCCCGGCTTTTTAAAATCGTGTCAGGCCGTGCCCGCCACGAAGGAAAGCTCGTTCTCAAAAAAAATGGGCCGGGCCGGGCCGGGCCTTTCGGCCCGTTTGACACATCTAGAACAACACAATTATTGCTGAGAGCCTGCCCTCCACAGTCTCGAGCACGGAATTGTAGCATTTTGTGCTGAGCCAAGCATGGCTGAACCATGTCGGGCTTTGGGACTGGCCCGAGCCGCCCAATCCATTTGACACTTATATTCGAATGTCCTTTTCAATCATCTCACAAATAAATTTAAAAACAAATGTAGAAAGAATCAGAATCTACATAGCGGCAACAATAAAGTTAGTTAAACGAACCTTAAGAAAGAGAAAGGAAAAGAAAATTTTCTTCTTGTGGTGTCTGCAAAAAGTCAACAAATCATAAAAAAAATTATTGGCACAAAAGAAAACCTTAGTGCTCAAACTGTAAGAAGTTTGGTCACAGCGATCAAACCTGTAGGTTCAAGCCAAATCAGTAAGTTGTTTTTTTTGAATCCATAGATGAAGCTTGTATTTTTTATGCTTGCCAAGCTGCAACAATGAAGAATGATGTGTGGTTGATCGATAGTGGTTGCATAAATCATACGTTAAAAAATAAAAATTATTTTATTAATATTGATTATCCTGTCAAAGTACTAGTAAGAATTAGTGATGGAGCTTTAGTTGAATCCAAAGGTAAATGCATTATTGCAATTTAAACTGTGAAGAGTATAAGATTCATTGATAATATTCTTTTTGTGATAGCAAATATCAAGATGGAAGACAAGACATTTTCAATTTATTAGAACTGTGCCACTGAAAATTCATGAGTGGCAAAAGTTGGTATAGATAGTTTAATTTGACACAAAAAATTAGATATTATAGTATTCAAAATCTTAAACTGCTTTCCCAAAAAGTAATGGTGAAAGATCTACCCATCATTAGTAATCTGAAGGGCATATGTGAAAGATGTCAACTTGGGAAGATGCACCGAAAACTATTTCTGATCTGCATGGCTTGGCGTGCTTTGCAAAAACTTTAATAGGTGCATACCGATGTTTGTGGACCAATGAGAACATCATTATTGGATAGTATCAAACATTTCATCTTTTTTATTAATGATTATTCTCAACTAATATTGATTTATTTTTTCAAAAATAGATCTAAGATATTTGGGACATTCTAGAAGTTTAATAAAATAGTTGAAAACTAAAGTGGTCTTCAAATTTTAACTCTTCGTATCGACAACGGTACCGAGTACATTTTCTTCGAATTTTTTAAATTATGTGAATGTGTGCATCATTAGCTTATCGTTGCATATACACCACAACAAAATGATGTTTTTAAAAGATAAAATAGAATAATTATGGATATGGCGAGATCCATGTTTGGAGAGATCCATGTTTGAAGAGAAAAAAATATCTTACAGGATTCAGTCTGAAGTTGTTTTTATAGTAGTATATTTTCAAAATATATGTACCACAAAAATTATCATTGATATGACTTCACTTGAAGTGTGGGTTGGACACACACCATTAGTAAGGCATTTGAATGTATTTTACTATATATGTTATTTACATATTTTAGCACAAAAAAAGCACAAGCTAGAAGAAAAAGTAGAAAAATGAATTTTTGTGAGATATAGCTCTCAATTTAATGATTATCGAATTTATAATCGGCAAACCCTTAGAATTGTGGTGAACGGAGATGTAATTTTCGATGAAGATAGTTTTTGGAATTAGGAAGAAAATTTTGAAAATCATGAATTAGCAATAGTTCTCATTTTTAACCAAGTTGAGGAGTCTACTCCATCATCGATTCATGATTTTTCATCCCAAGATAATTATAGTTATGATTCAGAATCCGAAAATTTTGAATCATCTCTAGCAAATTCATCAATGAGAGATAAACACTCATCATCTGAATCTCTATCATGACACACACGACGTGTTTTAATTATGTATAGAAATATTTCACAGATATTTGAGTCATGCAACTATGTTGTTCAAGAGTCCAGTAATTATGATGAAGCAACTCATTATGAAGAATGGAGAAATACAATAAATGAGGAGATAATAATGATTAAGAAAAATCAGACATGCGAGTTAGTTGAAAACTCACTTCACAAAAATATTATTGAAGTTAAATGAATTTATAAAACAAAAGTAAATCTAGATGGTTCAATTCAATAGGATAAGGCAAGATTGATTGCAAAAAGATACAAAAATTTAGCGTTGATCACAATGAGAAATTTGTCCCAATATTAAGGCATGATAGAAAAAATCAGTTTATGCAACATAGAAAGTATGAAAAATTTATCAGCTTAATGTAAAATTAATTTTTCTTAATGATTATCTCGAGGAAGAAATTTATACTGAGCAACCATTAGATTTTGTGGTAAAAGGTGAAAAAGAAAAAATCATAAAGTTTAAAAAAGTATAGTACGGCCTAAAACAAGTTTCATGAGTTTGTATAAGGGTATTAATTCTTATTTCACTGATTTCAATTTTAAGAATCCAAGTGAGCGTACACTTTACGTGAGGACGCAAGGGCTAGACACTAATTATTTTTTTATATGTTGATGATCTTATTAGTATAGGAAATAATTCTAGAATGTTTTCAGTATTCAAAGAAAATATGGAGAAATAATTTGAGATGACAGATCTTAGTATTGATTAACTATTTTCGTGGCATGGAAATTAACCTAAGTAGTGAAGTATTAATTTGAGATGATATTTGTTAAAAATATATGTTAAAAATTTGTTGAAAAAATGTAACATGAAATGTTATAAACCAATGACAATTTCACTGATTTCATGTGAAAAATTAGTAAAAGAAGATGGTTTATTCAGTACAGATTAGAAGTTGTACATAAGCATGATTGACAGTCTATTGTAATTGACATCAATGTGACCTAACATTATGTATGCTACAAGCCTGTTACCTAGGTAAATGCAAAAACTAATCCAAATTCATCTCATTGCTGTAAAAGAATATTTAGGTATATTAAGACTACTATTGATTTTGATATCTGGTATAAACTAACAAAAAATCTAGAGTTAATTGGTTACTATGATAATGATTGGGCTACTTCTCTATATGACATGAAAAGTACATCCGGTTATATATTTTTATGGTTATCACACAAGCAATGAACATAGGCTCAATCAACCACAAAAGTATAATATATAGTTGTTTTTGAAGCAAAAAAATTAGATATATGGATTGAAGAATTTTTTATGATTTGGGTGAAATTCAAAAAAATGCCAATATCAATTTTTTGTGATAGTAAATCTGTGATTGTTATTGCGAAAAATGTAGTACAGCATCGAAAGATAAAACACATCAAAATAAAATATCACACACTTAGGAAAATAGAAAATAAAGGTAAATTTCATATCATTTACTGTAATATCAATGTGTAGTTTGCAGATATATTCATTAAGGTGCTTCCTGAAGTAAATTTTGAACACCTCAGGAATAAAATCAGAATTTGTGAGATGCATATCAAAGAGTGTTAAAACGATACACATCCATATTTTTTTTTTATTTTTTGACTTTAGTTTCGTATTTTGTTCTTCTTTTTTTCTCATTTGTAGACTTAGTTGATTCTATGTTTTTGATATTAATTTTTTTTTTGACTTTAGATGACATGAATTATGATGACAATTATCTTCATATCATCTATATAAAGAATGTTTGCATGTAATGAAAACTAGTGCGTGCAATACAAAAATTTATCTCTTCTCTTGTTTTCTTGTTTCTCTCGATGCAATTTTATTTCTTTTGTTATTTTTTTTTGTTTCTAATGTACTAAACAACACCTTCCAACAAAAAAAAAGAATTTGATAATAAAAAAAAATAAACATGAGTACAAATATGCTAAAAGTCACCATTGTTCAATAATAAAATTTAGGTCGGAGTTTGCTAAGATTTTTTTGGTTTTTTATTCGTCTCATCTTTCTAAATTTACAAATTGATACAGCTATCCAAATTTGCCTTGTATTTTTTTCATTCTTTTATCAATGTTCATTTTTTTTTTTTTTGGATATTTTCAGGTCGATATACCCATAAAATATTTAAATTTTTTCATGGAGGATGATGATGAACTCAATCACATCAAGAAGGTACATTTTATGGCCTTGCGTGACCTTTTCTTCAGGACTTTCTCCTCACTATGCTTGTTTAATTGTAGGAGTATGGTTCTGGGCGAATGCTTACTGGTGAGGTGAAACAACGTCTTGTTACACTTTTGAAAAATTTAGTGGAGAATCATCGCAGTGCGCGAACTGCCATATCAGATCAGGCAAGCTTATTGCATTATCATTCTGTTAGGCATGTGGTATGGTATTCATAACATTTGATGCTATAGTTGTCGGCAATGACTTACCCGGAAAAGATAGCCCGTTTTACAAGCACAGTAAATAAGAAACAACGTACACTTGTTAAAACAAGCACAGTAAATAAATTTTAACGTTGAACAACTCATAAGCCACAGGCTATCATCTTATGGCTTTTAAGGGTGCTGTCACACAGAAATGCCACAAACCAGTGTGCGATGTGCAAAACTTCTTTTAGCATATTTTATTTATTTAGCAAGTCTTTCTTAGAGTTATGTTTATTTAAAAAGTAGATGAAAAAGATGTTATGTTGTGGAGAGAAAAATGTATGTTTATTTATTAGTTATTTCTATTAAGGATTAAATTGGAGTAAAGTTTAAAACTTTTAAATTTAAAATTGTGATCATACAAGACAAGTGAGAGTTGAGCTAAGAGTGAAGATGAGCTTGAAATGAAAAATAATATAAAGTGAAGATCTTAGGATTAATGTAAAAGGAATAAAAAATATTATCAAATTCATATCAACTTGAATGAACCTGTCATAACAATCAAAGAGTTGAATTTATAAATAATTAGATAAATTATTTAAATATGATTAAAAAAATATGTATAATAATTTTAACAAGACTTCAAGTTTAGAAATCAAAATTATATTTGAAGATGATACTTTTTTGATATAGTTAGCCAGATATAAATGACTAAGGTGTCCGTCAAATAAAATGCACTATTAAAATATTTTAATATTGATTACTAATTCATTTTATTCCTAACTAAAATGAAAAATTTTTAATATTTTGAATCAGTAAAAATCATATGAATCAATATTACTTTTACTATCTAAAATAGTACGTAATCTAGTAATCCTTCAGGTGTTTAGCATTATATCATTATGTGATCTTTACATGCAGCAAAGTAATAGAGAATTAAAATAGATGATTAATATATTAAATATTTATTTTTTATCTTAATAGTCATGACACAAATATTTGGATATTTTTTATATTTGTTAAAAGACTGACTACTAATGTGGAATATGCAACGAGGTTAATTCATATGTTGGGAGTGTAAACAAATCAATACAAGTTCGTCTTATCATAAAAAAATTTAATAAATTATAAAAAAAAATTTCTATCTCAGTTTGATTTATCAATTATTATTTTTTTAGTTTTACTATTAACATAGTCTGATATTACATGCTGGTAATCATTATATAAATTAAGGATAAGATATGTAAAATTCTAATAGTATTTGATATCAACTTGAAATTATTTTTTTTGTAAGGCCTATTGAATTAACAGTGTATAAGATTCTTATAATCTATTAGATATCTTAATTTATTTTAATGCATTTCTTATATGTTCTAATGAAGGAGAATTTTTTTTTTAAACAAGTTTGTATTATTTGGTTTGTTATGTGTCGCATATACTTAAAATAAAAAATCTTACATAAGAATAAATTTCTAATAAATTTTACAAATATACATATAGTAATATCATTATGTGCTACGTTATCAAGTATTATGTTAAATATTTTATTTTATATCTTTTTTTTAAGATTTTCTATAAATACTCGTATGTAATTTGATCATCATGTGAGTAGATGACACGAGGCACATAGAGGTGTCAAATGACTCGGGCTACTTGGGCCAAGATCCAATTTCGGGTCATTTCTTGGTGAACATAATCTGCCATAATCTCTTCGATCCCGTCCTCGGCCTTCTTTGATGTTGAATTAGAGTAGTACCGACACTACAGAATATCGTTCCCGGGCGAATGAACAATGAGGGATCCGACCGTTCACTTGAAAGATTGATGCCTCTACTGATATACACGACATGGCTAAGAGTTGTGCTTGTATGTGTCATGATCCGGCTCATGACACGACCCAAGTCATGCTGGGCCAAAGTTCCTAGCATGAGAGGCATGCCATGCTATGTCCATTGCAGACCAATTTTGGCTTGGTTGGCCAAACAGGTGAGTTTGTTTCTTGACTTGTGCTTACCTGGACTTGACTCAAGCTAGCTTGGAACAAACCCAATCGTGCCTGCCCTTACCCATGCGAGCCTGGGCTAAATTCATGCTATCCTGGTCAAGCATGACTCAGCTTGGTATGACCCAGCATGATCTGTAAAAAGTCATGCCAACTGGTTGTGCCTGACTGCCCAATTTTAGAGCCTTGTCGACATGGCGCTGTGGCCTAGACCAAGGAAGCACGGACACGGCTCCCTACAACCGTGTCCACGTGTTCGACACATGAACATGGTACGGACACAGCACGGATACGTATCCGATATACCACGTGGCGTATCATTGATCAATCTGTATCTGATACACCACGTGGTGTATCGGATGGTTGCGTCATTGTCGTGTCCATGCCGAGTGAGCGATGTCCGACGATGTCCAGTGGCAAACGTCGCTGCATGAGCGACGTTGGCCACTCGACGCAGGCGGCAGGCACGAATTGAGGGGAGGGGGGAGACAGCAGGCGGGGGCAAATTGAGGGGGGGGGGGGAGGAAGGGGGCGGGTGCGAATTGATGGGGAGACAGGGGATGGGCGCTAATTGTGGGGATGCAGGGCTGGCATAAAATAAAATAATTTTATAAAATAAAATAAAAATATTTTTATTTTATAAAATAAAATAAAATATTTTTATCTTATAAAATAAAAATATATATTTTTATATAATATAAGTTAATTTTAAAATATTATCTTATAAAATAAAATAATTATAAATATTATTTTATAAGATACAATATAATATTTTTATTTTATAAAATATTTTATTTTATAAAATATTTAATATTTATAAAAAAAATAATTTTTATTTTTAATTTTATTTTTGTATTCATGCCGTATCCTAGTCGTATCTGTATCCTAGTTTTTTAGAATTTGTCGTGTTCCCGTATCTTACTGTGTCGTATCTCCGTGTCTGTGTCCGTGCTTCTTAGGCCTAGACAATCCTACAAAAAATGGGTCGTGTTGGTACTACACGACATGTTTGATACCTCTGTGTGATTCTCATTGGACTTTGATATTTTTTTTATATAATTTATTTAGAATAAATGAAATGAGTGATAATGCATGTAAATACATTGTAATCATGACAATTTCAAATATTAGACATCATGAAGATTATTCTAATTTTGTTTTAAGGTCGTTAATTATTGAATATTATATAATTTTTATTTTTATTATTCATATTAATCAACTTAAGAATTTCATGATAAATAGTTTAGATGTACCCATGCATAAGTTGAATTTGTATAGGATCTATCAAATATGAAGATTCATGTTATATTGAATTTAGTTATATATTTTTTTGCAAACTCATAATGATAAATGAGCGAGGTTAGATTTATCGTGAATGAGAAAATCATTACTAATCGTATGACCTACCCGAATAAGCATATTTCTGTTTGTTTTATGCTCCATAACAATTCCTCGGCTAGGGTTGGGTAGAATAGCAGAGTAAATGAACATTATTTTGATCAATATTCAAAGCTGTTACTCCTCATACTTAGTTGGATTTATTTATGACTTTTTATATTATATTTTATGATATATTATTAATATCATGTATTCTAAAGTTTCTAGTGTTACTAGTATTCCTATAAGAATATATTTTTGCTAATATATATATATATTTATAATGTTAATTTATTTCCTAGAATTTTTATTTTTAAATTTTTAAAAGTGAGTTCATATTATAAATATTCATTTATTGTTAGGATTTTTATGTGCATGAGTTGAGACTGATCAACGATTGACAGAATATGCAGTTTTAGAATTTTCAGTTGGGTTATCATTATCTATATCTTGGTTTATATAATTTTATACTATTTATTATTTTTTTAATTATTTAGAGAGTTTTGAGTAAAAAAGAAGTGTATTATATTTATGTTATCGTTATACTAAAAAAATAATTTGAAAAAAAAATTAAGCTTTTCTACTTTCAACATATGTGCCCAATAAATATGCAATCAACTAGAATACTTGTTAGTCATTATTAATTTATTCATGGATATAATTATTATTTATATAATTACACTTTAACAATATAAATAAAAATTATTTTATGCTGAGCTAACTTTGTGATATTTTGAGAGAAATAGAAGGAAGAATAAAAGATTTTAATTTTAGTATAAAAAATTATAAATATTAACCTATTATTTGTAGACAATATTTATGATTAAAATATATATATATATTTTTTTAATTTTTGCTAACAGATTAATTAAAAAAAATTAAATTTTTTTAATCATATTTCTGATATGATACCATTAATAAATAATATTTATAAAATGGCGTTCTGTATTCAGACTCCCAATTAATAAATATCATTAATAAATATCAACAACTCATGCCGTGCCCGTTTATGTTGGTTGTGCCGAACCCGAAGGCATGCCGGCCATCCCTAAATTCAAAAATATTAAATTATAAAAATGTGGGCACACGATTAATGATGGTTAGGTGATATTATTTTATATAATAAAATAGTGATTATCAGGTTAAAACGATAGTATTTGTTGTAGCTTATTTGTTTATTATTTTATTATATATTTTTTATGGGAATATCCAACTAGTGTGCTGTCCTAACACTTTTGTGAATTTTTTATGGACGTGCTTATATGACATTTTTGTATTATGCATCAGTATATTTTATTTTTTTACATTAATCTGCAATTTGATGATGTCAAAGCGAAGCTACAGATCTTAGAGAGAGAAAGTATATATGTTGTTCCAACACACCAGAGGCGTACATGTGGCATAACGCATGCATGCACTATTTGAAGGAGAGGTACACATCGCTGTGTGCTGCTGAATCCTCGAATAAGGCAGTAGAATGCTTTTTAAAAATATTTTCTGATTAAAAAATATTTCTTAATGTCGATTGCCCCTCTACACAACAAGTCACCAGTTTTAATATTTTTGTGGATTGGCGATCAAACCACAGCTGAACCATTTCCTTCATACCTATATATTTTATGATTAATAAAATTTATAATTATTATAACGAAATTAATGTTTCATAGAAATTTTGACAATACATCTTTTGTTTCGTTATATGATTAATAAAAATCTTGATTATTTAAATTTTTATAATTTAACTAATATATCTGTTGTATGGTGACCCCTACTCCTCTTTTATCCTCGTTTAAATATGTAAAATGATGCAGCATCCGTAAAAAGTATAGAAATATATTTACCTGGGTTCGGGTTACTCAGTTTGAGCCAACCTGAGTTGGATGGATGAAAGACCAATGTTGAGAACCACTCGGTTCACCCAAAATTAGCCAGGTTGGGTGGTTCACCATGAGATTGCTGGTGCTGTCAGTTCCCCACAGGCTCATGGACTATTTCGCCCAACTGGCTGAGACCGGACTGATCCGGTCATCAATCAACTGCCATGCCTGTCGGACCAGCTGGTCCAGTTCTGGGTTTTATCCATGAATAAAATCAGCAATTAGAGAATTTGAACTTAATTAGAGTAAAACATAAAATTAAAGAGAACTAGGAATAATTACTTGCGATATGATTGTTTTCTCATTAATTATTAATTCAAGAGTATCTATTGGGTGCCTATTTTAATTTAATTTTAACAAAATTAATACAGCAACCAGCTTTTCTTTATCTTACGATTTTGAATGTAATTAAATGTTTCACTCTATATATATATATATATATATATTAGTTTTTTTTTTTCTACATGAAAAAAAAAAGATTAGATAATTAGATATTAGGGTAGTGTCCTCTTAGGAGGTTCATGTACGCAGAGTAATGGAGATTATTAAAGTAATTAATTTAGATGCACATTTTTCTGAATATATATTTTTTTCAGGTGGTAGATTCATTTATGGCCGTAAGGCCTTTGCCTCACATGTTCAGCTAATTAAACCTCAACCATCTGCCAAAAGTTGTTTTCTAGGCTGTGAGTGTGTGTAGGTGTCTACATAGTTGCATACCCTTGTTTGCCTGGGTTTGATTTAATCGATTTTTTGTATTTAACTTAAGGTTTTGATTGGATCAAACTTAAAGATACCTTTATTTTTATTTTTGGATTATATTTGTTTTTTTTTTTTTTGCATTTTTTTTATTCTGTTGTACTTTTATATCTATATTATTTTTTTCTGTAATTTATGAGTTATATTGTGTCGGGGGTGGGGTAATGTTTTTCCCTGACTATTTTTGGTACTTTCAATAACTTGTGTAGTAATAAAAATTTAATGTTGTTTGGCAGATTTTTTTTTTTTTTTTAAATTTGTCATGTTCATGTTTTGCTATGCCAAATATAAAATAATTGAAAAAATGAACTCAAGTTTTAATATTTAAAAAATGATGCATCAACTCTTAACTAATTAATTTTTGGGCTTCTCAATTATCTTAATATCAAAATGCCCTTAACTCATAACCAAGCTAACTTATTTTTTTAATCAATATTCAATCGTCCCTCCCCCCTCCTCCTAGCCCATAATTCCACTGAGTTTCTCGGTGGAGCACGAAGAGCTCCAACAGGCTTGTTGGAAGCTCATGCTGAGCTTATAGTTCCATTGAACTTGGTGGTGCTTGAGGAGCTCCAACGAGCTTGCTGGAAGCGCATGCAGAGCTCAATTGGGTTTGGTGGAGCTCATTGATCTTTACTAAGGAGCTTGACTAGTTTCAACGAGCTCTACCGAGGAGCTTGATGAAGTTATGGGGGGAGGGGCGAGGGGTGAGGGTTGAGTGAATATTAATTAATGATTATGTTTATTTGATTATAGATCAAGTTCAGTTTATTTTGTAGTTAGGGTTAACTGTCAAAAATTAAAACTTGGGTTATTTTTTTTTTTTTCAATTATTCTATAAATTGTGCCCAAAACATAATTTTCTCAATAAATTCTCATTACATTGGGAAGAATATTATTCTTTTATATTGAATATATTTTTTCAAGTACTTTTAATTGTTATTCTCTCATTTCTGATTGAACATCTCAAGTATCAAATTCTGTTGATATCATTATTAGTATGCATAAGAATTGTATTATCATGTTTTATTTTTTTTAAAAATTATGTATTTGTTTATTTTGGAAAAAAAAAAAAAAGGAGCTTGTATTTTGGTGCAAAATCTCAAGTATCAAGTGCGTACAAAAATGACTATTTTTGTGGCATGTGATGAGTTGTAGTTTTTTTTTTTTTTTAATGTGTTGAGTTGTAGTTTTCATAAAAATAGTTACATTTTTATTATATAAATAAATAAATAACTAAATATTTATATATGTTTCTAAAAAATATTTTTCTTGAAAAATACTTGTTATAAAATGCCGTGAAATGGTTGTCTGATGTGATAAGCGGATCAGTATGTTGGATTTTCATTTTTGAGGAAACCAAAATTAATTCTAAGTTCATATTTTTTATTCCAATCTAGATAATTTGGTTCTTTTTCTAAATATTTATCTTTAAAATTATGAAATGATACCCTATTTTCTTTATGAAACTTTCAAAAAAAAAAAAAAAAAAATATTCTTGAACATTTAATGAAACCCTCGTAGCAAGCTAGAATTATAATTGACTTTAATTATAGAAAACAAAAAATAATGTTTTTAACTAGTATATTTTGCTAATTTTTTAAAAACATTTTTATAACTGATTATTATTTAGGGATATTTGTTTTGGGATACACCAAAGAAAAAAAATATATGAAATAGTGCACTAAATTTTTCATAATTAAAAAAAATGACAAATTCAAAAATAATTAAATTTTGGAAGACTAAAAAAAATAAAAATTAATTTAATTAATTTTAAATATTATTAGAAATTGTGAAATTAATTAATGCAATGGAATGGGCATGGTGAGATTCAAACTCACATATATAAGTCTACATAAAAATATTTAGATAGATAAACATATTTATATATAAAAAAACCTATATAAATTGACACACACACACACACACACCTATATAAACATATATATATATATATATATATATATATATATTATATATATGTGTGTGTGTGTGTGTGTGTGTGTGTGTGTGTGTAAGTTTATATATTTACATAAAAATATGTATTTTTATTTATTTTGTATTTATATATAATTATTTCAATTTATTTTATTTGTAATAATAACCTTCTGACTGATTTGCGACTTTACTTGAATATGATCAGTTCTATAAGTTATACTGCATTGTCGTATGAAAACAAAACATTCTAACTGATTAGTTTGATTGGTTTTTTAAGTGGAGAATATGAGTTCAAATCTCACCTTATCTCGTCTACATTATTAATTGGTTTCTAACAATAATTTTTAAATTAATTAAATTGAATATTATTTTTTTTCAAATTTTGTTGGACAAAAGTAGGTTGATGAAATTAATTATTTTAGAATAGTATAATTTTATTTATTATAAATCAAACATTTTATAATAAATAAAATTATACTATTGGGACACTAGGATAAATATTGGGCAAGTGTTCCAACTTTGTCTATTTGAAATGTACATAGTGATTTGTAATGGAGAGAGAAATATTAAAATATTGGGGAAATTATGTTTTGAGGTGATTCCCCAACAAAATTTTAACAATTATAAACTAAACTTTTTATATTTGTAAAAAAATCACAAAACTATGAAATAATTAAAAATAAGGATATTCGGATAAGTAATTCCTAAAATATCCTATCCCCTTTCCATGGCCCTCGTCCTTGCCCTTATCCATCACCCTCGCCCTTGGCCCTCGCCCTCGCCCTCGCCCTCGCCCTCGCCCTCGCCCATCATCCATCACCTCTCCCCACACCTCTCCCCTCACACCTCTTTACGACGGAGCTCACTGGAGCTCCAGTGAGCTCGACGAGCTTTGACGTGGAGCTCCGTCAAGCTCGACCTAGAGCTCCACGAAGGAGATCGTCGAGTTCCAATGAGCCTCATCGTGAAGAGGTGCGGGGGGTGGTGAGGGCAGGCGGACGAGGGCAAGGGGCGAGGGAAGACGGGCGAGGGTGAGGACAATGGCCAAGGGAGAGGGGATAAGATATTTTTTTACAAATATTAGTGGTTCCATCATTTTTTTTATAATAATCGATTTTCTTGTATAAATTTGAAATTAGAAAAAAAAAATATATGAGGACTTAACGACGGGTAGCAAACCACCAGTGCAAGAAGAGGGACACTGAAAATCTAGCCCGAGAAAATGAGAGGAACACGTGACTCCGACGCGAGCTTTGCCAGTAGCCGTCCATCTGCAACCAGTTCTTGTCGTTCTCTCACCGTTGAACACTTCAATGACCGAACGCACCAAGCAATCGCAGTCCGTGATATTAATATGTTCCTCTCATCGCGTTCCTCACATATCTTTCTTCGCAATCACCCTATCTCGTCTGCAAAGGACGTATCCGAAACAATACAGTTTCTTCTCAATCAATTAGATTATCCTTGCGTAAAGGTGGAGGAGGATCTGTTTGTAGTTTTAAAAAATTTGAATTGTCCGATAAAGTTGAATAAATCAGCTATTCGTTCATCAAATTCTCCGCACAATTGGCCGTCATTTCTGGCAGCAATGCATTGGTTAATGCAGATTGCAACATACAAAAAGTATTTGGAGGATAACATAGGGTCTCTTGTTGAGAACAATATCATTTTGGCCTACACGTTGGAGAGTTATTCCTGGTATATGCGAGCTGATGATGAATCTGTGGAGAAATTGGATAAAGAGTTCTTGGGGAAGATTGAGGAGGAGAGGAATAATTTCGTAGAAAATGTTAGAGAACTGAAGGTGGAGTGGGAGAAATTGGAAGCAAAAAGTGAGTTAATGCGGAACGGACCTAGTGAGAGAGAGAAGCTGGAGAGAGAAAAGAGTGTGTTGGAAGAGGACATGAGTAAGTTTCATACGATAATTTCTGCATTTAATCAGAGAATTGAGGCCATGGAGGCAGTGTTGGTGGAGAAACAGAAAGAATTGGAGGCCAAGGTGGAAGCGAAGAAGGGAATTGATGACGAGAATGAAGAGCTGAAGATAAGTTTGGAGAAACAGAATTTTAATACGAGGGATGAAGAGAGGATGAAGAGAGAGATGCAGGTTGTTGAAAGGGATATTGGTGAAGCAGAGAGTGCTAGAAATACATGGGAGGAGAAGACGTGGGATCTTGATGGTGCTACCACATTGAAGTTCAAGGAGCTGGAAGCACTTTCCATGGAGTGTAATCAAAAAGCTAGAAGGTATTGATCTTAGCTTCTTCTTGTCACTTGACTTTTTTTTTAAGATTTACTTATTAAAATTTTTCTTATGCTTTTTTAATGTATGTAAATGCATATGGTTTTACTGTTAATTTTTAATGAATGTTGTGAGCTTCACACGTGGTAGTTTAGATGTTTTCTAAAGATTACATTTGAACTATAGGTATGTGGATTGTAGTGTTTTCAACTAGCCCCCAACTCTTATATATCTTTCATGATTATTAAATTAAAAAGAAAATGTTATTACCATAAAAATTATGACTAAATTATTAAAATTAGAACATATAGTTACTAACAAACATAATATAAAGAATTAGAATATGTATTTAATACTCCTAATAATTTTTATATTTCATACGTGATCAGTAATTGTAGTACTATTCTTCAAGTTTATTGTGAATTTTTTTTTTAATATTTAATTGGCAACTCAACAACTTGTTATGGAAACCAAGTGGAGTATTTTAGTTGAAATCATTATACTTATTTGAGAAAAAAATAATTAAAAATATTGTAATAATTCTTATCTGACATGATGAATTGCTATCATAGATGAGTTAGTTATCTTAGTAGTGAAATTGAGTAACACAACACAATTAAGTGATGATAAAGTTGAAATAGTAAAAATTTAGATAAAAAATAGAATTATCTAAGAATTATAATATTGAATCATATATTGTGTTGGTTGTTTATTTAGTATATTCAAAAGTTTCAAGTTAGATAAAATATAAAATATTATCAAAAAAATAGGAAAATTTAAGACAGTGAGTATAAAGAATAAGATGAGATTACTTTAATGAGTACTACATCAATCAAAAGCAATAATTTGTCACACACACACACACGTGTGTGTGTGTGTGATTGTTTATACATTTATCTAGATATTTAAATATTATATTTTAATAGAAAAATTAATTTTTTAATTCATATCATGAAAGAGGATATAACTAGATGATATATGAAGGCTAGAAAAAGGTAAAATCTAATGTTAATATTTATATACTGTGAGTACTTCAATGCATAATGTAAAATATAATTTTAAAAATTCAAACAATTTGTCAGAATTCAATTTTTTATTTAAGTTGAAACATAAATATCTCAAACATCATGTTGAGAGAAGTAGAGATGTCAAATAAGTAGTGTCGTGTTGCCATGACTTGATTTTATATTACTTGGTTAAATAATTGTGTTATGCTTGGTTACATGTCATTTAATGAATTATGTCGTGCTATGATTTATTTTTTTTATGTCATGTCATGCTGACATGATTTTTTTAATAGTCAACTTGATATTGCTTGATTGGTCTTCCATGTGGTATTTTTGTTCTAACTTATGCCGGTTTGGTTCTAGGTTGTATTGGGTTGTGCTAGTTATTGGTGGTTGAAAGACCTAATTAGTTTTTTTTGAAATATTTAATTTATTTTTATTAGAAAAATTAAATATCATAATAATGAAAATTACACTACATTATAAATTATTAAATTTAAAATGAATTAAATTAATAATTAAAAATATTTTATATTTCGCTCAAGATATCATGTAAAAAAATATTATAATTTGAAATTTTGAATGACAAACTTAAAATCATAAATATACTACATAAACAAAAGTATAAATAAAAAAATACATTGCATTTTATATGTGTGACCTCTAATAGTTGAAATTAGTTTGTATGCGGTATGATCATAGTTATGAAAGGCGTGCCTGAGGCACGCCTAAAGCTCAGGCGCCACCACTTCCGAGAAACATGTCTCGCTTTAGGAGAGGCACAGGCGGGTGAGGCACAGTGGGCAAGGAAGCACGGACACGACACGGATATGTGTCTGATATGCCACGTGGCGTATCATTGATAAATCCGTATCCGATATGCCACATGGCGTATCGGATGGTGGTGTATCGGACGTCCAGTGGGCGGCAGAGGGCAGGCGTGATTTGAGGGGGGGAGGCAGGGGATGGGCGGGAATTGAGGGGGGAGGCAGGGGATGGGCGGGAATTGAGGGGGGAGGCAGGGGATGGGCGGGAATTGAGGGGGGAGGCAGGGGATGGGCGGGAATTGAGGGGGGGAGGCAGGGATGGGCGGGAATTGAGGGGGGAGGCAGGGGATGGGCGGGAATTGAGGGGGAGGCAGGGGATGGGCGGGAATTGAGGGGGAGGCAGTGGATGGGCAGGAATTGAGGGGGAGGCAGGCGGGCGGGAATTGAGGGGGAGGCAGGCGAGCGGGAATTGAGGGGGAGGCAGGCGAGCGGGAATTGAGGGGGAGGAGGCAGGGGCGAGCGGGAATTGAGGGGGAGGAGGCAGGGGCGGGCAGAAATTGAGGGGGAGGAGGCAGGGGCGGGCAGGAATTGAGGGGGAGGAGGCAGGGGCGGGCAGGAATTGAGGGGAAGGTAGGCGGGTGGGAATTGAGGGATGAGGCAGGCGGACGGGAATTGAGGGGGAAGGCAGGCGGGCGGTAAAATAAAATAAAATATTTTAATAAAATATTTTTATTTTATAAAATAAAAAAATATATTTTTATATAATATAAGATAATTTTAAAATATTATTTTATAAAATAAAATAATTATAAATATTATCTTATAAAATTAAATAATTATAAATATTATCTTATAAAATAAAATAAAATACAATATTTTTATTTTATAAAATAAAAATATATTTATTTATTTTATAAACTAAAATATTTTAATTTAATTTATTTTATTTTATAAAATACCTAATATTTATAAAGAAAATAATTTTTATTTTTAATTTTATTTTTTTTATCATGACGTATCTTAGCCGTATCCGTATCCTAGTTTTTTAGAATTTTCCGTGTCCCCGTATCCTGCAGTGTCGTATTCTCGTGTCCATGTCCGTGTCCGTGCTAAACTAAGCAAAACACAAACACCAACACAAAAACCAAAGTCAAGACTATCTAGCTCTAAACATACTCCTACTCTTGCTTTGATTGATGAAGATGAAGAGATGATCTATTCATCGGGAGAGGAAGATGAAGAAGATGGAGAGTGGTAGATTGATGATGGGGATGATATTGATGAAGATTTTCTTGATTTAGATTTAAATGTAGATACATAAGTATTTATTTTATTTTAGAATTTTGAATGTTTGTTATTTTGTTTTGAAACTTTGAAAGTTTGGATGATGAGAGCACTATTAATATTTGATTTTTATCTTTAATGTTCTTTAGTTTATTATTAGATGAAAATTAAAGATTATATTTTGTAAAATGTATAATTTTTATGTGTATTAGGTTGGGTGCGCCTCAAATAAAAAAGCCTGCGCCTTAAGTGTGCTTTATGCCTTAAAGCCCCAAAAGGCTTTTGCGCCTCAGTGCGCCTTGCGCCTTAAATAACTATGGGTATGATTTTATATTCTAATAGTGATTGTAGATCATAATCATCATATATGATTCTACGAGTAGTATTAATGGTTATTTTAATATCCTCGACATGAGTTATCATCTATTAATATTTTTTTTATTTTATTCTAAATATTTAATTTTGATTCTTGTTATTCTTTCAAGTATTCAAATATTTCTATGATATCTAGTTGTGGTCTAAATTTTTTATCTAGATTAATATTGATAGTTACAGAAAAAAATTTGATACCATGCTAGATACTGGAGGAGTTAGTGGATCACATATTATTTTAGATAGTATAAGATAAGTGAATTCATATAATTTTTATCAATTTAAAATATTCAAATTCTTATTATTATTATTTGATGGATAGAATTAGTAATTAATATCTAAGTATTGAGATAATTTACTCATATTTGTCGGACCATTATATTGTTTATTTTAGTTACTTAAATAAAGATATTATCATCTTTGATAACAATGTTCATATCTATATGTGGAGTTTTTCTAAAATTACTATTATACTTAGTAATATGATATGTAAATATATTATTTAATTTTTTATAAATTTAATCATCATATTCTTATTTTTTTGTTTGGTTCATACATGTAAATATATATGTTAAAATATTTATTATCTTTTCCATTTTAATTCAACTATCCATACAAAATAGTTAAATAATAAAGATGTAAAATAAAAGATTAATATTTTAAATACTTAGTTTTAATCTCAACAGCAATGATACTAAATATATATTATCTTCAAGACTTGCTAAATTTGTCATTAATATTATATGTGTATCCAAGTGTAATTCAAATGGTGGTAGTAAATACCGACAAATATATGTTCGTTGTATCGTAAAAATTTTTCAAGAATTTCAAAAATTTTTTTTTGATATTATAGTTTGAATTATTAATAATTTAATATTTATTATTATTAATATAGTTGGATATTACATATTAGTAGTCAACACATAATTTTAATATTAGGTATGTATGATTCAAATAGTATTACATATTTGTTTCAATTTTTTTTTACTTTCGTTGACACAAATAGATTGTTAAACTCTTGTTGTATGATATATATATATATATATATTCTAAAATATTTTTGTGAATATTTTATTTATTTTTTTTAAATGAGAAATAATTTTAATTCTCACTTGTACTATTAAGATAATTATGTGACACATACACATTACATAAATAATTTTACATGATAATTCATCTCTAATAGTTTTAACAAATATATTAATAGTAATATTATTAAATGAAGTATTATCAAGTGTGATGCTAAAAATTTTATTTTGAATGTTATACTTTATAAAGATCCTCGTAATATATGTATATGTGATAAAATCATTAAGAGAATAAAGAATCTCATTAATCTTAAAATTTTTTTATTAAAGTTTACGTAAAATTAACATAGATAATAAAATATGTAAATAATACATCATTATGACTATTCCAGATTAGAAGTGTCAAATGGGCTGGGCAGCTTGGGTCCGGCCTACGGCCCAACTCGATTCAATAGTGCCAGGCTCGGCATGACGCAGTCTGGAACCATGCCTAGGGTCGGGCTAGGTTGCCCCTTGGCATTGGTTTGTGTTGTGTTGGGTTAGCATGAGTCGTACCTCGTACTAAATCACATACGACCCTTGAGTCTGACCTAATAGCATGGTAAACTGGTTGATGGTATCCCCGTTGAGTAGTTTTCTTTTTTATTTTTAAATTCAACCGTCTCTTCATAGGGTGGTCTATTTTTTTAAAAAAAATTTGATCACTTGGCTATTTTTTTTATATTCAGCATGTTAGACATGACCATGCACTTTGTCTTCCTCATTGTGTTGTGCTGGTTTGGTGGATCACATACCTTGCCGTGCCTGACATAGTATGAGATTTTAACCTTGCCATGCCTGACATGGTATGTGATTTTAACCTTGCCGTGCCTGATATGATATGAGATTTTAATCATGCCATTCACAGTACAACACGGTAGCACGATTGTGACGAGAAAAAATAGGCTATGTTGACACGACACTGCTCGTTTAATACCTCTAGTCTAGATATCAGATTTCATAGATACAACTCAATTATATTTTTAAAATTTGGTATTTATTAATTAATTTTGAAATTTATAATATTTTAATATGTGATTCATACTAGTTGACTTAAGAATTTTATGATAAGTAATTGAAATTATACTTGTATAATATTGATTGCTCTAGAATCTTTCTTAAAATTTAATGGAAGATATATGATAGTATTTTATTTGGCCATGACTAATACATTCTCTTCTAAAATTCTCGTGGTAAATTAGAGGTGTCAACCGTGCCGGGCCGGCCCGACACGAGGCACAGCACGGTTCGGCCGTGTCTGGGCCGGCCCGGTACGTTTTTAAACTGTGCTTGGGCCCGTGCCGTGCCTGGCCCGGCACGCTGGCACGAGTTCTTCCCGTGCTGGTTAGGTTTCACGCGGGCACGCGTGGGCATGATCCGGCCCCTCCCAAAAAAAACCCGGGGGTCGGGTCTGATTGGACCCGACCCGCGGTCCCGACTCCGGACCCAATCCCAACGGGAAAAAAAAAATTTCAATTGTTATTGATTTTCAGCCATTGGATTCGCCTCCAACGGCTAGGGGGCAGAATCCAACGGTCCTCGTGATTCTGCCCCCTAAATATATATTAAAAATTCAAAAAAATATAAAAAAAATATATTTTTTTATAAAAAATTAATATCTATAATCTATAAATTCTATCCCACTCCCTATAACATTTATGTTTTTCAAAAACATATATCCTCTCAAAACTTTCTCTCTCTCACATAAACCGTGCATCTCTCTCTCGTGCCTCTGGATTTTGCTTTCGGCTTGGATTTTCGTGAAACTCGACTTGAGTTTTGAACATTAGAGCTTGCTGCGGTGCACCTTGCACGTGACTGACCTCATTGCTTTTACCAGGTAATTTATTTTACGTTTTTTTTTTCACTTTCTCTCTCTAAAGTTTCTCTCTCTAGAAAAAATTAGGAAAAAATAAAAAACATTAAAAATGACAAATACACCTGACACGTATTTAAATTTGGAAAATAAAAATGTTAGTGTTACACAGAGGTCTGAGGCTGCTGAAACTTTGGTTTCTCCAGTCGTCTCAACCCAAAGTTCTAAAAAACAAAAAACTAGGAGAACTTCTGTAGTTTGGACTTATTTTAAAATCATAACACAAAAAAATATTAGGGGTGAGGAACAAGAAATGTCACAGTGCAAATATTGTATGAGATTATTAACATGCAAAAGTTCATTTGGGACTGGGCACCTTAAGAGGCATGCCGAATTATGCACCAAAAAACATGGACCCTTAGAACCTAGGTAAACCCAACTTGATATTACATTTTTTGAGACTGGATCGAGTTTAGTCTCAAAGTTTACTCCCTTCATATACTCCAGCGAGTTGGGTAGGGACGGTATGGCCAGACTCATCACATGGATGGGTCTTCCGATCAGATTTTCGGAAGATCCGAGGGTAGTGCGCATCATGTAGACTTATTTTCAGCCTTCCTATTGTAGGATTCCTAGGTCCACATCTAGGAATGACATACTAAAGATATATAAGTTAGAAAAACAAAAAACTATTAAGGAATTTATGGCATATAGTGGAGTGGTGTTCGTGACGTCCGATATATGGATAAGTCACGATGATTCTTATTATGCATGTCTCACGAGTCACTATGTAGATTCTAACTGGACAATCAATAAAAAAATTTTAGGATTTACTGAAATTCTTCATCCTCATGATGGCCCGGCCATTTTTGAGTGTATGATAAAAATCTTTAGGGAATATAGAATTTAAAATAAAATTTTTAGTGTTACATTCGATAATGCATCTAATAATGAAGTAGCAATCAATATGTTTGTTAGGAATATTAGAGACGCACCATTAGAAGAGATCTTTCATGTCAGATGCATGTGTCACATGATTAACCTGATTGTTCAAGCGGGTATGAAGGTGTGTTCCCCCGCGTTAGATAATATACGTAATATACTAAAATATATTCACACTCCTCGCGGACAACAAGAGTTTGGTAGTCTCTGTTTTTCTGCGAATCTTAAGAAGAAGAAATTTCAATCGGATGTGAGACATCGTTGGAATTACACGTACCTGATGTTGAAATTATGTGTTGGATACGAATACCTGATATCCGACTATGTCAATAGTAAGAGTGACGAACTTATTATTGACGACACTGACTGGGCTTCAGGAATTTTATTTATGAAATTCTTGAATATATTTTATGACACGAAGAACATGTGTTCGTCAGTTTATACGCCCACCACTTGCATTGCATTCCGGTGCATATGCAATATTAGTAGCATGTTTAGGAAGTATCGAGCTGACCCGACGCTTAGCCATATGGTTGCAGAGATGGAGACCAAGTACTTAAAGTACTGGTCCACCGTTTCATCTCTTTATTGCCTCGTTGCATGCATGGACCCTAGGGTTAAGGTGGAAGGGGTAGAAAATACCCTGACTTTCATTTTCTCGTGCATGAACCTCGAAGAGCCACCTGAAGGGTTCATTCACGAGAAGTTGACTGACCTGTTCACATACTATGATATTAGGTATGGTGATGGTGGTAGTGAGACTGTGATTACGGACATTGATACCTTGTTCGGAGATAATGATTTTTTTATTCAGCTAGCGAGGGGGAAACGTAGGGGTGGACCATCACATAAGAGCAAGCTATCTCCGATGTCGAGCGTAGAATCAGAGTCTGCTATTTCTGTTGCAGTGAATGTGATTTCGGATAGGAGATCGAGATTATGTCCAGATATTGTTAAGGCCTTGGCTTGTTTGAAGGATTGGGAGGAATCGAGGTTTAGCATCCTTGATCGTGTTGGAGCTGGGACTGGGACATGCACTGCAGTCGCATCCACATCCACTACGATGGCGGAGGAGTTGATTGTCGATGATGATGATTCATATGATACTGATCTTGATGTTGTGGCTGATAATTCTCATGATATGCCGTTTGACGATTGATGATGATCTGTTGTTTTTTTTAATGTTTTTTTATTGATTGTATTTGTACGCTTTGTTTGTACGTTGTGTTGAAACTTATACTTGTTTTGTTCGGTTCGGACCATCGGTTTCAAATGGATGATTGGTAATTTTTCATTTGTGTTGTTTAATTTTTTTTTTAATTTTTATTTTTACTAACATAATGTATTGATTTAATTTTTTTACGATTTAAATTTTATT
Organism: Sapria himalayana; assembly: GCA_029783825.1. Lineage (NCBI taxonomy): Eukaryota > Viridiplantae > Streptophyta > Magnoliopsida > Malpighiales > Rafflesiaceae > Sapria > Sapria himalayana. Next base: position 371,635 of record JAREIK010002378.1, on the reverse strand, counting down.
TTAAAAATTAATAACTTTAATATATAATTAATAAATATAATAAAAGCTAAACTAATTTGAATTTGAATAAAAAAATGAATTTCTAAACTTTGTTTTTTTATTTAATTTTTATTTTTAACATTTTTAAAAATATTTATATTAAATACTCTATACTTAAGCAATACAATTTACAATATATAAATTTTTTTTTAAAAAAAAAATATTCTGCCTGGCCGTGCGGCCTGCCTCCCTCTCTCTCAGTCTCGGGCTTGGCCGCTCGGGTCTGCCTCTGTGGCTCTACCCTGGCCTGTATGGCTAGGCCGGGCTCGGCTCTTTTTAAACCGTGTCGGGCCGTGCACGGTAGCACGATCGTGCCCTCATAAACCGGGTCGTGCCGTGCCAGGCCGGCCCGTTTGACACCGCTATGGTAAATAAATAAAGTAAATGAAGTTGATGTTGATTTGACTTTAAAGACATCACTGCTCAGTTAGATTTAATTGTGTTATAATGTATTATGTATTTTGATGTATTAATCATTGTCTTTTAAGGTAGTTAGTGTCATCATTATTCTAACACACACATATATATACTATGTTGATTATTTTTTGATAACTATAAAATTTTTATTTATAATTATTTTAAAGTAAGTCTAGGCTATTCAAGGTTGTCTAGAATATTTTTTATGCAAATGGGTTGAGACTATTGAAGGTAACCTAGTTTCGATCTTGATCATTTTTTTGGGTTGTCATTATTATTTATATTTAGATTAAAATTATTATTATTAAATTTTATATTTATTATTTTATTTTTTTATTCTAATTTTTTAAAAATTATAATTTTAAATTTTTATATATATTAAATACAAATTGCTAAATAAAAGTTACATGTGTACTTTAATTTTTTGTGTGCGGCAATCTATTCTTTTTATGAATTAGCATCAGAGCAGACAAAAGAGAATGAGAAGAAAATTAAAAATGAGAGAAATGGTGAAGAAAATCAAAAATGAGAGGAGAGCAAAGGAAGAAAAATAAAAGTGTAAATATAAAAAAATTTCAATTTTATTTTTATAGAATTTTTTTTTCATTAAAAGAATTATATGTTTTTAATTTTTTAAATAAATAAATATTATATATATATATATATAGGATAGAATTTTGACACATCAGATTTCTATCAAGTCATTAGAATCAAATATGAAGGCTATAAAAATGAAAAAATCATTTTTATTTGTTAATTCTTTTAACAAGGACAACAACATGACAATGCATGTCATTGTTATTGTCGGAGTAAATGATCCTTGCCTCATTACATTTAGTATAACAAGGGGAGACATTTTAAAAAAAAACTCATGTCATGTGTATGTCCCAAGCTTTTGTGGATCATGCCAACGTGTTATGCATGTATGTCCTATCAATATGTCATGTATGTGTGCCGTGCCTGGCTTGACATGAGTCACTATTGAACTCATTCCAACACAGTTATAGTCATGTCATGGGTATGCATTGCCATGATCTAGGTATAATTTCAGATCTTTTCATGTTGGACTTGACATAACTATTATAGGATGTGCCTCGTAAGTTGTGACGTGCATGGCCTCCCGACCCACTTGGCACATTTATAGAAAAGTCAAAATTAATTTTTGATTCTTGTTTTTTTTAGGAACACATCCTTATTGATTTCTAATAGATACACATGATCAAATAATCAAATTCATTATTTCTTTAACATAAATGATTATTAATTTTATTATATTTTATTAACTTGTAGAACCAATATTAGAAATAATGTATCCCACAACTTGATTGGCATAAAATAATTTAATAGGATGTAGAATACAAAGCTAGATTTCATATAAATATCTTGTCTAAAGAAGCTCATAACTAGATGTTGTAATTTAGTCTGCTATGTCTAGCTCAAGGAAGAGCGAACATGCTTGGGTATCCCTTCCTAATTGGGTCTGATCATTATAGCATGTTGGGTTGGGCTAGGTTTAGATGTGCTGCTTGAGGCATTTACCTTTCATTTGCTTAGCTCAAAATTATTATCTAAAGAATCAATGGTAGTATTACTATATCATTTGACTTTTTTGATATTGTCATTTAGCTATAATAACATTAAATATTCATGATTTGAATTTTGAATAGATAAAAAAAGAGTAAATATCTGTCATGTCGTTCTTATTTCTTAGGTTAATTACTTAGAAGTCATTGGAAAATATTATGTAAAAGTGGGATAAAATGTCCAGTTATCATTAGTATATATAGTGCCTAAAGAGAAAAATTAAATGAGTCTTTTTATTGACTAAAATTGATTTTTCTTTCTTTTATCTTCTCACTTATTCTTCTTTGATATTTGTCAATTGAAGTAACCACATCATAAATTATCAATCAACAACTCACTAACTTAAACGTAATGAAGGAATAAATAAATAATATCAATCCCAAAAATTTTTATTTGCAATGTAATCAATCAAAACATACATGTTTTAAAAAATTAATGCTCAATCATGTATGAGATTCAAAGTGAGAATCATTTTGAAGAAATAAATACAAATTATTAAATTTCAAACTTTTTTGTATATGGTGTAATTATTCAAAAAAAAAGTTATAATTTCTTTACTTAAACATATGTGACAAGATAATTCAAAGTTATATGTCTATTTAATAATTATATTTGGTCATTATCAATCAATAGATTTCAATACAAGTAATTTAACTTCTAATATAATTTTCACTGAGTAAATGTTTGAGATTCAAAATAAAAATCAATTGACGTATAATTCAAATTATATATTGATTAATTTTTTTTTTCAAATTTAAGATTTTTTTAGATTTTTTTAAATTTTTTAAATAAAGTAATCAATAATCTAATTATATTTTATTCTTTCATAAAATTAAATTATAAATAATTTATTAGATAATTTTATTGCCACATAATAATTTAATAGCATGTTGAACACAATACAACTTTTTCATGTAAATATTTTATCTAAAAAAGCTAATAATTAGGGTTTGTAATTTGGTTGCTCAACCTAGCTCAAGAATGAGTGAACTATCATGTGCCACTCAACTTGGCCCTGTCTAGTTGTTTATTGTTATAGTATATTGGGTCGGGCTTGGTTATAATGTGTTGCTTGAATTTGTTACTTGTCATTGTTTTAACTTTAAATTGTTTCCTCAAGAATCAATGCTAATATTATTGTATCCTATGACTCTATCGATATTATTATTTAGCTATAATAACATTAAAGATTTATGATCCAAATAAATAAAAATAGAGGAAATATCTATTATGTGATTTGTGTTTTTCGTATTAATTTTTTAAAAATTAAAGGATAAATTGATGGAAGAGAGATGAAATACTAGATTACTAGTATTTTTGTAGTGGCTCGAGAGAAAATTTTAAGGATACTCTTCTTTATTGATTAAAGTGATTTATCTTCTTTTCATGTTCTCACTTATTTCTCTTTGTCATTTGTAGTAATCTAATCATAATTATTAGTCAACAATTCATCAACTCAAAAGTATATAAAGAATAAATAAAGAATATCAAATTCCATGTTTTTTAATGTGCAGCACAATAATTTAAAAATTATATCTGTGATAAATTTTGTGCTCAATTATCTATCATATGATGATCATCAGTGTCTTTATCATAATATATTCTTCATGATTACCACTAATCAATATTTTTGAGAACAAATAATATAGTTTTTGATTTAATTTTCAATGAAAAATTATATGAAATTTAAAATGAAAATCAATCGACATATAATTCAGAATATATGGTGATTCATTTTTTTTCTCAAAATCTCTAGATTTTTTTTCAAATAAAATGATAATCTATATGAGTTTCATATCTTATTATATTATTTTTAGAAAATCATAAGATAATTTAGAACTAGGTATGCTTGATCTAGGTCCAGAAAGAGCAGATACTCTCTAGTAGCTTGACCTGACTAGGTCTTGTTGTTGTAGTGTATTGGGTTGGGCTTGGTTAGGTTGTGTTGATTGGGTTTTTTACTTATTATTTTAACACCAATTTGTCTCTCAAGAATCAACGTTAATGTTACTATGTTCAGTGACCCTAATGATAGTGTCATGTAGCTATCATTAAAGATTCATGATTCAAATAGTCAAAAAAAGAGGAAATATCTATCATTAGATTTTTGTTTTTCTAGTTAATTAATTAGAAATCATTGAAGAAGCTGATGAAAGACTGAGATAAAATACTAGAGAACCAGAAGTATTCGTAGTGCCTAAAGAGTAAGGCTTTAGGATACTCCTCTTTATTGACTAATATTTGACATTTATTCTTTCATCTTCTTGCACATTTTTATTTGTCATTAGTAATAATTGCATCATAATCTGTCAATCAGAAACTCACTAACTTTAAAGTATTGAAGGAAAAATTTATATCTATCAAATCCCTAACTTCCTTTTTTGCATGATGTATCATTCATAAATGTTGTGCAATAAATTATTTGTTCAATCATTTATCATAAAATAAATAGTCATGTCTATTATTATTTAATTTTTTGATTATCCCTAATCAATAGCTTTGAGAATTAATAATCTAGTTGCTATCTAATTTTCACTAAATAAGTGTTTTAGATTCAAAATAGAAATCAATTAATTTATAATTCATAATCAATTAGAAAGGAACAAATAATGAAAAAAAAATCATGATAACATTAGATTGATTTCTTAATATATGTCAACTTTATCTATTCTAATATGATTCACTTTAGGTCAAGCAACAAATACCACTAAATGGTGCACCTTTTAAGGTGTCTATTATAATATATTATTCATCAATGTGATTTAGATAATCAATTTGTCAATATCAAAGGAAAATTATATGATTAATTTAACTAGAAAAATTCTAAAAAACATCTAGAAATAACTTGAGAATATATATTGTCCTTGAGGATAAGACTAACAACTAATTTTTGTCCTAATGGTAAATTGAATAAAAAAGTGTAAATAGTGCTGATGAAAAAAATTACTACTTGAAATATTATATATTAACTTGAAAATAATGTATTGTTGCTATAAAAAATTAATAAGGAAAAAATGCATATGTTTCATCCATAATAATAGTATATATTGATATATAATATAAAAAAACTCATACTCAATATGCAAGATTTTATTTTTGCTCAAAGTTGGTGATTGAGAGAGATGCTTACATATCAATAATCTTATTCATAAATATTAGTTTTAAATAAGTTTTCTTCATTTATGAATATATAAAAAATAATAAATAATCCAACTTAATTTGTTTGATTTGGCCTGGTTATTGTTAAAGTCAAAAAAAAAAAATTCAAGTAGGTTCATCTTGTGAGAAAATATAACTTTACATTTTAGTTAAATTTATTTTGGGCAATATATTTTTTAATTATGGAAAAAAGTGAATCTTGTTTAAAGTAAAAAAAGAGATAAATTTCATCAAAATGATTTATAATCAAACTTGTTAAAATGATAAAAATATTTCTCATAAAATTATAATCTAAGAAACTAATTGAATAATGATCATATGATGTTTGTGTCACCAACAATTTTTAATAATGGTTTTGTAGTGGTGATGATAACCATATAGTTTGTGTTAATGAGCTATCATACTTGAAAATTCTAGAGGTGTCAAGTGGGCAAGGTGGCCATGACACGACACGAGGGATGACCTGATTGAGTCGTGCTTGGCCTGGCACAGCACGGTTCAGAACTGTGCCTGGCCTAGGTCGTGTTGAATCGGGCATGACCTATGTGTTTGGCCCATTGACATGGTCCATCGGCCTGCAAGGAGTAACCCAATGGATTATGGGCTTTCGGGAAATCTGCGCTCAACCAACCTGCTTCCTGATAACGATAGGCATTAGGTCATAAATAGGAACCAAAAAATGTCTTATGCTCACGATAGGCATATTTCATATGCCTCTAAAAGCTTGTAATTCAAAGATAGGAACCAAACTTTGTCCTCATATTGTGAGTCATATTTCTTATGTCACTCATAACCTCGTATCAACTATACTAACATGTGAGAGTAAAGTTTTGATCAAATTAAAAATCATCATGCAAGTCCTAGTGCAAGGATTTAAGCATATATATGATATAATTAATAGACATTTAAAAAAACATTTAATAAATATAAGAATCTCAATAGAAAAAAATGCTATTTTGTCAAGATAGATATGTTGATACAAATTGAAATTTAGTCATCATAATCAAAAATTTCTTTCTAAATTGAATGATGCAACTGAATTTGTCTCATTCCTTAGATTAAGATGATTTGTATACATTTTATTTCCTGTATTTTTTTATTACTTCTACTTTCATTGCTAAATAATGACATGGACACATACTATTGGTTATAAATAGACTTTTTTTTTCTTTTTTAATATATATATATATATATATATATATTTATTTATTTATTTATTTATTTTTTATAAATAGACTTGCACCTTCCTTTGAATGGTATGTTAATTCCTTTTGATGTTGCCCCTAGTTGCCACGGGACAATTCTTATGTGATTGATGTAATGTTTCTGACTGTAGATTAAAGCTGGGCGAGAGTTTTCAGTACAAGCTCAATTCTAAGGGTTCTACTCCTGCTGAAGTAATGGGGATTGATTATAAATCTACATTTAAGTGTGGACTGGAATCATTTTATGAAGATATCAAGAAAGGCTCCATGGAAAAATTGGAAGAGCTGATCTTGCTCCAACAAGAATCTTCAGAATTAACAAGGAAGATTGAGAACAAGAAAAGTAGTTTAGTTGTGGTTCAATCTCATATTGAAGATGTAAACACTAACATGTTGCACTTATCTTTCCATTCTTGTTTAGTTTTAATATACACTTTAAAGTTGAATTGTATGGTCATTTTTCTGAATAAAGGAAGATAATACTTGGGTTTTTCTTTTTGGGTTGGTTTTTGTTCTCTGAGAGTTGCAATAATTTAAAGAAATTTGGATGAATTAATGGTATAATTTTTTATATTGTAAATGGTCAAGTGCAACTCTATAATGGATATTAGCATATTGTGGAGCTTCGAAGTAGTGAAAGATAGGTTTTTTAATGCTTATTTTTTACTATAGGAGGCGTTTAAAATTCAGCTCTGATTATGATATGCCCCCCATCATATTTAGTTTTTTTCATCAACAACTATTTTGCTAGGTGGATGCCCAAATTGACTTGATGAGGAAAGAAATGGATGACTTCATTTCTAGATTTGCATCAGAAGCTAAACAAATGATGCAGGATGTTCAAATTGAGGATCATGACTTAGTTTTGCTGGAAAAACAAGCCATGCTACTTTTGAAGGTATGTATTTGTTCTATTACTTATTCCTTCCCATTATGCTTGTCGGACCTCAGGCTTAACATTCTCTTTTTCCCCTTTTTTATTGTTTCTAGTCTTTGGTGGTCTTACTCCTCGGCACCATTACTATTTGTGTGCTGCCTGATTCTTTGTTTTTGTTTTTTAGTTCGTTTGCCTATTTTTTTCCAAGTTTTCATTTATTTAAGATAGATTGTGTCCTATTATGTTATGATAGTCTTTTTAAGATTTTAAAATTAAGTAGATAAAATTCTCATAATATTAGACATTATGATGATACTAGATAATATAAAATTGTATAATTTATTAGTTGAGCCAAAAAAATTATAGTAAACCTAATAGTTTCTAATGAGGGTGATATTAAGCTAAATCTAGATTATGTTATTAAATTAATTATTATACAAATGTTTCACTATTCATATTTAAACTAAGGGGGGCAGGCCTGGCACAGCCTGAAGGCTTGGCTTAGGGAGTCACTCGTGCCAGACCTTGTCATGTTGGACTAATACTAAATAAAACTAGCTAGATTATCACTTGATCGTACTTGTTGGACATCAATTTCACTATTTTTTGTAATATTGTTGGCTTATTTTTGATAGAAAAGAGTCAATATGATTCTTGAATATTGTGGATTATCGATCTTAGTCTAATGTATTTATAACTTGTTTTGTGAATTGTAAGAATTTTTGAATCAATTGATGATGCGGCTATCATTATCTACTTAACAGATATTTATGAGATAATACTTTCATTATAGTTAATGACATACTTGGTTTTTGATATGACTTTATGTGGATTTGAAAGATATCATACATCTACATATCTAATTAGTTTTTGCTTTGACTTATTTGAGTATAATAAACCTATATTTGTAGTTTCACTGAGATAGCGTAATATTTATTTGATATCATTCCAATGTTTTCTCTTTGGAGCACAACTGTACTCGACTAATAAATTAATAAAAAAAGGTAATAATTGGTCGTGTACAATTAGTAAGATATATAAGTGCACCAATGACATTAGGATATGATACTTTAAGACAAAGTAATTTTTTATCCTTTTCACAAGGTCAAAATATGTCATCTTTCATATCAAGTGATTGGACAACCATAGGGTAGCTTAATAGATGTATTTTTTTAAAATATTTTAAGATTTTTTTTGATATATGTTGATTGATGAACCAATCAAATATTTGGAAAATATTTGATTTGTAACTCGATAAAATTTTGTTTTTTCAAGATCTTCATTTCAAATTTTTTTTTTAAATATTGTATTATTTTTGTGATCTTTTTAGGAGTTCTAATAAGATTTTAAATCAACATAAATAGTAATACTTTTAAATTTTATTTTTGATTTTTTGATTAAACATATAGGGTTATTCTCATATTCTTCTTTTAGCAAATATTCACTAAGTTGATTGCATCACATGCATCTAGATTGTTTTAATCCAAACTAAGATCATTACAATTTTTTTGAGTACGTGCATCAGGTTTTGTATTAATTGCTTTAAGAAGTTTAAATCCTTTAAGAATTTTTGTGTATATTACTGTCTATGGATTCATATAAATATAAAGTGATAACATCTATTAGACACATTTAGTCCTTCAGATACTGCTAAGCTTATCAAAAATCGAAATGTGATTGCATCCATAACAAGTGAATATGGTTCATCATAGTTAATGTCAAGTCTTCGTGAGAAACATTGGGCTACTAATATTTTATATTTTATGATATTATTATTCTTATTTCATTTTCATACAAATATCTATTTGTATCCAACAAGCTTTATACAAATATGATTCGGGATAATTATCATTTTGTATGATATTTAAGGTCATTTAAAAGAAAATATTATTCATAACAAAATTATTCTAATCTTTCTTTTTATTTTTGTACACATAACTTATTGAGATCTTATAATTTTAGATACATTTATTTTTTCTTGAGATATTTATTTGTTTTGCATCTCTTAGGGAGTTTATTGTTCAATATGTGCCTTTACGAGGGTATTTTTCTTTGTTTGTGTTCACTTATTCCAAAGATCTACTTCTTTTGATCCAATTGGTCTTCTAAAAATTAAGTGTGTTTTAGATTCATTTGTTTTCTGTCAATTAGAAATCTCAATTTGTGTTGGAGCATTCACAGTTGGGAATATTATTATTAAAATCGTATGATTCATTATTTGATTTATGATTCGATTCATGATTTAGGAGGTAAATGATTTAATTCTTTAAAAGAATCAAAAATATGCATGAATTGAAAATTGAATAATTGAATCGTGAATTGATTCACATGAATCGATTTAATACTGATTTTTAAGGGACCAATATTCTTAAAAAGTCATAAAAATAAAATCAAAATACTAAAAAAAAATATCAACTGTAGGAATTAATTAACGTAGAAAAAAAATAATTTCAACCTTAGGTATTATGAAGTTAACGGGAAAAAGCAACAAAATACGATAAAAGTCAGAAAAATAAAAATTAAAATACTAAAAAAAATTATCAACTATAGTAAATAGGAATTAATTAACATTGAAAAAAATCATAAAAAATTCAATTCATGATTTGATTTGATTTAATTCTCGATTCACTAATTAAGTATTTTGATTCTCGATTCGAATCTTGATTTAATAACTATTGTTGAGATATGTAACTTTGTTTCTTTTTATATCCATAAATACATTTGGTAATTGATTTGCAAGAATTTGTACTTGAATGATCCTTTTAATTTAAAGTTTACATTGATTCGTACGATGATCGAAATGAGATAATATTGATGCATTCCGAGTAATTTATTGTCGTTTTTTTAGAATTGACTTTTATCCTCATAATGGTGGGAGTACAGTTTTATTAAAATCATAATTTGTAAATTTGACTCTAAAAAATTTTCTATTAAGGGTTCTAAATATCTTATGAAAGATGGTAAATCAAAACCTATATAAATTTTAAGCCTACATTGTTGACTCATTTTGGTACGTTGTGCGGGTGAAATTTATACATGGACTGCACAACCAAAAAATCATGAGTAAAAAATATTTAATTGTTTACATAGTACAAATTATGATAGGGAGTATTCATGATAATATATTAGTTTAATTCTTATTAGACTTGTAGGATGCATAACAATATGTCTTCATGTAGATGTTAGTAATTTAGAATTTATTAGTAATGGTCTAATTATCAATTGAATATGTTTGATTAATGACTTTGTTAAAATTATTTTGGGTATAAACATGAGTAATAAGATGCTTAATATCTATCCCAATTAATATATAATAATCATTGAGAGTTTTTTAAGTAAATTCATAAGTACTATCAAGTCTTATTGTCTTGATTGGACATTCAAGAAATTATGCTCTTAATTTGATCATTTGTATAAGGAGATTAGTAAAAGTAATATTTCGAATGAAATAAGACAAACATATAATCATCTATTGGAGACATCTATAATGATCATAAAATAACAAAAAGGTTCACATGATGGATGAATATGTCTTCATATGTCCTAGTGTATTTTTCTTAATAGATTAGTGTTTCAGATATGATTTTATTTTATGATGGTCTAACTATTAAATTACTTTGTGAACAATGATCACAAGAAAATTAATTGGACAAAAAAATCTTCGGGTTCTTAAATAAATGTTAATGTGATTATTTTATGATTCGTCGTATTATTGAAGATTTAGGATGACATAGCATGTTATGTCAAAGATAAAATCTTTGGGTCATTAAACTTTTGGTTCATTGCAGTATATTATTCGATTGAATTTATGATCGTATGATATAATCTAGAGGAGAATGCTAATAATTTTTTTGCAATAATCTTTTTTCTAAAAATTATAGAAGTAATATATAAATATTCTTTATTACTTTTATTTATTGTTTTGATATAATATTTATTTTTGTGTATATCTTTAAAGTTAAGCAAATTTTTTGTTGATTTACTTCAATTTATGCATAATTTATATGGAATTTAGTTTTATTTGATAGTATTATATTTGCTCTTTTGGAGTCTTTAATTAAATCTGATGTATTAGAGATGGTACTTACACAAATATTCGTTGCTATTATATTTTAAAAATATATGTATTCTTAAAGGATTATATGTGTGGTTACTTAATCAACAAGGCATATATCATCATTCATTTTGAAATTTGATAATATATAAATTTAGATAAATATAAAAATATATATAACAAGTTGAAATTTTTATTAATTCAAAATAAAATACATAGAATTATTTAAAATTTATATTTTAATTTTTTACTAAATAATTGAAATTATTATTAGGACTTTCAAAAGAATTCATATCAAAATACTATAGGTCCAGCTCATTTACATTTGTCAAATTGGTTTTTATCTTTTTTTTTCTTTAATGATGTTTGATATAGTTCGATCAGATATTTGGCTGTATGATAGGTATAAGACTAGTGTCCTATTATTCCACATCTATAGTAAATTTTTTCAGGAGCCTTGAATGGTTTTTTATGTAATTTTTTTCTATTTCTTTGTTTTATCTCATCATTATTTTATTTTTTGTAGTGAAATGAGTTTTTTTTTCAAGAGGGTAGAAGAATGATTATATAGTGATGGGTATCATGCTCTCGACCATGATCATGTCCATGCCCATGATTGTGGGATGAAATTGCATCCACTTCAGTGAATGGTTCAGGCCCAATCATAGAGGAATATAAATTTTTATTAGTAGCTTATTATTTTGTTCAATTATTAGAAAACATGATATTAACTTTGAATATTTAGTAAATCTATTTTCTCTATATTACTGTTGCAAGAACATATTAGTGGCATGAAATATTGTGAATGTTTTTTTAGCATGTTTTCATTTGTGATTTTTTTTTTCGCATAGCTTTAATATGGAGCTTATTTTATAAAGAGAGGAGTTATATTTACTGATCATTTTAAACTCTTTCAAGTTTAGGTGCATCTAGTTATAGTGAGTTTTAAGTAAAATCATAGTTTCTTGGTAGTCAAATCTTTTTTTCAAGTCATTCCATAAGGTGAAAGGATTTTTTTTAGTGAGATATTAATTTTTTAGATCATCGTGGAGATAGTACCTAAGAAAATTAGTGTTTTTTAATAGTTTTGCTGCGACTCTTTATTTCATTCTTTTATAGTATTTCTAAGATTCATTAATATTAGATATATTTCAGCATTAAGAATTTATGATAAATCATTTTTACTATGAATTTTAAGTGCCACAAACTCAAAATTTGTGAAATTTGATATTTTGAAAAATTTTTTATATATGAAGAAAAAAAATAATGATAATATAATTTTATCTTATCTGGAACAAATTCGTGTTGATGATGTGTTATAAAGAAAAATAAAAAAAATTGAGATTTTTATATTTGACTCTGATTAGGCTTATTTTAGGTTTACGAGAATGCCAGAAGTTATTACTTTGAGAAAATCAAGAGCCATTATGAGAAAGTCAAAGGTTTTACATAATTGATGGTCATTAATTTTAAAATAATTGTCATTTGTTTCAAAATAATAGTTATTCATTACAAAATATTTATAATTATATTCAATAATTGTTTTTCTGAGTTTATAATGTGACAAATGAGTTTAATAATTTGATTGTTATTATAATCTTAAATGTTTTTCTTATTTTTGTAAATAAGAATTATATTATTTTGTCTTATCCATTTGATATTTTTTTGATCATCATGATAATTATCTTGTTAAACAATCATATCATGAATTAATTTTTGATGATTTTTAAAACTTCAATAAAGATATCGTCAGACCCTATGATTTTTCGTATATTTATTTTCTCAAGAGCTCTTCTAATTTTGATGGGTTTTATGTTATCTACATGTCTAAGTTATTTAGTTCTTTATAACACTCAATATTTGAATTTGTGAACATGATAAAAGATGATGAAAACATAACCTCACTTTTTTAGCTTTATTTTTTATTAGAATTTTATTTTTTTTCTTCTTATAAATATTAATGTTCTTATTTTCTCTTATTTTAGTTAGCCTAAATAATATTTTCTTTATTTTTAATTTTATAGTTTATCGTATATCTAATCTTATGATTTAAACTTAATTTTATTCACTATTATTAATTTTCTTATATCTATATAATATTTTATACTCTCTTCATTTTTGTTTATTCTATATTTTTTAAAAATAAATTTATTTTTTTTAATAATTTGTTGAACCTAATATTTTTATTATCAAGCTTCTTTATGCAAATAAATATTTTTTTTAGACATGTCTAAAATTTATTTAGATATTTTTTTCGTATCTACGTTTAGAGATGAATTTTGTTATATAACTTTTTTTCTAAAAACAATTATCATTTTTATGTTAGGTTTTATCATTTTATTTTATATATTTATTTGAATTGTCATTATGATTATACTTTTCATGATAAATTAATTATGACTAGTATATGCTGAGTGATTAGCTTTTTATTTGGTATCATTCTAAAGTTTTTGTATGGTCTTTTATCCTTTCTCATATTGAGAAAAAAGTGTATTTGATACATATTTGAATTAATTTTAAAGGTTACCAAATATTTTTTTTCTTTCTTAAAGTATGTATTAGGTATAGTCGTATGGGGATGTTATAAGCTAAAGTAAAATTTAAGATTGTTCCTTTTATTTCATTTTTTTTCTCCTAATTCATATCTTTCATAGTGTATATCATAATTCTTATTATTTATTTCTACATACTTATTTAAGTCTTAAGTATGATTATTTTTTTTTTGATGGTATACCTTGCAGTTGTACTAATTTATTTTTATCTTTCCAAAAATTTTATCTATTTTTTCACAAAGTTCTACTTTTAAACATAAATACTAATCATATTTATGATTTCTTTTCCTATTAATTGTTTGGTTGCTATAAGTCTATCACTAATTTTATTCAACTTGAGAACTTTATATTTTAAGTTTTAGTTCAAAAGTATCATACAATCATTCATATTTATCTCTTTTGCTACTTCACAAAGTTTATAATCATAAAAATATTTAGATTTCTCTCTCTTTTTTTAATATTTATAAGTTTTCTAAATGTCATATATTAATATTTATAAGCTTTTGGGCTTCAACTAATTGTAACTATTTTTCATTCAATAACATAATATTTCTAGGACCTACCATAAACTTATTAACCTAGGCTTATTTTGTTACTCCCCTTATTCCAAGAAAGTGTGGTAACTCTAGTTTTTTTTTCCACTATGAAGTGACATTGTAGTGGTTCTTGCCAAGTCACTATATTTGGACTATGTGGTATGTTGCTTATAGTAAATAATTTTAGTATCAGCGTATATTGGTAATTCAAGATCTATAGATAACCTTGGGTTAAATTTGTTAAGGTCGGTTGTATATCTGATGGTACTCTCCTCTTTTATCCGAGTTTGGGACGAGCAATGCAAGTGTAGCTTACACAAATGATGGATTAATACGCACATAAACACCCACACACATACACACTCATACACCCATAGATAGATATATTCTTTTTGTTTATATGGGCTTGTGATCTACAATGCAAGGATAGCTCACAAAGGTGGAGTTAATGATTAAATTCGTATCATTCCCACAAAATAAGGAATTCGAATAGAGCTCCTCTAAAAAATCAAATACAAGTCTATGTCATGCTAATGTAATTTAAACGAAATGACTGTATTTGAACATTTTATGAATCAAATTTTCAGTGATTAGTTTTGGTTATGTAATATTTTATGCAATTTGCAAATTGAATTAGACTATGTTGCTCGAAGTTTAATAGGGTATTTCATATATATTCTCATTCTCAAGGCTTTCATGAAAAAAAAATATTATTTATATTTAGTTGATGTATTATGAAATGCTGTCAGTGGAATACAAATTAATATGAAATAGATTTTGACCATTAAAAATAAAGTATCATGATAATCAAATTAAAAATTTAAATAAATATTTTGATATTAATTATCATTTTAAAGTAATTTACTATCTTATTTGTACTTATTTTCACAGTGAACACTTATGTGTGTTCAACTTTGATTCTTCCCAAATATCGAAATATTAGTTCCCAATATTAATTCTAGTGAGGACTTCTTTCTTTTCTAAAATGATTTGACCGCATCTTGAATGAGATTATCTCTCTAAAGGAGACTTGGATTTTTTTTTGTATTGTTAATAAAAATAGTAAAAGAAATAAAAGAATAAGAAAAATACTAGTACGATGATATCTATGAAAAAATTATTTAATATGAGTTTTTTATTTTTGACAGAGGGCAATCAGAAAATCTTGATTAAATGGGTTGACTATAGGATCAAATAAATCCTTGGGAGAATTTCATCCACTTTGATTAGATTATGTTTTTTTTTCTAGTATAGATTCTACATCTTGGAGAGTCGTTTCTTTTTGTCTCTAGTTCATCAAGGATTGTGATGAAAAAAAATTGGTGGATTACTAGGTTGTTGAATATTTAAAAAAAATTCTTTAATAAAATTGGCGGATTACTAGGTAATATGATATATATTTGTTAATATATGATAATTTCATTTGATTGTAGAGGTGTTAAGTAAGTCGGGTGGCTCGGGCACGGCATGAGCCAGGGCTCAATTTGGCTATGTTAGGTCCGACACAACATGGTCTAGCATTGCGCATAGTCTTGGAGCTTGCTGGCCCGAGGCATGGCTTCAGCCGTGCTGGACTGACTTTGGTATTTGGTTGTGCTGGACAGGAATGATCCGCATGTCTGGCTTGGTGGCACGATCTCTCGACTCGGATATCCATGACTGAGCATGGGTGGAATTAAGTTCATGGGTCATGTCTTATCTTGTTCGATAATCATTGGGTAGGGCTTTTTTTCAAAAAAAAAAAAAAAAAAAAAAACTTAGTCAAGTAAATCGGGTTTGGCTTATGTGGCCATGCCTAACCTAACAAAGCTTGTTGTATTTTCACCCAATGTGCCCTGACAACGATAGTGACAAGCATGACATATTGTCGTTGCCTTTGAAAAAAAATATTTTTTCCAAAATCCATAGCCATCAAATTATTAACAACGGCTACAAAGTAGAAATTTGATGCAAATATTTATTTCCTAAATAAATAAAAAAATGCAAAAAATAAAAAAAAATATATTTTTAATATTTTTAAATCTCTTTAAATAGAGATTAGAAAATTTAGAATTTATATTCTAGATTTTTCTTCAATCCTAAAAACTCTTTATTATCTTTATTCTCTCCTAAATATAATATATTTTTTGCTATTTTTATTTATTGTTTTATTATTAACTTTATGGCCTATGCTTACGCATGCAAGTTATGGCATGCCTTGTGCGTATACATTTCAAATTGTAACTGTAATCTAGAAATTTAAGTTGAGCCTTGAGATTAGAAGTGGTGAAGTGCAGTAAAAAAATTAATATTTTATAATAATGTAATAATGGTATGCTTATTTTTATATTTTTTTGTGTTTTTATTTTAAATTAATTCTATTTTTTTATAAATAAAAATATTAAAAAAAATTGAAAAATAGTGAATATAATGATAATAATTTTTAAATTGACATAGATATAAATTATAATGATAATTTTATCGAAAGGTTTAATGTTGAAACTCTGCAATGTGCTCAACTCAATTTATTTGTCATCCAAAAAATAAAAAATTAAATTAATTTTAGTAATATGAACATATTTTAAATAATAAAAAAAATTAAAAGTTTGGAAGAAGAATTGACATAATATTTATATTATTAAAATATACATATATGTAGGAGTGCATGTGGCATAATTAGAGATATCAAATGGGTTGGACATCTCAGGCTCGGCCCAACTTAGCCGTGCCTAGCCTGGCAGGGAATGGTCTAGAATCATGCTTGGGTACATGCTGAGCTGGCTTGATGCACAGCCCATGCTGGGCTAACTCAAGGCACAGCTCGTGTCATGCTGTACCAAACTAACCCGTGCCTCATGCTAGGCCAGGCATGGCATGATACCTTGGCTCGAAGGCACGGTTCATCGGTATTACCTAAACCATGCCCTGCCCCCAGGCCCCAGATTACCGGATCTCGAGTTGGTGTTCTGGCAAGTCCACTTCCAAAGTTCAAACGACCAAACCTGACCTCCCAAACTTACTACACATTCTGGAAGTTGAAGTTTTTGGAATTTGTGATCGTTGGTTCAGTTTGACAGTCGAATCGACCCAACGATCAAAAAAATATGTTTTAAGTCGTTGGATTCAGCCCCAACAGCTAGAGGCATAAATCCAACGGCTGTCGTGATTCTGCCCATTTTAAAATATTAAAAAAAATCAAAAAATAAAATAAAATAATGATTTTTTAAAAAATGATTTTTAAAAAATTATATTTTTGAAATATATATATATATATATATATATATATATATCTTCTTTTATTCTCAAATATATAATTATGTTAGCTTATTTTTTTCTCTTTCATATTATCTCTCCTCTTTTTTCTCATTTTCTCTCTCTCTCCTCTCTTTTCTCATTTTCGCTCTCCTTTCTATTTTGACTTTTGGGACTTGAGTGAAGACTGTTGATTGTGGGGTGGACATCATAAAATAAATGGAATTTTATGCATTACGGGTATTAATTTTTAAATTTTGTTTAGTTTAGTTTTTTTTAGTTAAAAATTTTAGTTTAATTAATATAAATTAATATTTAATTTAAAAAATAAAATTTATAATATAATTAATAAACTAATAAAAAAATTAAAAAGACAAATAATAATTTTAATGATGATAACGATATTGACTTAAACGTAAATATTAAAAATTTTAATATGGATAATTATAACACTACAGAAAAGTCCAGGGCCATTGAAATTTTATTTTTTCTAGCCGTCTCGACTCAAACTGTCAAACATCTAAAAAATAAAAAAATAAAAGATAATCAATAGTTTAGATTTATTTTTAATATTATACAACATAAAAATGTTAGGAATGTCGATAAAGAATTGACATAATATAAATATTATAAAAAAATATTAATCTGTCACGTGAGATTGGGCACCTTAAGAGGGATGCCGAACAATGCACCAAAAAAATATAGTGTATTAGATCCTTGCCAAACTCAATTCAGTAGTGGGGTCTTTGAGGTTGGATTCATTTCAACCTCTATGTTGACCCCATTCATATTTTGCAACGAGTTAGAGAGGGAAGACATGATCAAACTGATCATCACGATAAGTCTTTTGATTAAATTTTTGAGAGATTAAAAGATAGTCAATATCATATAGGCTTATTTTTAGTCTGCATATCATAGTATTTATATGTCCACATCTAGGAATAACATACTAAAATATTATAACTTAGAAAAAATAATAATAATTAATAAATTTAGAAAATATAGTGTAGTTGTGTTTGTAATGTCTGATATATGGACTAGCAACGATAATATTTTTTATGAATATCTTATCGCTCATTTTATAGATTTTAAATAGGCACTAAATAAAAAAATATTAGAATTTTTAGAGATTTTTTATCCTCATAATCAGGGAAGCACGAATACGTCACTGTACTACCGCATCCACTTGTCAACACGAGGACACGTGGAATCTGTACGGACACGTGCCAGATACGTGTCCAATATGCCACGTGGTGTATCGGATAGACACGTCAGAGACGTATCCGACGCATTGTTACAAATCCGACGCGTCAGAAATACATTATAAAATCAACACGTTGCTCCAACAACTCTAACAAATCAAGGAGTTTTCGTTCGCCGATAGTGTTGAGTGGCCTACGAAGCTGGTTGCGGGGGATAACTTGTCATTGCTTCGGGATTTTTGAAGTAGTAAGGTTTCGAAACAATAACAAGGGTAACTTGATTTTAGAAGCAAAGGGAGGGTTTAGAAGCATTAATGGGAGGGGGGAGGGGGGATTCAAAGGTAAAATAGGGGGTTTTTATTCTTTTTTTTTATATTTTAATTATTATTGTTTGTTTAATAAATTTGTAAAATATAATAAACAAATAATTTTGATGTATGTTATATAATTTATTTTAATTTTAAATGCATAATTTTAAATATAATGATAAATATGTAATATTAAAATATGAAATATATAATATGAATAATTTTTGTAGTATGCAATATGTACTATATGCAATATTTAATTATGTAATATACAATATGTAAGTATAATAGTTTTGGTTATATAATTTATTTTAAATGAATTAATATAATATGTAAATATGCAAAATATAATGAAAATTATCATATCGTGTCGATAGAGAAAAAAAATTAGATTAAATGGGTTTTGAAATAATATAGATTATTTAAAATGCATAATTTTTTTCATGCAGAATTATACAATAAAATGAGTTGTAATTATGAGCCTTCAAGTAATCAACAAAATATTCAAGTTGTTGATGATAATGCTCCATTATGGAGGTATATCACGAAAATGTGAAATTGGATAAATGAAAAGAGGAAGAAAATAGTACTTTTAAATATAATTTTTATAGACAAGTATATAGAGGATCATATTATAAAGTCAAGACTCACTTGTTGAAAATTAAAGGGGCTGAGATTGTATCATGTACTAAAGTAACGAATCAAATTTTGATTGAGAAGCGAATGATGACATAGGAATCTTAATAACAGATGAAACGATCTAATCTTAAGTAAGTTTCTTTACCCACATTAAGCATTGCAGATTCTATTTTTGAGAATTCTTCTTCTAGTGCTAGTCCAATTGGTCTAAAAAGGAGATAAGGGACAATGAGATCAATTGAAAATATATTCAAAATTAGTGCACGTGAAATAGTTGACAGTGAGGTTGCTAGGATGTTTTATATTGGGTGGTTGTCTTTTCATTTTGCTAGAAATCCTTATTATGCTCATGTCTTTAAAAGTGTGAGTCAACTTTTAGGTTATGCCCCACTAAACTATAATGCATTAAGAACAATATTATTACAGAAGGAGAAGAATAATTTTGATAATTTATTGGAATTAATCAAAAAGACTTGGAATGAGAAAGGAGTGAGCATTTGCAGTGATGGATGATCAGATGCTCAAAGAAGACTACTTATTAACATCATAGCAGTTTTCGAAAGTGAACCAATATTTTTGAAAGCAATAAATTGTGGAGAGACTAAGGATATATATTTTATAGCTGATTTCTTGATTAACATTATACAAGAGATTGGTCCATAAAAGGAAGTTCGAGTTATAACTGATAATGTTGTAGCTTGCAAAGCAGCATGACACATTGTGGAAGCAAAATTTTGGCATAACCTTTGGACTTCGTGTGTGATTCATACTCTCAATCTTATTTTGAAGAATATTTGTGTACCAATACACTCAAGATATAATGATATGATAGAACAATGTGGTTGGATCGCTCAAGTTTTAAGTGATATTTTTTTATCAAGAATTTCATTATGAATCATGTAATGAGATTGTCGATATTTAATAATTATTGTAAATTGAAGTTACTTTCAGTGGTCGATACACATTTTGCTTTAACTATTGTTATGCTTAAATGATTTAACATAATAAAAAGTGGCTTGGAGCAATTAGTGATAAGTGAAAAATGAGAAATGTATAAAGAAGATGATTTAGTGAAAGTTAAAAAAGTAAAGGATAAAATCCTAAATAAAGACTTTTGAATGAATATGGATTATATCCTCAGCTTTATAATTTTCATTTATGAGATACTTCGATTAACTGACACTGATAAACATTACCTTCACAATATTTATGAGTGGTGAGATTCTATGATCGAAAAAGTAAAAGAAGCTATTTATAAGAAAGGATATAAAAGCTTCACAGATAATTCAAGGTATAATTTTAATTTATTATTTAATTTTTAAAGTTTGATTGAAAGTTTTTAAGTTTTAATTATATTTGAACTTATATGAATTGCTGTGTAATTTTACATGTAGGTTTTTTTATATTGTGAATGAAATATTGGTTGAAAGATGGAATAAAAGTCACACACCTTTATATTCCTTAGTTTATTCCTTAAATCCAAGGTAATCTTAAGATTTTAAATTGTAGAATATGATAATTTTAATATAAATAATATTCTATGATGTTTAACTTTTTATAATTAATGTTATATCTTTAACTTGCATGTATTATAGTCAACAATGGCTTGATGAGTCTCTTGATCGTGTTCCACCACATCGAGATTTAGAAATAGTAAGAGAGATAAAATATTTTGAGAGATATTTTTCTAATGAAGGTGAGAGGAGATGAGCAAATGACGAGTATGTTATATTTTTGGTATTTTTGGAAGATTTTTTTAGTAGTGATTTAATCAATGATAGGTGGTACATGAGTTCTATTAAATGATGGGTTGTTCATGGAACTGCTACACTGATACTTCAATCTATAACATTAAAATTACTAGGATAACCTTGTCCATCCTCATGTTGTGAAAGAAATTGGAGCACATATAATTTTATTTACTCTATGAAGAGAAACAAGTTGACATCACAAAGAGCTGAAGACTTGGTTTATGTCCATAATAATCTCCAACTTCTGTCAAAGAGATCTTCAAACTATAATGAAGGCGAATCTAAAATGTGAGACATTGGAGGTGATGGTTTTGACTTAATGGATATTGAAAATGTTGAAATTCTTGAGAGTGCAGATCTTTCTTTTGATGAACCTGAACCGGAAGCTGTTTTATTTGATTCAGAAAGAAATATTAATCTTTTGTTTTAATATTTCTTATGTTTGTGTTTGAATATTTATAAAAATAATATTTAAGTATTTTTTTTATTTATTTAAATTACTGTTTAGGGATAATATTTGTATTTATTTTTTTTATCATGTCGTATCATAGTCGTATTTATATCCTAATTTTTTGAAATTTATTGTGTTTTCGTATCCTGTTGTGTCGTATCCTCGTATCCGTATTTATGTCTGTGCTTCTTAGTTTATGATGACCTGATCTCCCATGAGTACATGATAAAAATCTTTAGAGAATATAATATTCAAAATAAAATATATAGTATCACATTCGATAATGTATTTAACAATATTGTAGTCATTAACATGTGTGTTAATATTATTAGAAACGAGTCATTAGGATAGATTTGTTAAGTTAGATGCATATGTCATGTCATTAATCTCATGGTACTAGTATGGATGAATGTTGTTTCTTCCGCTTTAGAAAATATAACTAACTCACTAAAATTTTTTGTATCATCTAACAAATAATAAGAGTTTGGTAGTCTATGTTTGTCTATGGGTCTAAAGAAGAAATTTCAATCGGATATGAGACATTATTAGTTTTATATATATAGAATTGATGTTTATGTTAATGAGTTTATCTTTGATGTATTACTTTTTATTTTTTAATGATTTAATCTTATTTTGTTATTTTGTAATTTATACGTGTTTTTATTTGAGTTGTAATTTATTATAGTAATTTTGTTTTTTTTGTTGTAATTAATTAATTAATTATTAAAATTAAAATTTTAAAATATATATGAAGTCTCGGTATGACCTAACACATCCCTGCATGACCCGACAAGTCTAGGCAAGACCTGATTGGAACCAAGTATAAGCCAGGCTGGTGGACCATGCCAAGCTGTCACTTCTCAAGCCGTGCCATGCTTGGTATGGCACGGTTACTGTACTGGGTCATGCCTGGCAATGCATGGGGACTCGATTGTGCCACCAAAAAATGGGTTGGCCCGGCCTATCCCGTTTGACACCTCTAGGCATAATATATATATTTTCAAAATATACACATATGTAGGAGTGAATGTGGCACTTACCACATGCACTCATAAGATTTTCATAGGATTCTAAGATAGTATTGTGTCGATTTACTTCTAGCTTGCTTTTAATAGGATTTCAAGATATACAAATAAGAATAACATAATAAAATATTATTAGTTAGAAAAATAATAAATATTTAATAAATTTAAAAAAATATAGTGGAGTAATATCTATGTCATCCAATATCGTGACTAGGCATGATGATGTATAATTTGCATTTTACTGATCATCATGTAAATTTAAAATTGACATTTAATAAAAAAATTTTAGGATTTCTTGAGATTCTTTATTCTCATGATGGTCCTGTCATATATAAGTGTATGATGTGAATTTATAAAAAAATATGATATTCAGAATAAAATACTTAGTATTATTTTTGATAATACTTCTAATAATTGAGTAATTATTATTATCTTTGTTGAAATCATTAGAAAATAGCAATTAGTTGAGATTTTTCATATTGGATGTATGTATCATGTTATTAATTTAATAATACATGTGGGATTTGGGAACGAAAGTTATTTTTTTTGCAATAAAAAAAATAAAAAATTTGCTAAAATAATCTTATGATGCCTAGCATACAACAGAAATTTAGTAGTCTATGTTTGTCTGCTTGCCTAAAAAAGAAAAAATTTTAAATAGATTTGATATACCATTAGAATTACACTAATCTTATATTGGAATTAGGTATTGACTACTAATATGTGATATTAGACTGCATTAATAATAAGTTGATGAACTTATTATTGATGATTCAAATTATGATATAAAAATTTTTTTTATAAAATTCATGAAAATTTTTCTATGATATAATGAATATTTTTTTGGTTATGTATATTCTCATAATGTGTTGCACTTAGATGCATAGGTAATATTATTAGCTTGTTTGTAAGTATAGAGGTCATTATATATCTAGTATCATAGTTATTGAGATAGAAATCAAATATTTAAAATATTGATCTTTTATTCCAATTCTGTATTGTTTGGCTATATTTATGAATGTGGATCATAAGGTTAAAGTGGAATGGGTAGAAAATATTTTATTTACAAGTTATGATCCTAGGTATTTTGATGAAAATTATCATAATTTGTTCGAGTGCATGAACCAGTAATATTGACTTAAAGGTTTTATTCATAAAAAATTAATTAACGTATTTATATGTTACGATATTAGGTATGATAGTAGTTATAACCATGTTTTGAATACGGACATGGATATTATATCTGGAGTTGATGATCAGTTGGCTAGGGGAAAATAACAGAGTGATCCATCAAATATGAGTTAGCTGTCTCGGTACTGTAATATTGATTACTGTTTTATTCTATCAAATGACGATAATAAGAATTTGAACATTTTGTTTTGGTGAAAATCATATAAATGCATATATTTCATGCTATCTAAGATGACATGTGAACTATCGACCCCTCGGGTATCTAGAATAGTATTATAGTCTATCTTTTCTATAACAATCAATGTATTTTAGATAATAGATTAAGACTACGACAAGATCTCATAGAAATATTTGTATGCATGAAGGATTGGAAAGATCTGAGATTGGATATTCATGATAGGATGTAAGAGATGATGTCGGATGATGATTCATGAGACATAGAGATCGAGGATATTGAGGTTATCACTAGCGATATCTCCAGACGCATACATGATGTTATACATCTATATTTGCACTATCATATCATGGATACCAATTGATAATTTATATGATTTTTATTTTTTTTATATGATTATGATATAATGATTTATATACTGATTTTTTTTGTTTACTTATTTTATTATGATTTATGCACTATTACGGTATTGTACTTATTATCTTACAAGTTGTGTTTTGTTTTATCATATTTTAATTTTATAAATGTATATCATTCAGTGTATGTATCATTTAACTTAAAAATAATCTTTAGAGATAGTTTCAAGCGATATGACATTAGGGGACTCGCATAATTTATTAGCATAGTTATAGCTTACTATATGAGTGATATAATCTTGTCATAAAAGAAATGTGTAATTGAGAAGTTAATTTTTTGAGTTGTATTTGGAAGATATTCATGCTGATCTATGTAATAACTTGACTTTTAATACGACTCATCTAGTTGACTCTACTGCTTATTGAGAATCATATAAAATTTAATTATCTAATTATGATCAGATTATATATAACATACGTAATTAATATAGTCGACTTTGTATTAATTATCATGGTAAGTTTATATTGATGTAATTCTTCGTATACTCAGGTATGCTTGCGAATAAGTTTTTAGGACTTAAAGAATTTTTTTAATAATTATGAATACTTCTAGTTGATTAGGTATTCAGATTTGAACTGGTCACCAGCATCCACAGAGATGATGATGTCTAAGATAGGGCTTTATATTGACAGACACCTGCGTGATCTAGCACACTGAGATCTAATACAGGGATATAGTTCAGAATGATATTGACAGTGACCTGCTTGATATTTTTGATGCATCATCTGCCCTAGAAAATTAGGCAGACACTCTCTTATGTCACTATTCTTTATTGTGATATTTAATTGGTAGCTTCTAGTTCCATCCATGACCATGACTGCGTGACTGTGTGGTGTGGGTGTTTCACCAGACGAGGGGACCTTCCCCATTGGGAGGGATATTGTGAAAGCTTCATGCTTAATCTTGGTTCTTTATCTAAGAAATGTTTTTCTGTTACTTTTTCTCTCAGTAGAAATTACCTCTTCCAAATTAGATAAATAGTTGATATCTGTATTTTATAGCACAGTTGACCTAAAAAGTTGTTCTTGATTAGATATGAACTTCAAATGGCTAAGATTTTGCTCGTCTGTTTGGTCATAAAGGAAACAGAGATGAAGCTGCAAGAACGAATGATACAAGGTGAGGATGTGGTTCAGAGTCATGCGCGGCAACTGTTGTCTGTGGTCGACGCCATCTCCAAGTACAAGGAACACATGAGATCCAAAGTCTCAGCTGTCATGGATAAGCTTTCCCAGACTTCAGTTTCTGTCTCGCGGGCATACAAGAAATCCTCTTCTCTGCCCTCCCAATTGGGTGCCAGCATGGAGCCTCCCTGATAAATAGTATTTTTTTTAAAAAAAAAATTGCAGTTCGTGTGGATATCTAATTAGAGCGTTTAGCTAATTTGAGCTGACTGTTTTCTATGTAAATTTATTCAGATATTAAATTTCTAGGTAGGTTTTAAAAGTTTTTGTAAGTGAAATTATCTTTAATTAGGTTCGACGAATTTGTTCAATTGCCGTATAATTTTCCTACCCATAGCAACGTTTATGCTTTATTAGTTTTTAAGGAATATAAGAAAGCGGGATTTAAGTTTTTGTGTACTAAACTTACCTTTTTTATGATTTTAAAAAATACTTTTTTTTTTGAAAATTAGAAAAAAGGTACTCTAAAATTAAGGTTTATAAGTTTTGTACGGTAAAATGCATCAAATTGATTTTTTACCCTGTGAGATTAAAAAAAAATAAATTTAAAATAATTGTTTTTGAAGTCCAAACCATCGTTCCGAATGAGAAAACCACTTTTCTGCTCAGAAATTTGTTTGCAAAAAAAAATGAAGCCACTTTTTTATTTGAAAAGTAATTTCCAAAAAAAAACTGAGTCATTTTTTCATTAAAAAAATAGTTTTCCAAAAATATAAATTAATTTTCGTATTGAAAAATAGTTTTAAAACCCCAAATCTGATTTTTGTTTATATGTGTGGGTGTGAGTAGGGGTGTGGGTGTGGGTGTGGGTGTGTGTGTGTGTGGCTCGGCGTGTGTGTGGCTCGGCGTGTGTGTGGGTGTATTGGTGTGTGTGGTACTTTAAATAATATATGCAGTATCTAAAATGTCATCATGTGGTTTGGCAGAATTTTTTTTTGTTTTTGTGTTCATGGTTTTCTTTATCATATATAAAATTAATATCATGACACGATGAAGAATATTTTTTCAAGTGCTTTAAATTGTTGCCTTATCTTTTTTTAGAGCAACTCAAATGGGAGTTGCCAAATATGGGGTGCCAAATATCATTTTGGCACCTTGAATAGTGTTTTGGCATCTAAAATTTTTTTTTTCTCTAATGGTTGGTGCCATAATGAGATGCCATTTTAATACTTTAATATGTTTTTTTAAATTAATCTTTTAAATTTCAATTCAAAACATAATAAATAACGACTAAAAAATAAAACCCTACTTTTTCATAACTTCCATCTTCAAGTTATTCCAATATGTTCCAGAAATTTAGTCCATGCCAGTAGTATCGGTTTCCATAATTTTTATCTCATTTTGCATTTGAATTTCTTGCACATGTTTTTCTTTAATTTCTAACTATTTGCGATGTTGCTCCAGTGCTATCTCCTGTTACGCATAAATCTTTTCATGTCGCTCAATTTTTTGTCGTTCTATTTCTATTATTTCATTCCAGTGATGATAATCTAGTGACATTTCATCATCAATTTGTTTATCTTTGCTTTTAAGTTTTTTCTTCGAAGCTTTTTTGCCCAATGGCCTTTTGAGGTTAGGAGAGAACGATGGTTCAGTATTGTCCCCTAAATATAGAGTTGAATAGCTAGATTCAATATGAATTGATTCAGCATGACTACTAGTTGAATGAGTTTTTGCTCTCTTATTGCTAGTCAAATTATCATTCCATCTCCGCTCTATTTTCAATATATTCCAACAATGCTCGTATTGAAATGGTTTTCCAATTATCTTAGCAAATATTTCGTTCGCTTCATCAACCTAAAACCATTTGAAATAATTCAATAAATTATTCAGAAATCAAATCTTGCTAGTGTTTGAATTTAAAATATAAATCTTATATTATTTTGCTCGATATGTCCACTTTGTCGTAGTTTTTCTATTTGTCAATAAAAACCGACAAATTTACTGCATTTTGCATTTATATCACTACAACGACTTTTAATAGAAGATTGGGAACGCCTTTCGTTATTACCTTCATTAAGTTCTAAGTATTGTGATATTCTTTGCCAGAATGTATCACTTTGTTGTTGATTCCCGGTAATTGAATCTTTGTTCGTATTAAGTCACGCTGATACAATTAATTTATCTTTTTCAACAGAGAAATTCTTTGTCCTTTGCGACTTTCTCACATTTGGGACGACTTCATTTTGTATTGGTGTCAAATCTGCTGGATTACTCTGAATAGTATCATCATATAAGTCGGTCTCGTTCATTAGCAAATCAGTTAATGAACCATGATATTGCAAATTCATCTACAAAAAAAATATTCTAATCAATTTATATAATGATTAATTTATAAAACATTCAATTGAATCTATTAAAAATTAAAATTATAAACTAAAAAAAATAAGAAAATTATATACATTAATTATAAAAATCAAAATATAAAATAAAAGAGAAGGAAATACCTTTTTTTTGGAAATATTTCTCTTCTGCAGATTTTAATGGAAGGAATGCAAGGTTGGAATGCAAATATAGAAGACAAAAAATAAATTTTTTAGAATTTTTTTGATTGCTGGAAGGAAGATGTGTAGCAGAGCATTCAAAAAAAAACAAAGCTGGATGGAATTGATTTGTGCAGCAGCCCATTCAAATTTATAAATTAAATTAAAATATATCTGTTGGATATATACGTTGATATGTACAGTAAAATAACCACAGTTTTGCATCTTTAACTTTCTCTCTCCAATGTTGCCATTTATGGCACCCCAATTTCATGGATGCTATTTTGGCAACCCAGATGTCATCCTTGTTGGAGCGAAGATAAGTAATATTAAGGTACCATTTTGACAGTTATGGGAATGTCACCCCGTTTTGCAACTCCGGTTGGAGTTGCTCTTATAATCTTTCTGATTGTAGATCCTGAGCATCAAGTTAAGTACAAACCATTATTTGCAAATGTCATTGCATTTTTAGTGTGTGTGTGTGTGTGTGTGTGTGTGTGATATTATGTATATACACATTTATATATGTATATAAATGTTTAAATTTGTATATGTTATATAAATGTATATATATATATATATATATATATTATGGAAATGGTTATTTTTTTTCTAAAAAATAACTTTTTTCTGAAAATTACATGGTGATATTCTTGTAATGAAAAATGAAATGAAACTAGACAAACATATTGCACTTGCGACAATGAATTTTGTTCAGGAGTTTGTAATATTTTTTTTATCACGGGGCCTTGAGATTCATCGACTCCCAAAAGTGACTAATTGCTATGCTCAAATGATGGATGCAGTTTTTGCAAGACAAACATGATTTCACAATGTTGGGTGGAAAATCAAGATGCCGATAGCATGAGCTGCTGTGTTATCTCAAGTATGCAAATTAGTTTCACTCATAATGCTCATCTGACTTTGTTAGCAAATTTTTTTTTTTAAAAAAAAATGAGACGTCAGGTTTAATAAGATCAAGAGAGAATATGTTGACTGTCCTGATTTTGTGAAAGTTTGCCATTCTCGAAAAGGACAATAATCGAGAGGATGATGAATTCCTATTCCAAGATGACTATTTGTTTAAACAAAGAGTATTGTGCATTTTTTGCGCATCTTTACACGAGTACCTTTGGGCGAGAAGTGTATGCAAGAGGTTTGGCATATTTTTTTGGCCTATGTTACAGAGGGACATGACAAAAACTACGAGGAGATGTCCTACCTGCCACATCTCCAAGCATAGGAAGCAAAACATGTATCTGTGTACTTCTTTGCCAATACAATCTTGACCTTGGGAAGATACTAGCATGGATTTTATTTTAGGTGTTTCATGGATGGCTCAAGCCTCAACGTTATGACTCAATTTTAGTAGTTTCCGATCATTTTTTGAAAATTGCCTACTTCATATCATGTTCAAAGATGACGGATCCTTCCCTAGAAGCAAAGTTATAATTTAATATTGTAATCGCAGTTTTTTTCCGTTGAGATGTAATATTTACGAGCTACTTTTGGAAGGCTATCTTGCAGAAAATTGAGATGTGCTTATAGTAGTTATCTGTTTTTCATTCCCAAACTGATGGAAAAACCAAGGTCGTCAATAAGAGCCCGAGGGGCTTTCTTAATATTTCAGCTGGGGATGACTTGGTAAATTGGGACCTTAATCTGTCAATAATCAAACTTGTATACGATACATCTTTCAACTAGACCATGTGTGTCATTCTTACCAAGATTATTTATGGTTTTCAACCCTGACAGCCAGCCTGTTGACATTTTTCTTGTATTGGACAACTTGTCAGTGTCTGAGTTATCCTCTGCTTTTGTATCCAACATACAAGAGTTGCATAAGTAGATCCATGAGTGTATCGAGAAGAGTTATGCCCAATGTAAAATGCTAGATGACTTACGAAGGTAATTCAAAGCCTTTGAAGTTAGCGATCACGTGATTGTGTGAATGTGCCCAGAATAATTTTCATGTAATTCTATTCAAAAATTGCATGCTTGCAATACGACGCCCTCCTAAGATATTTTAAAAAAAAAATCAACACTAATGCATTTGTATCAAAACCCTCAGAGAGATTCAATATTAATTCAACTTCCGACATAAGAGATTTTGTTGAATATAAATGCCACCCATTCCATCCAAACCTCTTAGTAGCTGATCCTGGTGATATTGAGTGCGCACATAAGTATATTCTGATTCCCCCTTTACTTGATCCTAGTAGTCTCAATTCAGCCTATGATATGGTTGATATTTTTTATGTAAAAACTTTTAGTACAAATGATACTTTTATTTATAGGTACCTCGTTTAATGTAAAGGAGCCTAGCGATGGGTGATACTTGGATTTCACAATATGAGTTGTGACAAATCAATCTAGACCTTCTTAAGTACAATGGGAATAGTTAATTTATATCTATGGTAGGGGGTAAGAGTTTTTTTCACTCAGGGAGAATGACGAGGATACTCATTTTGCTTCAAGTATACATGCGACGATGTCTTTCGATGTGCACTTGATATTGAGCTTCAAAGTTAAGGATAAAGTCTCCGAGGAGACCATGGGGAAGCTCATGCAAGGTACTAGGCAAAGACTTGTTATAAGAGGCATTTTTTTAAGTTTTTATTTTTATTTTTTTTCTATTTTTAAGCAATATGACAGTACAATTTTGTTGACTGAATGTTGTTCCCCTCTCCCTTTCATTTTTTTTCATTGTTTTGGTTGTGCTCATAAAAATCGTGTAGTATATGATGAAAAATAATAAATCAAAGAAATTGAAGTACATTGTTTTTTTGTACATGATTCATGTGGCTGAATTACTCTTGGAGGATGTCTTATAAGCATATAGGTGGGTGTGATGAACTTATCCATTTTCTTTTATGTTCCTCCAAAACTTCATAATGGTGAGTATACTAATGAATGGTGATCTTGAAAAATATTCTTCTTCGTGGTCACATTGAGAAGAAGATGTGTATTAGGCATCTACCTAGATTTTGAGTAGTACATTTATATTATGAAATACATTATATAGACTAAGGCTCTTAATAAAAACTTAATTTGTGAGGTTTTCTTGGACAATCATCTCTTTTGGATTGCACACATGTGCTTTAAATTTCTCTTTTTTTTTGAGGAGTTTATATGATGGGTTGGTCTCGCTTATTATTAATAAACTTTTTTATTACTAGAGATAATGAGTTCGGAATCACTGAATTCAAGGGGAACCTTCAGTGATAGTTCCTAAAGAATGAATGATCTTAGGAGACTCATATTTTTTATGATAGAGATTATCTATTTAATGAGAAAGATGTAATTTTTATATAAGAGATAAGTGGTCGATACTCTTACAAAGATTGATTTTTTAAGTTGTACTCTAGTAAATATTTTGATTGAGTCAGATATTGATTTCTTGTCGTAAAAAAGATTAATCATCTGACTATCACCAGACTAGATATAACTTATGTAGTTAGTATAATTAGTTTTTTCATAAATTTTTCATGGCATATTTACCTTGACTTAACTCTCTGTAAACTAAGATGTATGAAGAAGTCTTTAGGCCTTGCAATTTCTTTCAACAATCATGAGAAATTACAGTTAGTCTGGTATTAAGATTCGAGTTAGATACCAGAATAAATCGATTATAAGTTTTTATATTTTTCTTAGAGGCGGTGTCGTCCCTTGAAAATATAATAGACATATAATTGTTTTGAGATCTAATCTAAGAGCATAATTCAGTGTGATCATGATAGTCATTGTTAGGGATGTAACTTAACCAAATAGTTCGTGATTTGTTCGGAGCTTGGGTCAGTAAAAGATTGATTTCGTTTGTTAAGTTAAACGAGTCGAGCCCAAAGTCCATTTTTAGGTTCGTAAGTTAAACTAGTCGAACCCAAGCTTCCTTAAGTTTAGCTCGTTAAAGTTTGCGATCAGGCTCGCGAGCATTTTTGCGAACATGTTCGCAAAGGGCTCACGAACAAGCTCACGAAAAATTTGATGTTCTGAACTGTAACTTCTGATATCAGATCTTTTATTCTTATTCCCCATTAAAACCCCCTAAAGACCTTATTTGATATTACTCTCTTGTCTCTCTCATTCTTTGTTGACTGGGCGACAGCTACCATGCCCGCTCCGCACTTTCTCTTCGGCCCTATTTTTTCTTCTTTTCCTTTCTTCCGTGTTAATTGTTATTGTTATTCCTTTATGGTCATCCTCTTTACCACTTACAGCAGTGGTCTTGTTCATACGTTGTAATATTTGGATTTTTTTTCTTATAGTAAAGGGTTATTTTGCTGCAAAGAAAGCAATACCAATGCACCAGCTTTGATTCAAATGACTCAATTGCTAAACTATTATTTTTTTTTCAAGATCATAAGCAAGCTCACAAATGAACTCAAACGAGCTTACAAACAAACTCCATTATCGAGATCGCAAACGAGCTCACAAATGAACTCCTTACCGAGCTTGCAAATGAACATAAAAACAAGCTCGCAAACAAACAAGGATGAGCTATAATCAAACGAGCTTGAAACAAACAAGCCCGAGCCGAGCTCAATCTTGATGAGCTCGAGCCAAACTCGAGCTCGAGCCTGGATTTTAAAAAATAGATAAGCCCGAGCCGAATTCAAGCCCTTCCAAAAAAATTTCGAGCCGAACCTGAGCCTTTGATTATTCAGCTTGGTTTGGCTCGGTTACACCCCTAATCATTGGTGAGGTACTCTAGATTAGACACCTTGAAGAGATCATTTACTCATTTTTGATTCAACTCTTTATTGTGGTAGTTAGGTAATGATTAATGAAGCATATATTGCTTGTGAAACTTATAGAGTTGGGTGCTTCTTCTACATGGAGAATATCTAGAACGAAACTATTACTATAATTTATATTTTTATATTAGATAAATCAATATATATTTTTCATGAAGCCTTGAAGATACCCAATTTACCTTGCTTTCCTCCAACTTTCATGTTCTAAACTTTTACACATTAGCTTGAGAAAGGTATTGCAATTTATATTTGTTTTATTATTTTTATTTTTTATGGATGAAAATACTAAACATGTAGGCTAACCCAATTCATCTTAAATTATATATTCATATTATATTTTTAATATTAAATATTGAGTTTTTATTCTTTGAGATTGAATATTTTATGACTCAAGTTTTTAAAGAGATGATTGTACTTTGTTCATCTAATATAGTTTGTAGTTATCTTGGGTGTGTAAAATGACTTGTAAAGAGTAGATGGAATTTTGTAATTATCAAAAAATAATAAAAAATTAGAATATATAGTTTGAAAATGAAAATAATGAAGTACATGTGATTGAAAGTAATTTGTAGAAAACATCCTTTATTTTTTTATTTAGCAATAGAATGTTCTAAGTTGACACTTTAAAATGGACCATTTGACCCTAACATAGTAGTTGACTAAACTAGGAAATATTATGGGTGTATTTGTCTTCTATATATCTTTAGTTTGGGGTAATGAAATCTTTCAACCTTAATTCTCTTTTGGGAAAACTCACACATCTTGTCTTGTGGAACATTCTCACTACAAGTCTCCTCCTCCTCACTCACCCCTTGGGAATCTCAACAAAACTATGATTTGATAAGACATAAAAAGGTGTACCACTACTCTTCTCAAGACCAATCATGATAACAATATTAGGTGCATTAATAGATTCAGTTATCATTCTGTTAGAGGTAACAATTGGACATGGTAAAGACCCTCTCACTACAATATCTAATGGTGTGTCTTCTTGGATGCAGTCTTGGAAAAACTAAATCATAAAGAATGTCATACTTGTACTTGTAATAATCTTTTTTGATCTCTTATTTATAATACTTATGTATTTTGAATACTAAAGTACTCAAGAAATACAAAGTTGATGGCATAAGCGGTCATTAATTTTCTAGGAGATAAATCAAACAAAACATGTACATCCATCACTAGGAGATTCTTCCTCCTAGAAGGCTCCTCCTCTTCACTAACACCACCAAAACACTAAAAGATATCCCACCATTTTTATCAAGTCTAATTGTTAGTATTGGCTCATACTTATAATGTTACAATATGTGTTCTCTATCATGACCTAAATTATGAAGTCGCAACAAAAGGAGTCAAAAGAGTCATGCTAGGTTGGCATGCCTAGTTTTTGGTGGCTCAATCGGGCCATCGTGCTATGCATGGCACGGCATGGTATGGGAGTCGTGTCGTGCCATGCATAACACGACTTAATTTTGGCCAGACCGGCATGTCCCGCCAGCCGAATTCGGGCCAAATCATGTTAGGGATTGTTGGACCATGATAGTTTGGGCCCAGTTTTCCAGCTTGATGCCTTAGCTTAAGACCTAGCATAGCTAGGTCACAGGAGGCTAGGACTTGGAGTTCGAGGCTAAGACCACTCGTATAGTCATACTCGTGACTTGACTCACCGTCTCAGTCTTGAAATTTTGGATTAATTATATAATTTTTTTTTACAAATTTTATATTTTAAGTTAATATTTATGAGTTGTGAGTGTGATATTACATTATATTATATATTAATTTCACATAAATTACTAAAAATATCAAAAAACACAATAATTATTCATTCATCATTCAATCCAAAAATAAATAAAATAATACAAAGCTATAAGCATAACTCAAAAATCATAACAACAACATATAATAAATTGTAAACATCATCAATCTCAATCGTGGTGGTGATAATATAGCAAGTTCAACTATCTTAATGACTCAATCTCAATGGCAACCCATATGAGTATGTAATTGATCATTATTGTGTAAGTATCTGATGGTATTACTGGTAGTGAGCTCAACCTCCTCAAAGTCCCACGAGTCATCATCTACAACTGCAAGCAACTCCTCAACTCTTATTCCAGCACAATCTTGATCATGGATGTGCAATCTCAAATCCTCCCAATCCTTCATGCATGCTAGTGTCTCAATGATATCAGGTTGCAGTCTCGATCTCCTATCTAAAATCATATTGACTATAATACAAAATATAGACTTCAATTCTATGCTTGACACTAGATGAGTTGGTAGATCCAGTGTCATTTTAGACAGCACGGGATAGGTAGACTCGTATAATTTAAACCATTGTAAAATATCAATGTTATTATTATTATGTGATAAGATTAAGTAGTAATCAGTGTCTAAGTACCGAGATAGCTCACTCCTATTCAATAATTCACCCCTTTGTTTCTCCCTCGCTAACTGGATAGAGAATACATCGTCTATTAATAAGGTATCAATGTCTGTACTCAGAGCCTGGTTATTACTACTACCATACCTAGTGTCATAGTATATAAATATTTTAATCAACTTTTTGTGAATGAACCCTTCAGGTTGGTCTTCCTGGTTCATGCACGAGGATATATATTTCAAAATATTTGTTACTCATTCCACCTTAATCCTAGGGTCCCTATAGGTAGCCAGATAATAAAGAGGTGGAATAGTATACCATTACTTTAATTATTTGGTTTCTATCTCAAGAGTCATGTCACTAAATTTCGGGTCATCTCTAAATTTCCTAAACATGCTACTTATATTGCATATGCATCTAAGTTCAATGCAAGTCATGAGAGTATAAACTAACAAACACATATTCATTGTGTCATAAAAAATCTTTAGTAAAATCATAAATAAAATATATATATCCCAATCAATATCATCAATAATAAGTTTGTCACTCTTACTATTGATATAGTTGGATATCACGTGTTTGTATCCAACACATGACTCCAAAATTAGGTAAGTATAATTCCAATGGTATCTCTCATTGTTTGGAATTTCTTCTTCTTTAAACCCGCAAACAAATTGAAACTATCAAATTCATATTATCTACAAGGCATCCGAAAATATTTTAGTGAGTTACGCATTTTTTCTAAGGTAGGAAAAATAACATTCATTCCTGCTTGTACTATCTGGTTAATGACATGACATATGCATCTAACATGAAAAGTATCTTTAATGGCCTATCTTTAATGATCCTAATAAACATGTTAAATTCTATTCCATTATTAGATGTAATTCTCGAATATGATACTATATATTTTAATTTGAATATTATATTCTCTAAATATTTTCATCATACACTCATATATGGACGGGCCAACATGAGTATGGAGAATCTTTGAGAATCCTAATACTTTTTATTTAGTGTTCATTTATAATTTATATAGTGGGCGATGAGTCATGCATAAGATGCATCATTGTGAGCGGTGTCCATTTATATGTTGGAGTATTGGAGGATGAAATGGAGAGTACAATTTGAGGTACACTCCAAACTCTTATTCAAAGGGTTTTTTGGGAGAGGTGAGGGCACTTATAGGGATGGACATATTCTTGTGGTATGATGCTAGAAAGAAATGGATGCTAGAAGGTATTGAACATGTTTATAGAAAAATGGATCACTTATCTATCTGTGGTAAATGGTTCACACTTGATATTCCTGAATGGATTAACCTAGAAGCCTCTAGAGAATCTAAGTTGGAAGGGCCCAAGTAATACCCTTTGTGGGTATCTTGGTTCTTTTCTTGGACGTATCCAAAAGACTTGTATTAGATGTATATCTAGATACACCTGATAATAACATGATCTACAATAGAACATATGTTGAATGGGATAAGAACATATGGGTTTGATATGATCAACCATATATTCTGCAATGTGATATATGTCGAATGTACATGGTTTGGATGCCTCTATGATGGTAGTATCTATGATCAATGTATGCTTTCTAGATAGGTGCATATGCTAATTGAATGTGGTGGGAAGATGGGTAATGCATGTATGTTGGTTGAATGTGTTCTAGTTGTAGGCGTAGTCTTGGATGAATACGTGATGGATGAGTTTAAACATATAACACAAATAAGTGTACACAAAAGTTCTGGATGTATGGTTTTATATGTGTCAGTGCTGGTGAGGGTCAGGTCTATCCTAGAAGTAATTGTCCTAGACTTATGATGGAGGTTAGTCATATTGGTCGAGAAACTAAAAGCATGTATCTTGGAAGCATGCGTAATGCATGTATGCTAGTTTAATGTGATGAATATATATGTCTGATGTATGTTTATAGGATAAATACGGATTGATTATATGTGTGCTGGGTATATGTGTGCTGGATGCTAGTGTGTCTAGTCATATAACACATATGGATGTACTTATGAGTTCCAGATGAATGTGTGTATATGATGGTGAGGGTCAACCTAGAAGTAATGGCCCTAAACTTGTGATAGTGGTTGGTCACATCGGTTGGGGATTTAATGACATGTATGCTGGATGTAATGTATTTATGTTGGTTGAATGGGATGGGTATACGAATGAAGTATGTATGATGATTGAATGCTTGCTGGATTATCGCATGTCTAGTCATATAACAAGATTGTATAATCATATAAATGACAGATGTATGGATGTATGTCCTGGTGAAGGTCGAACATATCTTGGAAGTAAGTGTCCTAAACTTATGATAAAGATTGGTTTAGGGGCGTCAAACGAATCGTGTCAAGCCGGCAAGGCCTATTTTTGTGTGGCCCAGTCTGACCAACATTTCATGCCCGACATCTCCTAGCATGGAAGTTATGTCATGCCTAGCATGGCACGACTAGCATGATTTTGAGCATACTCATGCCTACCATGCAGGGTCCATCTTGGGTCATGTCGCATCATGTAGTTATGTGGGCAATGTCACCACGGGCACCATCCAGCGCCACCGCCACCTCACACTAATGATCAATCACCATAAAAACATAAAAATATAAAATAAAAAAAACAATGAAAAAAAAATTAATTACATATACAACACATATCAGACATAAGATTAATAAAGTATAAGACTAAGAATGTATAAACATAAACTATAAATGTTACACTGTAAGTGCAATAAAAAATGAAATACAAATTTTATTCGAAACTGATGTCCAAGAGATGGAAATGAAATGAAAATTATAAACAATAATTATCAATAATAGTAAAAAAAACAACTATAAATCATAATCATAGTATCAAAATTGAATCATATCATATCAAAATGATAATAATAAAATAAATAAAATATCAACAAACAACAATCAATCCCAATGTTAATCAGTGTCTATATGCATATAATTATCATCATGTAAGAATATGATGGTATCACTAGTAATGACCTCAATATCTTCTATGTTCAATAAGTTATCATCTACCAACAACTCTTGTGCTCATGCTCTATCCTGAATGTCCAACCTCAAATCTTTTTAG
The DNA here is from genome assembly GCA_029783825.1 of Sapria himalayana. Classification (NCBI taxonomy): domain Eukaryota; kingdom Viridiplantae; phylum Streptophyta; class Magnoliopsida; order Malpighiales; family Rafflesiaceae; genus Sapria; species Sapria himalayana. Next base: position 332,920 of record JAREIK010002378.1, on the reverse strand, counting down.
TCATTCATGCATACAAGTGCCTTAATGATATCTGGTCACGGTCATAATTTCTTATCTGAAATGACATTGACTACAATAGAAAACATAAACTCCAAGACTATGCTAGACACTAGAGGAGTTAGTAAATCTTATAATATCTTAGACAGCACAAGATCAATATATTCATAAGATTTTCACCATAGTAAAATATCAAAGTTCTTATTATCATTATGTGATAAGATATTGTATTAATCAATATCTAAGTACCAAGACAACTCACTCCTATTCGATAGACCATGCCATCATTTTTTCCTCGCTAACTGAATAGATAAGTCATCATCTCCAAATATGGTGTCCATGTCCATGCTCAGAGTCTAACTATAACTACTATTATACTTAGTGTCGTAATATATAAATAAGTCTATCAATTTTTTGTGAATGAACCATTCTAGTTGGTGGCACTAGTTCATGCACATGCTTATGTATGTCAAAATATTCTATATCCCTTCCACCTTAACCCTAGGATTCATGCAGGTAGCTAGGAAATAAAGAGATAACAAATATTTCATATGCACCTGGGTATAATGCAAGTGGTAAGAGTATACACATGAACACATATTTGTTGTTTCATAAAATTTTTTTGGAAATTTCATAAAATAAATTCTTATATTCTAATTAGAATCATCAATAATAAGTTTGTTACTCTTACAATTGATATAGTCTGATATTATGTGTTCATATCTAACACATGACTCTAACATCATGTAAGTATAATTTTAATGGTGTCTCACATATGTTTGTAATTTCTTTATATTTAGGCCCATAGAAAAATAGAGACTACCAAACTTTTATTGTTTGCCAGGCATCCTAAGATATTTTAATGAGTTTCTAATTTTTTCTAATGTGGAGGAAACGACATTTATTTATGCTTATACTATCAAGTTAATAATATGACACATACACCTAACATGAAAAATCTCACATAATGGCTCATCTCTAATAGTCATAACAAAAATATTAATAGCAACTTTGTTATTAGATATATTATCAAATGTAATACTAAATATTTTATTATGAAGATCATAATATTTAAAGATTCTCACTATGCACTCATACATGGCAAGACCATTATGAGGATGGAGAATTTTAAGAAATCCTAAAATTTTTTTATTAAGTTTTCATGTATAATCTACATAGTAGGTAGTGAAGCATGCAAATGGTACATTGTCAACTAGTCTAAATATCAGATGTCACATACACCACTCCACTATATTTTTTAAATTCATTAATTATTAATTTTTTTTCTAACTTATAATATTTAATTATATTATTTATATATGTGGGCCTAGGAATCCTATGATAAGTAGGCTAGAAGTAGGTCTACATGATACTGACTACCATGGGATCTTTCAAATATATATTCATAAGACTCATGATCAGAATCATTTTGGTCATGCATTCCTTCATAAAATCATTATGGTATATGAACAAGGTCAAAGAAGCTGAACTATATCCAACTTCAAAAAAAATATTTCACCATTCATGTTTAGTTGGGTTTGTCTTAGATCTAAACACTATTTTTTTGGTTCATTAATCGGCATGCCTCTTTAGATTGTCTGTGTCATCTATACTCCTACATGTATATATTTTTTGATAATATATACATTATACTAATTTTTCATCAAAATCTCTATAATTTTTATTTTTTATCATCTTAAAGTGAGTCCAAATATCTAAAGTTCTTATTTTTGTTTTTTTAGCAATTGAGTTTGGATCGAGGCCATGAAAGAAAACATGGTTTCAACCTTGAACCTTTCCATATGGCTACCATTATTAGTAATTTATAAATTTATGTTAATTTCATTATTATTATATTCATTATTAGCCATTTGTTAATTTTTTAGTTAATGTTTACCAATAATTAACTAATATTTATAAATAGCTAAAAAATACACATAATTCTAGTACCATTAGGCATTATCATAATGATAACTAGAGGTGTCGTTCTATTTTGAATTAAAATTTCTTATTTCCAATGAAAGAGAAGAGCCACAATCTTATAGAGAGAGAGAGAGAAAGAAACAAAATTAGATAACAAAAAAAAATTTAAATCCTAATTTGAGAATGAGAGAGAGGGATAATAGAAAAGATAAGAGGAAAAGAGATAAATATACCATATAGAATAAAAAACTCTTAACACTTAATCTATATTTATAGATTTTTTTATTAAAATATTATATTTTTTAATTTTTTTTATTTTTTAGATATATAAATTGGCAGAAACCCAACAACCATCGAATTTCTGCCCCTAGCCATTGAAAATCACTCCAATGGCTAGAATCTTCAGATTCTTATATTTTATTTTTTTTAAACACCAACATTGATGCACATGCTCGACATTGATGGTGACTATTGTCGCTATCAGGTGCATGTACAGATTCACACGATACCCCATGACTACTTAGGCATTGGGATTTCTATCCCAATGGAGTGATCCGCCATGTGGATGTTGTGAGTTACGAGTACAATTTTATTTTATTAAAAAAACTCAATTTTCTTTGAAAATTGGTCTGGGCGTAGTCCCGACTCATGCTCACCATGTTGGTGGAGCATGCCAATGGGGCAGGCATATGGGTCACGCCTCGCTCAGCATGAGGCATGACAACTATGGCCCAGGCATGGCATGAGCCATGCCTTGGGCTAGCATGACCCAAGTCTAGGCATAGTTTTGGAATATGTTATGTCGGGCTAGGCACAACTCAATCATGTCGTGCCCGGGCCACCTTGCTCACTTGATACCTCTAGATTAGTTACATCAGTCGGGTCATGCATGGGCCACCTGGCTCACTTGATACCTCTAGATTAGTTACATTAGTCAGTAAATGCCCGGGCCACCCATTTCACTTGATACCTCTATATTAGTTACATCAGTCATGGAGTTGAATGGACTTGATGAAAATAGCACGCTAGAACATCAAAAGATTCAATTGGCTAATTAAACATGAGGTACTAAGACTCTTTAGCACCCACTGTATAAATATCTTTTAAATCTTTGAGATTAAACTAAATAGATAAAAATTTGACTGGATGACTAAAACCAAGTACAAGAAGTTCAAACTCATGGATAATTTTGATGATCATGAGAATGGAAGGATTATGATGTTGTATCATGAGCAAACTTTTGAGATTGAATTGTTGCCAGCATATGCCCAACATATTCATCTCAATGTACTTGACAAAGAAAGAAGAATAAACTTTAAGCTATCATTTGTATATGGGTTACACTCAGTCATATCAAAAAGATCATTATGGAACAGTCTTATATCTGAGGGATCAGCAAATTATGACCCTTGGATCATCCTAGATGATTTTAACTCCTCACTTTGGGGTCTTGACAAGAAGGAAGGTCAAATCATCTCTAACTATGAGTATTTGGATTTCATAAACTATTGCTCCACATTGAGTATGGAAGACTTACCTTTCTCTAGTTCCTTCTTCACTTGGATCAATGGAACGATGTGTAGTGAGCTTGATTAGGTGTTAATGAATCATGAGTGTGCAAACATATGTTTAGACAGCCATGCACACTTCTTCTCTCCTGGCATCCTTTTAAACCATTGTCTTTCAATAATGTCTATGAAGCATAGGGAGAAGAAACATAAAGTCCCTTTTTAAGTTTTGTAATATGTGGCTCTTTCATACTGAACTTAATCCTATTGTCAAGAAGATCTAAAGCACTCCAATTAATGGCTCTCGCATGTTCTGCTTAGTGAAGAAACTTAAAATGCTTAAAGATCCATTAAAGGAGATAAATGATTTTTATTTCGGATGCTTCAGTGCTAGAGTATCAATGATGAGGAAGACTTTGCATGAGCTCCAAGAAAAATTGCTTCAATCCCCATGCTCTCCAGCTCTCTGTAATGAGGAAATCTTCTTATGGATGAGGATGCAAAAGTTAGAGGAAGCAAATTTGGTGTTCTTGGGGGTATAAAGCAAAGATCAAATACCTCAGACATAGTGATCACTGCACAAAATTTTTTCATGCATTAATGAATGAAAGATTTAAGAAGAGTAGAATAATATCTATTGCCAAAGAGGGTGGAAGCAAATCCACCTCCCAGCCAGAAGTTAATGATGAATTTCTGAAAAAAAAAAATTCATCACTTCTTGGTTCCATAAAAAAAGAGATCTTCAATAAATGCAGAGGTAATTACGAATGAGAGAGTACTTCTGGAAGATGACCAAATAAGCTCTCGCTAACATTCTTATTTGAAGAGATCAAATATGCTTTCTTTGATATTGGAAATAACAAATCACTCAGTCTAGATGGCTTTACTATAGAATTCTTTAATACAACATGTGAAATGATTGGAATTGAGATAGATGCAATAAAGAGCTTCTTTCACAATAGAAAAATACTTTGGCAAATTAATCATGCCTATATATCACTTATCCCAAAATCTTCTCACTTATTGACTATAAAAGACTATAGACTCATTTCTTGTTGTAACATCATATATAAATTAATTTCAAAGTTTGTGGCCTCTAGGCCACAACTGATATTAGATGATGTTATTAATCCTACCCAAGCAACTTATGTAAAGGGAAGATTAATATCAGATAATTTTTTGCTCATTCAAAACCTAATCAGAGGGTATGCCAGAAAGAGAGTCTCTTTGAGATGCTTTTTTTTAATTGACCTCCAGAAATTTTCTGACACGATAGATTGGGGGTTCATGGTACAAATCTTAAAGGCTTACAATTTTCTAGCTAAATTCATAAAATACGTATCGACAATGAGTACATATCGACCATGGATTTTTCTATCTTCATAAATAGTCAATTACATGGATTCTTTAAATGGAAATGGGGTTTGACGCAAGGATATCCTCTTTCACCATATTTGTTTGATATATATATATAGAGCATTTATCTAGGTTGTTACATAAAATAACTTAGTTGGAAAAGTTTTCTTATAAAAAAAATAATCACATAGTGTATGTGATTGATCTAATTATCTTGTCCCGGGAAGATATTGCATTAACGAATATCATTTTGGACTATATCTGAAAATTCACTAACCCTACTTCCCCTGAGCTTCCTCTATTAGTAGTCGAGGTAGTGTAGCTCACTGGGGCTTGCTTTCCCTAGCAAGTTTAAAAGCATAGGAATAGGTAGAGTAGATTTGATCTATTAAACAAAAACAAGCAAGCCATGCAGAACGCCACCCTTGGTTGTTTGAAAACAAATCAAATGTTGGGCGAAGCGTTACCAGCCAGTAATAACCGAAGGCAAAAAAAAAATGCCTAAATAGACTAATCCTTTTAGAGTGTTTCATAGCATAGATGCAATGAGTTAATCAATTGGGGAATTGAGAGCTTCCACTTTCTTTTAATGGATGTTGTTTCGGGTTGGCCCATGGAAGGCGCCCCTGCTTCCCTCTTTATAATAAAAAAGACATGGTAGTCGGGGAGCCAAGCACAGAGAGATAAGGACGTCCATTATAGGCATTGTATGAAAGTAGGTAGGATTGGTGCTAATACTCGCTCTCATGTATCTGAAAATTCTTCAACTTCTCTGTTGTTAACACGTCATGGGTCCTAGAATGTCACTCGGAAAGATACCAATATTGTCCATTTTGGTCGGCTGATCCTTTGTCACATGCGTAATCAAAACCACTCTTGTTACGAAGAGAATGAGTGGCCTACAATAAATTATGTACCCCTAACATGCAAGGTGGCCTTGGTCTACCAAATATGAATATCTAGAATAAATTTCTTTTTATCAAAACATTATGATGGATAAGCAAGAAAGAAGATAACTTGTGTATGATGTGGATTCATCTTACCTATCTAATCACAGAAAGTGTATGGAAATGTATGGCAAAAAAGGAGGATGCTCACTTCTGGAAATTCCTAACTTCAATTAGGAATATTTTGATATATAAAGCCGAGGGCATTCCACAAGCCAAGGAATTGATAAGGAGATTGAGAGATAATAGAAATTGTTTCCGAATCATATAACTTTTTTGCCACCCTTTGATAGCAGAAAATCAAGCTGGACAAAAACAATATGGATAATAAACTTCATTCCCAAAATATGCTATATTTCTCTAGATAGCAAAATTAGGAAAATTAAGATCCAATGATTGGCTTTTTTCTACCCCATGGAATTCAAATTGTGAATTCTATGGGGAGCTGGAATCCACTAATTATATTTTCTTTCATTTTTCATTAGCTAAAGAAATATAGTAAGAAATTTAGTGATGGGTACAAATTAAAGGGGATGAGATTACAATTTCTAGCACTTTTAGGCTAATGAGGAAGGAACATTGACCGGATACTTTGAGAAACTTCATAAGGAAAGCAGCATTAATAGCAACCGTATACTATGTATGGAGAGAAATAAATAGAATGTGGCATGAAGGAAAAGCAAAAGATGTTAGAATAATCTCGAGAAGGATAAAGACATAAATTTATATTATATTTGGGAATATTTGTAATATCCAGAAACTAGCCTAGAGTTGTACGGTTTTTGATAGTGCCTTTATTACTTATAAAAAAAATGCTATTTTCCAATGTCATGGCCTCCATATAAAGCATCGCCATCTACACATAACATCATGACTATATAATACTATGAGAAATCATCTATCCTATGTAGCCATGTCAGAGTGTTGTAGCCCTCTATGAACTACAAATAGATAAATACATGATGCCATAACCATTTCAAGTGCTTCAACTTTGTGTTACAAAGAGATTAAGCCAAAGTCATGGTCATTACCAGCAATACTACTTTGTGTTATAGAAAAATTAAGATGTTGAATAAAGTCACGGCTATTTTCTAGTGTCATGACCTGAAGCTAAAGAGATGAAAGACAAAGTTATGACTTTTTTTTGAATGTTATAACTTCCTACTTAGAGTAATGCAAGGCTGCCTAGGTTTTAAAATGGTAGATAGAAAATTTTTGAAAGCCTCATTTTCTTTTCCATCTCCCTGATGCAACAAGCGAAGTCATGGAAACTACAAACCCTAAGGGTTAATTTTACACTTTCTAGGAATTCCACAAACAAGCAAGGGATACACAAATTATTTTAATTTTTCGAGTTAGGGGGTGTGGCTCTAAAACTAATCTCATCTAGAGATATATTTGAAAATTTGTACCAAACTAGTGTGGTCTTGGGTTTGTCTAATTATATTTATGTGATGTAATTGGTTTTTATTATGAAAATATTAATAATATGATTTATTTTATGCATGGGCAATGAAGGAAGGTGACTAAATACAACTTGAATTAAAGTTTTGACTATTGGTAAGTTTGTGTGAGATTTTCATGGCAGATGATGATGGATAAATCACGAGGCACACTTATGCATATGATAAAAAGAAAGTGACAGCTATCGTGAGCATGACACTTATGAAGCTATGAGTGTAAATACTTTTACATATTAATCTATTGTACACATCTTAAAGGTATTGGTTCTCAATTGGGATGGATATTATTTAGAATATTTTCACAATGAGTTTACTTTACTATGTCAATCGCATCATTATCGAGGAGGAGGGTGACACTCAATCTTCATGATATGAACGAGTATGTTGTGACTCACAAAATAGTAATATCCCTTGTGACTTACTTATAGTATTAGATTAGATTCCCACATGTGAAACATGAGTGAGATGTATATTAATTATGTGAATATGATGCTTATGAAGCTAAACATGCTAATACTTACAAAATATACTAAACATTGGTCTTTATGATAATGGAGGCCAGAGAATTAGAATATGCATATGAAGCAATTATCAATGGTAGTTGACAAATTTTTTTAAAATGTATGTGATTATAAATGACTCTTGTGCAGAGATAAATTATTTACTTGTTAGTAATATATCAAGGAGACAACTATAAGAGAATCAGCATTAGGAAGGGCTATATGATGATAACCACCTTATATATTGTTAGGGAAATGAGTCATTGTACAATATCCAAATATTCATTCTATGTCCAACATAATATGTGTCAAGAGATTTAATGGTATCAAATAGATTAAATGAATGAACTATAGACCTAAGATTGTTCAATAATTTAAGCATCAATTTACTAAAAATAAGTTATCTCATTGTTGAATAACTTAACTATTGATATAATTCATGTGAGATTAATATTTAGATAAAAACATATTATACTACTTGTATGACTCATTTACTTACAGAACTTAGTTGACTAGACACCCTTATTAATGAGCTTTTGGAATATCTCCTAACCAATTAAATTAAGCAAATTAATAAAGTCACAACACTAAGCATAATTTAGTTCAAGGCATGAGCCATGCCTAGGAAGAGCCAATTATTTTAATATGCATGTCACAATTGAAGATCCATAAATTGACATGTGTAATGTGCCACATGTGTGTGTGCACGTGATGTTGCTAAAAAATATTTTTTAAAAAATTGATTTTCAATTGCATTATCTTCAACCACTATAAAGAATCTAACAGTCGATATGAATCTATAGAAACAATAGGACCAAAAAAATATAATTTTTGTAAAAATTTTATAATTTTTAAAATTTTTATATTTTTTTTATTAAAATTTTTACAAAAAATTATATTAAAAAACATAAATGCAGTAACACTATGAAAAAAAACATACATCAAATAATTTTATATAATAAACACAAATAATTAGAATAATCCACAAATCAAGAGTTGTCATCAAAAATACAAAAAATGATTAGATAATTACAATAATCCCAGTCAAATTGATGCGAATGAGTCTACAACACTAAGCTAACCAGAAAGAAAGATAAGTTGAGGCATCTTCAAGACTTTCATAAAGATGTCTGATGCATAATCTACTGTGTGAATATATATTATAGTCATGATCACATCATAATCTTCTCTTGTATTAAGATGTGATACATATTTATCTGCTTCATTCATTTAAAAAATATTGAATATGGGACTATATGCATCATTGCTTGATTCTCATAGTAAAGGATACTAGGATAAGAGAGTCCAAATTAGATCTCCTCGAATAGATGGCACATCCAAACTATCTCTAAGTAACTATCATTATTGCTCTTAGCTCTAACTCTGCACTAGATAATAAAATAACTACATGTCCCTTACTTTTCAAGAAGATAAGATTACCTCTAAGATACACATAAAATATTATCATATATAAGTACATGTCCTCTTTGCACATGTTGATGTCCAATTCAAACTAAATACTCAATTGATTGAAAATGTCCATGATTTCTAAAAGATTTCCCAAATCCTATAAACTTATTCAAATTTTTGATGCATCAATATGGAAAGAGCTATAATAAAGTAAACCAACTGAGGATAATCAAGGAAGTGATTAACTATGTTGACTACATATATTATAATTGAATAAGTTAAACTAGACTAATCAAGGAAGTCATAATTAGAAAGCTAATATTTCTTATAATTTCTTATAACTAGTAGCATTAACTAGACTAATTGCATCAGAAAAGAGGTTAGAACATAGATCAAAAAATGTATCTACCAAAATATAACATAAAAGACAACTATTTACAAGAGTATCAAGTACACATCTTCTCTCTGGCAAGAAAATAGTTGAGTCTCCCAAAATATTTTTGTTTAAATAATATCTAAAAGTATTCCTTAAGTTGGATGATCCCCAACTCATCAGCTCTCACTATTAGAATATTATTTACTTTGATAATTAGCAAAATTATCCTAGCATTAATATTTCTCTAGAATAACAAAGAAAAATTAGAAACATATTTATGTAACCCAATTAAGATAACTATCTTTGAAAACCTTACAAACTCAACTCCATGACTACATCAGGATGACATACACCCCCTTTCATAATTAACAATTTGCAATTAACTGTGTAGCTCAAGACTCAAGTTGTTGTGGCACATATACCTCCTCCTTAGAATAATTGAGAAGAAATTCATTATCCAAATCTAGGTGTGGTATCTTTCAACTATAAAATACTACAAAAAATATATAAGAATCAATATTGAACTCATCTTGATTATTGAAGAATAAGTATCAGAATAGTACATACTAAATGTCAAGGTTAATAACCTAGTTATAAGTCTCACCTTAAAGTGTCTTACATTCTCATTTTGACTTTTCATCTAAGTGAATATCAACCAGCAACCAAACAACATGTCTTCCTAAAGGCCTTGGTACATGTTCCTAAGTCTCATTAAAATGGAAGAGATGCATCTCTTTCATCCTTGTCAGACACCATTCTTGATGAGATAATATCTCAATGAAAGACTCGGGTCTCCTAGTACCATCAAGAAACATAATAAAAAAAAGTAAAGAAAAAAAATGATGATATGACAAGATTAGTGAGATAAAATACTATGTAGAACTCCTCAGTCCCTTTTAGAGATCAATAAAAAAGTCATATTAAGCAGGATTGGATGTCAGATTAGTTGGCTCCTCAAAAGAATCATATCTAGCTTGAGTAGGTTGGGCAGGTTTTTATCCTAGTATATAATCTAAGTCCTAGGTGATCAAATTTTAGAATTACTAACTCAATATGAGTTCATACTGGCAAATAGTCATGATTTACTATATTAGATGAGCCTTAATAAGATATTCCTACTAAAAAACTATTCGCTTTAAACTCATCATCATCTAAATTTATTGATAAATATGATAACTCTAGGGGAGTAATATCATATTGGGGATCATCATGCTCAAATATAGTTAAGTAAGTTTATCTACTAATTGGTAATCCAAGGACTATAGATAATGAAGGAAGGATCCATGTACAACATATAAATTCACTTTTCCAAAGCTCATTAAAACATTAATTGTCAAAAAAGACAACTTGTGCTCACTAAAAATCAACTAATATCTGATAAAAAATAGTTGTACATTATCTGCAAACTAAATTATCTAAGGAAAGTACATCTCAAGACCCTAGATGGCAACCTTTCCCATTCTAAATAGTTATTGATAACTAAACAAGTACTTCCAAAAATTCTAAATTATACATTATTTCTAATATAACTAAATTGCTCTACCAAATTAAAATTAAAAATGTAAATAAAAAATATGAGCATAGATAAGGTACCATATCAATATCAAAGTTAGAAGATGAGATGAGATTTTAGATAGACTATAAAAAACAAAATATTTCAATAAGCTATTTATAGAATAAAAAATATTAAAATAAGATACTTTGATTATTTTTATTTTTTAAGGTAAAAATCGGATGGTCGTCTGATATAATCTGATGGTCGTATGATATAATCTGATGGCTCCAAAAAAAAGTAATATTTTTTAATTAAGGCCGACAAACAGTGATAGCATTATCCTATCCTATCTATGAATGTGAAAGAAAAGCAATCCTTTTAAAATGATTACTTTTCTTAAATTGAGAGTGTGCCACAATTTGTGTAGGCATGCCATTGATACATGTCGTGCTAGCATGCCATGCACGTATGTCATGCCAGCATACCAGGCATGACTGAATTGTGATGTGTCGCAAGTAGTGTTCAAGTTACCGAGCCCACTTAACATTTTAGATTTTTCTCTATGTTATGATAATTTCTCTTTATACTCTATTATAAAATTAAAAATCTTCCAAATAAAAAAAATGCCCAATTAGAGTTTTTTAAAAACCCGAATTTCTATATTTTTACAAATTTTCCAAAACTCTAGTTTATGTTTCTACCCAAAAACACCATAATGCACCATCGAGTGACAATTAGGATTTGTGCTTAAAATTCTACCATGTATCACGAATGCGCATTCCTTTCCCTGCACATCACTACCTATCACCTACTATCAAACTTGGTAGCTACTATGAACCATGCCCATTGCTAGAGACTTTTTTGACTTATTTTTTGGTCTAATTTGCTCTTATAATGTGTTACAAAAAAAATACTAAAAAATATCAATTTAATAACTCTAAAAAAATTATATATCAAATGTTCTTATATAACGAACAAAAGTGATTGGGATAAATCACTTATCAAGTTATCCTATCAAAAATATAAAAAGAAAAAAACAAATAATAAAACTACAATAAAATTTAAATTATAAATATCTCTCATCTCTAATTCTTTCATTCTCAAAAATTTTAAATTATTGCTTTTGTTTTTTTGATACATAAGACAGTTTTATATAAATCTTGAATAATTACTATTGGTGAAGTAGTATGATCATATTAAACATTAAATTGCAAGTGTGTGTTCTCTTAAATTTTGCAATGTACGCATACATTACTCCTAATTTTTTTATATACTAGAATTAAAAGTATTGAATATAAATGATGGAATATAAAGATATGTTAATTAATAACACATTTTTTATACTTGTAACTCTTTATATATCATTCTAATAAAAAAATTTAAAAATAGTGAATTTAATAATAATAAAAATAACATTTTAGATTATATTAATATACATAATAACAACCCAACCACCAAAGTCAAAAAGATCCAAAATGTATGTCTCCTAGTCATAGATTCCCACATATACACAAAGACCTTAATGTATAGATGAACTTCTATATTTTAAATCCACGTCAATATAATTAAAATGAATAGTTTTAAAAAATCAAATAAGATTTAACACAATATAGATACTATAAAAAATCTATAATGGTGAAATTAATAGTGATATTGATAAATTAAGAAGGCATACCAAATAATACATCAAAAAATATAATATATTAGATTCTAGGCAAACTCATCTTAGCCGTGAGGTCATTGAATTTAGATCTACTTAAAATTCAACACCGACCTTCGTCTATAACCATGAGTATTGAAAAAAAAATTACTTGGATCATTGTTTATATGGTTTATCTACTTAAATTTAAGAAAGATCCTAAAATAGTTCATAGTATGCACAAATATATTCTACCTACATGTTGTAGGATCCATAGGTTGACATATAGAACTAATATTTTAAAAAAATTTTAAACGTGATAATTAATTAATAAATCTAAATCTTAAAAAATATAATGAAGTAGTACAATGACGTAAGGTGTTCGATATATGAATAATATATGATGAAATTTCTTGAGATCTTACATCACCATTATGACATGCCAATGTACCACGTATCTTTGAAGAATATAAAATATAAAATAAAATATATATTATAATATTTGATAATGTTGCAGATACTAATGTCACAATATATGTATTCATAAAGATCATCAAAAAGGTCTCCTAGCTAAGATTCTATATATCTTCATGTGAAACATATTTAGAATTCAATATATTTAATATTTGATTCATGTATTAGTTACCACTATATTATACTTGATTTCATATTTAATAAAAATAATTAAATCATAATAAATAAATATTCTTGGAATATAGGATTTAATTTTAAAACTCTATCAAAGATTTTACGATACCACAAACTTATTTCATCAATAAACATTCTCACAATTTACATTTCACTTATACTAAATGAGTAATATATTTAAATAATATTTCTCATATTTTACTAACAACCATTGAGGTGGAATCAAACATTTAAAATACTACATTATTATTTTATTACTTTATTACTTTGTTATATGTATGAATTTTGCATTTAAGGTTGAATAAATAAAAATTATTATAAAATTTAAATGCATTTGAATGAACCATCCATAAAAATCATAGGATTATACTTATGAATAATTATAAAACTTATTTAAATATTATAAAAATAAATGTGATAGATATAGTCAGCCACTAAGAATGAAGAAATAAATATCCAATAATAATACATTTTTCATTCAATTAATTATAGGCAAATAATGAAGTGATCTATCAAGTAGGTATAAACTATCAAAATTTTGAGACACATATTATTATTATATTTTGTCTAATAATAATATAAAATTAATAGACTAACTAAAAATTTTATGAATCTACTTTTTCATATTATCTCAAATAACTCATCATTTACCGACACCTCCAATATCTATTGTATCATAGTAATCTATAGTTTCTATTATCATGAATGTTATTTCAAATAGAAAAATAAATGTATAATTAGATTTTTAAAAAACTCTAACATGCTTAAAGAATTAGAAAGATACTAAAATATACTTTGATGACTCTCGAAGAACTATAACTAGAATATGAATTGCACCATGAAATCAAGACTTTGAATTGCGAAGATCATAGTTAGACAAAGTAACAAACAATGATCATAATCAAAGTTCGAGAGTGGCAACAAATAAGCATGAATTTCTCTTTTTTTTTTGTTTCATATACAAATAATATATCATTTTGAATATTTTTGTTTTGATATTATTGTATTTTTTTATATAGTTTTTTTAATTAAAAGTTTTAAAATATTATTTAAGTTATTTTTTAAAAATATCATATATTTTTTATTATATTATATTATATATATATATAACATATATATAATATATAATATATGCAATGCAAGTGCATATTGCAAGCTAAATTGGAGGCCATGGGCATTTCTGCCTATACCAAACCAAAGCAAGCCAAGGTTCCATTCAGGGCTCCATACTAGGATGGAATGAAATCATGCTAGTCAACCCAAACCAAGGCTAGCCTAGTTTCCATGTATATCAAGTTGATTGTTGGCTAGAAATAATTGGGTGTGACCCAACCATAACCCAAGGTTGCCACATGGTCATCAAGTCATGCAAATTAGTTATTGTTTTCATAAGCATATTGAGTCAACAAAGCTTGCTTTCAAACTAATCCATGCTAGCATGGCATGGTAGCGACAAGGGCCAAAAAAAGACTTGTCGTGCCAGTCGGACATGACTCATTTGTCACCTCTATGTAAAATAATTAAATGTTATATTGCTCAATCCTCATGTGAACCATTTGTTTGATATGTCAACCATATACAAAAATATTATAAGATAAAAAAATAAAGCCTCGACTCAATTTTTTAGTAAATAACCTACTTAAAAATAAATTATGACAACTTTAGAACAAAAAAAAATCATAAAAAAATATAACACTCAACATTTACATTGTTATATCATTTGACACATATAACAATATTGTTGATCACAATAATATCAAAAATTATAGATTCAACAAAAAAAATAAAGAGTGTGCAATCATCTCTATCATGATTATTATCTCTTAAATTTATGACTCAACATTCATAATAAAATAATGAGAACAAACAACCATGAATGCCCAAAAAATATATATAATACTACTCCTAATTAAGCATGACAAAACAAATTAGGATATATATATAAAGTTTGGTAGATTATTATATAAGAGGGATTCATCTGATCCGTCAACCACTTTCAAAAATATCAAAAGATTAAAAAATAATATCATAACCTAGTTTCTATGTGAAGTAACACACTAAAAGTTAATTATAATAAAACTATGAAACAAAAAAAAATGATGTTAAAAAAAGCCATAACATTAACATTATCATGTCATATAACACATATAATTGTGTCTTTCTTCTTGACACTATCAAAGTATGTAAACTTCATAAAAGAAATAAAAAATGTATAATCATCATATAGCATGGATATTAACTCTTGAATCTATGACTAAAAAAATTATGATGAGATGGTGCAAACAAAAAACCACTGGCATATGAGTATTCCAGCTAAAGATAACCATGCCCAAGAAAATAAATATGTAATACTCCTAAATAAGCATAACAAGACTAGTTAGTGTCCAGCAGTAGCAATTGTAATACAAGTTCTAAACCCCAAAACATTATAGACAAGTACATCTACTTAATCAACTCTCTAATATTCATACATGAATCATAAGAACCAAAAGTGCTAGACATGCTAAGATTAAGATACTGTTAGAGTCATAAATGTACATTCAGCTAAGCATTGATCATTAATCACCTTCTATCTTGATTTGAGGTGGCTCGGTGGCTCATCCAATAGGCATCTAACATATTCTTAGCCCACAAGTTAAAATTTCATCAAAATAAATCATAATGAATAGCTTTAGAAACTACATTTCCAATACATCACCACTAGCGGTCTCACACTAATAATAATAATCTTCTCCAATAATAGTCACTCACAAATAAATTTCAAAAGCATCAAACATAAGAAAGCATCACAACTCGCATGCATTCATATTAAAATTACAAAAACAAAAACTCACAGAATATGACACAGAAATAAATATATTATACCATAATAATATTAATTTCATCATATGAACTATTTAGTAGTCTTCAAATGAGCCCTATCAACTTTGCTGCACCTCAAAAAAATGATGGATGAATTTTTGAAAACTTCAATTACTCACAAGACAATAATATTATTAAAACTGTCCAAAAATCAGCACCACCATTACAAGCAACCACCACCAACTAAAACCCTCTCTAAAAATTTAGAAAGATGCAGTACCACCCAAAACATTGTGTGTCACCAATACTTTTCCCCCACGTGTGTTTTGATGCCATGTTACCACCAAAAGCTTAATAGAGTACTAGGAAATGCCAAAAAGAGTGAAAGAGATGGAGAAGATAACAAGATAAAAGATATAAAAGAAACAAATAAAATGTTTTCACTAAACTGTCAAACAAATAATTTGAGACAATCCATATGTCGAGTGCACTCAAATAATTGAATGATAAAAAAAATAAATAAAAAATAAGAAATAAACTATTGAACATTAAGAAACCTAGATGAGCACTAACAAATAAAAAAACATAGAAATTTATATATGCACATTATCAATTTTCTAGTGAATCACTCAAATTTTTTTGGACAACCTTTAAGTTCAAAAAAATGGGTGCAATCACAATCAACAAAGAATCAACTTCAACTAGTTTTCATGCGGAACACTAAAATAATCTTTAAACTTTCAACCAATAACTATTCCAATTTAAATTTACTAGCAATTGTTGGGATTCTAGCAATAGTCCATTTTCAAATCATCATATGGTTTTAATTTAAATTTTCATAAGATTAAATCTAAATGATGAATTCATAATACATTAAATAAACATAGAAAGTGTCCATGATCTTGTAGGAAGAAAAATAATAACATGAGGAAAAGAACATCAAGCTAAAAATTAATAAATTAATTTTACTAGCCATTGTTGTATCGAGTACTCGCAAGCAATATAATGATAAAAAAAAATAAAAAACAAGAAATTAACTTACGAACATAAACAAACCTTATTTAGCACTAACAAATTAAAAACTTAGAAATTTATTGGTACACATTAAGAAATTTTCTAGTGAATCACTCAAATTCTTTTGGAAAACCTTTATGATCATGAAAAAAAATGAGTACAATACAATTTCTTAGTGAACATAAATAAAGAAGGGCAACTATAACTAGTTTCCTCCTGTAACACCAAAATAATTTTTATAATTTTCATCTAATAACCATTCCAATTAAACTTTTACCAACCATTGTTGGAATTTCAGCAATAGTCCATTTTTAGATCGTCGTATGGTTTTAATTTTTATTAATATAATGTCAGATGCAAATGAAAAATTCAAACAATGTTAACTAAACATAGCAATTATCCATAATTTTGTAGGAAGAAAAGAACATCAAGCTAAAAATCAATAATTAACACCGAGAAGCTTACTTCTTTGTAACTAGAAGGGCATAAACCATGTTCTCTCCTTGTCACAATTGGCCCATGTTCAATCCCACAAAAAGACTAGTACTTGGCGGCTTCGGAGCTATCTTTTAAAGAAAAACAAAAAACACATATAGGGGGATGCTCCCAGCATTAAATCTACTGCTTGAATAATATTATAATAAGCATTATCATGAGTATGGCATCCATGGACTAAGCTAGTGGTTGTCCAAAAATCACATAAAAAAACAAAAAATGGAATAAATGGTTTCTGAAAGAATATTTACTGGACATAAATATCATGTATGAACCATAGTTATCCTAAAAATTAATATCTAACATAGTCATTTTATAAAATTGAATTGAGATTGTGATTGATTTAGATCTCTTGTTGGGAAGACACTTATAGATCATGCTTCTAAATTATTATCGGCTTGCATATACATTTTGATAAAGCCATAGTTCATGCGAATGGCAATCAAGTAGAATTGTTGTTCCATGCATGGAAAAAAAAATTCAATGCAAGCTCTAACAAGGCAAATTGAACATGTCATATTACACCAAATTGAATTACATAATAAACATGCCATATTCAGAATATATGCAATCTAGTTACGTAGCAAAAACTTTCCAAATCGTTAAAAATAAGTACTAGCTTCGTGACATAAACATACACAACTAGAGAAACATTGATATAATAGAACATTACCCAAACAAATTGAAGAGATCACATATCTAATTCCTAAGATAAAGAGAGTGGGTAGTTTTGCTTCACTGGCACAAACAATTGGAAAACTATCTATAGAATAGCTAAAGATCTAGGGTCTACTAATCACAATATAATACATTTTGCACATCAAAATGTCTTCTATTCTCAATAGCATTATTTATCTTATCACAAGTTTGAATTTCAAAATTATCAGATTAAATATATCTAAGAAAAATTATGCTTAACCAAACATCAAACTCAAAAGTAATTTAGTTTTAGTGAACTCAAAATCATATATTTCCCATATAACCCTTATATTCTCCACAGCGTTATACCACATTAGAAAAAATAAAAAAAAACAATTATAAAACTTAAAATGGTGAACTTCAAATTTTGTGTGTGAATGTTTGCATACATCATATATGTATACATGCAAACACACACAGACACACAGACACACAGACACACAGACACACACACATAACATATAAAATTGAAGACAAAAAAATTAAGAAGAAAAAAAAAGAAATACAAAAAAAAGAATGAAAAATAAAGAAAATGAAGTGAATGTAAAAAAAATAAAAAGAAAAAGAAGTATTATAGATCAATGCTGCTATAATATTATGGACTTGAAAATACATTTGACAAACGCCATAGGTCTAGCAGATGAACACACCATATTACACAAAAAAAAAGATACAAATACACAAGAATTCTAAATCTCATAAACAAACTTGCAAATGAATAAATTGATGTAGATTTTCTCAACCACTATAAACAGAATTACAAAATAAACTTACTATATTCAAAATACGTGCACCCAAGTTATATAGACGAAATTTCCAAGTCACTAATTATAGATACTAGTTTTGTGGCATCAACGTACACAACTATGATATGATAAAATTACATCTAGAGAAGATGATGATAATAATAATGATGATGAACAACAATAATATTAAGAAAATGAAGAATAATAAGTAGAGGAAAATAAAATGAAAAGAAAAAGGAAAATAAAAAATGATAAAATAAAATAAAAAATAAGAATGGCAATAAAAATATAAGCAGAAAGTATTAAAGAAGAATAATGATATATAAAAAAAGGAAAAAAATAATATTAATGTGGAAGAAGAAAAAAAAATAGAAAAAAGAATAAGAAAATTTTTAAAAATAAAAGAAGAAAAAATGAGAAAGAAAGAAAAAGAAAAAAATAATAATAAGAATAATACAAAGAAAATGAAGAAGAAAATATGAGAAGAAAAAACAAGAAAAATAATATAATGACGAAGACAATGAAGTAGAAAAAGATTGGCAAATAAAAAAAAAGATGAAAAATAAATGATATGCTAAGAAGAAAAAGAAGAATTTGAAATAAAAGAACAGTAAGAATGAACAAGAATAATAAGAAGAAGGAGTTGTTTATGATGATGATAATAGCAAACAAGAACAAAAACAAACATGAAAAAAATTTTAAGATAAAGATAAAAAAAAGAAGACAAATATTAAAAAGAATAATAATAATAATAACAAGAAAAAAAATAATAAAAAGAAACAAATAAGAATAATAAGTAGAAAAGGATGAATAATATATATGAATTAGAAAAAAAAGTAAGATTAATAATAAAAATAATATGAAGTTAAATAAAAAAACACAAAGTCGAAGAAGAAGAAGAAGAAGAAGAAGAAGAGATGATGATGATGAAGACATAATAATAATAATAATAGTAATAATAATAATAGATAAATAAATAAAAATGAGAAGAACAAAAAGAACAAAAATAATATAAACAAATGAAAAAAAAGAAAAAGAACAAGATTATTTTGAAAAAGAAGTTGAAAAATAACAATTAAAACAATATATATATATATATATATATATATATATATATATATATTGTGATGTATTGTGTTACTAATGATGTGAAAAGATTAACTCACACCCTCCTATTTGACTTTATAGCATTCTAACTATGAAGAATGAATGAAAACTTATCCAATCTATTTGATGTTGATAATCATTTTGCTTAAGTATACAAATTAAGACTATATGGAAATAAATTTTTCAAACATGTGCTCTTGTCGTACTAGGCTAATTATGGAAGTGCATATTTCTATTTGTTTATCTTATAATTAATAAATGATAGAAAACACAATTTATCATCCACCAATGTTTTGTACCTCAATATAAATTATATGGCAATACAATTGTTATGAGACCATAATATAGTCGAACACAATAAAACTTAATTCCATGGACGAAGGAAAGATGATAATGTTATCATATGAGTTTTTGCAAATTTGTGCTAAATCCCATGTTGGGCACTAGGTACAACTTGGTTCGAGATAGTAATAATGTGTTATAGTCAGACCTTATCTTATGCAAATGAATTTTAGGATGGAATGTATATGATGTTTTAGTTACAAGTTAAAAATTAATTATGCCCAACATATGATTATAATATGTCATGTCAATAAATTTCTTTGGAAGGTTATAAAATTTGTCGTGGAATAAATTTTTTGTATTGTTGTGGAACAAGAATAATTCAAATGCATACTTTTTAGCATACAAAATCACTCATCAGATGATGCGTGCTTTGTTGAGCCATTAATTTGAATAAAAAGAGGTGATCATTTTATGGAATATAATTAAGTTACACCCAATGATGAAATTGATGAAGAATTGTAAACCACAAATTTAAAGTAGCCATAATATTCGTGGGATGAATTATTTTGTTTTTTTGGACATATTTTGATTGGAAAATTATCTAGGTATAGGTATACAAATGGCTTTGGTCATCTCTAGTAATTCCTCCTCCACCATCCAACCCCTTTTCACGAAGAATATGATGTTATAGTGGTGTAGCATCGTCAAGCCATTCATATATATTAAAAAATATAAAATAAAAAACCACTTGATTAATGCATGATTAAAATCATGCATTTCTACTTATTATTATATTAGATATCTTATTAAAGATATATTGTATTTATTATATATATATATATATATATATATATATATATATATATATATATAATCAAATTAATTTACTAAGAATATTCAATTAACTTGACAAAATCAAATTATTCGATTATAATTAAACTTATTATTCCCATTATATATGAACATATATTCTAAATAAATAAATAAAATCTTAGATACTTTTATGATATTTAGATAAGACTATGGAAGGGACCATAGCCTGAATAAGATATCATGCTTCAATATAAGTTATTTTGTATAATAATTTATATTAATTAGAATTCATATCACTATAGAATTATAATTTCACTCACTTATTCAAAATGGTTTATACCTTTTGTTACTTAATATTAATTAAACTCTCTATGTTAATATTATAGATATTCATTGATTGAATCAAATCATTGGTAATTTAATTCAATCAAACTCTAATTATTTTCGTGATACTTTTTACTTAGCTTATTTGAATTGCCAGTTTAAAATCTACCTACAGGATTTGGCTATATCAAAACTCATAAGTTTCCTCAAGGGGTATCAACAATCCTTTTGTTATGACATATATTCCAATAAAAATTAATATTTACCATATGCTTAATAAAGTTATCCAATTCATTTAATTATCAGAACTATTTCTAGACTTCTCTCTTGATGAATCAAAATAACTATTAACAAAAACACACAAATAATAACTTCTACAAGAATAAGA
Source organism: Sapria himalayana (assembly GCA_029783825.1). NCBI lineage: Eukaryota > Viridiplantae > Streptophyta > Magnoliopsida > Malpighiales > Rafflesiaceae > Sapria > Sapria himalayana. The sequence goes on along the minus strand of JAREIK010002378.1, from coordinate 310,985 downwards.
ATAATAGTGTTTATAATAATAATAATAATAATATATAATATTTTATAAGTTAGTACAAAATAATTACAGTGTGTTGGTCTCATTCAATACATTTGAGTATACTAGTGCTAGAAGTTAAAACTTTACTATTCATCATAATCAATATAGACCTACTAAAATCTAGTACTACAAAGTTACTAATAGGTTATCCAATTCTATCTGGATTATGAACAACAAACATATATTCTACAAGAATAGATGATTCGATCTTTTGCACATAAGCCAATCTCTATGCATTGAATCATCTACAATGCAAAATAAAGAACAAATGCATTTTACAAATTCAACTCATTATAAAATCTTTTATCAAAACAATAAGAAAATTTAAATCAAGAAAATAATCATAAATAACATTTAGTATAAATTAGTTTTAATAATATCCTACTTAGACTAAAGTCATAATGTCACATGTCTGACACTCATCTCATCCATATATTTGTCAAATACAATAGCTCGAAGGCTCTTCGTAAAATGAACTACCAAGTTGTCTAACGATGCTACTTTTGACACCACTATATCTCATGTTTTAATAATATCTATTATTAGATAATATTTTCACTCAATGTGTTTTACCTTCGTATGGGTTTTAGGCTCCTTTGAATTTTCAATAACTACACTATTATCACAATAAAGTGTAATATATAGTAGCATATAAGGAATTACCCCTATGTCCATCATGAAGTTTTTGAGCCACACACTCAGCCTTCATGGTGGAATCAACAATATAAGATTAGTTGATACTCTTGTAGCTTAATTATGGCTCTACTTTCCAAGGCAAATACAAAACCCTGATGAATTTTCTTAAATCCTCAAGTCAATTTATAATTGATATAAATAGCTTAATACAAGCTCAGCATTCTTTGCAACTTCTTATATTTATATCATATCAAATTAATTGGACAACTAGAGCTTAATCAAAGAAAATAAGCTCACACCATTACCAAAAATATCACATTGTTATTATTTCTATTTAACTACACACAATACTCTACTAGACATTGATCAAAACCATAAGACTTAATGGCTTGATCAAAGTGAGTATTTCAAGATTTAGATGCTTGTTTTAGTCTATAAATGAACTTATTCAACTCACACAACATGTGCTCTTTCCCTTTTTCTATGAAACCATATGGCTGCAACATATAGATATATTCTTTAAGATATCTATTCAAAAATATAGTCTTCACATTTATTTACCAAATCTCATAGTCATAATGAGTTGCAATTGATAAGAGATTCTAAATTGACTCGAGCATTGCTACCAGCAAAAAAGTCTCCTTATAATTGATTTCTTCTTTTCGAGTAATATATATTTGCAACAAGCCTAACCTTATAAGTCTTAATATTACTATATATTCCTTTTTTTTCTTATAGATCCATATGTACTTTGTGGTTTTTATTCTTTAAGGTAGTTCCATAAGATATTAGACATGATTGGATTGTATTGACTGCATTTTTGATTCCATAGTCTTTTTCCAATGTTCTTCATCTTTATCTTGAAGTGTTTTATCATAATTTTTGGGATTAGTATGTAGCTCATCATAGATTTTATCATATGAATTTTTCTAAGAGTGTATACTATATAGATTGATAAATAACCCTCCCACTATCACAAGACACTCATTTTGATTGTATACTTATAGTGACACACTACATAAATACTAATCCCTATGAATCATTATGATCATTTCCTGCTAGCTATATGATTAGAATTTTAATGATAAGCTTACAAAATTTAGTTTCAATATAGTCACAAATATTTCTTTTATTATGATAAGGCAATGAGGTATCGAAGATGGAAACTTGTGGTGTTTCTCTTAGTATTGAATGAATGTGGACTAGCTTATCTCCTCTTAACAATTTATCTCTTTCTCCTTCAGCAAATGTACTAATAACCCCACAAATGAATGAGTTTTAGACTAGGTTGATACCCAATCTACAATTTGGTTGAAGTAGCAAGTACTAACTTAGATGGAACTAAGTTTAAAATATAAGCTACTATTAAAAATATATATTCCTACAAAGAATCATGTATATCTAAATAACTCATCAATGACCTTACAATGTCCATAAGAATCTTATTTCTTTTTTCTACCACACCATTCTACTATGGAATGCCAAGAGTAGACAATTGAGATATAATTCCTTGATCCAAAAAGTTGTTCCTAAACTCTCAAAGGAGGTACTTGCCACCATGATTAGATTGTATTATTTTGAGATATTTATTATGATGTTTCTCCATTTATGTCTTGTACTCTTTGAATTTTTCAAATGTATCAAACTTATGACATATCAAAAAAATATGCCCATATCTTGAGTAAACATCAATGAATGTGATAAAGTATTCAAAACCACTTCTTTGGATTGCAATTCGTCAACATAAATCAAAATAAACCAATTCTAGTTGTTCTTTGGCTATATAGCCTCTGGCCACAAAAGGCTGGTTTGTCATTTTTTTCTTTTATGCAGGACTCATATGCTTGAAGTGTTTCCATTTTCAATGAAGCCAAAGGTTCATATTTAACTAGTCTTGAAATTCATTTTTGATTTATATGATATAAGCTTAAATGCCAAAGATAGGTTTGGTTTATATCACAAGGATATTTCTTTTATGTGCTAAAGATGTTGATGCTATTTGACTCACATTATAGTAGTAGAGTAGACATAATTTTAAAAACATAAAAATTTTCTTTTAATGTATTTGAATAAACAATCCTTTTGTTCAAGTAAATTGTGACAAAATCATTGAATAAAAATGATAATTCATTTTTTAATTAAACTAAAAATTAAAATCAAGTTACTTCTGATCGAATGTACATAAAGTCAATCTTTTAAAATTAAAATATTTTTTCTCTCAAAATGAAGCATGCAATCTTTCATTACAATAGTCATTTCTTTGATATTATTTCCCAAGCGAAGATTAATTTCTCTAATACTTAGTTGTCTAGTTTTCTAGAACCATTATAAAAAATTATAGACATGATTAGTGATACCCTTATATATACACTAGGTATCCATAGATACCACTGCTAAACATATTTTAACTACTAGTAATTGAGATTTACTTTAATTGTTTACTTTGTTGAGATAAATCAGATAAAACTTCTTCCAATGTCCTGACTATTTGCAATAAAAATATTTTTCTTTTGGCTTTTTAACTCTCACTTGTGACTTAGGAGTTGTTAGTGGAACTTGGGTATATTTATAAATTTTTTTTCCTTTGCTTTCAGGTTAGATGAAGTTATTGCAGCCATGATTACACTAGTTGATTTCTTAATAATACTTTTAGTCAATACCAATTCTCAAAGCAATTGTACCAAAACCTAATCATGTCTGTTCATATTATAAATTAGGTTGAATTGCTTATAGAAGTCTAGTTGTGATTAAGGAATAATACCAGTCTAAGAATTCATATCAATCTCAACTCAAAGGATCTTTTATTCATTCATATGACCTATCATCTTGAGAACATGATACCTTGTTAGGGTCCTTTTAGTCATTATAATATTTATTAGATCTCTCGTGGCTTTTTCCAAGAAAAATGAGTCTAATTCTTAAAATTTTATTTGAGATTATATATCATGTTATAGGCATTAACCATTGATTGATGTTAATTTTGAGGTATATTTGACATAGAAGCCAAAATATAACATCTATACATCTCATCAATATTTACTCATTTCTCAAAAGGCTTGGCTTCCTCGTTGGCTGCCCATTGATGAGGTTTTTCTAGGCACAGATCTGTGAGCACGTATTTGTAGTTTTTAGTAGTTACGATAATTTCAAGATTTCTTTTCTAGTCAACATAATTGGATTCATTGAGAATGGTTGTGAGTGGGTTTGAAAATATTTTTTTGAAAAATTTACAATAAGCTTATTAGTTTGAATTCCATTTCAAGAATTGGTTCCCTCTAACAATTCTTGAATACATTCATCATTAGATAACACACCATAAATAGTATATCTTGATTTGAGGATATCAATTATTCATTATTTTTCCAGACATATCAATTTTTATTAATCTTATTATCTATGAAGTCATCCATGCAAAAAAAAATAATTGATCTAATGACTCATCTTTGGTCTTATAAATAATATTAGTGACTCAGATAAAAAACATACTATTATTCATACCTAAATGTAAACCATCATATAGTTTTGAAATGATTGTTCATTAAATGAATCATTCAAATGGAGAAGTAATTCATTTAAATAATCTACAAAATTATATAATTGTCATTTGTGCTAAGTGTACCTGCGAGCCAGTTAGTCTGATATGGGTAAGGTACCGAGACCAAAATTATAACTAACATACAAACCTTTTAAACTAATGATGGAGATCATAGGATTCAATCTAAATGAATTCTCTCACCCACTTAGATAATTATTTACATTGAGAGTTTTTAGTTAATATGTGTATATTTTTTCGGCCCAAAACTATCATATTAGTTGTCATGTTTTTACATGCATTTACACACACACAAACATAGAGATACACACACACACACACATGTATGTCATCACAACATTTATATATCCATTCTATGACAAATATCTTTCTGTCACAACATACATATTTCCATGCCATAACATATATATTTCCATGCCACAACATATGCATTCCAATGCCACAACTTACACATTTCCATGGCACAAATAGGTAATGATTAGGCATCATGTATATATGAATGTTGAATACCTTGGCTGTTTAGATTTTAGGGCACTTATAACCTAAGACTTTTCAAGAATTAGGTTGGTATCATAATCTAGGTATAATCTACTTGATTTACTTTCATTATGGTTTAGGGTATAGTCCATAATAAAATAGATATGGAATTTGTTCTAGTTTTAGATGTTGGCCATGAATTTAGCCACTATCTTCCATGAACTCTACCACCATTGGTGTATGTCACTATGAATTCTACTACCGTCTACATCCTTTCTAGCTTAATGGCACCATAAAATCCACCACTATTGACCACACATACTATCACAATTATTATTGTCAGTTACAATCATCACTTCTGATGACCCATGCGTTGTGATAACCTATACAGGAAATGTCGCCGGCAATAATTACCACTTTTGGCAGCATCATTCACAATGACAACCTACACATGTGGAAATGCCCGAAACATCCGACATTTCTAGCATTGTCAATCACCACTAAAACCCCATATGTGGCATTACTAGCAAAAGTTACCATCTCCAGCATTGGCAATCACCACAATAACCTCCACATGTACATCACCAACAATAGTTATCATCTATGCATTGTCAATCATCACGATAACCTTCATAGGTGGCATCATCAATAACAGTCAACATCTCCAACATTACTAATCACCATGATAACCTCCAAAGGTGCATCTCTAGCAATAGTCACCATCTACATCTTTGCTGATCGCCATGAAAACCTCCATAAGTGGCATTGTTATTAATAATCATCATCTCTAGCATTGTCAATCTATATGACAACCTCTACATGTGGCATCACCAACACAATCACCATCTCTAACATTGGCAATTACCATGATATCCAACATGGGCACATCATTGATGCTGATTTTCTAAATATTTATAAAAAAATACATCTCAATCAAAAAATTTAAATGCAAAATTATACTTAATGAATAAAATTTATCCAAACACATTACCACAATCCATAAATAAATAACCTTTGTGTTCAAGTGAGTCAATAGAGGTTAGAACATCACTATTTTAGTTGGCCTTTTAAATATTATTAAAAACTTAACACATTCATTCATATTATGTTGAAACATTCATCCCTTTGATATCATTGTTGGAGAACCATAAGCCAAAAATTCAACTTGGCGATAATACTCACAGAATGAGTTGTTTTGTTTTATTGTTTCGAGCATATTTTGAGTGAGAGATTACCTAGTTATAGGTATATAGATAACTTAAGTAATCTTTCATAATTCCTTTTCTAGCCCCATTTCGCAAAGAAGATGATGCTATAGTAGTGTAACATCACCAAACCATTCATATATATTTAAAAAATTTAAAACTTGTTGAATAATGCATTATAAAAAGCATGCATTTTAGTTTATTATTATATTAAATTTCTTATTAAAGATTTAATGTATTTATTATGTGTGTGTGTGTGTGTGTGTGTGATTAAAATTAATTTATAAGAATCAATTAATTTGACAAAATTAAATTATTCGATTATAATTAAACTAATTATTCCGATTCTATATGCATATGTATTCTAAATAATTAAATAAAATCTTAAATACTTTTATAGCATCTAGATAAGGTTATGGAATGAAAACCTTGACCTAGATAAAATCTTGGGCTTTCAATGTAAATTATTTTGCACAATAATTTACATCAATTATAATTTATACACTATATATTTATAATTGTACTCACTTACTTATTCAAAATATTTTGTCTTTTGTTACGTAATACTAACTAAGATTACAAATACTCATTGATTGAATTAAATCACTTATATAATCTAATTTAATTAATCTCTAATTATTTTTTTAAAACTTTCTACTTAGTTTATTTGAATTACTAGATTAAAATCTACTTGCAGGGTTTGATAATATCAAAACTTAAAAGTTTCCTCATGTGATATCATCAATCCTTTTGATAGGACATGAATTCTATTAGCTATCAATATTAACCATAATTTGATAAAGTTATCCAAAAGTTCTCAAATCTTTTTCTTGACCTCACTTTTCATTAATCAAAACAATAAGCACATGAAAATAATAACTATTTTAAGAATAAGTGTAACAATGTTTATAATAATAAATGTGTATTCTATTTTATAAGTTAGTACAAAATAATTATACTATGTTAGTCCTATTCAATACACTATATGGTACTAATACTAGAAGTTATAACTTCATCATTCACTATAGTAAATATAGAACTACTGAAATCAAGTTTTATATTTTTACTAATAAGTTGTTCAATTCTACTTGGTATGTGAATAGCAAACTTATATTCCACGAGAACTAATGATTCAATATTTTGTGCATAAGCTAACTATACACATTAAATCATCCATATTGTAGAATAAAGGACATATGTATTTTTTACAAATTCAACTCAATTAAAATAATAAGAAGATATAAATCAATAAAATAATCATAAATGGCTTTTAGTAAATCAATTCAAACAAAAATACAAAAAAGAAGTAAAATAAAAGAATTCACGATGTTCCTTAATTCTCATATATGTTGTTGACTTGATTATGTGACTGTCTAATCAGTTATCAACAGAAAGTAGAAACTATGAGATTATTAATGAATTTAGATGTTCAAATGATGGACATTTTTAATGATAATTTATTTCTTTGCATTATCTATTCAAATATTTCAAATGATATCATATTATTTTGATAGATTCATCTTATATGAGTAGGTCATATGGTATCAATGATAAGATGCTTCAATTAGCACAATTATGTATATCTAAAAATTATGTCAAGTGATTACAGTGTTTTTCACAATTAAAGATGATGACTGATGAAAGAGAGTTGGACATAATATTTGAATGATCCCAAATTATTATCTGTAAAGTTGAAGTCTTTTAATTAGAGTACTATGTGTAACATTGTTAAAGAAGAATAAAATAAAGAAAAAGAAAATAATGATGATGATGATAATAAAGCGGAAAATTAAAATAAGAAAAAACAAATGAAGATGAAAATGAAAAGAAAAAAAACAATGAATCATAATAATAAGAAATAGGAAAAAAAAGAACAATAAAAATAATATTAATAAAAAATAGAAAATAAAGAACAATAAAAATATAGAAAGAATAAAGAATATGACTAGGAACACAAAATAAAAGATCAAAAAAAAAACAAAAAAGAAAAAAAAATGACAACAATAAAAAAGTTAATGAATAATAAAAAAAAGAAGGCAAAAAATATATTGTGGTGTATCATGGTACTTTTAATTTCATGTCGATGGCGCGTGGGAAAATGTGCATTGAACCACCTGGAGCAATACTAACTCATATGTTTTTATTTGGCCTATTAACACTCTAACTATTAAGATTGACTAAAAACTCGTCCACATATTTAATTTTAGTGAACATTTTGCAAAAGTATACATATCAAGATCATATGGAGAATGTTTTTCAAAATAATGCTCCTATCATACTATAATAATTATGGAAGCGAATACTTCTTTCTGTGCATTATGCACAAATGCACCATATTTTAATAAAAACTAGATTGCAATACAAGTCCATATCATGATATGGTCAAGCACAAAACAACCTAGTTCCATGCGAGATAATGCGAACATTTGGTTTTTTTGCAAATATGTGCTAAATTTCATGTTGGACATTATGCACAACTTGGTTTGAGATAATGATATTTGATTCTAGTCAAACATTCTCTTATGCAATCAAATTTTAGGATGATGCTATAGCTACAACTTAAAGATGAATTATGATATATCATGTCAATACATTTCTTTGGAAGATCAATATTGTTGGGGAAGAAGAATAATTCAAACACATATTTTTTTAGCATACAATTAGATCAATGCATGATGATTTGTCAAGATAACAATTTAAGGGTTTTATTAGACATGAAATACATTTAAGTTACATCCAATGTATTATATTATTAAGTTTGTTATTTTGGACTTTTACTATTTTTAAGACATTTTAATATATATATTTTAAAATGCACGGACCAGTCTGACCACCCCGTGATCCGATCGAAACCCTAAAAAACCAAAAATTCTTAAAACAAATAAACAAATCAATTGTTGCTCCCTTTCGTTTCTCGCTCGCCCCCCGTTTTGGCGATTATCAGACGCCACTCGCATCTCTTTGAAAGCGTTTTGCGAGATTTTCATACGCAAAGAACAAGGCCATCTCCTCGATTTTCGGACGTCAAGAACAATTTTGCACCTGGTATATGAAAATATGTGTTTATCTATATTTATATGAATGTATATATCTCTTTTCAAAGTTTATGTCCATCTAAGTATATGCGTATACACTATCGTACACATATACATGTACATGCTTACAGACTTCCGTACACATCTACACGTATATGCATACACACTGCTGTACATCTCAATATTTATATCTACACATTAAAATTACGGTATGTATATACATGTATTTTCATATATATATATATATATATATGCGCATATACACAACTGTGCACACACGCACGCCCACACCCACACCCGCACCCACACCCACACCCACACCCACATACCCACACACACACACCCACACACCTACACACCCACACACGCACACACACACACACCCACACACGCATACACGCCACTATACATATAAATAAGCGCATACACACTCCTGTACATATATATGTACATATATGTCCATATTTTTGTCTGCATATTAAAAGTAGTGTGTGTATATACATTTATATGCATATGTGCGCATATACACTACTTTATACACACACACACACACATATGTACACAAGCATATATCTTACACAGAAGCATGTGTAGTATATATGAACATGTGTATTGCTGTGCATATTTATGTGTGTATGCAAACATGTGTAAAAATGCATAAACATGTGTAGTGAGCATATTTATACAAATGCATATATACTACATAGAAGCATATATATAAAAATGCATTTATATATATCTATGTAAATGAATGTATGTATAAACTACTGTATATGTATGTGTATATTTTGTGTATTTATACATCCAACAATATACATGCAATGAAAATAGTGTATGTAAATACATACATACATATATATATATATATGCAAATAAATAAATAAATAAATAAAAATATATATATGCCCATATACACTATTGTACATGTATATAGGTATATATATATATACATTTCCATACATCTAACACACACACATATACATATACTTATTTAGTTGTCAAATATATTATATATTACATATATGTACATTTTTATATATCTATATTGAAATTGTTGTGCGTATATACATATATATGTATATATATACATATGCTTATACATACTGCTTCACATATATATGCACATATATATAAATATGCATACAACAATATGGATATATATATTTTTTCATATACTTATATTGCCGTTTTTCAAAAGTTTGTTTTCATCGTATAGTATATTATTGTTCATATATACGTATATGATATGTACATATATGTGTTTGTGTATATTATTGTTTGTATATCTGTTTGTGTTTATTATTGTTTGTATATGTGTTTGTGTATATTATTGTATGTATATGTGTTTGTGTATATATTGATGTATATTGAAAGCAACACATATGAGTGTATTATACATATATATTTGCAAATATATAAAAACTTTGTTTTTCAAAATTTTATTAATCTTCACAATGTTATACATATGTATAAAATTGTATATATACAACACGTACGAGTGTATTAAACATGTATGTTGAAAGTAATGCACACAATCTACAAATTATTGTAAATTTCATTAAAAGCAAAGACATATATATAAATGTTTGTGTGTGTGTTTGTGTGTAAATTAATGTGAATAGATGAGTTAAAATTTGTTCAAAATGTAAAATGTATAAAATTTTGATGATAAAATTTTGATGATTTTTTGTTAAAAATAGTTTTTATTAATTAAATATATGAAATTATATTTTTTTTGTAAACAAATATTTTTTGAAATATTACTGTTCAAGATAAATATAATGTAGTGCATATAAATATAAGAGTTTATTTTTCTGCAAATAATAAATTTTTTATAATTGTGTTGCAAATAAATATGACAGTTCATATAAATAGATGATCTTGTTTTTTTGTAATTAATAAATATTTTTATAACATTTTTGTTTTGAAGAAATATCTTGTTTTTTATTGTTAATATTATCATTTTCTAAATATATATGTTCAAAATAAATATTTGTTACAAATAAATATTATTATTTTCTTATAAATATCAGAACATGTATTTTTATCAAATGAAATTTATTAAAAAATAAAGAATATTTAAAACCATAATGTCAAGATTATAGACATAGTCGGAGATATTGCACTTTGCTTTATCTTGGAGGCAAATGTGCTCTTGCAGAAGTAGCGGAAACAAATAAACATATTTTTTCTATGTTGTTTATATTGTAAGAAGAGTTGTTATATTAAAGAGTTTTTATGTGATATTCAAAGAGCAAAGACTAATAGTATAATATATTATTGAGAGAGGTAGATTAATTAATGAATCTCTTTATCAATACTTAAGAGGTATCTCATAGTAAATTATACTAGAGAGAAATACTTTCATTCTTGTAAGTGTTTAATAATAATATTATAAATTTAATTTGATTTATTAGTAGTTAACCAATAATATATTATTAGTAGTTATATTTTTATTATTGACTTATTGGTAATTGACACATGAATAAATAATAATATTATAAATTTATTTATATTTTTGTATTAGAATAATATATATTTATGTGAGTTGTATTCCTAAAAATTTGATGCAAATATTATTTTTTATCTTGATGATATTATTTTGCAATATCAAAAAATTTAATTTGATTCTGAGCATGATGATTTTGATGTGGTTTTTACTATTGAGAAACTTGCTAAGTGATTGAGTATTGTATTATTAATCCTTTATTTTTATATTGTCCACTAGAATATTTATTTTTTTTTAAATTTAGAATTTTGTATCTTTCTATATCATTTATTTAGGTATATAGAAAAATTAATTTGAAGTGATATTTGCTATGTGATTGAGTAAAGATTATTTGAGTTTTTTGTTATTAAGAAACATATCAAATTTTTTATTTTTTTTAAATTTTTGTATAAAATGATTAAAAATAAATTTAATAAAATGATCACATTTATAAGAAGTGATAATCGTTTCAAATAGTTCTAATAATTTTTGTAGTTATTGAATTAATCATGAGGTTATTCATCAAATTTTATGTGATAGTATAATCCTACAAAATGAGGTTCAAGAAAAAAAAATGAATATTTAATTAAAATAGCTAAATTATTTTTCTTTGATTCAAATGCTATAAGTTATTTTTTGAAAGATCTAGTTTTGACAACTAACTAATTGATTAATTGAATGTTTTTCTCTATTTTTTTTATCACGAGTCACATTAGGCTTTTGCAACTTTGAGAGATTATACATATGATAATAAAATTATTATATATATTTTTATCTATATTTATAATTATTTTTTTTTTTTCAAGATTTCTATTACCGAAGTAATAAAAATGATATACATGATAATGAAATATAACTTTTTCAGGTATTCAAGTATTTTAAATAGTGTGTTATTCTCCATAGATACAATATTACTTCATACTAACATTTATTTTTTAAAAGGATTTACTCTTTAGTGAGTTTAGATTATGTAAGAATTATCCAGTGATGTCTCAATATCTTATGCTTTATTGTTCTTTTAGAGTCTAATTTAGGCCTACAGATTGTAATAATTATAATTTATTGATAATTTTAAATTTTTTTTGAATCACATTTTGATTCCTTTTCTTTGCAACCATTATTATATGCATTAATAAGTATGAAACAATTTGATTTTTATTTTGATGGAGAGATAATTTTTTTGAAAAGAGAGTTTTTTCTTACTTTAATTGAGGTAATAACTTCAGAGTATATCTTATTTCAATTCTAGGTTTATTTTTAATTTTGATTTTTAGATTAATATCTAGGAAAAAAATTAGTGAAGTTATACTCAATATCCTACATCAAAATTTTTATTATATTTATGATTCTCATTTTTTTGTGTTTTATTATTATTTTTTGTTAATATTGACATATTCAAGTTTTTTGTTAAATTATTATATTTATCTCATCTAGAATGACACATATCATGATATTAGAAACAAATGACTTTCACTTTAATGTAATATATGAAATATTTTTTGTATATTAGGAGTATTTATTATTTATTGTAGTTGAGTGTTTGTAATGAATCTTGTTAATAATGATAAGATAAATTGTCTAAAGAAAACTTATTTTGAAGAGATTCACTTAGAATTTTGTAGTGTTGAAGATGATTTTTATTTGCATACTTATAAGACTTGAGACTTTTTACATACGAAAATATATCAGTTGTAACTTAAAAAAAAATATAATTTATAGTGATTTTGAAGAATTAAATATATATGAAGTAGTTGTAGTTATTTGAAATTAGTTTGCATATCTAGTTTATAGGTTGTAGAAGGCATTACATAGTTACACATGCCCTAAAGTAGTTATTGAAATTTTAATTTGTGAGATTTGTTTGTAAAAATAAATATTTTTTTGGTTTATATAAATATATCATAAATTATTTTTTATTTTTTTGGAGTTCACATGGTGAATTTATTTTGTGATTTATTTATGTGTATAATATTCTTATTACAAGAGATAATTATCTAAAAAACATTAAAATGATAAAGTAATTTCTATTATAAGTTTAGAAAAAAAGTACTGGGATGTTTAAATTTATTCTCGAGATTACGACTATTTATGATAGAAGATGTATTTTGTTGTCACATATGAGTTATGTCTTATGTATTAATTCATTGGTTGAATAATTAGGTTGTGTTTTAACAAATATCTTTATCAAGTTAGATTTAAATTTTTGATTGTTATGATATTTTTTATTGACATGGCTAAAAAAAAAATATTAAGAAAGATTAGTTATATAATTATTATAAGATTAAATTTAGTTTATGTAGTTGATATTATTAGTTATTTTATTAATTCTTTATGAGAAGTTTGCACAGACAAGTGGTATCAAATAAGTTATTTATTATAGTTAATTACTTTTTTAAAGGTTAATTTTATCATTTAAAAAAATAAAAGATAAATAATAATTTTTCAATTCAGGGTAAAGGTAGAATCCTTGATAATGATTATAACTATATATTTGTTTTTTTTAGATAAAATATATATGAGATAAAAAATTAATTATTAGTCACTTGTCTATTTATTCTTTATTGTGATATTTAAGTAATGAGAAGTATAGTCTCAAGCACAATATTTCATGGGTGATGAACGAAGCATATAAAGATAATTTATTTTTTTTATGAAAAAAAATCATAGATATTATTATCATAATTTATATTTCTATTGTAAATGAAGTAGCTAATATTTTTATTAAGGCCTTGAGTATGTATACTAAAAAATATGTATTGGAACTCTTCTTTTTCCCCAACAATACATACATTGATTTTCCAAAGAAATTTATTGACATGACATATCATAATCACATATTAGGAATAGTTCATTTTTAAGTTGTTACTAAAGCATCATATAATCAATATCAATCATATCGCATCCTAAAATTCATTTGTATAAAAGAAGTTTTGTCTACAATCCAACATCACTGTCTCAAATCAGGTTGTGCCTAATGCCCAACATGGGATTTAATACATTTACAAAAACCCATATGATTGCATTGTACATTGCCATCTTTCATGGAACTAGATTGTATTGTGTTTAACCATATCATCACTTAATTGCACTTGTATTTTAATAAAGTTTATATTCAAGTATGGTGCATTGTTGTATGATAAATTGTGTATTCTTTTGTTCTTTCATTATAACATAAACAAATAAAAGTATTTTCTTCCATAATTACCCTAGTATGACAAGAGCATTAGTTGGAAAAACTATCTTCATACGACCTTAATATGTATACTCGTGCAAAATATTCATTAAAATCAAACATGTTGGACAAGTTTTCATTCATTCTTAATAAATTGTGTCCTAATAGGTCAAATAAGAACATGCGAGTTTATTTTGCTCCATCTGATTCAATACACATTTTTGCATGCATCATTAAACATGAAATCATTAGGAACATGATACATTATAATAATATTTTTTATTCTCATTCTTGTTATTTTTTATTAATTTTTTTATTTTCTTTTTTTTTTGTTATTCTTTTTTTCTTTCTGTTGTTTTTATTCGTTATTTTTATCATCTTATTTTTTGTTTGCTTTTTCTTATTTTTTATTTTGTGTTTTTTGTTGTTTTATTATTATTATTATTTTTTTTATCATTCTTTTTTTCTTTTATATTTGTTTCTTCTCCATTATTTTTCTTATTGTTTTTATTTTATTTTTTATTTCTTATGGTTATTCTTTTTCTTCCAAATATATATTTTTTTTCTATTTGTTATTTTTTTATCTAATTGTTTTTATTATTATTATTCTTCTTATTTTTTTTTCTTGTTATTATTTATTTCTTTATTATTTTCTTCTTTTAATTTTCATATTCATTATTTTTTTTTTTTATCATCATCATTATTTTCTTTTTTTTTTTTTCTTTGTATTTATTTTTTTTCAACAATATTACACATAGTACTCTAATTAAAAGACTTCAACATTACAAATAATAAATTGGTATTGATTAAAAATCATGGCCATCTCTCATTCATTAGTCATCATCTTTAATAGGGGAAGATACCATATTTATTTCTTATAATTTTTAGTTGATGGTAGATCACATGCTAATTGAAACATCTTATTAGCGATATCATATAATGAGGCTACAAACAAAATACACTTATATGACCTACTCATATGAGATGAATCTATTGAAATAATGTGATAACTCATTTGAAATATTGAATAGATAATGCAAGGCAATAAATAATTGTTTTAAATGTTCATCTGAACATCTAAATTTATTAATAAAAGACTATTATACGACCAAGACAACAACTTATATGATAGTTGTGGGCGCTGTTGGTTTTTATTTTACTTATCTTTCATATTTATAAGTAGATTTAATTTAATTGTATTCCATATTGCTCGAGCGGGTCACTATACCATGTGATTTTGTTATTTTATCTAATTTTATCGGTTAAATACTATCTCAAAAATTTATTAATGAGAATTTCTTCTCAACAAAGATTCACAAGTATACAAACTAATTAGTAAAGATTTTTTGTTAAGATATTACTTTTATATGAATTATATAGGCAGTTTGGTTAATCAATAGTGAGTAGAGGTGTCAAATGGCCCGGGCTCGGTACGACATGCTACAATGCCATGCCTTGGCTTTTTGTGCCTTGTCCCAGCCCGTCGAGCCGTGCCAGGCATGTGGGCACGACATACGTGATTACGCATTGAACGTGATCGATGCAATCTGATGCTTGGTAGGCGAAGTCCACTGAGCCTCGAAAGGGTGAAGAATTAGGGTTTTATTGGACTTGAACTGGGTCAAACCCGATAGTTTTTTGGCCATGGGCTCGTGCCTAGCCGCCACTGTATTGCAACAATGTCGGGCTAAGCACGACACATTTACTGTATCATGTTGTGCTTGAATCGCCACAATAACCTGGTTGGGCGGCTTAAAACCAGGCTGGGCCGAGCCAGCCCGGCCCGTTTAACTTCTAACAGTAAGGCAATATTGTTTTAGTAAATATGATAATTTGGAATTTTAGTCAGATTCATGGATCTTAGGGTTTGTTTATTTTCATATGTATGATACATATATAAATAGTTCAGTTCATGTTGAAATTGGATATAGAATGAAAGTTAAATAATTAATAGAATGTTCTTTTGCCTTTATGGTATAGATTATTATTTTCTCAGTACTTTATCATTAAGATAATACATTTTTTTACTCGAAGATTATTTAATAAACTCATATATTTTAGTTAATTATCTTTGATGATTTTTTATATGTATAGTAAAACTTTGATAAATTAATATTATTGGAACTATGAGATTTTTTTATTTATGGAGATATTAATTGATTGGTAAAATAATATTTATTACTCTAAAGAATATTTTTGAAATTCAACAAAATTTAATTTTGATTAGATGGAGTTAAAGAGGTTATAAGTTAATTTATATATTATATTTATTGAATTAATATAAAAAATAAATTAACTTTATTAATTTTATTTAAAAACAATGAGTTGTATTTAATTATTAAAAAATAATAAATATTATTTTTTTAAGTAATGATACAATGATTGTGATACATGGATTATTTGGGTGAAAATAATACATGTCTTGGTTGCTGCAATAAAATGGATGTCAATAGCCTATTGGATTACCCCGGTGAAAATGATGCATGTTCAAATGTTTATTGTTTAGAAGAAATTATGGATACTATCCTTCAAAATAATATTGATGAGAAAGTTGAAAATGATATAATGCCTTTGGAATCATTTACGCATAAGGAATACTTATCATATTTAAGACTTTTCATAATTTTTTGGAGCAGTTAAAAAACACATTGGAATTTTTTAATGCAAAGATAAAAATTTGAGATTAGCTCAAACTAGATTTAAGTTAAAAAAATAAACACTATGATCATATTTGAATATTTTGTATTAGTTATATTTATAATTTTAAAAAATTATTAATTTATGATATTAATGGGATCATATATTTATATATAAATTTTCTAAAAATATATTATCTAAATTAAAATTGATGATTTTTCAACTAGTTCAAATTAGGATAAAATAAAAATTTTATTTTACAAAGTTTATTAATTTATTGAGTAATAAATTAAAGAAATTTTATTGTATATTCTTATTCTTTGGTCGCAAGTATCTAATGATTATGAATTGATTTGGTCTTAAAATTATTTCAACTTTTAACTTCGTAAGTATTATTTTCGTATGATTGACATATTTTTTTCAAATATCACTGATTAAAATTATACGAATAAAAGCAATACAAATGGTTGTCACCATCTTGTGAGTCTTAATTATTCATTCACATTTTATGAATCATCTATTGCTTTCCTCTATAATAATGTTGTGATTCATACACCAAAGGTGAAATTATTAAGAGAATAGTCGATAAAATATATATATTAATTGATGATTAGTTTTTCTAAGATATGTAAAATGAGTTAGCATCCAAATTATTTGTGTTTTTGTCTCTGTGATTATCATATTAATAATGATTAACATATCTCAATTATAGATTTAGACATATAGATAATAAATTTGGTTTGTACATTGTGGTTAGAAAAGTTATAATTTTTTTTATTGTATACGTGAGTGAGTATCGTGGTTTATATGTCATCATTCATTATGATAACATGCATAAATCTATCAATATTTAAATTTTAATTTTAATTCTTTATAATTACTAATTGCATCAATAATTTTTCCATGATATAAATCAAATTTATATATATAATCAAAATATCCATATATCACATAACTTAAAATAATTAAGTTTTAGATTTTAATATAGTTTGATTTTGGAAAAAGATTTATATGAAGTATAAAGAGAAAAAATCTCTCTGAATTTTGGGTTCTTAATAATAGTTCTTATGAAAATCTAAAATTTAAAACGTATTTCTTACGTTATTTCAATTTAATCTCTAAAATTTATCTTAGGGAGGATGGTTTAAAAGTTATTCTAAATTTTATGATTTAGCTTTAATCCTATGTTTCTTGCTTGCTCGTGAATTATATAGAAAACATAAAAATTGCTCATAAAATTGTTCTTATGTCTGGTTGAAGTTGAAGAAGAAAAAGGAATGTCAAATAATTTTTGTTTCTTTTCTTCTTTTTTACTTTTGTTATGTCATTTAAATTTTGTGAATTATATATATTTTCAAATAGAAAGTAATGACTTTGGAATGATATCGTGATTTTTGCATTTTGCTTTTTAAGCTCGAGGTTGCGACACTGAGAATTTTTCGTAGCTTTGGAATGCTCTCTAAGCTCCCTGCACCTAAAAAGTCTTGTCGTTGAGAATTGGCCATAATGTTCGAATGTTTCCTAAGTTCTTTGTACCCCAAAAGTCGTAATATTGGGAATTAATTGTGACTTTTGTAATTAGCTCAAATCAAAGTTGCAATGTTGCAACATGGCCATGCTTTTTTGTAATTAACCCGTATATCTAAGTTGTAACGTTGGAACATGGTCTCAGTTTTGTCTTATCATGGGGACAAAATGTTGTGGCTTTGGAAATGAACGCAGCCTGACTATTGTTTTCTTTAACTTTCTCTATCAATAGTCATAGAAAGGGAAATTTTTTCCTTTGTTTAATAGTTTCATAGTCAAGAAAGGAACCCCTAGTTAAGAGAGGAAATGAAATTCAGTATCTAGAAAGTTAAGAGTTAAACTCCCTAGAAAGTTAAGATTGTAGCACACCTTTTGTCGGGGAAGCTAATGGCAAAGTAGAACTGGGAAGATATTTTTTAACCCACCCAAATCTTAGAATAGAAAGTGAAATAGCTTTGCCTTAAAACATCAAAAGAGGATCATGCGGGAGTGCGATATTTTTTGTAGCTAGATGCTAGAGTAGGAAAGAAGTTTACTTGCTCGACTCTAAGGAGAAGAGTCGGCTAATCTTCTTGGTGTATCCTTAAATTTTCAATATCATTTCTTTTTCATTAGAGTTAAGGTGCGCTAAGTGATTAAGAATTACTTTCATTTATTTCTTTAACAAAGTGAGTATCTAGCTTTAACTAAGAGTTTTAGAAAGAAATAGCATTTGATCCCTTTGTTTAATTAGATTAGTCATATTACAAGAGGTTTAACTCCCAACTCCTAGCTACCCTATGTACTATGACTTTTAAATGACTTCCCCCTATCTCAGCGGCAAGATAGGCTGCAACTAGGATGTAGATCAAAGTAAATTGAGTATGGAACAAAGCTACCCTTAAGAATAAGGCAGGCAGATCTAGCATCCCGAACTAAAGACTATTTCACCTTTCACTTCACTTTTGTTTCCTACTAAAGATGTTAAATCCTAGTTATGAAATCGCAGATTCTTGATTCTATTTTTTTAATCTAGTCTTATCTGGTTCAGGAGAAACAGTTGATCTCGACATCTCGTTTTAGAATTGGATCTAGGTGAATTTGTCTGTTGGGTTTATATTAAAGCCGTGAATTCAGTTGCTGAAGTTGCAGTCTCATGTCTCTATTCACTATAATTTGACTTCTTAATTAAATAAATCACTTAACGAATAGGAGAAATATGAACTATATATTCAGTCGTCAGCCTCTGCTTGGAGCTGGCTCGACTCAAAGGAAACTACTCGAACTTTTAGGTACTAAACTTTAAATTCAGTAGGCTAATGTCTAAACATTTTACCCAGTAGGTTAACTGCATTATCATAATGACAGCTCTTTTAGGCAATGACTACAATTGATGTTACTTTCAATTCATAAGCCCCTTTAGAGTTAGAATATGGGTGAATGTCTTTGAAAGGTGACAACTTCTCAATCTACTACTGCAGAAGAAATGTAATCAAACTCAAATTCTACATACAAAAAAAACTTACAGTATAAAACAAAAGGGAAAGAGAGAATATACTACTTCAATGCTTGATTATTACGTTGCCTGTTGATATTAGTTAATTTTGCTTAATTGACTATACTACTTCCACTATACTAGTAAACTACACTCTCATTGGACATAACCATCTTAATCACATCTCTTTGATTTTGCCATCTTAGCACTTCTTGAACATTTACTTTTGATTGACTCCAACTAGACGAATCAACATTTTTTGAAGAGCATATTTGTGTTTGGTATATTAGGCATTCTCTTTCAACCAAGATGGAAGCAAGAAGTTGTCAGGACAAAGAGAGGTTTTGTCTGAAGAGAGTTATCATTTTTTTCTTCTTAATTACTTTCAACATTATCTTTCTTAGTAAGTGATAATTTGTCTACTACTAACTTCTTTCTGATTATTTGCTTTCTTATAATGATAATATAAATAAGTAGTTTCACAAGTCTTATTTATGCATTTAGTTTAGCTGATTGAATGTCCCTTCAAATTAGTATCTTAATAAATAGTTATACCTCTTAGGTATTTGTAATGACTAGTGGAATCTTCTTATTCCCTTGTCTACTTAAAGGATAACTTTTAGAGCTGACTATCATACTAGCTTGCTTTTTGAGTAGTGAGTGTTGGTAATCTTACCTAAACTTAATACAAGAGAATGTCTCTTCTATTGTTTGGTTAGCCATTAGGTGTTCTTCCTTATTGACTAGTAGCTCTAGTCTTATCTACTTAGGACTGACTCGTACATTGTATATGACTTATTTTACTTAATAAGATTGGTGAGTAGAATGGACCCTTTCCTTAATCGGGTACAAGATAATACCTCACTTTTTTTTGTAGGCTTTCAAGTTGGGGAGTGAGTCTTCTCTTTCTTTCTTTACTATGAATAGCTATTTGAACTAGTATGACTAATCTTCCTTACTAGTATCAATGAAATAACTGACTGAACTAGTAGTCAAAATTTGATGCATATTGTTTTTAAAACAACTAATTTAGAGCTTGTCTTTCTCGATGAACTCTCTTTCAGATCCTAATTTTTGTGAAGTTTATATAAGGAGGGAAAATCATAGTTCGAGGAGTGAAGCCATCTAAAGGGGCATACGAGTCAGGGGAGGAATGTTGTAACATTGATTTGACTGCCCGATGACAGAGTGAGACTATAACAAAATGACAATAATGGGTTTAAGCAGGAAATTTAATATCATAGACCTGGATGTGAATTTTAGTATTAACAAGGCACTTGATTACTTTGATATTAAATTAGTATTATTGATGATTAATTGTTATGATATAAGTGTAGTTGTAACTTTAATATAATATCAAAGTTCTAAAAGAATGTGTTATGCAATGAAAGATTTGTATTAACAAGGTAGTAGAGTAATAACGTAAAAAGATTATCATGATTAATTATGTAAAATTTTGATCAAGAATAAATGTCAATTAATTTATATAAATAACTATCATTGAGTCTATAATTATATTAGTATTATTCAGTATAATCTATTAAAATTCTAATATTAAATTAGTATTACAGATGATTAATTGTTATGAGATAAGTGTGATTGTAACTTTAATATAATATTATAGTCAAAAAGAATGTATTATACAAGAGGTGTCAAACAGGACTTGTTGGGCCGGCTCGGCTCGGCTCATTTTAATATTGGGTCTCATTTTAATATGAGACCCAATGAGCAAGACTGTGTTTCCGTGCTAGCCAGGAACAACATGGTTACTGTATCGTGCTGTGCCTGGCTTAGCATGGTTCTGTGTAGGTCAGCCCGACACGGGCTCGGGGCACGAATCTGCCGGGTTCAGGGAACTCTAATTTAAAAAAATTAGGGTTTAGTGGCGCACCGCCGCATCGCGGCACCACTTTTCCACCGGAATTCTTCTTCACTATCGGGGGTTGGTGAGTTTTGCTCATTGGGCTCAGCTTTTGTCGTTGGGGAGGTTTCTTGGCTCGTGCCGAGATACCATGTTAATGAGTCACGGTACCGTGCCTAACCAGACATGGCATGAGACCCGATTGGCCTCGGCACGACACGACATAACACGGTTGGTGTTGTGGACATGCACGGCATGGGTGTATGCGCGGGAAATTTTTGTGCTGAGCTGGCCCAGGCATGGCCTAATCGTGCATTGTCTCATGCCGGACCGGGCAGGCTCGGCCCGGTTGACATCTCTATAATATACAATAAAAGGATTGTATTAACAATGTAGTAGAATAATGATGTAAAAATATTATGACTAATTATGTAGGATTTTGATCAAGAATGAATGCCAAAATTATTCTATATAAATAATTTTCATCGAGTCTATAATTATCTCAAAAAATATAATTATTTTATTATTATTCATCATTATCTATCAAAACTTAAATTTTGTAATATTATTTTAATTATCATATGTTTTTGTATTTATATGTTATCAAAAATTATTCATTTAAATTAAATTGTTTGGTATTTAACATATTGAACAAACTTACATACTAAAATGATTGTCTCTTAGTAATGACTTCTATTTCAATATAAAAAAAGAAGAGAAATCCATATCATCACAAATAATATTTTTGTAATAAAAATCTAATGCACCAATAAAACAAAATATCATAATACATCTCAATGAGGAGAGGGGTGGAAGTTGGATTTTTGTATTGGGTCAAACTTTTAGCTAATTAATACATCTCAATGCAAAACAAAAATCAATCTTGGAGTGCTTGAATGGTAGCCTCAAAAGTGGATGATCTCTCTTCATTTTTGTCACTTTTAACTAACTAATTCAACGTCTAATCAAGAAATTTGAACGTCTCTTGTCTTGTCCTAAAGGAGTTTAATAACCTTTAAAAGATCCTAAAGCATAGTAAAAATATCTCTGTTTTTTACTATTTTTTCTTAATTCTTCACTTTACTAGTTCTCAAAAATGTATTTCATCTCCATTCAATGCATCTCTCTGTGCCATCACAATTCTTCACGTCATTGCCATAGGGTTATTGAGGGTTCGAAATGACTTAATAGTTTCTTTAATGCTGGCCTCAACTTGCTTCATGGTTTATTTCAAAATTCTTTTTGGGTTGCAATAAATAATATTTCTTTATATTGGAGATGTGTTTGTTATTTTAAATTATTGAATATTCTTAATTATTTTAGTATTTTTAAGTGATGTATAAGCGTAATAATGAGACAAATTGATCTATTTCATGATTTTGAAATATTGATGAATAATTTTGAATTAATAGTTTTTTGAAAGATTTTGGCCAATTGGTAGATTATGAAATTTCAAGCAGTTTTTGTATTCATTTTTAATTGAAAATTCACTTAATTGGTAGTGATAATATTTATATTTTATGATTCTACTATTTTTGTGACACTTTCATTTAGTTATGCAATATGTAATTTGTTGTTATAATATTATCAAAGTTGCAATTATACTTGTCTTATAATAATTAAATGACCATGGGATTAATTTTATGTTAGTAATTAAATATTTTATTGGTGCTAAAAGTCATGGTTACTTCACAATATTATGACTTTATCTTTTAAAAAAGGTTTTATAGTCTCAAATTATAGTCGTGATTTTTTATAAAGTAATAAATTTTGAGCTATAGAAATTATAAATTCAAAACTTATCAGGCCAAAATTGTGTTAATTATTCATCGGCACAATTTTTTAATATGAAATATTATAGCTAGCATGTACTTGAGTAGGTCATTCCACAAGGTCGTGATTTTTGTTTTCAAGAGAAAGCAAAACCGCATGTTTTATGTTGGGCTAATTGTCGTTGTCATAATTTTTTTGCAGCATCATGATTATATGATATATGAGAGAAGTCAATATCAACTTTGTGATCACTCCTAGCATTTCCACCACTCTCAGCATTGTAATAACTTGAGAGTTGAGACACTAGAAAACCAATACTAGTGTCGTGGTTATATGGTGCACATGAGAGATTATTTTTAATGTTACGGTCATTCTGTGTTGTGGTTGTATGATGAATGAGAGAGTCAAACGTCAAAGACATTGTCTTACATAGTGTCATGATTGTGTTATTGAGACTCTAAGCCTAAGTTGCAAACATTTCTTAGTCATGTGATTTTGTATTAAAAAAAGATTAAGATACATTTCAAACTTGTAGTTCTTAGAGTTGTGATCTTGAGATTTATAGATAAAGATCAAAGTGATAATCTTTTGCTGAAAGCCATGATATTCTATTTAAAGTAATATATAAACATTTGAGTATAAAAATGGAAAGAGCAAGACATTTAAAAGAAATATTCTTTTTTTTTTTTACTTGCCAAGCAGGATTCAAAGTATGGCATTCAAATTTTAGTTGTGATTTTTATACTCTTTAGAAGTTTCATAAACAAGCAAGAGATACAAGATATAAGTTAAATCATATAGTTGAGAGTGACTCTCAAACTTTCTCTTTAGTGTAGGTTTGGGAAAATATATTCAAATAGCATGAGGTCTAGGGTTTGTATTTTATGTAATTTTGTTTATGCGATATAAACATAATTTTTATATTAATGAATATATTTTGATTTATGTTGTTAACAAAATTATTAGATTTAATCATTAAATAAAACTTGAATTAGGAATTTGACTATTAGTAGATTTGTGAGAGTTGACGTAGTGAATATTGATAGATAAATCATGAAGCTTACTGGTGCATTTGGTAGAAAGTGATTATTATGAAGTATGATGTTTATGAAGTTGAAAATATGAATGATTTTAAATATCAATTTATTATATGAATTGATTCTCAATTAAGATAAATATTTTATAGAATAGTTTTTTAATGGCTTCACCTTTAGTATAAGAGTCGTATCATCACCGAGGAGGACGGTGTCAACTAATCCAAGGGATATGCACGAGTATAGTGTGACTTGCAATACAATGTCAATCTTTAAGTTATTTTAATTCGTATGATTTGCACTGATGAAACTTAGTGAAATATTTGTTAAGTCAATGAATGTGATTAGAGGTGTCAACCGGGCCGGGCCGGGCCGGCCCGGCACGAGGCACTGCACGGTTCAGCCGTGCCTGGGCCGGCCCGGCACGGAAAAAATCCGTGCCCGGCACGAGCCGTGCCCGGGCCAGTGCCGTGCCCGGGCCAGTGCCGTGCCCGGCACGAGCTGTGCCGTGCCCGGCACGAGCCGTGCCGTGCCGTGCCTGGCCCGGCATGGTTTGGCCCGCGGCACGGCAAACCGGCATGGGTTTACCCCATGCCGGGAGCCTCGTGAGTCCGACCACATGCTTCCCCTCCCGCAAAAAAAAACCGCGGGTCGGGTCTAATTCGACCCGACCCGCGGTCTCCCGTTTCCCGAACCGCTCGGACAGGTTTGCCCGAGCGGGCCAGGCGAGGCACGGCCCGTCTTGCCTGCGGGTCGTGCAGGGCCCAGTTTTTTTAAACCGTGCCCGGCACGGCACGGTAGCACGATCGTGCTCGTGAAAAATGGGCCGTGTCGTGCCGGGCCGGCCCGTTTGACACCTCTAAATGTGATGCTTATGAAGTCAAAAATAAAAATGTTTATAAATTATGTGAATTTTTTGTTTTTATTTTTTTGAGATCGGAGAATAAGAGTGTATATACGAAATAACTATTAAAGATAGTTGACGACTTGCTTAAAAAGTGTGAGCTTATGAATGAACTTGAGTAGAGATAATTTATTATATTAGTAGTAAAATATTAAAGAGACAACTACAAGATGATAATTATTGAGATGAGCTTAATGGTGATAATCATCTTGTATATTGTTAGAGCAAAGAATTATTATATAACAACTTATTTTTTATTTTTGTATCTAAACTCAATATAATGAAAATTATTTTAACATACAATATATAAATAAAATGAATAAATGTACAAATCTAAGTTTGATACCAAAATTTAAAATATATATTTAATTAGAATTAATTTGTTTTGTTTTTGATTGACTAATTCACTGAAATAATTTATGTGAGATAGATATTTAACCGAAAGTCTTCTTTATTGTTTATATGACCAATATACATGTTGATTTTTATTGATGATATATTCTCACTAAAGAGATTTTGAGAAATTATTTAACTAATAAAATTAGAAAGTATAATAATATCATAACATGATGTGCCTCATACAATACATCTCGCTTTTCCAAGTGATATGCATGAGATAAATATTTTATAGAATAATTTTTTAATGGCTCCACCTTTAGTATAATAGTCATATCATTATTGAGGATGGTGTCCACTAATCCAAAGGATATGCACGAGTGTATTGTGACTTGTAAGGTGATGATAATCTTAATGTTTCTTTAATTCGTATGATTCTCACCGATGAAACTTTACGAAATATATGCTAAGTTTATAAATATGATACTTATAAAGTCAAAAATAAAATGTTTATAAATTATGTTAATTTTTGGTCTTTATGATTCTTGTGGTCGGAGAATATGTGTGTATATACGAAATAATTTTAAAAGATAATTGACGACTTGCTTAAAAGGTGAGTTTGTGAATGAATCTTAAGCAGAGATAATTTGTTATATTGGTAATAAAATACCGAAGAGATAACTACAAGATGATAATCATTGAGATGAGCTTAATTGTGATAATTATCTTGTATGTTGTTATAGCCAATAGTCATTATATAACAACTTAATTTTTTTTTTGTATCTAAATTCAATATAATTAAAATTATTTTAACATACATTATATAAATTAAATAAACAAATGTACAAATTTAAGTTTAATACCAAAATTTAAAATATCTACTTAACTAGAATTAATTTGTTTTATTCTTGATTGACGAATCTATTAATATAATTTATGTATGATAGATATCTAGATGAATGTCTTTTTTATTATTTGTATGACTTATATACATGTTGATTTTTTTTGATGATATACTCACTAAAAAGATTTTGAGAAATTATCTAATTAATAAAATAAAAAAGTATAATATTATCATAACAATATGTTCCTCATACAATACATCTCACTTTTCCAAGGGATATGCACGAGATAAATATTTTTATAGAATATTTTTTAATGACTTTACCTTTAGTATAAGAGTCATATCATTATCGAGGAGTACAGTATCAACCAATCCAAGAGGTATGCACGAGTATATTGTGACTTGTAAGGTGATGCTAATATTAAAGTTGCTTTAATTCGTATGATTCTCATAGATGAAACTTAGTAAAATATTTATTATGTCTATGAATATGACACCTATAAAGTTTATAAATTATGTTAATTTTTAATTTTTATGATTTATGAGGTTGGAGAATAAACGTATATATATGAAACAACTATTAAAGATAGTTGACGACTTACCTAAAAGATGTGAACTTGTGAATAAATTTTGAGCAGAGATAATTGGTTATATTGGTAGTAAAATACTAAAGTGACAACTACAAGATAATAATCATTTGGATGAGTTTAATGGTGATGATCATCTTGTATGTCGTTAGAGCTAAGTCATAGTAAAATTTAATTTTATTTTTGTATCTAAACTCAATATAATTTAAATTAGTTTAACATACATTATATGAATTAAATGAATAAATGTACAAATCTAAGATTGATACCAAAATTTAAAATATCTATTTAACTAGAATTAATTTGTTTTATTTTTGATTGATCAATTTACTGATATAATTTATGTTCGATAGATATTTAAGTGAGTATTCTTTATTATTTGTATAACCGATATACATGTTAATTTTTTTTATTGATGATATATTCTCACTAAATAGCTTTTAAGAAATTATCTAACTAATAAAATTAAAAGTATAATAATATCATAACAAGATTTACCTCATACAATACTTCTCGCTTTTCAATTGCATCCATAAAAGCGATAATTACCAAGTGTGATAATTACCAAGTGCACCACTTTACCCGCTTAATGAAGACTCTATACGGAGTATTTCCTCTTGTTTTTTGTTTGTTTCTTTCATCTTTCATATGTTTGCTCTAGTGAAGGATTGTTTTTGTTCACAACTTTATGTTGATTCTTCTCTTTTAAGATTCAACTTTTTTTGTTTTTTATCTTTTAAAATTTTTTGTTTAACTTCTAAAATGCTAGGGGGGACATTATCGAACATATTTTAACTTGGTCATTCATGGAGACTTATTTGGCTAGACATAACAAAGTAATTAGGTAATGCGAATTTGGCTAGAAAATTTTTTTTCGAAAAAATTGAGAATTGATTTTTCAAGAATCTTTTAAACTTCGAAACTACAACCAATTAGAATAATATAAAGTAAGATCGTTTTATCTTAAGTGATCATTGAGACATGGAGCATTAGTAATAAATATAGGTATCTAAAATATAACTATACTTTACTTATATTTGTGGGTTTTTCACGTATTAAATATCCATATGTAATATTCGAAGTCATCCTACATATATTTATTTTTTTTCATTCATTAACAAGTTAGTGATTGTTGAAATTTTTGGTTTTTTCAGAGGAATTTAAAAATTATGTTATCTTTGGCTCATTTGAATCTAAGTAACTTATTTGTTAGAATCATACTATAATAGCATATTCAAATATGTCTTTAATATAACATGTTTTATATTGTTTATTATCAAAATTGGTATAGAATTTTAATGCAATAGAATTGTTTCCCTATTTTATATGTGTACAAAATGACAAAAAATCTTTGGTCTCTGTGATTTTTTGAAATGAAGGGTTGAATCTGTTGAATTATCTTTCTCCAATAAAATTTTTCTTGGGTAGTATATATTTCATTCATTGTTACCTTTGTTGTATTACAAAAATTGTCACGACTTTGAGTGGGCTTTAAATGGAATTTGACCTATGTTGTTTCCTTTCTACCTTGTGATTAATTTTGTTCCTATTTTTTTTGAATATTTTTTTTTCTTTTTTCGTTGATTCAAAGATATTGCTAGATTAATGATTTATTTCTTTGTGACATCGTGAGAGAAATGGAGTATTGATTGTAGAATTTCTAAAGTTAGGTATTTATAGTTATGACCTATCAAGAGAAATCCACAACTTTGCTGGCTCGCTCTTCTTTCGTTAATTGAAAAGTTGTGCCACTGGGTCATGACAATGATTTTGTCAATAAGTTTTTTGATGTTTTATTTTTTTACACCAAAGTTGAGGATGACTATTGCTTTGTCATTCAATAAGGGATATTTTTTCTTTGTAAGTTCAAAGTCATGCATTAATCACAATTGTAAATGAAAATAATTAGAATTGTATTTGTTTTGAATCTATGTTTCTTATGTATGGGGAGAGTTTTAAGTATATTAATATTATTTTGATTCTTATTCAACAAACAATAAACTTTATCACAAAAAAGAAAACTCTTGGGTTGTCTTTAAAGCATCTTTGCATTTAACCTCTATATTTAGATAAATATAATTCAAACAAAATAAATACAAGATAAATTAATATTAATGCAAATTATTTTCAAACTTGTATTTAGATAAACAAAATATTAATATTAATATTAATATTAATACAAGATAAACAAAATAAAAAAGAAAACTTGTATTTAGATAAATACAAGAGCATATAATTCAAAATTCAAACAAAATAACAAGATAAATTAATGCAAATTAGGAAAATTAATTAAAATATAATTATTAAAACTATTAAAGTTAAAATTATTCATTTTTTGAAGGATAATTATGTCAAATTATATTGATTAATCAAATTAAATAATTTTTGATAATAATATTAAAAAGTTGTTGAAACTTTTTTATGCTATCCAATTTATTGGTTAGATAATGTTCTAAATGTTTATTGGTGAGGATCTCTCATCAACAAAGATTCGTTAATATACAAGTTATATAAATAGTAAAGAGAATTTTTTTAAAATATTAATTTCATATGAATTGTATTGATAATTTGATTAATCAATAGTACGATAATACTATTCTAATAGATAAGATAATTCAGAATTATAGTAAAATTCTTATATTCTTGGGTTTGACTATTTTTATTTGTTGATATATATTTAAATAGTTCGGTTTATATTGAGTTTGAATATATAATAAATGTTGTATGATTGTTAGAATGTTTTTTTTACTCTAATAATATATAAGCTGATTATTATTTCTGAGTATGTCTTAATGATAATCTTTTTGTAGTTATTTATTTGGTATTTTATTATTGAGATAATAAATTATTTATGCTTAAATAATTTATAAGTCTATATCTTTTAGGAAATTTGTCAAATGGGCAGGGCTGGTCGGGCCTGACATGACATGCTACTGTGCCGTGCTTGGGCCCATGTCGGGCACAGCTTCAGCACGAGGCACGACATGTCTGGCACATGGATTCGGCTTGATAGCCCCAAGTATCGAGTGATGCCCAATGGGGGGAGAAATGCCGATGGTCGACGGGCAAGGCTTGGTATGTTCAATGGGCGACAGAGGGCGGTGGCGGGCGGCGTGACGCTGAAATCCTAGGGTTTTAAAATTCTGACCTACTCAACTCGGGACAAACCCGAGGGATTTTGAGTTTGTGGGTCCGTGCTGGGCTTGCCCTCCCAAGAACCGTGTTGTGCCAGGCATGACACGCTAGCTCGATTGGGCATGAAAAAATTAGGCTGACCTGTCTGACACCTTAACTTAAAAGCACTTGTACTTTTGGCTTTTTAAATGTGATATTCATATTATTAATATATGTGTTTTCTCAAATTTTACTAATTATAATCATATTAGTGAAAGTAATTTGAATATTTGTTACTATCTCATGAGTCATGATTAATAGTGGACATCCTATAAATTATCTATCACTATCTTTTACAGTGACTATGCGACTCACTTATTAAAGATGAAATTATTTGAATAATATTTAATAAAAAAATAGATTTTAATTTAGGGTTAAATTTTCTAAGATATGTATAGTGATTGATCTATACATTCATTTGTGTTTTCAGGTTCATAAGTATTATATTTATAATGATTAATATACCTTAATCTTAGGTTTAGACATACAAGTTTATTTGGTGTATCATGATTAGAAAAGTTATCACTTTTAATATCGTATGTATGAATAAGCATCGTAATATATCTATTTTCATTCACGATAACATTACATACAAACTTATTAGTAGTCAAATCCTAATTAAAGTTTTATATAATTATTAATTTTATTTACATTCATTTTATATTATAAATCAAAATTATATTTATAATCAAAATATTTATATAACACATTAAAATAAACAAAATTTAGACCTCAATTTTGTTTAATATTCTTATGAGGTATAATAAAAAAAATTTCGTAAATATTGACTTCCCAATGATACCTCACATGAGAATCTAGGATTAAAAATTTAATTTTCATGCTATTTAAATTTTATCCATATATTCTATTATAGAGAGTAGAGTTTGAAAATCATGTTTTTTCAACTTTATGGTTTAGTCTTAATCTTGCATTCCTTACTTGTTCGTGGATCTTTAGAGAGTATGGAAATAACACATAAAGTTGTTGCGTATAGTTGAAAGTGAAGAAAAAGATAAAAAGTTAGCTAGATTTCTCTTTTTTTTTTCTCCTCACTTTTGTTGTCTTTTATACTTGATTAATATATTTGATTATATTTTTAAAAATATATATGTAAAATAGGATGTACCTTACATAAAAAAATTTGTCTTAAGGTCACCCTGTGCCTTAAGGCTCTAATAGCCCTTTGTGCTTTGGTTTGCCTTGCACCTTTCACAACTATGGGTGTATGCACACATTGAAATAGCTTGAAGTTCATATTTTTATATCTTATAGTTTTTTTATTTTTTATTTTTGATGTGACATAACATCGTGGAAGATATAAGGGTAATACGAGGAATATGATTTAGAGTGCATTAAAATTGAATTACTTTTGAGTTTGGTATTTAGTTAAACATACTCTTTCCAAGATGTATTTTATCCGATAATTTTGAAATTGAAACTTGTGTTAAGATAAATAATGCTATTGAGAATATAATACATTTTGATGTGCAAAATGAATATATTAGATTAATCAGCAGAAACATTACTTGACCCTGAAGCTATAGCTACTCTAGAGATAGTTTTCCAGTTGTTGTGCTGGCGAAGCCAAACTGCCCATACGCTTTATCTTAGGAATTTGATAGGTGATTTTTTCAATTTGTTTGGCTAATGTTCTATCTTAGCTGTGTTTCTCTAGTTGTGTATGTTGGTGACGCAACGCTAGTATCAGTCATTGAATTTTTGCTCTGTAACTATGTTGCACATATTCTGAATTCTGTCTGTTTATTAGATGATTCAGTTTGTTGGCCAGGAATATGTATGGAAGCTTATTCATTCGCGTGTTTGTTTATGAAATTCAGTTTTTTTTTTTTGTGAGGCATGTTCATCCAATTTATGTGTGTGTATATCTTTTTTGTGTAATATGGCATGTTCAGTTTGACTGCTGGTGCACGCATTGATTTTTTTTTTTGTACATTAATGAAACAACAAGAGAACTTAAATATTCACAATCTCAACAATTTTACTACATGACTTTGTTAGGATGCCTTGATATTATTTTTTAGGATAACTATTGTTCATGTATGCTATTTATGTCTAGCAAATTTTCTTTCAAATTTCAGTTATGCCAATTTTTTTTGTTTTTTATATGATTCTTGGACTACCACTAGCTTAGTCCATGAATGCCTTATTTGTGATAATGCTTATTATTCAGGCAGCGGTCATTATGCCAGGAACATCCCCTTACATGTGTTTTTTTTTTATTTTTTCTTCAGGAGATGTCTCCAAAGCCGCCAAGTACTGGTCTTTTTGTGGGATTGAACAAGGGCCATATTGTGACAAGAAGAGAACTTGGTCCGCGCCCTTCTAGTTACAGAGGAGTATGCTTCTTGGTGTTATTTATTGATTTTTAGCTTAATGTTCTTTTCTTTATGTGATTTTTTATTTCCTACAAGAGCATGGACACTTGTTATGGTTAGTTAATATTATTTGGATTAATCATTTGCATTTAATCTTATGAAAGTAAAAATTAAAACCATATGAAGATTAGAAAATGGATTATTTCTGGAATTCCAACAATGGTTGGTAAAACTTTAATTGGAATGGTTATTGAATGAAAATTATAAATATTATCCTGGTGTTCTACGTGGAAAATAGTCGAAGTTGCCCTTTTTTGGATTGTGATTGCACTCATTTTTTTTTTGAATATAATATGTAGACCAAAGGAATTTGAGTGGTTCACTAGAAAATTGCTCAATGGGTATAAATGAATTTCTATGTTTTTAATTTTTTTAGTGCTACTGCTAGTTAAGGGTTATTTATGTTTGTAAGTTTATTTATTGTTTTTTGTTTTCAAAAATATTTTATTTATTTTATTTTTTTATCTTTTTATCTTCTCTCCCTCTATATCTTTCTTGACTTTTCCTAGAATTCTAATAAGCATTTAGGTGTAACATAGTATTAGGGCATACATGGTGGAAAAGCAAGTGTGACACATGGTGTCTTTGGTGGTAACACATCTTTCTTTATTGTCAGCATGGGTTTTGGCTAGTGGTGGTTTCTTGTAATGCTAATGCTGATACTTGGATAATTTTATTAATTATATTATATTTTGTGTATTTATGTGAGTAATTATTGTTTTCAAAAATTGGTTTGTCTTTTTTTTTTGGGTATAGCAAAATTTGGGTTGCTTGTATGGAGCCTACCACAATGGTTCATATGTTGAAATCGATACTGCTCATGTATAATATATTTATTTTTGGATTATTTTGTGTGAATTTTGTTTATATAATTCTAACGTGAAAGTTTAATGCTTTGAAATTAGTTTGATTCTTGTTGAAGGAGATTATCTTTATTGGTGTGCGATCACTTGGGGTGATCCACGGAAATTGAGTTTGTACATTGTTTCATTACGACTTATTTTGTAAAAGTTTTGATATATGGGCTAAGAGTATGATAATTGTGTGTTTGATGAGACACCCTAAATCAGGATAGATTTGTGATTAATGAGCAATGCTTAATTGATTGATTGTATATTTATGACACTGATAGTACATTGATCTTAATGTTAGAATGTTAAGATTTGGTTATATGGATGAATGTTAGAATGTTAAGATTTGGTTATATGGATGTATGTTAAAATTTTGTCTTGTTATGCTTATTTAAGAGTATTACCTATTTTTTTTAGGCATAGTTAGCTCTAGCTTTTTTGTTCTCATCTCATTAGTTATTATTGAGTCTTAGATTCATGAGTTAATATCTATGTTATATGTACTAGAAGATACTATTATATGTGTTAGATGATATGATAATGTTAATGTTAAGTTCTTTTTTTAACATGATTTTTTTTTGTTTGAGTTTTATTATTTTAACTCGGTTGTAATATTATTTTATAATCTTTTGATATTTTTGTATGTGATAGGCGGATCAGATGAATGGTTCATGTTTGGTTCTTGTGATTCATTAAAAAATATTAGAGACTTTGCTACATCTATATACTAATTGAGGTTGTTTTGGAGTTCAGACCTTCTATAATGATCTGTTGAACTTTTTACTTGTACCCTAATTTGTTTTCTTATTCTTAATTAGGAGTAGTAATATAAATGTTTGTGGGTATTGCTAGCTGTTATTGTGATACTCTTACATTCGTGGTTAGGGGTGCTAATTAGGCCTGCTAAAATTCAACACGACACAATTACCCAACATGATTAATCACTGATTAAATGTGTTTGGGTGAGACATAAATGAGTTCGGGTGATAAACGGGTCAACTTGTTTAACATGCTTAATAAATGGGTCGTGTTCGGGTGAGACATGTTAACCCGTTTATCACGTTTAATAAATGGGTCATGTTCGGGTGAGACATGCTAATCTGTTTATAACCTGTTTATCTATTTAAATAAATGAGTTGTATTCGGGTGAGACATACTAACCCGTTTATAATCCGTTTAACATGTTTAATAAATGTGTCATGTTCGGGTGAGACATGATAACTCGTTTATAATCCATTTACCCGTTTAAATAAATGGGTTGTGTTCAAGTGAGATATGCTAATTCGTTTGTCATCCGTTTATCCATTTAAATAAATGAGTAAATGGTTAAACGGGTGGTTTACCGTGATAAATAGGTCAAACATGTGGTAAACATGTAAATGGGTTAAATGAATGGTGTATCGTGTTAACCTGACCCAACCCGACTTAACCTGTTAAAATTAGACGTGTTAAACGGGTTATAAATGAGTTACCCGTTTATTAAATGATTCGTGTTCGTGTTTTGATTTTTCACCCATTTATTAAATATGTCGTATATGGGTTTATATGTTTTTCACCTGTCACCCGTTTAACCCGTACCTGTTTAATCCATTTGACACCCTTAGTGCTAATGATGTGAATTGAGTTCGAGTTCAACCGAGCTCGAGTAGAGTCGTTAGTTTTTTGAGTTGAGCTCGAGCTTGAGTCGAGCTTACTTGAGCCGAGCTCAACATGACTCATTAATATTTCGAGTTAAGCTCGAGTTCGAGTCGAGCTTACTCAAGTTGAGTTTTGATCGAGTTTTGATCGAGTCGAGTTTGAATAGCTCGCAAGTTATCTCATTTTGTTAGTATTCCTAATTATTATATATTCAATTATAAGAAAATTTGTGTATGGAATGTATATATATATATATATAATCATGTTTATAATATAAATTTATAAATATAATTAATAGAATAATATTCTATTCTGTTATATTTTTTTTTAAAAGAAAATTAATTATTTTTAAAATAAATATATTTATAACTAAATAAATAATAAAAATATATGATTATTTAAAAAAAATATAGATATATTATTTGTTATCCCTTAAAGTAGATATATAAAATAAAAAAAAATTAAAATTTTATATACAAATATATTCAAGTTTTTCGTGAGAATTTCGAGTTGAGTTACAAGTTGCTCGAATTGACTAATTAATATTCCGAGTCGAGCTCACTCGATTTGTATATTGATTGAGTTTTGATCGAGTTGAGCCCGAGTAGCTCTTGAGTTATTTTGTATCCCCAGCACCTCTATTTGTGGTTGTTTATTCTCATCATTTTATTATGGATTTTTAAGTTTTAGATTCAAAAACTAATAATCTTACTATATAATGTTTGTACATTCTTTATTTTTTTTATTGAATATTTTATTTTTGATGTTATTGGGATCAATAATATTGTTATATGTGTCAAATGATGTGACAATATAAATGTTGAGTCTTTTATTCTATCATGATTTTTATTCTTCTAAAATTATCATAATTTATTTTTATCTAGTTTCTTTTCCAAAAAAGTGAGTCATGGCTTTATATTTTTAATCTTTTGATATTTTTGTATATGATTGACATATCAGACGAATGACTCACTTGAGGATTGAGCAATATGGGTCATGACGGGTTGGAATGATAAGTTTTTTTTGGCCCAATCTTGCATCATGCCATGGACTAAGTTTGAAAGCAAGCCATATTGGCTCGACATGTCTATGAAAAAGCATTGATTTCCATGACTTGATGGTCCAATTACAACATCGACTATGCTGGGTCATACCCAATTAGTTTGGGCCAATAGTCAACTTGACACGTGTGAAACTAAGCTAGCCTTGATTTGGGGTAGACTGGCCTAATTTCATTCCATCCCAGCCTGGAGCACTAATGAAACTTGGGATAACTTGTGTTTAAAATATAGGCAGAAGGGCCCTGAGGCTCTAGGCTTGCCTACAATATGAACTCGCATTATATATATAACTATGTAATAAAGTGTTAAAATGATTGTGCAGTATTTTAAATGTTTGTTTTTTCATTAATAATTGTTATTAAAATATGGGAATTCAATATAATTGTTAAACACATTATTCTGTATTTTAAATGATTATGTAATACTTTAGATGTAAGAATGTTTATAGACAAATATAAATTTGTACAATCATAAAATCTCTAAATGAACTTTTTTAAAAAAAAATCCTATATTCCAAGAATATATGTTTAGTTGATTTAATTAGATTTATTATTTATGAAATTGAATATATTTTGTTAGTAATTCATACATAAATTAATTGTTAAATATATTGAATATTACCAATATTTCACATGGAGTTAAAATTTCTAGGGATACTAATTTATTTAAATTATAAGTTTTTTTAGTTGGCTAGAAATTCTAATATATTTTAATTAATTTTGAAATGATTGCAATGAGAAAAATAAATTTTATTGATATGTATTTTTAATTTTATGATGACATAGATATCTTTTATAGAGAATCTTAGTTTGGAGATCAAATTCTTTGATGATTCTAATGAATAAATATACAGTGACATTATTATTTGTAATGAGACAGATCATTAATAGAGATTTTTCATACTAGATGCATGTGTCACGTGATTAACTTGATTGTACCAACGAGAATGAAGGTGTGTTCCCTCACTTTGAAAAATATATCTAACTCACTAAAATACATTCGCAAGCCTCGCAGATAATAGGAGTTCGGTAGTATTTGTTTGTTTATGAATCTTAAGAAAAAATTCCAATTGAAAATGAGATACCGTTGGAATTATACTTATATGATGTTTGAGTCATGTATTAGGTATGAACACGTGATATTCGACTACATCAAAAATAAGAGTGACGAATTTATTATTGATGAAATTAATTAGGCTTCAGGAATTTCATTATGAAATTCCTGAAGATTTTTTATGACACGATATAACATGTGTTCGATGGTTTATAATCTCACGATTTGTATTGTACTTATGTGTAATTGTAACATTAATAACATGTTTAGGAAGTATCGAGCTAACCCAATACTTAATCATATGGTTGTAGAGATAAAAACTAAATACTTAAAATACTTGTCCATCATTTCATCTTTTTATTGTCTGGTTACTTGTATGAACTCTAGGGTTAAGGTGGAAGGGGTATATAATATTTTGACTTATATTTTGTCGTGCATGAACTTGAAAGATCAACTTGAAGGGTTAATTCACGAAAAGTTAACTGAGCTTTTCACATACTACGATACTAGGTATAGGATTAGTAGTAATGAGGCTCCGAGTATGGACATAAATATCATATTTAGAGGTGACTTTTCCATTCAGTTAACAAGAGAAAAATGACTGACTGGATTGTCGAATATGAGTGAGCTGTCTCGGTACTTAGATATTGATTACTATTTAATCTTATTATTTTTTGATACTAAGAATTTTGATATATTACAGTGGTGAAAATCACACGAGTCTACTTATTACATGCTATCTAAGATGACACAGGATCTACTGACTCTCCCGATGTTGAGGATAATATCGGAGTTTGTTTTTTTATTGTAGTGAATGTGTTTTCGGATAGGAGATCGAGATTATGTCCAGATATTATTGAGGCTTTAGTATACAAGAAGGATTAGGAGGATTTGATCTTGGACATCCAAGATCAATTTGGGACTGGAACTACAGTTAAAACGAATGAGTTAATTGTTGATGATGATTCATATGATAATTATTTTGATATTGAGGTTGAAGATGATAATGATATGACCATAGATAATTGATGATATTGTCATTTGATGTCTGACGGTTAATGATTACGGGATTTTATGTTATGCTTATGAGTTATGTCTGATTCTAATTTTTGATTTTGACCTATTGTACTCATTTTTATTTATATTGTATTTGGTTTGATTAGGTTTTGTTATTTTGTTTAAGATTTTTTTTGTTAATTTAATTTTTGGTTGTGATTTGTGAATGATGCTTGAAAGTAGAAACTTGAAGTTGAATAATTATTTTTTTTTATTTTCATTTTTTATTTGATTTAAACTTGTATTCATATTAAAATGTTAATTATTTAATATTTTATTATTTCATATATAAATTCTAATTTCAATTAATACAAAATTAAAACAAATAACATAAAAAATAAAAAATTTTAAACTATTAAAAATTTATAATTTACAATTTAAATATTTTTAAATATTCTCTACTTTATAATTATATAAAAATTAAAAACAAATAATATATTCTTTAAAAAAATTTTAATTTTATAAATTGGCCCATACTGGCATGACTAAAATTTTGGACCCGTTGGGCCTCGGGTTTGGGTATGGGTTGTGTCGGGGCATATATTGGCTCGTGCTGAGATACTATGCTTACGGGCCATTGTGCAGGGCCATGCTTGGCCCAGCACGTGACTCGGTTGACCTAGTCACGACACTAATCGGGGTGTAATCGACTTGAACCAAGCCGAATTATCAAAGGCTCGGGTTCAGATCGGAAATTTTTGGAAGAGTTCAGATTTGGGTTTGGTTTCTTTATTTTTTTAAAATCCAAGCTCGAGCTCGAGTTTAGTTCGAGCTCATCAAGATCAAGCTCGGCTCGGGCTTGTTTCTTTCAAGCTCATTTGATTATAGTCCATCCTCGTTTGTTTATGAGCTCGATTATAAGCTTGTTTGCAAGCTTGGTAAGAATTCGTTTGTAAGCTCGTTTGCGAGCTCGGTAATGATTCTTTTGTGAGCTCATTACGAAGCTCGATTCAGTTCGTTTGTGAGATTATTAATTATCTTGAAAAAAAAGTTAATAGTTTAGCATCAGATACAATATCTAAAAAAAATATTAATAACTTAATACAACAAGTTGTCAATAATAACTAATATATCTAAACTAACCTAAAAGTTGTAACACCAAAGAAATTAAAAAAAATTACAATCATCATTAAAATTCCAATAATAATGTTTAAAACAAACATATAACAACTTTAAAATAATCTTTATATTTTCATCTATCGTCGTGATCTCTTCCATGTATTGGCCTCTGAATTTTTAAAATTAAAGTAAATATTAATAGTTTATATTGGTGAAATATACTCCAAATAAAATACAATTAAAGCTTAAAAGGCAACACCTCAAACAACAAGATAAATAATAATTAACTTTGAATTTTTTTTTAATTAACAAATAATAATATACCCAAGTAACCAAACTTCAACTATATGTCAAAAATTAAAGAATATACAAGAAAAGAAATCAACTCCATATTCAACTTTAAAGGTAACCTTCAAGTGTGAGGTGTATTAATCTCTTTGAAGTCCTCTTTATCCTATAAAAAGTATAATAATAAGTAAAAAAATAAAATAAAATATTAAAATTGTAAAACAAAACCAAAAATATCTACATAAACAACAAAAAAAGCTAAAAATATTAATATTTAATAACAGTCCAAAATCAAATATAAACATAAATATGATAAAAGTTTGAGATTTATTCTTTTTTTTTTTGCTTTTATTCATTGAAGGCACGTAACCAATCTTCATCGAATAATAATATTTTAATCGTGTCTGCTCCTAAAGATGCATGATGTGGTTCAATAACTCTTTTCCCCGCATTGAATGCAGATTTTGAAGCTATAGTTGTGATTGGAATTGATAAAATATCACATATTATCTTTAATAATACTCTAAAATTTAGAGAGTTCATCTTTCATCAATTTATTACATTAAAATTTGAATCTTCACAAAGATGTACATCTTCTTTATATATATCTAATTTAGATTTAATTTGTTAAATTAATGATTTAAAATGTCTTATATAACTAAAAAATTCAGCTGTTATTTCACTTGTTTTCATCATCACAACACTATAAGATTCAATTTGATTCTTGTTTTTGCCCTCTTTTTCATCATCATTTGTTTTATGAGCTTCAACTTAATT
The DNA here is from genome assembly GCA_029783825.1 of Sapria himalayana. Taxonomy (NCBI): domain Eukaryota; kingdom Viridiplantae; phylum Streptophyta; class Magnoliopsida; order Malpighiales; family Rafflesiaceae; genus Sapria; species Sapria himalayana. The sequence goes on along the minus strand of JAREIK010002378.1, from coordinate 270,050 downwards.
TCTATAACGCATGCACAAAGTACCATGAATAGTTATAATATGTTCATTGCTATCTGATCTTGAGTAAATCATAAGAAAACATAACTTAATCAATTGCATTTTATTTCTTGGATCTAAAACGACTGTCATAGAGATCAATAAATTGTAATCACTCCAATACTTGTCAAACCCATCTTTCATCTTCATAACTGTTGAATGATTAAATTTATTTTCATCAAGATAGTTTTTATCCAACAACCTCTTGATATTATAAAGCTCGGGAAGAAACAAACTTGATTTTAGATATTCAGAACCTACAATAACATGTATGATATTATTTAGTTGAAATAAATAATTTTAAAAGCATGTAAATCACAAAATTAATTAAGATTAGTCAAATAAAATAATAATACTTGAAATGATTTTTGTAAGTTCATTAAATACTGTAAGAAATGAGAATTTCAACAATATTTGCCCAATCATCTTCACTAGACAAGAAAAAGTAATTTACTTCTATTTGTGCATATCTAGTAAAAATATCTTTGAACTCCAAGACAATCGACAATATAAAGAATGTTGCATTTCATCTTGTGTAATAATCAAGAATAAGTTTCTTTGAAGATAATTTTAAATGCTTCACAATTTTTCCAAAAATATTCAGACAACACTCTCTCTCTGACTGTCATATTTTTAATGCTTTTCCGTACATTCTTAATCATAAATCTTTGATAATCCATCTTGGACAAGGGGATTTAGAATATATGCACAACACCTTACATGAAACAACTTGCCACCAAGAGCAAGTTGATTTTTATAGGAAATGTTATCTTTTACCATTCGAATAGCAATATCATTGTAAGAGACATTATCAATTATCGCACTCTAAACTTTATCATTAATTTTTCTTTCAACTAAACACTTACTTAATGCATCACAAATGATAACTCCAAAATGAGCTGGTGGTACATCACAAAAATTGAGTGTATATTTTTGTAATTTCCAATTAGATTCTATAAATGGCAAGTGACAACCATATAGGAAACCATATGATTGGTTGACTTCCATATATCAGTTGTCACACTCACTTTATTTGTAGAATTCAGAAGAACAAAAATTCATATATTCTCAATCTCATAACTTGAAAAGTAATCTTTTCTTATAGTTGTGTGATTAGTCTTTTGATAATGTGGAGTTGTAGTTTTCATCAACAAATTAAATATTTCATACTCCACAAAAAAAAATGGTAGCTCATGGACTATGATCAAATGAGATAATATATCTCTGATCTTAGTGTGGTCATATTTAAAATTTTGTACTGAAGCTACCATTTCAAATTCGGTTATAGAGGATTTGAGTGTTAGTTTCTTTTGTTCAAACAACTTTGTTTTCTTCCTAATATAATTTTATTTAATGTGTTTAAGTAAGTGAGATGTAGTTCCAGCCTTAAGAAGTGTAAATTATCCTTTGCAATGGATGCACTCAGCCTTTTATGATTTATCAGGAAGGGTGACTATTAAAATTCATACCATACTTGGGAGATGCGCTTCTCTTCTTTGCGCGATCACTTCCTCCCTCTTCACCATCTTCAACATTTTCAACTCCATCAACACCGAGAGTTGTAGATGTGTTTTTCTTATTCAAATTCACATTTTCTACGACACCTATAGTATTTTTTATTATAGGACTTGTTTGTGAATTTTCAGGGAATAACATATTAGTAGCATGGTCTGACATCTTGTATAGCATAACAAAATAATTTGAAAAAAAAAAAACTAAGGTAGATTTCATATAATTTCAACATGGCAATTGTATATTCAAATTAAAAAAAACTTTAAATTTTCCAATTCAGCAACACAGAAATCAGTCAAAAATAGAAGAAGACATTTGATCCACACTTTCATTAAAACATTCACTTTAGAATATATCATAACATGTTTATTTTATGTTTTTTCTTTTATTTGATATTCATTCTTCTAGAATAAGAGCTGAAAAAGATAGAGGTCAAAAGAGCAGAGAGAATTGTAGTCGGTAGAGATGAGTTTTCTTCTCCGTGTTGCTATGATCGGAAGTCTATACATTGCAACGTATGAACATACTAAGATCCAACACTATTTAACTATTTTGAACATCTTGAAAAGGGATTTATCATCCATCGTAATACTCTTTGAATCAGACATGATTTCATTTTGATAATTTTTGGTCAAGTGATGCAAGTAATTAGCCTTGCACTCTATGCTTTGATTTGCTGAAGTTAGTGAGATGGAACAATGCCATATTTAGCAATATTTTAACTTTATCATTGTAGAGACCAAGGCATAGAGAACAAGACCACTGCTGTAAGTGGTAAATAGGATGTTCATAAAGAGATAACAATGGAAGAAAGGAAAAGAAGAAAAGAACATGGGAGTGTGCGGCGTGGCGGCAGAGAACAGGAGAGAGTAATATGGTCTTTAGGGTTTTTTTTTTTAATGGGGAATAAAAGATCAGAATATGTTCACGAGCAAACTAGCCTGTTCACGAGCTTGTTCGTGAATATGTTCGCTAGCTGGCGAATGATCATGTTCGCAAACTTTTACGAGCTGAACTTAAGAAAGCTTGGGTTCGGCTCGTTTAACTTAAAATCCTAATAATAAAATTTGGGCTCGGATCGTTTAACTTAATAAACGAATTTAAACGAGCTTTTACCGAGCTGAGCTCCGAACGAATCACGAACCATTTGGTTTGGTTACACCCCTAGGCATGAGCCATGCCGTGAGCAGGCCCAGCACGGGCATGAGCACAGGTCATTCCCGTGCCGTGCCTCGAGCCGGGCCAGACTTGCCCAGCCCATTTGACACCTACATTAGTATTGCAGTTTCAGATATTTAATTTTAATATTTTTTTTTTTCAAAAATGAATTGTAATGAATTCTGGCAACTGGCGGAGCTAAGTAGACAAGAGTTTCATAGCACAAACATTACTGATCAAAGGTGGAATATATGACATTTTTCTACCTGGGGAATTTATAATCATTAGAAACTGTTTTAAAGAATTTATAATCATTAGAAACAGTTTTAGAAAGAGAGTGAAGCTTGTGTCATATATTTAACATTCAAAAAGAAAAAGGTTCAATAAAAATTTAAACGGAAAAGAAAATTTGTAAAAGAAATAATATAGTGTATCTACTAATTATAAGGCAAGTACTGTTGTATTGTACATAGGGGTGTCCTGTGTATTAGCGCATGCTAAATCAAAATAAATTATAAAATAATATTGAATAAAGAAATAAGTTGCATCTGTGTAGAAATGTAGACACAAAATACGAGATTATAATAACCTATGTCCCAAGTAATCATATTTCATTCAATGAGCTGCTATGCCTATAGATAGAACTGCAACTGCAACTCTGGTGGGTTGGGTTGAAGGCCTACTCGAACCCAATCTGAATTTTGCTCGGAGTTGAAAATGTTCACATTGTGCCCGACCTGAACCTGATAATGCCTAAACCCGAACCTGATATTTTCTTGGGTTTGGTTTGGGTGGTTCGCCTTGATGGCACAGCCGAAGCTGTAGCCCTGGCTGCTGCTGCCGATCTCTTATTTATGTTCCATTACCGTGCTGTATTTGTGTTTTTCCAGAGAACTAGCAAGAGAGTTCAGTTTGTGAGAAGCCTCATAAGGGAGGTTGCTGGGTTTGCTCCATATGAAAAAAGAATAACGGAGCTTTTAAAAATAGGCAAGGAGAAGCGAGCCTTAAAGGTTGCTAAGAAAAAGTTAGGTTCGCATAAGCGTGCAAAGCGAAAGCGTGATGAAATGGCCAAAATTCTCCAGAAGATGTGGTATGTGTGATACGCGTGATTATGTTTTGTGCGTGTGTACTAAAACTGAACAACATCAGAGAGCTAATTTAATGATCTGTAATTTTTTTTTTTTTTTTTTTTTGCAACAGGACTGCTGGTGGAGATCACAAGAAGAAATGATCGTTTTGAACCAGACTTGTCATTAATTTGAACCAGACTTATCATTAATTTGAACCTTATGCCTTGTGTGTTCATCTTTTTGTATCATCTGCCCAACTGGTAGTGTGTGTTGGCGAAGTTTTATGTGGGCATTGTCTTCTTGAGGAGTGTGTTTGCTATGTGGTCTTATGATGTCCCAAAGTGGAATTGAATTATTTTTTTGAAATCTGTTTGATAAAATTGGTGCTACTGAGAAACATGGTTGGTGTGGTGATATGGTCATTCTTATGACCATATTACTTTTTATTTGATACAATTGGTGCTACTGATATGGTTCTACTTATAAATCCATAAATGATGCTGTATCTGTATGTATGATTATCCTATCCTAAATATTGCTTTTTAAATTAGTCTAATAAATGATATTTTTTCATAATACTCTCTTTTTTTTTTTTTTCTTTATGTGGCAAGTGTAATGTTCTGTTCCCAATGGTATGAGTGTTTTTTTAATATTGTAATAATAAGCAATGTTTTTTCAAAAAAAAAAAGTTGGTGGATGTTAGAATAGAGCAAATTTAAAGTTTTTTTTTTTATTAGCTAAATGTAAAAAAACTGGTAAATTTTCCCACCGTCTCATCCTTGATGTAGTAAAAAGTAGGAGTCTAGGAAACAACATATTAGGAGGATGGAGGTAAAAAACTGAAAATGATATAATTGATGTATGATAAAATTATAAACAATGATTTAACAACTAAAATATCAAGAATATATATGATTTTAAATTAATTAAAAAAGTAGAAAACAAATAACCAATTCTAAAAAGTTGGGATAAAGATTGAATGATGATGATGATAATAATAATAATAATAATAATAATGAGCATAATAATCAAAAAAACTAATTTTATTTGTATTTAACTATAAAATCCTTAATTTGATCGAAAAAGATTATCCAACTTCAAAATAAGAAATAAATATAGATGATAACAAGCTTCCAACCTGCTCATAAAGGTAGTGTTATGGATGTAGCAACATTCATACTCCAATTCTATATAAGTCATGATTGAAAATTACAAATTAAGAAGCCACATATAAAATTTTATATAGAGAACTAGATAAAATTGATGAGTGGGTTTTAAAGTATTATTGAATGACCCAGATAGTCCATGTCACTTTCTAACAACAATCATATTGCTTCTTATCATATGTCTAAGGGGTAGTGTGATAAATCAGTTAAAATGTTAAAATTATTAAAAATTAAAATTTTTAATGGTTTCAAATTTTAAATGTGTTTGATAAAAAAAATATTAGGTGCCGAAAATTTAAAATTTTAAGTAAAAAAACATTGAACATATTAAGTAGATAAAGACCAACTTAATGTTGAAGGCTGGAAATTTTCAACATTTTTTTTAGTTACCATTTTGTTTTTTTTTTTTTCTTTTTTTTTGTTTTCTCATTATGCTATAGTTTAGTTTTTGAATTTATCTTCTATTCCTCCTTTCTCGGTCACCACAAATCATAACCCTCTTTCATGATTAATTTGAGAGAGGAAATAGCAAAGCAACTAATTGTTCATTAATTTTTATTATTATATTAAAAATTTGGATAGTTTTAAAGAGTTTAGATTTTATTGGTTATTTTTTAAATATTTTTTACTTTTTAGATTTATGATTTATTTATAGATATATTTTTAGAGATTTTATTTTTTTTAATAATTAATAATTGTAGTGAAAAAAAAATTCATTAGAAATTTTATTTATGTTGTATAATATGTAATACAATGATAATAAGGGTAAATATATAAAATACTATCATTTTCAGCATTCAGCATTTACAGTTTTCAAATAATATATTTATCTTCAGTATTTAATTAAAAGTAATTTATCAAATAAAAAAATACAAATTCAACACTTAAAAAATTCAGCTCTAATTTTTTAGTATTTATTTTTCAACACTTAATTTTTTCAATTTTATAAAAAAGGACCTAAGTCTTAATAAGTGCATAAATTTAACAAGGAATTCTAATCCAATAAATAATAGAAATAAATGATTGGAGCAACTCAAAGATTGGATAGTCTCATCATAAACATAAAATAAAATAATCATAAGCATTACAATATCCTCTTGAGATAGTACATAAACATTTAGAAAAACAAACATGAAGGATAAAAAAAGTAAAATGAGACATTCTCAAGGCCTAAGTAAAAATTTTGGCTGCTTCATCTGCAACATAAATATAAGCTCCGACAATATTATGCTAGAGACTATTCTTCTCATTACCTAAATATCACAATAAAGAATAAATAGACGAGTGACTAAAAAAATTTTTTTTTTCTCAAATAGATGTAATCATTATTAGGTATTCTAATTTCTACATTTACACCAAACCTAGGGATTATTATTTATCTCTCATTTTTTGAAATGACAAAATTATCCATGAGAGAAAAATAGTAATCTGTAGTAGATCACTCATCTGTGCAAACTTAACAAATTCAAACCTAAATATTAGGGCAGCAGAATATGTCTAAGATTATTGAACAAGATAATAAATCCTAAAGTTTTTTTCTCGTGTCTATATATGCAAAGAATAACATTGAAGTGAACATATCATGAATAAATGATAAAATAACTAAAAATAATGACTCCATAAACTATATCTAATCTTATAATAATTATATAATTAATTTCTTATTATTTTATTTCTTGTATTCACATCAATAATAAAAATTATATCAGTAAAAAATCTAAATCTAACTTAATAAAGATATTCGTTAGAACACAACCTAAAGATTCAACATCTTAGAGAATATACAAGACATAATTCTTATGCGACAACATAATATATCTACTATCATACGTACCCTCTAACTCAAGAATAAATCTAAGGCTCCTAAGATTTCTTTTTCAACTTGATGATTTCTAAATAATCTTCTCTTGTAATAAGAATATAATCTATATACATAATCCACACAATAAATTTATCATATAAACTTCACCAATAAAATAAAAAATAATTATAATATATTTACATAAACCAAAAAAATATAATTATGACTAAAAATCTCACAAATTATAATTTTAATAACTACTTCAGGGCATATATAAGGCCCTCTGCAACCAATAGATTGGATATGCAAAATATTTTTAAAAACTAAGTGACTTCATCATATATATATTTCTTTCTCAAAATAACTATTAAATTAAAATATTTTTTCAATTTAATTTAAGTATCTTTCATGTGTAAAAAGTCATAAGATTTATAAGTATCCAACCTGAAATCATCCTCAACACTACGTAAGTCTAAATGAATCTCCTCATCATAAGTTTCATCTTCACACAATTTACCTTATTATTTTTACCAACCTTCACTATGAACACTCAACTACAATTAATAATAAATATTCTCGAGTATGGAGAAATTACTTCATATGTTTCATTAGAGTGAAAGTCATTTATTTCATATGTCATGATATGTGACATTCTAGATGAGATAGATATAATATTTTAACATAAAACTTGAATATCTTAGTATTATCAGAAAAAATTGTAAAACATAAAAAAAATGAGAATCATAAATACAATAAACCTTGTGACATATAATATCGAGTAAACTCCTCTATTTATTTCGGAGAGTAATCTAAAAATCAAAATTAGAAATAAACTTAGAATTGGAATGAAATATACTATGAAGTTATTACCTCAAATGAACTAGGAGACTTTTTTTTTTCAAAAAAAAAAATGTCTCCATAAAAAAAAAAGATCAAATTATTCTATATTTATTGGAACATATAATAATTTCAGAGAAGAACGATCAAAATGTGATTTAAAAAGTTTAGAAATTATTGATGAATTCAATTACTGCAAGCTGGAGGCCATAATTAGACTCAAAGAGAACAATAAATCATAGAACATTGAGACATCACTATATAATTCTTACATAATCTAAACCCGCTAAAGAGTAAATCTTTCGAAAAAGATAAATATTTGTATGAAGTAATATTTTGTCTAAGGATAATAACACATACCATTTTAAATACTTAAATAACAAAAAAGATTTTTTTTATCACCGTGTATATCATCTTATTACTTCTAGAAAATAGATCTTGAACAAAATACTTTTAAAAATGTATGATAGGTTCTCAAAGTAGGAGAACCTAAAAAGAATTATTATAGAAAAAAAATAGATATTCAATTAATCATAGAAAAATATCTTAGAATACTTATATCAAAGAAAAATAATTTGGTTATTTTAACTAAATATTCATTATTCTTTTATTCAGCCTCATTTTGTAGGATTGTGCTAGCACATAAAATATGATGAATGACCTCATGACTAGTTCAATAACTACTAAAATTATTAGAATTATTTTAAAAGATTATCACTTCTTATAATTTTTATCATTTTATTAAATTTATTTTTAATTATTTTTAAAGAAATTAAAAATTAAATAAAATGAAAGGTATGATTCTTAATAACAATTCGAGATTATTTTTATCAATAAAAATTGTAAAAATTTCAAATAATATTGAGTCTTACTTTTAATAGTATCTTAAATATCTGAATAAATTAGATTAAATAAATCTCTGCTCATATAATTTTTTCAAACAAGATAGACAATTCTAATAAAATTTTGTACATGATTATATAAATCATATAGTGGGATACAAATTTCTAAATTTGAACATAAATAATTATTCTAGTTGACAATGATAAAAGTAAGGATTAATAATACTCAATTACGTAGAAAGTTTCTTAATATTAAAAAACACAAAAAAATCATTATGCTCATAACCAATTTTTTTTTTATCTTACAGAATAATATCTTTAAGAGAAAAAAATGATATATGCATTGAATTTTTAGCAATATCGCTCAGAAAAAAAAACTAATCTAATACAAAGAAATAAATAAAATTTGTATTATTATTAATTGCTCATGTGTCAATTACAAATAAATAAATAAAGTTTATAATTTTATTATTTGCTCATATGTCAACTACCAATAAGTTAAGAATAAGAATATGACTACTAATAAATGTAGCACTTGTTGGAATGAAAGTATTTGTTACAGTATTATTAGTGAAAAATTTTATATATTTTCCTCTAGTAAAATTTATTATGAGATAACTCTGAGTATTAATGAATAAATTTAGTAGTCAATCTACCTCCCTCAATAATATATATTTTGTTCTATTGGTATTTGCTCTATGAATAGCACTTAAAAACTCTCTATAATATAACAACTCTTACAATGTGAACAACATAGAAAAAATATGTTTCTTCATTTGTTTCTTTTTCAACCTCAACAGGTGCACACTTGTCTTCAAGATAAAGTAGAGTTTATATAATTACAATAGATTAAATAGATATATCACTAAAAAAATAAAGAGACCTATAATCAGGTTTAGTGACTAAGATCATTGTACAATAAGATCTGAAGAAAAATATATAAATGGATTGCTTAGACAAAATCAAGAACCACGCTATAAGGATTATGTCATATTCAAATATGAAAGATTAATTAATAAGTTATAGTTGAACACCACAAAAAATCTGATAAGTTCTTAGAATTCTCAAAGAACTAAAGAGTTTTCTCTCACCCTAAAGAAAATCTCATTACTATAAATTAAACAATAACTTATCATTGTATCCATACCCAACTTACAAGGTTCCCAATTAACATGAGATTTGAGCATATATAATAAATTATACAATATAAACAATATAGAAGAAAAATATAATAATCTAGATGCAACAATTCTTGCTTTGGAAGTTAATCCCTAAAAACTTATGGTTAACAAAAAACATTATCAAGCTATAACTTCTACCATGGGAAAAATAAAAATTCTTTTAAGACACATTTGCCTCTCTAAAATCAAACCAATCTAATTCCATCACTCTTTGAATCATTCCTTACAAAACATCATCTAAATTTAACAACATTGAAATGGGACTAATGCATCGATAATACATGTAGCATCAAAGTTTCTTGATAAACTATAAAGTTTGTAGGTGATTTTAACCATTCTATCACCATTTAATCAAAAAAAAAAACATAAGATAAAAATGTTATAAAGTCAAATTGAGTTTGAAATGTTGTATGCAGACCACAACCATCAGAAGCGTAAATCAAAAATCAATAGAAAAACAAATTTTTCTCAATCCCATGAACACACATCACAATAAAACAATAATTCTATCAAACAAGTAGCGATGATCATAAATAATCTCAGTTGCTTGGCAAATAGAAATCATTCCACTAAAGAAATCCCTAAAAATTGATAGAAGTAGAAATCAAAATAGAGAATGACCAAATTATAAAAAATAGAAACCAACCATATATACTGATCCGCATGGAATGGTATGCAATGAAAACAAAAAAAAACATATTCCCAAGTTGCACAAAATGATAAATGAGTCTAGCAAAAACAAATGAAAGAAAAAGTATGATAGTGATTCAGATGTGTAACTTAAATTTAAAATCAAGAACTACCAAGTACAAATGATATCGAATATAGAAATGAAATGTAATAGAAAGTAAGAAGAGTATAAAATATACCATAATGCTACGAATAATAAAAAGCTCTTGACATCTTTTTCCCAATTGACTAAAGAAAATAGAGAGGAAGAAAATGAACTCCAGGTTTGTTGTTATGATTTTTTTACGTTGCCTAATTTATTGGTTAGATAGTATCTCAAGTGCTCATTGACAACAATATATTATGAACAAATATCTAAAAGTATATGGTTTATACAAGTAGTAAAGATATTTTTATCTAGATATTAAACCCATAGAAATTGTATTATAGTTTTGTCAAATAACATTGAGATAATATAATTTTAGTAAAAGATATAATTACAAATTCTGATATAACTTTTAGATCTTAGGGGTTTTCTACTTAATTCATGTTGTGCATATTCAAATAATTTGAATTATATTAGATTTGGATATATAATGAATATTGGGTTGTTGTGGAATGACTTTTTTCCCTAATAGCAAATAAGATGATTATCACCCTTAAGCTCATCAAAATGATGGTATCATCATATCTATTCCCTTAATACTTTATTAATGAGACAATAAATTAGTTCTGCTCAAGATTTATTCATAAGTTCATATATTTTAGGCAACTTACCAACTTTCCTTGATGATTTACATCATATGTATATTTTTATTATTTGACCTCAAGTATCATAAATACCATGAACTGATATGGTTTATAAATTTGTATTTTTGGCTTCATAAATATCATACTCATACAATTAATATATAGTTTTCTCAAGTTTCACCATTGAAACCATGTATGTGAAAGCAACTAAAAGAGTCACCATCTTATGAGTAATAATATACTCGTGCATATCTCATTGATTATCTGTCATCATTCTTTATAGTGATGATGTAATTCATACTCCAAAGGTAAAATCCTTAGGAAAATATTCTATAAAATATCCATCTCAATTGCGAACTAGTCTTCTATGACATGTACAATGAATTAGTGTGTAAAATTATTCATGCTCTTGGCTTCAAGAGTGTCATAGTCACAATGGTTAACATATCTAAAATTTAAGTTTTAACATATAGGTTTGTCTCATGCATCATGGTCGGATGAGTTGTCACTTTCTTCATATCATATACATGAGTGAGCCTCATGATTTGCCCATCAACATCCACAATGATAACATATATAAACTAACTAATAGTTAAATCTCTAATTAAAATTCTATTTAAGCACCACATATATCAATTTTTATTCTACAACATAAATAAAACACATTTATTAATTATAAAATGATTCATACATAATACTAATTTCATTGTTTCGTTTGGTTGCGGGGTTTCAAACTTCCTTTATTAAGCCTCCATTTTTATTTTATTTATGATATATTTGATCCAACTCTAATACCTCAGCTTATCTTCTCCAAAAGGGAAGATCAGTTTGAGTTTGATAGTTATTCTTTACTTTCTCATCAAATAAGTAATGTGTCCCCTCTAATAATTTATTCATAATAAAATTGCCCAAAACCTCATCAACTATAGACCTCATCATATAATTTAACTGTTTGTGGATAGTTTGGGCTTAGAATCATAACTGAAACCTATATTAAGAGCACCTCGTCAATAACTCATGTAAATGATTTCAAGTATCATATAAAGTTTCATAATCATCATGTCAAAAATAACTTATCTCGCTCCATAATTGAGAATTGATTCAAGGTGAGAAACTTAGTGAGAAAGGCCCTCACAAGCTCATCCTAACTCATAATGGAGCTATGAGATAAGTAATAGAACCAACTATGTATATTATTTCTTAATGAGAATGAGAATAGACATAACTTTATTGTATAGGGGGCAATTCCAGTCATATTTACTATTTCGCCTAGCTTCAAAAATATCACAACAAATCAATTAGTTGAATTAGAATAATTTGCTTCCATTATCGCTATCAGACTTGGGTTCTGCTAAACTATTAGAATTAGTGAGAAAAGCTATCAAAATTAATAGGTTCTATAGAGCTAGCTTATCTCAATCCATAGTTATTAGAGGTGAAAAAAACTTAGTTGGAAAGACCCTCACAAGTTCGTCCCAACTCACATTGGAGTCATGAGATAAACACTAGAATCAACTTTGTCACATTCCTTAATGAGAATGAGAAAATACATAATCTTATTGTATCGGGACTAACTCCAATCATCTTTACTATATTGCATAGCTTCAAAAAAAATATCATTATAAGTCTATTAGTTACATCTAAATAATTTGCTTTCATTATCGGTATTAGAATTAGGATCCTTTAATTTACTTCTGTTGTACTAGTTCTACTGAACTATCACTATCAGACTTGAGTTCAACTTAAAATAATTTACTTCCATTAGCTACATCTGAATATATGGATAACTATCCATCATTACTGGTTGCCAATACTTTCTCAAAGTGTGGTGGTGTATGGACTATTAGATAGTTTTCCCAAAGCTATCTCGAGACTCTCTGTTATTGTTAATTTCCTTCATAAGCTAATTTTTAGCTCTCTATTTCGAAATAGCTCTTCTAGTTCTTTCAATTTCTATGCCTAGAGGAGTTAACTCTGTCATAGAGCTTATACTCATAAAGTGTGGCTAAAAAGAAAAGAAAAGAGACCAATAAAATATAAACATACTAATATATATTTAAAACAAGATAACAAGACAAACTATTGAATACAAGAAAATATATCAAAATAGTACTTTCCAGGCTACTAAAAAAAATTATCATTTCTCAAGGATATTTATATAAATTCACATTAACTAACCAAACTAATTAATTCTTAGTAATGACATGAAAAACTCTATGCAACTTTGTTATGCTACCTAATTTATTGGTTAGATAATGTTCTAAAAGTTGATAGCCAAAGGTATCTCATCAACAAAGATCTGCAAGTACACTGGTCATATAAATATAACTTTCTTCTAAATATTGATCTCATAGAGATTGTATCAAAATTTTTATTAAATATTATTGAGAGAACACAATTCTAGTAAATGAGATGATTAGAGATTTTGTTATGATTCTTATATCTTAAGATTTATCTATTTTATTCATATGATGTATATTCAAATAATATAAATTATATGGGGTTTAGATAAAAAAATAAGGTTGAGATGTTGTGGAATGACCTTTTAACCATAATAACAATAAGGTAGGTATCACTATTGAGCCCATCCCATTGATGGTTCTCTTGTAACTGTCTCCTTGATATTTTACTATCAAGATAATAAATAATTTTTGTTCAAGAGTCATTTATAAGTTCATACTTTTTAGACAACTCATTAACTATCCTTAATAGTTACTTCATATGTATATTTTTATTCTTCGGTCTCATGTATCATATAGATCAAGAGTTATGCCCATCAACTCAAGAGTTTAGCTTATATCTTGCATCTCTTGCTTGCTTGTGGATCCCATATGAGGTGCAAAAATCACCCTAGAGTTATTTGATACATTTTGACTTTGTCTTGGTGTGGGAAGAAAAAAATGATTTTCATTGTTTCTTCTCTTTTCTCTTTTATATTCTAATATTTTTGTATTTCTCTAAGTAAAAAGTCATGACTTTTGGAAGATGTCATGACTTTGGCCTTAATCTCTTTGGCTCAAAATCATGACTCTGAGAAGTAGGCATAACATTTAATTACATCATGATCTTTATGTAACATGAAGTTATGATTTAGGAATGCATCAATGACTTATACCTTTTGTCTTTTTAACACAAAGTCATGATATTGAGAAGAATTATGACTTTGATATCAATTTTTCTTATTTATATTATGACTGCAACTCTAGGAATCATAGTTATGCTGGGAATAGCCTCTCTTATGCATGGTGTGACCACAACACTGAGAATGATTGAGATGATGATAATTGTTTCTCTTGTGCATAATATGATCAAGACATTATGAATTATCACTCTTATGCATAATATAACTACAACATTGAGAATAATCATGATATTGGAAATGATCTCTCTTATGTACCAAATAATTATGACACTAGTAATGGTCATGACTTTGATCTTGACCATTCTAATATATCACATGGTCACGGTATTGAGAATACTCATGGTATTGGAAATTATCCCATACATCAAAGTCATGGTTTTACATTCTCTTGAGGAAAATAATCATATCATTGAGAAGTGATCATGCTTAAGTAAATACTCTCTATAATATTATGTATCCAAAAGTCACAATGATAGATAATTGCCAATATTTTTTCTTGAGTAATTTTGACATTATAATTTTGTTTAGCTCATAAGTTATGACTTTGTGAAAAAGTCACTACTCTAACTTTAAAATACAAAGTCCTGATAAAGACAAAGTCATGAGGCTAGGAAGCAGCTATGACTTTTAACACTAGTGAGATATTTGGTTAATACAATATAAAATTAATATTACAACCATTTAATTATTATGAGATAAGTATAACTATGACTTCAAGGTAATATTGCAATCAAAATGAATATAATACATAGTTGAAGAATTATACTCAGGAGGTGGTAGAGTCGTGATGTACAAAGATTATTACAACTGCATAAACAGAGTTTTGGCCAAAAATAGAAGCCAAAACTGCTTGATGACTAATAAATCACCAAGTTTCTAAATTACTCCAAAAATTTATTGATTTCATGACCATTATCAAAATCTTTCCAAACTCCAAAATCATGAAATCAACCCAATTATGATCAATTTTTGGCTTACATATCATCTAATAGTACCATGAATATATAAGAATATTCAATAGTTTACATACAGAATATTCGTATTTTTGTAACACAAGGTAAAAAAGGGAAGAATGTATATATCAAATACTAAAGAAGAGATGCTTCCCAGTGTAAGACTTCAAAAAAGGAAGAACAAAAAAATGTATCATTTTATTGAGACCAATTGAATGGTCACATTTGTCAAAATCATGTGACACCACAAATCCAAATGAAACAAAGCAATAACATTTATATATTATATAGTCCATAAAACCTTTCTTAATATTATAATAATGGATTATCCTGAAATCAAATAATGATAATTTTTTTTGGAAAAGTATGATTCGATATACAAAAAACAATATCTTTCGTGAAAATTTTGTAAAATTATAGGGAAATGAAAATATTTAAAAAAAATAATTCAAAATTTTCATATTTAAAAAAATTAACAAACAAAAAAAATATTGGTGTTCTTCATAAACTCAAAAAGTAAAATTTAAAAATTCTCTACCTCAAATAATGCCATCATAAAAAATCAAAAAAAAAACAATATACCCAAGTTATATATATATATATATATATATATATATATATATATATATATATATATATATATATATTTATATAGAACCTTATATAAATATATAGATTATAATGTTTGTATTTAAATATATAAACATTTATATAGACATTCACAAAATTTATATTTTCATATATAAACATTGAATATAAATATTTATATAGGTTTATATATCTATATAAATATTTATAAAGGTTTATATATACATTTATAATTATATATATATCATATAAATGTTTTATACAATTATATATAACATTTGTACATTTATAAATATTTTATATATAATATTAATATAAATGTTAAACATTTATATAAACATAAATGTATACTTATTTTTGCGCAATATATATATATATATATATATATGCATTTTTTATAAATACTTTTATTATTTATTATTTTTTTTAAAATATAAATACTTTTTATTTTTATGCATTTTTTATAAATATGAAAAGCTTTGGTTATTTATTAGAATATTTTCATTTTTGTGCATATTTACATAATTTTACAAAATACTTATGTTTTGATATCCAAATTTATTTTAGGAAAATTATGTTGAGTGGTCCAAGAACTAAAATATATGTTTTGTTTCTCATTTTTAATTCTTTTTTTAATATAAAAGAACCAAAATTTTAAAAAAATTATATTTTTGGTCTAACAACTATGTAAACCCAAAATTACCTCACTCATTAAAAATGTGCACCTCACCCTATCATGTCAGTATTAAATAAATAATTAATTATGTTTTTTACTCAATATTTTAGTTAAAATAAACGTATGTATAATATGATATGTAAATTAAAGTATAAACCAATTTATTGATTCAAATTGTATGAATGACAAAATAAATAAAATCATAAAAGATTAGATGTAAAAACTTGAGTAAACTTAAATTCAAAAGAATTTAATTTCTTAGATGATGAAATGAACCCAAGATAATCATAGACACGTTGTTAGTATTGATTCAAATTTTAGTAAGGGTAAATGAGAACTCCTTATAGCAACACAAAACCAAGAAATGGTAGTATTGTGGTTCTTTAGGCCACAACATCACTTCCTTGGGATTGAGATGCATCAAAATCTCATGTTATGTGTTGGATATGCAACATTTTTCTCTTTAAGTCATGATTTTTTTTTGATGTGGTGACTTTTTCCCAAAATTACAACTTTTTTTCTTGACGTTGTGATGTTTCCTGATATTATGATTTTTTTCTTAATACTGTAACATTTTTCTAAATTCGTGAGACCAAATTTTAATTGAATTCAGATTTTATATGAATTGATGAAAGGAAATAGAGGAGGAGAAAAAGCGATAATATATTTTGGGGTAATTATGTTTTGGGGTCCTTCCTCGAAAATTTTTAAAAATTAGAAACTAAACTTTTGATGATTTAAAAAAAGTCACAAAACCATAAAAATATTAAAAATAAGGGCACTCAAATTAGTAAGTCCTAAACTACCCTCATCCCTCTCCTCTGCCCCTCGCCCTCACCCTTGCCCCTCTCTCCTGCCCCTCGCCCTTGCCTGTCACCCCTCGCCCTTGCTTGTCACCCCTCTCCTATCTACCCTCACCCCTCGCCTCTCTCTCTCAACCCCTCTCCCCCAACCTCGTTCCCCAAATCTCTCTCCATGAGCTCCTCGAAAGAGCTCGTCGATCTCCAATGAGCTCAACTTCAAGCTTGTTGGATCTCGACAGAGCTCCACGAAGGAGCTCGTCGAGCTCCATCGAGCTCCATCGAGCTCGTCGAGCTCCATCGAGCTCGTCGAGCTCCATCGAGCTCGACATGGAGCTACCTAGAGCTTTGTCAAGCTCTAGTGAGCTCGATGCGGAGCTACCTGGAGCTCCATCGAGCTCTAGTGAACTCCACATTAATCTCCCTGGAGCTTGTGGAGAGTGGCTGGGAGAGAGGGGCGGGGGAAGAGTGACAAGGGGTGGGGGAAGAGGGGCGTGGGGTGAGGGCAGACGGGCGAGAGGAGACATGTGAGGGCGAAGACGAGGGCGAGTGCGAGGGGAATTGAGAGGGTCGAGGGTAGTTTAGGAATTACAAATTTGAGTGCCCTTATTTTTAATTTTTTTATAGTTTTGTGATTTTTTTTTAATATTAAAAGTTTAGTTTCTAATTTTTAAAAATTTATTGGGAAGGATCCTAAAACATACTACCCCTTATTTATTTATTCTAAGAAAATAAAAAAAACTCTTAAGAGAGATAATTAAAGAGGAGAAAAAGTAGGTTTCCAAAATTTCTCCTAAATTTATGGAGTTTCATTAATTGGATTTAATCGATTCAAGAATTAATGTTCAATTACTCAATGAGATCTATGTGTTGGTATCCAAATGAAGAGATTTAATCTAACTTCCAAAAGATCATATTTGGAAAAACTATGATTTTTGGGGTTTGAAGGATTCATAAGATTTCTTTTGGTTCTTCTGCACTCTAAGAGATAGGGTTTCTTTCTACTTAGGTTTAATCTATCATAAAAAAATTTCTATCACAATTTTACTAAACTTGAATGTTGTTTTGGCCATAACTTGGCCTATGAACATTCGATCTAGATGATTTTATTTGGAGATGAAAGTGATGGAACAGATCTACAAATGTCTAAAAAACACTAAGAACCAGATCTTATTCGAGGAGACATGATTTTGAAGTTTAATTAATGAGGATAGTTATGTCCTCCATACAAACATAGTTTTAGTGGTTTTGATCTTTACTTGAATTAAAAGAATCCAAATGAATTGATTCAAATTCTAAAATACACTGATATTATTGTCAAAACTGTACATGGGAGCAGCCTCATACTTTCAGGCAAAATTGGTTAAGTTACAAACTAATAACTAATCTTCTAACATGATAATTATGAGATAGAACATTACACTATATGCATGAAGTAATTGTAGCCAAAAGAATTGGATTATAATAATATTAAAATTAAATATTAATTAGAAATTATATGCACGTGACATAGTTAAGATGCACAATCAAGTGTATGATTCAAATGAGCTTTATAGTTTTCATTTATGTGTTACAAGATATTGATATGATATAATATATTATATTACATATACATAGGGATATCACATTAAATGGATGTGAGTGCATGGTTATGATCATTCATCATACTAGGTGATTGATATATGAGCTTGGTACCGTTGAATAGTATCCTACAGAGCTGCACAATATTGTGTAAAATGAGAAAATACATGTGTGTGTGTGTGTAAAAGCAAACATAGCTAAATTTTCTCTTGGGTGAAAGTCCCAAACTGATCCAGACATATCCTTCAATAAAAGTCCAAAAAATATTGGTAGGCATGCAAAGTCCTACAGTGAGACCCTAAAAATCGTGTACCCAACAAAATAGGCGAGATTATCATTTTTTAAAAAGATTACTAAAATTATTGCATCCATAAAATATTTTGGTTACAAATAAATAACTTTCATTTCTTAAGTAATCTTTGAGTGTGCACATTAATGATGTTTTACTATATTAGCATGTGCATTGTGTAGTATGGGCTCAAGGCATGCTATATAATTGAGTCTCATCTTAACCTATACATATATCATTTTACAAAGTAGAAGTTATATTTTTTTTGGAAATATGAATGTAAATCTGAGAGCTTGTCTACTGCATGTGCACTTAGGAGGAAAATAGTCATTGTAGGAATATTCTCTAGTGGGCATGACTCATCTTTTATGAAAAATATTTTAGGTACATAATAGACACAAGTGGACGATACTCATTCAATGTTACATTTGTGAATAAAGAAAGATTGGTTTTGATAAATCTTTATGTAAATATATAAGCATACATAATATATAAACATTTATAAATATATAAATATACATAAATATATATATGTACATAAATATATAAATATATAAATATATAAATATAAATAAATAAATAAATACACACACACACACATACATATATACATATATATGTATGTATGTATATGTGTTTGTGTGTGTGTGTGTGTGTATAAATATATAAATATATAAACTACTTTTAGATGGCTAGAAGCGCAATGAAATATGCACAAGTGTGTTCAAAACTCATTTTAGTCATTGGAAGAGTGAATTTTGATAATCTACTCTTTGAATTCAAAGCATTTTTATGAATTCATAGCAATTTTGATTCTGAAAATCGATTGTTTAAATTTTTTTAAACTTTGAGGGTAAAATTGGGATGATGCATTTCAATATACTAATTCTTAATAATTTTTGATTATAGTGTACTTTTATAAGAATTTTTTAAAACAATGGCCTTTTTTTAATTATTTTGTATTTCGTGCACCAAATACAAATCTTTCATTATTCAAAATCATGGTGAAATATCTTATATACGTAGAATTTAATTTTTTGGGTCTTTGCTCATTTCTTTATGATAATGAAATATTTCTCTCTCAAATTATGTTTTATAGTTAATATTTTATTTAAAGTAAACTTATTCATATTATTTGTTTCTCTCAAATTATGTTTTATGTTACTTTATGTAAATATTATTTTGTTCATGAATATTATGAGTGATAAAAATAAATTAATTAAATAAATGAAATAAAATCAGTAATTATTTAAAAAAATTAGATTATTTATAATAAATCAAATAGTAGGTGAAAAATCATACTAATAATAAATTTCTTATTTTAAAATTTTAGTTGATCTCTTTAAAATTATAGTATTTAAACAATTAATAATTTTTATTAAAAATTATTATTTTTTCTCTCAAATTTAATTGTTTTTAAAATACTTCAATTACAATAAACTAATAAATAATTTGATTTCTTAGGTGAAGTATAAATTAATTTTTTGATACATATTACATGCATGACAAAAAATAAATTATTGAAATACTAGATACAAGATACATAATTATTAAAAATACTCTTATAACACATATAATAGTTAAAAATATAGTTGAAAAGCTTACTAATTAGTAATTTCATTTTTTTTTTTTTCGATTACTCTCAATTCATTAATGTTAATACATTTGGACAATGAGCAAGTTTAATCAAATATTTTTTTCATTCTCATTTTTTTTGCTCAATATTTTTAATTATAACTAACTTATGAATTATATGTTATATTAGTTCAGATATGTACTAATTTATTGATTGATCTTTCATTTACAACAAAAAATAAATTATTAAAATATTAAATATTAGATAAATAATTATTAAAAATATAATTTAAAATATTCACATTGATTCAAAAGATAGATAAAATAATTCTAATAAAGAATTTTTTCTTTGGAAACCCGATTCATTTCTTTGTGATAATAACCTTTGAATAATGAGCAACTTTTATCAAAACATTTTTGTGTCACTTAAATAAAATTTGGGGTTAAATATTTTATTTAAATAAATATTTGAATAATATGGTAGATTAGGCTAAATTGAGACTAATTTGTTGAGGGATATTTTACATGTGTGATAAAACAATTCATTAATCAAATATTAGATATTAGAAAATTAATTATTAAAAATATCATTAAAATACTTATAACAATTTGGTGAAGAAGAAGAAGAAGCCATGTGGCCTATGAAGGAAGAAGAATGGAATCTTCTAGATCTTGGAGTCATCTAATTGACACTATCCTATCAAGTAGCTTTTAATATTGTAAATGGGAAGATCATAGTTGGGCTTATGAAAACTCTTGCTAGTGTGTATGAGAAGATCATAGCTGGCCATATGAAAACTCTTACTTGTGTGTACGAGATTATAGTTGGGCTTATGAAAACTCTTGCTAGAGAAGCCAACTAATACTAATAAAGTATATTTGTTGAGGCACGTATTCAATCAAAAGATGGCTAAAGGTACATCAGTAGCCCAACATCTCAACAATCACATCCCAATTAAGTATGCTTGGTATTGAGTTCAATGATGAAGTATGTGTATTGATACTATTATCTTCTCTACTCTACCAGAAAATTAGAGTGTTGCTAATATAGTTGTGAGTAGCTCATTATAAGTTAAAATTTGATGGTATTCATGATCTAATTTTGAGCGAAGAGATTCAATAGAGAGAGACAGGTGAAACATTAGCCTCTTTAGTATTACATAAAGAGTCTAGAGAAAGAAATTCAACTAAATGAAAAGTCAAAGCATATCAAAAAACATGAGGTCCAAATCCAAGAATTCTAGTAATTCTAATAGCTCAAAGACTTCTTTTTTTTTAGCTCAAAGACTATTTAAGTATTAGAATTGTGGAAAGATTGGACACTATAAAAAATAGTATAGAATGCACACACAGACCCATAAATGAAGGTATTGAAAAATGTTACTTCTACCGAAGATGATGTGTTGATTTGATTTCTAAAAAGAAAGAAAATTTCTTTGGTGCTAAACTCAGGAGCATTATTCTATATTATTTTATAGAAATATCTCTGAGAGATATATTATTGGAAATCATGGAATGATATACCTTAGTGATGATCAAACTTGTGCTATTTTTAGTAGAGGGGTAATGAACATTAAGATGAATGAGTCTATTTGGGAGCAAAAGAATATAAGACATGTTCTCAACTTGAGAAAGACCCTAATTTTAGTTGGGCAATTGGCCAATAAAAGCTATACAATAATCTTCCATTGTGATGATTTAAAATATTTCAAAAGGCACGATGATATTTGATCAGAGAAAGAAGAGTGGCTCTCTTTATTTGATAGCAGATGCATATTATTAAATTACAGTTCCAATAGGAAATGAAACTCCCACATCGGGCATAAAAGATTAGTTCACATGAGTGAGAAGAAGATGAAATTATGCAATCAAATGGAAAATTTCCAAGTCTATAGTAAGTGGAAGTAAACATATGTAAAGATTTCATACTTGGAAAGTAGAAGAGAGTTAGCTTTCAAACGAATGGTAGAACCCCAATGAAAGAAAAGTTGGAGGTTGTTCACTCAAACATTTGGAGACCAACAACAGTCTCATATATTGGAGGTTGTTCACTATGAGACATAAGTCTAGAGTATTTAAGGCTTTTATGAGATAGAAATCTATGGTTTAAAATTAAACATGCCTGAATATCAAAAAGTTCAAAATTGACAATAGTGGTGAATATGAAGATACTAGATTCAAGAAGTGTTATGAGCATGAAATTAGATATGGAGAGAACTATGCCGGGTACACCATAACACATTGGTATAGCAATACATGTGAATCAAACATTGATAGAAAAAACTAGAAGTAGTGGCATACACTATAATCAGGCTTATCAAAGCAATTCTAGGTAGAATCAATCAACACATCAGCTTGATCAACCAAAGTCCATCAGTACCACTAGAGCATAAAATACCATAGGATGTATGGAGAGGGAAAGAGGTAAAACTCTCACTCCTGAGAGTTTTTAGTTGTGTTGTTATGTGAATATTAGTGATCAAGCTAGAAATAAGATTGATCCTAAATCCAATAAATGCACTTTCATCAGCTATGGTGAAAATGAGTTTGGGCATCATATTTGGGATGGTGAAAAGAGTGATTCACAATAGAAATAATATTTTTAATGAAAAAGTAATGTGTAATAATCTGTAAAAGCCTAATGCACTTTAATATCTGTAGAAGCATATGACATTCCGGATAATCCTTACTAAAAAAAACTATGACAAGTCTTTAGAAGGAGGTATAGAGAAATGTGCAATAATCTGACACTACTTATGCATTGAGAAGGCCTTCTCAACATCACATGCCTAATAGGAGTTACATGAATTATCTATTACTGATTAATGGAGGAGAACCAAAATACTATAGTAAAGCATATCAAAAATAAGATGTAAGCTAGTAGAAGCTTGCCATAAAAAAGGAGATGAAGTCCATGATCTTCAATCAAACATGAACTCACAAAGTTATACCCATATGAAAGAAGGTACTTCACAAAAAAAATTAGTATATTGAGTGGAAGGGGAGTATGATAGTTTCAAAAAATACAAAGATCGACTCATTGTTAAAAAATTATTACATAAGGAAGGAATTGACTACATTGATATTTTTGTTCTAGTTGTGAAGCTCAATACTATTAGAACAATAATATGCATTGTTGTCAGTGAAGATCTTCATCTTGAATAATTGGATGTCAATATTGCATTCCTTCATCTTCTATCAAGAAAGCAAGAAGGTCTCTTAAAAATAAAGAAAGAGAAAAATATGTGTAGACTTAAGAAAGATTGTATGGTTTAAAACAAGCACTAAGTGGTACATGAAATCTAATAGCTTCATGAACAAGAAATAAGTACAACACTAACCATAGTTGCTACTTCAATAAAAATAAATCCAATTATATCATTCTACTACTATGTATAGATGACATGTTGGTAGTAGGTTTAGGTATGCATCATATAAGATAGTTGAAGTACAAATTGTCTAAAAAATTTGACATGAAAGACTTGGGGCCAACAAAGAAGTTACTTGGAAATCAAATCATAAAGTAAAAAGGGCTCTTGCTATTATCTCAAGAATCAACATGGGTAATGCCAAGCGAGCCAATACACCATTAGCTATCATTTTCACCTCATACAAATAAAGAGAGAATTTATGGCTAAGATTCCCTATGACTCAGCCACTAGAAACTTGATGTATGAAATAGTTTGTATGAGACCAAAAATTGGCTAGGCATGGGAATTGCAAGTAGGTTTATGTCAAAACCAGACAATTACTTTATAGATATTTATGAAGCACTACAAAAATATATTTATACTTTGAAAAAAAAGGAGATATTAAAGTACAAGGCTATGTAGATACAAACTTTAGAGGTGAAGTCAATCACCAAAAAGTACCATTGGTTACATATTCAATTTCAAAAATATAATTGTTAGTTGTGTTAGTAATAGTGCTCTAGGCCTATCGTATGGATATAGTATTTTGACTATTTGTGCGAATTAATTATTATGATGATTCGCATGTTTATTATATATAATACCCTTGAATATTATTATTAATTATTCTAAATGTCCCTAATCGGTTATTATTATGTGAATAACAATGAATTAAGATTAGTATAAAATTTGATTGATATTCATGGGATGAATATGTCTAAGAGATACAAATCAAATTTATATCTATTTGTTGAGAATAAATATTAAACAGACCCATCTTGAGATTAAGGATCAAAGTCATAAGTTAATCTCTAATAGTTAGGTTATTAAATCCTTTGACCTGAGATCGCTATAATTCTCAGCATAAGAAATATTGTATTTTGATATAATCAAACATTGTCTTTATTCAGATGACTATAAAGGTTATACTTGAACATAATAAAAATTATGTAATGAGATATGAGCAATTAAGATGAAATTTATCCCTCTTATTATAAGAGAGATATGTCTAGGTCCCCTCGATAATTGAGACTAAGAAATGCATGGCCGTGCTTAGGGGTGTAACCGAGCCGAGTCGAGCCGAGTATTAGGCAGGCTCGGCTCGGTTTTAAAGGAGTAGTCTCGAGCTTGTTCACGAGCCTGTTTACGAGCTGACGAGCCAAGTTTGAGGGTGCTTGGGCTCGGCTTGTTTAACTTACGAGTCTGTTCACGAGCTTGGTTCACGAGTTTGTTCACGAGCTTGGTTCACGAGCCTGGTTAACGAGCTTGCTCACAAGCTTTCACGAACCTATTCCCAAGCCTATTTATGAGCTGACGAGCTAAGTTTAAGGGTGCTCGGGCTCGGCTCGTTTAACTTACGAGCCTCAAAATGATGTTCGGAAATTAAAGAAAATGTTCATCTAAAATAGCCAACATACAACTAAATTAAAAAGATAAGATAATAAAAGTTCAATTAACTTAATTGAAGTTCAAGAGTTAAAATATTCATCATATTCATTTGTAGGAAAAATTTGTTGTGCATCAAGCCTTCTCCATGTTCACGAGCCTGTTCACGAGCTTGGTTCACGAGCTTGTTCACAAGCCTGGTTAACGAGCTTGCTCACGAGCCTATTCACGAGCCTGTTTACGAGTTGACGAGCCGAGTTTGAGGGTGCTCGGGCTCGGCTCATTTAACTTATGAGCCTCAAAATGATGTTCGGGCTCGGCTCGTTTAACTTAATAAACGAGTTCGAGCGAGCTTCTAACGAGCCGAACGCCGAGCAGCTTACGAGCAGCTCGGCTCGGTTACAGCCCTAGCCGTGCTCAAATGAATTGATGGAGATCAATATCATTTATTTAATTAATTTGGGCCTCGAGTAATCAGAGATAAAATGATATAAGGTTGACTTTGTTCATGCTTTATATTCTATTAAGATATCATGAGACAGAATGATTATGTCATTAGCTATATTAAGGTTGTCTCGGATCATTAGTTTTTTATTTAACTTGGATAGTCATAATATCTTTCTTGTGGCCACTTATGACTTGTAGGATCAAAATGTGATTTAGGCCTACTATCAATGTTAATTGAACCTATAGGGTTGCACATTAAGAATGAATAATAACGATTAGAATTTTTCATTCTCTGTAGTAATTTAAAATGATGAGATTATTTTAAATCACAAATAATAATTAGTTATTATTTAAATTCGAATTTAATTTTGAGAAATTTTAAATTCATGATTTAAATAAATAATTAATTTGTTACATTTAACTTGAGTTTTAATGAATAAATTCATTTAAAAGGGGTTTTTAAGGATTTGAATTTGAGTTGTTTAAAAGAGTTTTAAATATATAATTAAATTCATTTATGACTAAAACCCTAGCAAACTTGTATATATATATGTGAGATATATTTGATGCAAGTAGTCATCTTTTATAAAACATAGAGAAACCCTTTTATTTTGAGAAGATGAATTTGAACTAGCATTCAACAAGATCGTTCATTATTTTTTTCATGTGTGAATAATTGGAGAGGGTGGTCATTTTTTCATAAAGGCAGCACATTTGAATATCCGAATAAATTAAGACGCACACTTTAAAGGCTTGACGAATCGATCTACAAGAGGTAAGTTTCGTTTACCCTTCCTTTGTGTTTTTATGAAACGCATGTGATCATTGGTAGGTTAAGGAATAAAAATTTTAAATTACACTATGTTTATGTTCCAATTAGATTAGATATTCTGCCCGAAACTCCAATAGGTTGGGTATCTAAGATGCAAAAGATTATTACTCTATCCACTACAAAGGTTGAGTATGTGGAATTGAATGAAGCTAGTAAAGAGATAATATAACTTTAATGTTTGCTATTTGAGCTAGGATTCAAGCAAGTGAAGAATATTATGCACAATGATACACGTGGTACAATACACCGAGCAAATTATATAGCATTTCATTCTAGAACTAAGCATATTTGATTCTATTACCACTTTATCAAATTGCTACTAGGATGTTAATGTCAACCATGGATAAACTGAAGTTGTGCTTAACATCAGTTGATCTACAAAAAATAGCAAGGCTAAGAAGACCTACTGCATTAATTGAAGTATGAAGGCAAATTAAAATCAATCTTCAAGTGGGAGATTTTTAATGCCAACAATGGGGGTGCTTGCTCTCTATTTTTGTCAAAGAAAGAGGCACTGCCTCCTTTCTAATTAAATTTTTTATTATAATTTTGTCAAAATATAGCCTATAAATAGACATTGAGATTTTAAGAGTAAATTCATTTTATTCCTTGCTTCTCTTGCATTCTCCAAAATGAATAGTGAAGAAGTGAAATAGAGAAAATATGATTAAAAAAATAGGTCAATTTGTTTTCTCTTTTTCCTACATGAATGCCACCTCTAAATAAAAGGTAATGTACTTGCATAGATATATCTAGAGGTGTAACTAGGGGAAAGGCATGTATCAATGTGGATATATTATAAGAAGAGTAGTTGTTTCTTTAGGGGATATGAACATATCACGGAGTTATGAAGATAATAATTAATCATTTATCTCATTCACGCACCCACTCACTCACTCACTCACACCCACACACTCTCTCTATTTTATCTAATTTTTTGGTTAATGATTTATTTTCTCGGTACATGAATTAGAAATGGAAACAACATCACCAATATGGAAGATGACATGCAATAATTTCATAAGAGCATGAAACAAGAATCTTTAATTGGGAATATTTAGTAAGTCTTATTTTATATTATCATATTGCAAATATTGATACAACTTCAATTTTCTTGGATTCCATAGCATATATTGTATTGTAAAATTTTGGTTTCTTACTTGTTCTTATTACCAAGTTTATTTGATACCATGTAAATATTACATTATGATATTACATTATACTCTATGCTGACAAGATGTGACATGTACATAATAATTCTCCACAACTTCAAAGATGTTAATCAATGGTGGGGTGACTTTTTTGATGGGCCTGTCATTTCGTTGGGCATGCTAGTTTCATTTCTTATTTTTGTTAGAGAATAGGTGTGGCTAGGTTATAACAATTTTAAGAGGGAGAAGTCCTCCACTAATGATTCTAAATGGTATTTGTTGGATCTTATGATCAAATAGCTAAAGCTAGGGTTGTATGTGACATTAAAAACATTAATGTTGTTCAAACTCATCCATTCTTATTTTTGATTTCTTTGCTATTGAATAGTTTTCATAGGTATGATTCATCGAAAATATTTTCAAGGATTATTGAATTAATTGTTGCCATACTTTCTCATTTTGTTATTTTGTGTGTTGTGAAAAATATTTTTGTCCTAGATTATTCAATAATATCTTTATGTGCACTTCATGTGAAGTTAGTTCATGTGAATGAAAAAATGTACCTTTTATTTTGCATGATATGATTGATAATGCATATGATGAGATGCTTACGAAGTTTGTGATTAATAGTCACTTCAAGTTTCAGCCTACATGTGGTAGGTAAGATAGTGAGTAACTCAAATTCTTCAAATGAAGATATGCAATTATTTGTTCCTATTGATCTGGAGGTTCAATTCAAGTTAGTTCATGTACATAATAATTCTCCACAACTTCAAAGATGTTAATCAATGGTGGGGTGACTTTTTTGATGGGCCTGTCATTTCGTTGGGCATGCTAGTTTCATTTCTTATTTTTGTTAGAGAATAGGTGTGGCTAGGTTATAACAATTTTAAGAGGGAGAAGTCCTCCACTAATGATTCTAAATGGTATTTGTTGGATCTTATGATCAAATAGCTAAAGCTAGGGTTGTATGTGACATTAAAAACATTAATGTTGTTCAAACTCATCCATTCTTATTTTTGATTTCTTTGCTATTGAATAGTTTTCATAGGTATGATTCATCGAAAATATTTTCAAGGATTATTGAATTAATTGTTGCCATACTTTCTCATTTTGTTATTTTGTGTGTTGTGAAAAATATTTTTGTCCTAGATTATTCAATAATATCTTTATGTGCACTTCATGTGAAGTTAGTTCATGTGAATGAAAAAATGTACCTTTTATTTTGCATGATATGATTGATAATGCATATGATGAGATGCTGTCGAAGTTTGTGATTAATAGTCACTTCAAGTTTCAGCCTACATGTGGTAGGTAAGATAGTGAGTAACTCAAATTCTTCAAATGAAGATATGCAATTATTTGTTCCTATTGATCTGGAGGTTCAATTCCAGGGCCTTATTGTCTTTTAGATAATTGTTCATAATCTTTCTTTTTTTTGCTTCATCATAAATTATTTTTTGCAGATTTTTCTGCAAGTTATTGTATACCTTGTTTTGATGAGATTATTATATTTTAATTTTCTTTTGTTTTATCTTTTTCGACTTATGCATCTTGGTGTTAGACTGAAGAACTTTCCTTTTTCCTCTCACCCCTAGGTCATTTTTTTTTGTTGTTCCATTGGGCATTGTAGTTGTTCCTTTACTCTAAATGTTTTTCTAGGTGAAAGTGAATTCTCCACTTTTTATTTTCGTGACGTTGTTTCCTTGTATTTCTATGTTTTTTTTAATATGTTCAAAATTATTTATTTTAGTTAGATCTTTTAACAACCTTGAAATCAATTGGCATTTTAGGAATTTACTTGTTTGTGGAAGACAATACCCTCTCTCCCACTTGAATTACATGTTGTAGTTATTATTATGATTATTATTTTGTCTTGAGTATGCCTACAAGTAGGTTTGACACTGCACATGTAGCTACTATGTGAGCATCATCTGGTAAAAATTAAAATTCTAGTATTGTTACCATATTAGCTATGTCATTGCACTAAGGTAAAACATGAATCTACTTAGTTGTTCTTTGACTCATATGACAAGGTGGCCATCAAGTTACAAAGAATGGATGATGACATAAACTTCAACATTGATGATTATGGAGAAGGCTTCAACCAAGTAATAGAAGGTTTAGTGTTGATGAATCACAAAGATGTTTTTTCTTGAATGGAAAATTATTTAGGTTTTAATAAAGCCAAGATTAGTTTCTTAAATTATAACTAAATTACAGACTAGTGATCTCATGAAGGAAGAATTCATTCATATTTTTCATTAACAAAACACAAGGTTTCCCTAAGGATATTCTAAATATTGAAGCATAACATTGGATAAGTGTGTCATATGATAAGCTAGTAGAATAATCCAATTTATACAATCAATGTAATATTGTCCTCTCTATCTCTCTCGTGCTCTCTCTCTCTCTCTCTCTCTATCATTCATTTATAATCCTAAAATTATAAGTGATGCAAAAAAATAACCCAAAATTTTGGGTTCATCAAATTTATTTTTTTTCAAATCAACTCAATTAGAAAAAAAAAATTTATAGATCCAATACAAGTCACGCCACTCCCTATCAGAATGACCACTTTTGAAAAAAATCAAAAAATTATGTAAAAGGTCGGCAAAATGAAATATTTAACTGTATATATAATTAATATATGACATTTAAAACAAAAATTTATGTTTAATATTTATGTTCTGGTACCACTTTTTTTAAAATTCTTAAAAAAAGGCACCAAGATAAAAAAATATTTATGTTCTGGTATTCTTAAACTTGAAAAAACAAAAATGCCCTAACAGTGTCATATCATCATGCCATTTAATATTAAAAAAATATGACATGAATATCAAGATATATATATATAATTAATATATGACTTTATATATTCAACTGTGTGTATATACCTTAATAAACATATATATGACTTTATATATGTTTATACACATATGCATGTCATAATTTTTTAGAAATTATGACATGTATACATATGTATATTTAATATACATTTATAAACATATATGTATATGTATAAATGTATATTAAATATACAATTATATATGTATAAATGTAAATATATATACAATTGAATATACATTTATAAACATAGATACAGATGGGTATTTAATTTTTTAGAAAATTTAAATTCTTTATAAAAAGTATATCTCAATATCCATGCCATAATTTTTTATTTTTATTTTTTATATTAATTAGCAAGTACACATGGTACAAAGAATGCATTTTTGGGTTTACAAATTTAAAATCACCAAAACATTACTATTTTTCTTAAATATTTTAATTTTTAAAGTCTATATAATTTTTCCAAAAAAAATCCACATTTCCAAAAATTGATGCAACATATACTTATTGACATGTGTGTGTGTGTGTGTGTGTTAACACACACACACACATATTCATGCATTATATGCATGCATACCTATGTGGGTGTTCATCACCCACACCCACAACATCGATGCATATATGATTCTACATTATAAAAACCTTAAAGTTTATAAAAATGATAATTTTTTTTAATTTTTATAATATTGATCATGAAGTACTATTGTGGATGACATGCTCATGATGCAAACATCAAAAAGAGAGTATTGGGGATGTCAATTCTTTAGCATGCATTTTTAGAATTGTTTTGTTTAAAATGTTAAAAAAATAAGATATTTTTATTTTGGTGCACAATATTTAAAATACATATTTTTTTTCAAAATATACCAAAATTAAAAATTATTAAGTTTTTTTGTATTATAATACATCAACCACATCTTAACTGCAATTTAAAAAAAAAATAAAAACTAATTCATCAATTTTTGCCAACACTTGTCAATTAGAAAGGATGTTTCCCAAAAAAAAAAAAAAGAATTGCATTTTAATTAGAAAAATAGTTTTCAATCTTGGAGACCCTACGGTTAGACCGAAAACCTTTATGTATATTAAACTATATGCAAACATACAACTACAAGCAACAAATTGTTATATAAATTCAGGACATTCACTTTGATAAATATTTAGTGTGTGTGTGAATAGATACATACCTACATACATACATTATATATATTTGTTTGGATAACAATTTATTGATTATAATTGGATGATTATAGATGGTTCATAAAACATGAAGATTAAAGATTCAAATCAATGATAAAAATTTCTGATATATCCACCGATATATCTCCGATATATCCATAAATTCTAAATATCTATATATTCATTAAGACCGAAATATATATCCTTGATTGGTACTCATATATAAATACACACCGATATATCTTCGATATATCTAACATATCCGTAAAATTCAAGTATCAATATATTCATAGAAACTGATATTTTAATCTTTAAGTCAAATCATGTCTCCAAGTTGTGGCTTAAAATAAGTTTGAAAACTAATTTTCAAATCAAAAAATAATTTTATTTTTTTAAGAAACCATCTTTCAAATCAAAAATCAATTTTGGAAATCACTGTCGCAATTTTAAATTATTATTTTTTTTAGTAATTTTAGGGATCAAAATTAGGTCGACAGTTCATGAAAACTAAATAATTTTCAATTTGACCACACTTTTTTTTAAAATTATTTTATGTTTTATACACCAAAACACAAGTTCACCAAAAAAATTAATTTTTGGTTTACTTAATTTTTTCAAAAATTTGAAATTACTGAAAAAAAAAGAACACAAAACTAGCCCCGTCCGGTTGTCCCAAGTGATCCCATTACTAATTCTAGCATAACAAAAGAAAACTGGCGTCTCCATAGCCACCATCTCTAACCTCGCCAAACTCAAACAATGCTCCACCATTAACTGCCTGACCTCGTTCCGCAAACCAAATCTAATTAAAGAAAACCCAACATTATAAGAACAAAATGTAACAAAACCAAGTCTAATTTAAGAAAAAAGCGGCTAAATCCCTCTTCATAAAGCAGTGCTTCTTTTAGATTATGTGCCATTTTTCCATCGGCACAGAATCTTCTTCAATAATTAGTACCAGTGAGGTAGGGTTGGTGGAGGAATAAGAATATTAAGAAAAAATGATAGGAAAAATAGTAGTTTCCGTGATTTCGCTCATAGTTGTGGTGGGCGTTGTTATAGGGGTGGTGGCTGGGGTTCACAGGGGTGGTAGTGGGGCTGCTGTGGAGCACCTGTCCCCTCAAATGAAGGCTGTTACCCAAATATGCCAGCCAACCTATTACAAAGAGGCATGCACAAAAACCCTTAGCTCTATCAACTCGACAAATCCCAAGGAGCTCATTAAAGCGGGAGTCCTGGCCGTATCGGATTCACTAAAATCATCCTCTAATCTAACGGAGGATCTAATCGCACAGGCCAATAATGGAACTCGTTCCAGGACGGCTCTCAAAGAATGCAAGGAACTATTACAGAATGCTGTTGATGAACTGCAATCAACATTTTGGAAGATAGGGGAAAGTGATTTGCAGGGAATAGTTGATAGAGCAGATGATTTTCGTACCTGGTTAAGCGCTGTCATTTCCTACCAAGAAATGTGCCTGGACGGATTGGAAAAGAACAGCAGTATCAGATCTGCGATTCAGAATAGTACCCAACTTGGAAATGAACTCACGGATAATGCTTTGAATATGATTGCTGGATTTTCAGAAGTTCTTAAAAAATTTGGGTTTAAGTTCAACAATCCACCATCCACTTCCCGCCGGCTCCTTCAGTCTAATGGGTATCCCACCTGGTTCTCTGCTGCTGATAGAAAGCTCTTGGCATCGAGAGACAATGGACGAATTAAGCCTCAAGCAATTGTTGCACAAGATGGCAGCGGCCATTTCAAATCCATTGGTGCCGCCATTGATGCATACCCAAAGAACCAACAGGGTAGATATGTTATATACGTTAAGGCAGGAGTTTACCACGAGTACGTGACCATTCCTAAGGACAAGCCTAATGTATACCTGTATGGTGATGGACCGCGGAAGACCATTGTTACGGGACACAAGAGCTTCGCCAAAGATGGCTTGGGCACATGGAAGACAGCCACATTTGGTAAGTCGTCTCGCCCGCCAGTGTTTTGGTTACTTTTTTTTTTTTTTTGTTTTGTTTCAATTCCTGGAACAGAAACAAATAGCTGGATGAAATTAACATACTGATACAGTGGTGGAAGGCAACGGGTTCGTAGCAAAATCGATGGGATTCACAAACACAGCTGGACCGGATGGACACCAAGCAGTGGCTCTGCGAGTGAATTCCGATCTCTCGGCGTTCTTCAATTGCAGGCTCGATGGATACCAAGACACGCTGTGCTACCAAGCGCAGCGGCAATTCTACAGAAACTGCGTCATCTCCGGAACTGTGGACTTCCTCTTCGGTTACGGCACCGTCGTGATCCAAAACTCATTGATCATCGTGCGAAGGCCGAACCCAAATCAGTTCAATACAGTCACCGCCGACGGGAGAAAGGAGCGAGGGCAGCCGGGAGGACTGGTGATTCACAACTGCCGGATCGTTCCCGAACAGAAACTCCAGTCGGACAGATTCGCCATCAAGAGCTACTTGGGTCGACCATGGAAAGCGTTTTCCAGAACTGTGGTTATGGAGTCTCAGTTAGCCGATTTTATTCAGCCTGATGGATGGACGCCATGGGATGGGGATTTGTACTTGGATACTCTTTATTATGCTGAGTATGGAAATACTGGCCCAGGTGCGAACACGAATAAGAGAGCCGGGTGGAAGAGCGTCCATTTTCTCAGTAATAAAGAAGCCCTTCAGTTCACTCCTGGCGCCTTTCTCAACGGGGGAAATTGGATCGGCAATGCCGGAGTTCCAGTTATTCTAGGATTGAGAAGGTAACACCCAGCCGATCCGGATTTTGAAATAACGTTATGACGGCCAGTTGACAGGGAAGAGAACAGAGATAAAATTATTTCAGTGCATATTTTTTACGAAGAGGAAGATTTATTCCGGCCTATTCGAAAATAGACGAAT
The DNA here is from genome assembly GCA_029783825.1 of Sapria himalayana. Taxonomy (NCBI): domain Eukaryota; kingdom Viridiplantae; phylum Streptophyta; class Magnoliopsida; order Malpighiales; family Rafflesiaceae; genus Sapria; species Sapria himalayana. Next base: position 235,250 of record JAREIK010002378.1, on the reverse strand, counting down.
AAATATGAAATGCAAATGTGTCTGCCAATATAAATTTTCCAACAAAAAATCCAAAATATATCATTTTATGAAAATATAAAAACATAATTTAAAAATATACTTGATTTTCTCAGGAAAAAATTTTGTAAAATTATTCCAATTAAAAAAAATTGTATTTGGAGAAATTAAATTCTCACCATATAAATTTTTTTTTTAAAAAACTAGGGGACTATAACATAATTCTCCCATTTTTTTAAATGCCAAATTTTGTCAAATTTGTCTGCCAAATTTGTTCAAATGTGTCTGCCAAATTTGTTAAAATGTGTCTGCCAAATTTGTTCAAATGTGTCTGCCAAATTTGTTCAAATGTGTCTGCCAAATTTGTTTGGGTGCCAAAAAAGTTGATGCAATTTATTGTATGAGAACCATATCTATGTTACTTTAATAATATAATTCAAACTTAAAAATCAATTAAAAATATAGAATTAATGATGAAATATCCGACATGGTTTTGGGCTACACACATTCCAATCTGACTTGATAGGACCCACTCGTTCTTTCCTTTATATGCTCTTTCACAATTGATCTTTATATCAATTTTGAATTGTAATAATTGTTGGAGCTAAGTGATACTAAATTTATTTTTGATTATTATTTTTATTTTCGTGATTTATATCTTTTTCTTGATTTATATCTTTTTCTTGTTTCAATAAAAGATTTTACAATGAGTATAATTTATAAAAATTCATATATCATTTATTCTAAATTATTGATAATTTGATGCGTAGAGTTTAGCTTATTCACAAAGAATCAAATCATCAGTTCTCGTGGGATATAAGTTTATTATCCAAAATCTAAGTTAAGTTTGATAATCTATGAGCAAGTATTTAATATTTGTGTGCATTGGTTAATAGTTATTTTAATTTATAAAGATTGGGTCAATAAATAGATTAAAGAACCCTGTGAAATAGATAATTTTATCAAGTTTATGGTGAATATTAATTGTTGATAGAATCCATGTCCATTTAGAAGGATTGGTGATGCCCCATTAAGAAAGCTTATAAGTTTAAATATTGCTAAACCTTGCAATTAGATTTTGATCCGATATTTCATATAATTTTAATGGAAAATCCCAAGAAAATAATTAGAAATTGATTGAATTAGATTATTAGTAGTTTAATTTAATCAATAAATACATGTAATCTTAAAATAGTGAGTTAATAAATGTTATGTAACAAAAGACACAAATTATTTTAAAAAAATGAGTGAATGTAATTATAATTCTATAATTAAATAAAGTATAATTAATATAATTTCTAGTGTAAAATATTTTATATTGAGAGTCCGAGATCTTATTTATGTCATGATCTCTTTCGTAGCTTTATCGAGAGCTATAAAAATATTTTAAATATTTTTATTTGTTTAAAGTATGTATATGTATATAATTTACATAATTTATTTAATTAGAGATGAATTATTTGATTTTATCATTATATCAAATTAACTGATTCGTATTAAATTAATTGTGCGTGCGTGCGTGCGTGCGTGTGTGTGTAATTATAATCTTTAAAATTAGTTTTTTTAATATTATAAATTAAATTATAAAGTATCACATTTAATATGAAACATTTTTATTTTTATTATTATTTAAAAAAGTAGCTCGGACGATGCTAGACATTGTGGCATCATTGTCTTCCTCATCACATTCTGGAATGAAGGATATGTAGGAGAAATCTCTGCCAGTGTCGATGAAGTTGAGGTATGTTGTTCTTGTTATAACTATATTATTAACTCAACTCAAAATAAAAATAACATATCCTACATATATTATCAATTTGAAGTTTTTTTAAATAGTTATCCAGCAATAATATCATAGAGATTTGGCAATAAATTGTCTAAGGATAATTTAGGTTTTTATGGATGTATAGATGTCCAACTTAAAGAGTAGCATTATAGTTTCTATTGACTAAATTAAACAACCCAGTTGTGTTTATGAATTGTGGTTATGAATTTTGTTTATGAGATATAATTTGCACTTAGTTTTGTATCTTTTTTCCAAATGGGATTGTAATTTTTCACTTCTCATTGATATTATCTATTGATGGTAGTTGACACGACCGATAACAGTAGTTAACGTAGGTGATGATAGTGCCTAAGGTGGTAATTGCGGCCAACATCAATGCAAGTGAAAATATTTGTTGATAGTGAGGGTGATTGTGGAGGCTGTCAAAGCCAATAGCAGTATTGGTTATAGTATTTGTTGTTGTTGAAGGCTATCACAACCAACAACAATGTTGATGACTATGGAGGTTGTCAATGCCAAAAGCGGTGTATTGATGATATTCATTGCTGATGATGGTAACTGTGAAGGCTGTCACGACCAATAATAGTACCAATGACAGTATTAATTACTTGTGATAGTGATTTTAGAGGTTGTCATGGCCAACACCAATGCTCGTGGTGGTATTCATAGCTAGAATGTTGACTATGGAGGATGTCGAGACCAACAGCGGTGCCGGTGTCAATATATATTTCCAACAATGATGAATGTGGAGGCTTTCACGGCCAATTATAGTGCCAGTGGTAGTATTCATTGCCAATGAAAGTCACCGAGGAGGCTATCACAACCAACAATAATGTTGGAGGTACTATTTGGCCAATGATGATATCTATAGTGGTTGATGAGGTCAATGCTGATAGATTTTGTGGTGTTTGTAGCTTGTAGTGGTACACATGCCGGAGATCATAGCGATAGAGACTGGCAGCAATGGAGTACACACCCAACGTTTCAAAAACTATGGTAGATTCTATTTTATCTTATGTTAGGATAATGCTCCATACCATTACAATTTAAACTAGGTAGATTCGATCTAGTTTAGGGCACTAACTCAAGCACTAAACATCCTATCCTTTAGCTAGGGTGCCCCAAAACCAATATAGTCACGGTGTTCAATATTTGGATATACATTATGCTTAGTCATCACGATCCCGTGATGTGTAAATTTATTTATTTATTTATATTTATATACAATGTATGTAAATATATATGTTATGACACGTAAATAAATAAATAAATAAATAAATAAATAAATAAATAAATAAATATATATATATATATATATATATCATGGATGTGATGACATGTGTATATATATGAACTATTTTGATAGCTATGTGCTGATGGTGGAAAGTTAATGTAATCTTTGAATATACACATTTCCCAAAATCACATATTTTGTTTATAATAAAAACCCTTAATTTTAAATATCTAAGTGGGCAGAGGAATTCATTTAGAATGAATCTAATGGTCTTCATCACTAGTTTGAAAGTTATGCAAGTTGGTTATCTTGTTGGTCTTGGTACATTCCCCCTTTTGTAGTAACTAACTTGCATGTACATTTAGTACAAGCCACAATTAGGTAATTTTGCAGATTGTTATAAAAATCACTTCTCCATCTGGATAATTCATTTAAAGAATGATTAGTTTAGAATTATATGATAGTTTATACTTAGCTATAAATAATAGTATCCTCAAATAGAAAGAATACTATTATTTATAGGACTAGAGATAAGTCATTAGTAAATCTTGTTTTGTATGGCCATTTGCCTAGGTAATAAAATTAAAAGAAATCAGCTTGTTTGAATAAATATTAAATAATGAATAGTACACTTCGTCCCATTAAGACATACTATTCATGGTTTGTCAGATTGATGATGAATTCATTCGAGAATTGGTGGAGAAAACTAATTCTTATGATAAAATTCATGTTGATTAAGTTCATAAAATTTTCAGATAATTTTAAGGAAAATGTCTTTCAACCAACTCATCATCATTCTAAAAAAAATAAAATTTATGAGACTAATTATATAGATTGGAAAATAAATCTTAACATTGTCCTCACTGCTAATAACTATAAATTTATACTCATAAATATGTGTTTGAATAAACCTTGTGAAGGGGTAGTCGATGAGGAAGTAAAACATTATAAGATATAGGTAAAATTTGATGAGATGTCAATGAGTTAAATTTTGGCTTCTTATATCAAATATACTCTAACATTAGCATCAGTCCATAGCTACCACATATAATATGATATCTAATCTCAAAGAAATATTTTGGAATTAAACTCATTATACTAGATAGATTGCCATGAGAGATCTGATGGATACTACGATGACTGAAAACATCTTAGTGAGGGATCATATTCTCAAGATGATTGGTCTTCTGAATGAACTAGACATCTTTGGAGCTAAGGTTAATGTGAATTCTCAGATTAATATTATTCTTCAATCATTTTTAGATTACTTTAAGCAATTCTACCTAAACTATAACATGAACATACCTAATTGAACTTTGGTACAATTACTTATGGAATTGGTATCGGCTAAAAGTATTATCATAATACCATATAGAGTATTTATGGCTGAAAGAACTTCAAAACCAAAATAAAAGAAGAATAAATTTTAAAAATATGCTCATGTTCTATCAACCACTCCTAAGTCACAAATGGGAGTAAAAAAACCAAAAAAAAATATTTTTATTCTAAACACTTAGGAAACTTGAAGAAGTGTCCAATTTATCTCAGGTAAGTTAAACAATCAAGGTAAATTTCAATTACTAGTAATTAAAATATATTTAGCAGTGATATCTATGGATACCTAGCATGTAGATATGAGTGTCACTAATCATATCTGCAATTCTTTAAAATAGTTCTAAGAAATCATATAATTTAGTGATGAAATTAATTTTCACATGGGAAATACTACGAAGACAATGGATGTTGCAGTGAGAGATTGCATGCTTTAGTTTGATAGAGATATTATTTTAATTATGAAAAATTATCTTTATATACCTTCAATCAGAAAAAATATTATTTTTGTTTTTTAGTTTGGTTAAGAATGAATTTTTCTTTTTATTCAATGATTTTGTCATAATTTACTTGAATAAAAATATTGTCTATTCTGATACATTAAAAATAATCTTTATATTATTAAAATTATTTTTTCTCTGTTACAATAATGCAAATCAAATAATATCAACATCTTACCATATAAAGAAAATAACCTTCTAAAATGAACCAAACACATCTTTGACACTTATATCTAGGTCATATAAATCTAAAATAGATTTTGAGACTGATTAAAGATTGACCTTTGGACTAATTGAAAGCAAAACACTTCTAGTATGTGAGTCTTGCTTAGAAATAAAAAAGACCAATCAGCCTTTTGTGATTAGAGGCTATTGAGACAAAGAGCCATTATAATTGGTTCATCCTGACTTATGTGGGCCCATGGATGTCTAGGCAAGAGGTGGTTTTGAGTATTTTATCATTTTTATTAATGATTACTTAAGATATGGATATACTTATTTGATATGTCATAAGTCTGAAGCATTTGAAAAACTCAAAGAGTATAGGACAGAAATGAAGAAATATCAGAATAAATGTCTCAAGACATTATGATCAAATCCCAGTGGCAAGTATCTATAGAGAGTTTAGAAACTACTGGTAGGATCAAGAGATTACATCCCAGTTATATATACTTGGATTCCATAATAGAATGGTGGGCAAAAAGAGATAATAAGACTTATGGATTTGGTATGGTCAATGATTAGTTATTCGAATATGCATGATTCCTTCTAGGGATATGTATTAGAAACAATAACTTATATTTAAACTTAATTCAATCTAAGTCTATACCTATTGTTCCAACTGAATTGTAGAGTGGATGCAAGTATAGTCTAATACACACTCATTTGTGAGGTTACTTGGCACATATGCTGAAATAAAAAATAGATAAGTTGAAACCAAGAACAAAAGTTTGTTTCTTCATGGAATATCCTAGGGGAACTAAAGGTAGTTTGTTTTGTAGCACAAAAAATCAAAATGTCATTGTTAGCATCAATGCATGATTCCTAGAAAAAGATTATATAACAAACTATAAGCCTAGAAGTAAGATTATTCTAGAAGTATTAAGAGGTGATAAACTATTTGAAACTCCTTCAATACCAGTAATACAAAAAAGAAATATCACAAGGCAATATAACAAATATCTCACTGCTTCATAGTAATGAGAGAATTGTTGATGATCATGTTCATACCGAACCTCATAAACCTATTATTGATATGTTGGTTACACAACTAGATAGGACAGTGATCATAATGATTCATAGGGATTAGTGTATTCACATCGTACCATAGAAAGTATACAATCAAGAGGAGTGTCTCGTCATGGTGGGAGCGTTATTTATCAATGTACATGATATATCCTCTTGGGAGAGTCTTATGACAGAATTCATGATAAACTAGATACTATTCCCAAAAATTATAATGAAGCATTTAAAAATAAGGATGTAGAATATTAGCAGAATGCTATATAATCAAATATACAGTCAATGCATTCCAATCATCGCTGGGATTTTATGGAACCATCTGAAGGAATAAAACTCACTAAGTACAGGCGAATCTATAAGAAAAAAGAGAAACATGCGGTAAAGCTGAGACATATAAAACTAAATGTTTTACAAAAAATTTTACTAATAAAGAAGGAATTGATTATCAAACCTTTTTGTCGGTAGTCATGTTGAAGTCAATCTAATTCTCTCACTATTGCAACTCATTATGACTATAATATTTGATGGATATAAATACTATATTTTTGAATGGGAATCTTGAAAAATATTTCTATATGATGCAACTAATAGTTTCATAAAAAATAGCTAATAAAACTTGTTATGTAAGTTAAAATAGTCCTTTATGAAATAAAACAAACATCTATATCTTGAAATATTCATTTTAATCAAGCCATTAAATCTGATGGCTTTGATCAATGTCAGGATGAGTATTTTGTATATATAAAGAGAAACAATAATATTTTGGTGTTCTTGGTATTATACATTGATAATATATTACTAATTAGTAATGATATGTGTTGTCTTCGATTAAGATTTAATTGTCCAGTCCGTTTGATATGATAGACTTAAAAAATGCTACTCATCTCTTAGGATTAAACTTTTGCGTGATCATAGATGAAGAATATTAGGCCTGTCTCAACTTGTTTATATCGATCAAATATTGACTCATTATAGTATATAGGATTCCAAAAAAGGTTTTCTTCATTTTAGACATGATATCATCATATCAAAAGATTAGTATCCCAACACACCTAATGAGATATAAAAAATGAAGTCAATTCATTATACATCAGTAGCTGGAAGCTTGATCTATGCAATGTTGTATACCATACTTGATATCTATTTATTTTAGTATACCTAGGATAAAAACATTTGATAATAATAAACCACACAATCAAGTACTTAAAAGGACTAGAGATTATATATTAGTATACCAAGTGGACAATCTTGTACTAATTGAGTATACATACTTGTATTTCCAATTAGATCAAGATTTGAGAAAATTAACATCAAATTATGTGTTTACCAAGGGAAATGAAACCATAAATTGGAGGAGTATTAAGCAATCTTGTATTGATAATTCCACCATAGAATATGTGGTAGCCAAAAAGACTATATGGCACATGAACTTCCTAACTAGCTTAGGGGTTATTCCTTCTGTGTAATTATCTATTAGTAAAGCAGTTGCTAATTGGAAAAGATGTAAACCTTACAAGGAGATAAAATACATCGAGTGTAAATATCATCTAATAAGAGATATTATAAAAAGATGAGATACGGTCATGACTAAAGTAGCATCGGCATATAACTTGTCGAATCCTTTTACGAAGAGTCTTCCACCTAAAACTTTTGATAGACATATGGAATGAATGAGAGTCAGATGTGTGAGATTGTGACTTTGAGTCTAAGGGTAAGTTGTTGGAATTGATTTATACCAAAAACTATTTTTTATTACTTTTTTATTTTCTTGATTTAAACTTTTCTTATTTTAATAAACTATTTTACAATGAGTTGAATTGATAAAAATGCATATCTCATTTATTCTATGTTTTAGATGATTTGGTGCATAACATAGAGTTTGAATTTTGCATAGAAGATCTAATCATAAATTCTTGTGGAATATAAGTTTATTATTCATAATCTAAATAAAGCTGAAAAATCTATAAATAAGATTGTAATGCTATATTTTAGTAGATTTATTTTGATTAGGGTAATTGGTACAATTATAACTTCTCGTACTAATACACTTGAATGTATTGAACAAGACTACCAAAATGTGATTATTTTGTACTAACTTATAAAATAAAATACATAATTGTTATGCTAGATACTACTATTCTAATTCTTAAAGTAATTAATATCTGCATATACTTTATTTTGATTTATTAAGAGTGATGTCTAAAAATAAATTAAAGAACTTTATGAATTAGATAATTTTATGAAATGTATGATAAATATTGATTACTTATGGGATTCATTTCCTATTAGAAGAATTAATGATGTCTCATCAAGGAAACTTATAAATTTTGATATTTTCAATCTTATAAATTTTTATCGACATTTCAAATAAGGTATGCAGAACATATTAAGAAAATAAATTAAGGATTAATTGAATAAGATTATCAGTAATTTAATTTAATCAATTGATATTTATAATCTTAACATAATGAGTTTAATAAGAATTAAGTAACAAATAGCATAAATTATTTTAAATAAGAAAGATAGTATAATTATAATTATGTAGCTGAATAAATTATAATTAATATAAATTATAGTGCAAAATAATTTATTTTGAGATCTCGATATTTTATTAAGACAAGGTCCCTTCCGTAGCCTTACCCAGTCATAAATAAATTTTTAAATTTTTTATTTATTTAAAGTATATACATGTATATAATCAAAATAATTAATTTGATTAGTCACATTATTTGATTTTATTATTATATTGAAGTTAGCTGATTCGTATTAAATTATATATATATATATATAATTAAAATCTTTAATACTAATTTTAATGTAAATATTAAAAATGAAATTATGAAACGGCTCGGATGACACTAGATATTGAAGAATGACATTGAGGGATAAATTATATAAGAATGATATAAAGAAAAAAATATTTAAATAATAAAATGATACAAACATGGAAAAAACTAAACACTGCACAAATTATCAATCATTTTGAAAAAAAAAAAAAATCAAATATCAAACATAAAATCCCAAAATTATCAACAAAATACCAACCAGGTATTGTATCTAAACTGTCAAATACATAATTCCAACGATTTAGATTTCATCATTTGTTTCAGGGAAAGGTTCTAGCCTCGTAGAAGAAGCGAAGTCCCAGCAACAGGCTTGAAGTCTATATGAGCATCAAGGATACAACACGAATGAGATACAAATGCAATTTTACATTACTTTTTTTTTATCCACATTTTGTTGTTCGAGTTTTATAAATATTCACATTGTCTCGCTCATGTCGGAGGCGCGATCTCCGTCGCGTTCAGCTCGCCGGTGCCTCCTTCCCGAACGGGTTAGAACGAGCTGACTGTGCCTGCGAAGTCGCCCGGAAAGCGACACGTCGCCTCCACCATCATCCTCCATCTCAGCCAATATATTGTCGTCATCGTCATCGTCGGAAGAATAGAAATTCGTGGATGGGAAACGGCGCCGATGGCCAGTTCCACGCTCGTGCATCCTCAGCCGTCGACCAACCCCATTCCGCGAAGGACCGAAAGCGTGCAGGAGGAGAAACACGTTGGCCAAATTTCGATCGAACCCATCGCTCCTTCCACTATCTTCGGTCGGGCTGAATCCCAGTTGGTTCCCCTCGATCACATAATCTCCCAGAACCACGGCGCCAGGCATGGCAGATCGGATGGTGCTCATGACGTCGCGGTGCTCTCGCTCCATCTCGAGCCGCCTCCACTTCTGTTCCACGGCAGGATCGGCCTGCCGTGGTCGGGCAGAAGGGTGGGCCATCTTCATGTGCTTCCGCAGCGCCTTGTAGGAGCCGGAAAACAGGCAGCTCTCCTGCATGCAGCTTCTCTTCTGAGAGTTGAGGTATTCTCGCGCAGGCTCCACCACCGTCCATCCCTTCACGTCGCCCCTGCAGAGAGGGCAGATGAGCCTGTCATCTTCGTAAACCTTCGCGTGCGCTTTCTTGTACTGGTCGAGACAGTTGGAGTACCGGAAGCTGGTTCCGCACATGTAAGGCCGGCAGCCATTGTCGTGGGAAGAGCACAGCAATAGAACAGCATTGTGCGGGCACTCCATGCATACAGAACATGTTATGCCCTCCCAATCTTTCTTGCACACGGAGATCGCGCACTTCTTCGAGCATCCAAGCCCCGAGGCTTTGTGCTTGCGAGATGTGGATCCATGCGGGGCCAGCCGGCGCTGTCGGGAGGGAACCTTGTGGTGCAGTGCCCTGCCATTCTTTGCCATTTCCAGCTAAACTAAACATATGGAAACCGAAAGATATGGTCACCGTTTCAGTTAATCAATCTTCAAGGTGGGGGCAGCGGGCACACATTAAGGAAGAAGAGAGCAAGCAGATACAAATTTCATCGCAAACCAAATATTAATTCAATCAAATTTCATCTCTGACGGCAGAGAAACCAAATCTCAGTTTTCATCAAGCAAAACAACACCTTGAATCTAAAAAAATCGGAAAACCCACAAGAACAGCACGATAAAGAACTATGCATGAAAAAAAAAATATCAGAGACCATCATCAAAAAATTAATCTTAAAAGAGTAAACAATCATTTCCTCTACAAGAACAGGCGTTGAGGGAGAAATAAAGAACTGTGCATCATTGAATAATTAAAAATATTTTAATTAATCAACCACTTTGTGATATATTTTTAAAAGTATTTAATGAATCATCGCGTGTTCTTTCTCTGCGATTCAAAAGAAAAATAAAGTACAATATGAACACGGCAATAATAATGCTTCGAAAAATTACGCTTCAATCAATTTTTATTTAACGCTCCAATCAATTTTTATTTAACGCTCCAATCAATTTTTTTCTCTTGAATAATCAGACTCAAATATCTCAGGAAAAATTATTAAAAAATATCACAAAATGATGAAAAATGCCTCGTCGATAATCGAATAAGATCCCCACATATTTAAATCAAAAGCAACCATACATTATCCTAAAGATTAAAAAGAAAAAAATCAACCAACCATTATCGTACAAATTGCACAAGACTCCAAAAATTTCCTTAATGCTCATACCAATTTTAATGTCGAATACAAATTCTGTTATAGTCATAAGCCAGTTAAGAAAAGTGAAAAATATAAAAATAAAAAATTATTTCATTCAACTATCAAACTCATATATGGATCATTATTTTATACTATTTGAACTAATACATCAAGTTTGTTATGAGTTTGATTCTCCTAACCCAAAGAATTAAATTCAAAAGTCTAATTTTTTTATGCTATATTGATATGTGACAGGATAATAAAAGAAAATAATTAGTGAATCATCTCATACTCTTCAAGATTAAAAAATAAATAAAAGAGAGAACTATTACTTATAAAAATTTTTATGTCGAATAAAAATTATATTTAACTAAATGTATGAAAACGAATAAAAAATTTAAAAATCTCTTTGAGCAATCAAATTCATCCATGTCGAGAAAATTTAATAATAAATATAATAAAATAATGAAAAAAATTGTAAGTGATATGCATATTACATCCATAGTTGTGAAAGGCATGCAAAGTCTCAGGAACAAGCGAAGCTGAGACATGGCACCTCGCCTTGGCCTGGGCGAAGCTCATTCATGCAGGTGCACGGATTGCAGAAAAGGCGTGAACCTTCCCTAAGGCGCGAAGCTTTCCACAAGCATGTCGCCGTGTAAGTTGTCATCATCATCAAAGGAATTTGACATAATTTCATGACTTCTCTTTTATTAATAGATAAAGATAAAAAAATTGATTATTGAAAAAATGTGAAGAATGATGATGACTATAATGATGTTGATGATCATTATATGGATGTGGAGAAAGAATGAATATTGACTGTCCGCTGTTGTGGACAAATTAATTATTTTAATGTGTTTTGTTTAGATAATTTATGAATTTAGATAAAGAATATGCATTTTCATGGTGACATATTCTATTGACAATTTATATGAATTTTTATAAAAAAATTTAGATATGAGATTTATTAGATTTGTTGACATGTTTAATAAATTTTTATGTTTATAGATATTTATGTATTTTTATTGATTTGATTGATATTTTTGATAATATTTGATGATGGATTATTGTTATATTTGATTATATTTTTAAAAATATATATGTACAATAGTGTGCGCCATACATAAAAAACTCATGCCTTAAGGACGTCTTGCACCTAAGTCTCCAAGAGACCTTTGCACATTGGCACACCTTACGCCTTTCACAACTATGATTATATCATCATATATCTGAATGCAGAAAATAAATTGAGTCCTAATTATGCTAATATGCATACTATAGATATTTTATCTTAAGATAGTATTATAGCTAAAATATACTTTCAAAAAAAGAGAGAAATACTTATAACTATTATGGCTTTTTAATGGTGCTTAATTTTTAGAAGTACACAAATTCCAAAAATTCCATTGGGCGAGTTCATCTCGTCCATCAATATGAGCAAACTCATGCCTACCATGCAAGGCCATCTCGGGTAGAGATGTCAAGTAGGATATGCATCTCGGGCACGCACGAGGCACCACCTGATTAAGTTGTGACTGACTTGACATGACACGATCCAGAACGATGCTGGGCCTGTGTCGGGCTGACTCGAGGCATGATTCGTGCCGAGCTCTTCCAGGCCTCATGTCGGGTAAAGCACGACTCGACTGCCTACTCGAAAAACATGGTTCATCGACATGACCTGAACAGTGCCCTGGATCTCTGGACAGGTTTGGGCGCAGTCCAAACCCAACCGCCCGAACGTCCACTCGAAAATCAAGAACCCTTGAGCCATCGGGCTCATCTCGAAGCCAAGCCTAGAAGTCGAAGCTTCTAAAACCATCAAGTCGAACAAATCCAAGTCAAAAAAAAAAAAACCAACTTGTATTTCAACCGTTGGATTTACCCCAAACAACTGAGAGCAGAAATCCGATGGCCATCAGGTTTCTGCCCAAAAAAATACTTAAAAAATTCAAAAAACATTAACAAACAATGATTTTTTTAAAATACTTTCTCCATATCTATAAATACATTTTTCACATTCTCTAATTTATATTATATTTCGATAGATATTCTCATTCTCTCTCTCTCTCTGATATCATCTCTCTTTCTCTATTTTTTTGGGAATCAGGTACGGACTGTGGTGCAGATATCGGATTCAAATATCAGACATCACACATCATCAAACAAACATGATTTTATGCTTTATGATTACTATTTGTTAAATTTTATTTAATATTTTTTATTTTTATTAATAGCTTAATATAAAATAATATATAATTTTTAAAATATAATTAATAAAATTAAAAAAGATAAATAATAATTTTGATGACGATAACAAAATTAATATTAGCATAAATATTTATAATTTTAATATGAATAAGGATAATCCTATTAAAAGAAATGTGATACTCGAAATATTGTTTTTTCCCATGACCACAATTCAAAAAATCTACAAAATAAAAAATTAGAAAAAAATATAAGTTTAAAGTTTATTATACGAAATAAAAATTTCAGGATTGATGATTAAAAATCAGTACAATATAAATATTATAAAAAAAATATTAACCTATATGAGTTTATGTAGATGTATCAAATAGGCCGGGCAGCTCAGACCCGGCACAAGGTACGGCCCGACTCGACGGCATCTAACCTGGCATTGCATGATCCATAACCATGCCCATGTCATGCCGGCTCATGGCACGATTCGAGCCGTGCTAGGTATAATGGGCCTCATGCCAGGCAAGGCACAGCTAGGTACCCTGATCCGAGGGCATAGGAATTCGACTTTCGGGACTCATCTTTTTTTCTCTCTCGATCTCTCATTTTATTTCCGCTTTTGAGACTCGAGTGTGAACATAATTATTAAATCGAGATTCAAATCGAGAATCAAAATATTTGATTAGTGAATAGAGAATCGAATCAAATCATGAATCGAGAATCGAATCAAATAATGAATCAAATTTTTTGTTACTTTTTTCCACATTATTTAATTCCTATTTTCTACAGCTGACAAATTTTTTTTGGTATTTTAATTTTATTTTTATAATTTTTTTGGTATTTTATTATTTTTTCAATTTAATTCATAATACCAAATGTTAAAATTATTTTTTTCGTGCTAATTTATTCCTACTGTTAGCAATTTTTTTTAGTATTTTAATTTTTTTTTGTGATTTTTTTGAGAATCTTGATCCCTTGAGAATCGGTATTAAATCGATTCATGTAAATCAATTCACAATTTAGCAATTCAGTTTTAATTCATTCATATTTTCGATTCTTTTTAATAGTTGGATTATTTACCCCCTAAATCATGAATCAAATTATGGATCAAATTGTGAATCATATAATTTTAATAATAATGAGTGTAAATTATAAATGCGACCTATTGATTGCGGTTCGGCGCGGACATCAAAAGGCAAACTACAAACTTAATTTTATGCATTACAAGTATTTTTTTTGCTTAGTTATTTTTTTTAAAAATTTTAGTTAACTTTAAACTTTAAGAGCTACATTTTAGTTTAATTAATTTTTAATAATATTTTATTTTAAAAACTAAAAAACATTAATTATAATAAAATTTAAAAACAAATACAAAATAATAATAATAAATAATAATTTTAATTATAATAACAAAATTAATTTAAACATAAATATAAAAAAATTATAATATAGATAACAAAAATCCTATAAAAAGATCCGAAACTGCCAAAACTTTAGTTTATCCGATCAACTTAACCCAAATATCAAAAAAACAAAAAACTAAAAGAATATCAATAGTTTGGACTCACTTTAATATAATACAGCAAAAAAAATATTAAGGATGCTGAAGAAAAATCGGCACAATACAAATATTATAAACAAATTTTAAACTATAAGAATTCATGTATGAATGAGCATCTTTAAAGGCATGCCGAATAATACAATAAAAAATATAATGTATTGGATTCTAGGTAAGCCCAACTCAGTGATAAATTCTTTGAGGTTGGATCCAGTTCAGCCGTAATGTTGACCCTTTTCATATACCGCAACAAGTTAGTGAGTAAAGATATGGTCAAACCAATCACCATGATGAGTCTTTCAATTAGATTTTCAGAAAATTTAAGGATAGTCAATATCATGCATGCTTATTTTTAGCCTGCATATCAAAGGATTCCTAAATCCACATTTAGGAATGACATACTAAAATACTATAGCTTAAAAAAAATATTAATTAATAAATTTAGGACTTTATAATAAAATGGGGTCTGTGATGATTGATATCTAGACTAGTCACGATGTTATATCTTATGCATGTCTCAACGCTCACTATATAAATTCTAAATGAATATTAAATAAAAAAATATTAGGATTCTCGAAAAGTTTTCATCTTCATGATAGCCTGGCTATTTATAAGTATATGAATAAAATTTTTAGAGAATATAATATTTAAAATAATATTTAGTATTATATTTGATAATATATTTAACAATTGAGTAATTATTAACATGTTTGTTAGAACTATTAAAAATGAACCATTAGAAAAAATATTTCACGTTAGATGTATGTTTCACATCAATAATCTTAAAGTACAAGCAGGAATGAAAGTTAATTTCTCCTCTTTAGAAGACATACGTAACTCACTAAGAATTTTTTTCATATGCCTCGCAGAAAATAAATGTTTAGCAGTCTCTGTTTGTTTGAAAGCTTGAAGAATAAAAAATTCCAATCGAATGTGAGATACCGTTGGAAATACATTTACCTTATATTTAAATCATGTGTTAGATACAAACACATGAAATCCTATTACATCAATAGTAAAAATAACGAACTTATTATTGATAATACTAGCTGAGCTACAAAAATTTTATTTATGAAATTTTTAAAAATTTTTTATAACATGACTAAAATGTGTTCGTCAGTTTATATACTTCCACGACTTGCGTTGTATTCAGGTACATATGCAATATTAGTAACATATTTAAAAAATTTAGAGATAAACCGACACTTAGCAATATGATTGTAGAGATTGAAACCAAATATTTAAAGTATTAGTCCATCATTTCATCTTTTTATTGTCTGACTATCTACATAAACCCTAGGATTAAGATAAAAGAAATAAAGAACGTTTTGACATACATATCCTCGTGCATGAACCAAAAAGATAAACAGAATAATTCATTCACGAGAAGTTGACTGAGCTCGTTTCATATAATGATACTGGGTATGATCAAGGAAGCACGAACACGGCTCCCTACAGCCGTGTCCACGTATCCGACACCTGGACACGTTGACACAGTACGAATACGTGTCTGATACGTCACGTGGCGTATCATTGATCAATTCATATCTGATACGCCACATGACGTATCATATGGTTGCGTCGACTGCCATATCCATACCGAGAGTGACCGACGTCCGACGACGTCCAGCGGCCAACGTCGCCACATAGGCGACGTTGGCCGCTTGATGCAGGCGGTAGTGCGATATGTGGGGAGGCAGAAAGCTAGCGCGATTTGAGGGGGGAGGCAGGGCGCTGGGGCTATTTGTGGGGGAAGGCAAGGCTGGCATAAAATAAAATAAAATATTTTTATTTTATAAAATAAAAAAATATATATTTTTATATAATATAAAATAATTATAAAATATTATCTTATAAAATAAAATAAAATAAAATATTTTTATTTTATAAAATAAATAATATATTTATTTATTCTATAAAATAAATTATTTTAAGTTATTTTATTTTATTTTATTTTATAAAATACCTAATATTTATAAAAAAAATAATTTTTATTTTTAATTTTATTTTTTTATTATGCCATATCCTAGCCGTATCCGTATCCTAGTTTTTTAGAATTTGTCGTGTCCCCGTATCCTGCCGTGTCGTATCCCCGTGTCCGTTCCTTGTTTCTTAGGATATGATGATAGAAGTAGTCAGGCTCCGAATACAGACATTGATACCATATTCAGAGACAATGACTTCATTCAGTTAGCATAGAAAAAAAATGAAGGGGTGGACCATTAAATAAGAGCGAGTTGTCTCGTACTTAGATACCGATTACTACTTAATCTTATCACATACCGATAACAAGAACTTTAATATTTTATCATAATAAAAATTATATGAATCCACATATCCTGTACTGCATAAGATGATATGAGATCTACTGACTGCTCCAGTATCAAGAGTAGCATCAAAGTCTTATTTTTCTGTTATAACGAATATGATTTGAGATAAAAAACCAAGATAGCAGCTAAATATTATTGAGGTATTAATAGCATAAATGATTTGAAAGATTCGAGTTTGAACATCTTGAATCATGTTACAACTACAGCAAGAGCGGAAGAGTTGATGACTGATGATAATTCATGCAACTTTGATAACCACTGAGAATGATCCTACTGCCTACCGCTGGTGATACCATCATGTGCTTGCGGGATTCATCATTTTTTTATTTTCTATTGAGTTTTATCATTTAAGCTTGCATTGTTATTTTATTATTTATTTATACAGTCGCTTAAAGGATTGATATTGATATTTGATATATTGATTTTTGTCTTTTAAACTTGTTTTGTTATTTTGTAATTTGTATTTGTATTATGTTATAAAAATGAAAAGATTAAAATTTATAATATTTATATTATGTTATTTTTTTTGAGTTGAGTTGTGACTTGTGATTTTGTTTTTTTATTGTATTTAATTATTTATTTAATTAATATTGTATTAAAATTTTAAAAAATTTAGAATTAGAGATGACTCAATTCCAAACGAGCCAAAATGACATATCTCAGCTCGTCCCAACACGACCCAACTCAAAACCCACAAGGCACAGCATAAACTAGTCCTAATCTGACAAACTCAAGCAAGTCGGGTCACGAAGAGCCTGTCCTTTTTGAATCGTGCTGTGTCAGGTACGGCGGGACTCATGTATCATGTCGTGCCCAACACGACACAACTTGCATTCTACCCAACCGAACACGGCATGACCGGCACAAGTCCAGGTAGAATCATGCCTTTCATTACGGATCATTTTGAGTCGTGTCGAATAATGCCAATTTTTGTAAGCAAATAGCAATGCAAAAATATAAAAAAAATACAATTGTATCATACATTCATATGAAATGAAAAAAGATTCATCATCCAAATAAAAAAAATAAACAGAAATAATACTAATATGAAAAATAATACAATCATAAATGTAGATCATAATAAATTCGTATCATATGAAATAAAAATAAATGATAACATAATAATTATAAATAAGTATAGAATCAAAAAATATAATCATCAATCCCAATAGAAATTAGTATCTATGTACAAATCATAATCATTATCATCATGTAAACGTCCGATGATATCACTAATGATAGTCTCAATATCCTCGAAGTCTCACGCGTCATTATATACCAAAAACTCTTATGCTTTCAATCCAACTTTATCCTAAATGTCCAACTAGATGTGTCAAATGGGTCGGGCGACCCGAACCTGGCTCGAGACACGACAAGACTCGGTTGTGCCAAGCCCAGACCAACACGAAAATGATAGGTAGCCATGTCCAACCTGCTCACGACACGGCTCGTGTCGTGCCGTGCCTAGGCCAACAAGACCATGTGCCGGGCCAGGCAAGACCCTGTATAATGACTCGTGGGCATGATATCTCGACACGAGCCTAGCGGTGCCCAGACAAAACTCCACGGGCCACGCCTCCGACCCGAAGCCAATGCCCGAGCCGAAGAATCTGATATTTCTGTAAGAATTAGATAATAAAAATTCTACAAAAATGTCTGAGACCACTAAAACTTTGATATATCCGATCACCTCGACCCAAACATCTAAAAAATAAAAAACTAGAAAAACTTCAATAATTTGAACTCACTTTAATATAATAAAATTAAAAAATATATATTAGGGATGCCAAAGAAAAATTGACACAATACAAATATCATAAAAAAATATTAATATGTAAGAATTTATGTGAAACTGTGCACCTTAAAGGCATGCCGAACTATGCACCAAAAAATATAATATATTAGATCCTAGGCAAATCCAACTCAGCGGTGAATTTTTTGAGACTTGATACAGTTTATTCTCAAAGTTTATCTGCTTCATTTACCACAGCAAGTTAGAAAGGGAATGGATGGCCAAACTTATTACCACGATAAGTTTTCCGATTAAATTTTTGGAGGATCCAATGGTAGTTAGTATCACGCAGACATATTTTCAGCTTGTATATCATAAGATTCTTAAATCCACATCTATGAACGACATACTAAAATATTATAAGTTTGAAAAATAAATAATAATTAATAAATTTAGAGAATATAATGGAGTGATATCCATAACGTCTGATATCTTAACTAATCACGCTGAAACATTTTATGCATGTCTCATCGCTCACTATGTAGATTCTAAATAGACACTAAATAAACAAAATATTAAGATTCTATAAGATTATTCATCCTAATGATGACATGTCCATTTTTGAGTATGTAATAAAAAATTTTAGAGAATATAAAATTCAAAATAAAATATTTAATATGAAATTATATGATGTATCTAATAATGGAGTAGCGATTAATATTTTTATTAGAAATATTAGAGATAAACCATTAAAAGAGATTTTTAATATTGTATGTATATGTTACGCCATTAACCTCATAGTACAAGCAAAAATGAAAGTGTATGTCAACGCTTTAGAAAATATACGTAACTCGCTAAAATATATTTGTACATCTCGCTAATAAAAGGAGTTCGATAGTCTCTGTTTATTTGCGAGTCTTTAGAAAAAATTCCAATTAAATGTGTGATACCATTGAAATTGCATATATCTGATGTTAGAGTCATATGTTGGATACAAACAAGTAATATCCGATTACGTCAATAGTAAGAGTGACGAACTTATTATTGACGATACTAACTAGACTACAGAAATTTCATTTATGAAATTCCTGATAATTTTTTATGACATAACAAATATGTGTCCGTCAGTTTATACTCCCACAAATTATATTGCACTCAGATTCATATGCAAAATTAGTAGCATGTTTAGAAAGTACGAGATGACCCGATAGTTAGTGATATGGTTATAGAGATAAAAACTAAATACTTAAAGTATGATCCACCATTTCATCTCTTTATTATCTGACTGTCTACATAAACCCTAAGATTAAGATGGAAGGGGTAAAAAATATTATGACATACATATTCTCATACATGAACCAGGAAGACTCACCTGAAAGGTTCATTCATGAGTTAACTGAGATATTTATATACCACGATACTATGTATGATGGTGGTAGTAGTGAGCTCCAAGTACAAACATAAATTTCATATTCAGAAATAATGCATTTTTCATTCAGTTAGTGAACGATAAACGACGAGGTGGACCATTGAATAGGAGCGAGCTGTCTTGATACTTAGATACTGATTACGACTCAATCTTATCATATTCTGATACTCAAGGATAAAAATTTCTGATATATCCACCGAAATATCTATAAAGTCTAAGTATCGATATATCCATCAAGACCGATATATCTATCCGTAGAAATTCAAGTACGAGAATATGTATGTCAGATAATTCAAGTACCAATATATCTATAAAATTAATGCTCATATATAAAAACACACCGATATATCTTTGATATAACCGATATATTTGTAAAATTCAAGTACATATATATCCATAGAAATTAATATTTTAATCTTTGCTGATACTAAGAATCTTGATATATTATATTGATGAAAATCATACGAATCCACATTTCTCATTCTATCTAAGATGACATGAGATATATTGAATCCTCCAGTATCGAGCATAGCATCAGAGTCTGTATTTCTATCACAGTTAATGTTATTTCGGATAAAAAATTAAGATTACAAACAAACATTATTGAGATTTTAACATGTATGAAAGATTAGAAAAATTCGAACTTAAGCATCCAAGATAGTGCTTGGACTGCAACAAAAGGAGAGAAATTAATTACTGATGATGATATGTGTGATATTTATATTGCTGATGATTTGATGATTGATGATGTTGATGATTGATGGATTGAAACACTGATATCTGATATTTGATTTCAATTTACTTATTTAGCTTTGTATTGTGTTTGTTTATTATTTATTTGTGATATTACTTTGAGTTTATGGATTAATGTTTAAATTTTAATTTTTGTGAATTTTCATTTTATTTTGTATTTATTTTTATTCATATTTAAGTTATAATATTTTATTAATTCATATACTTACACTAATACACATTTAGTTTTAAAATTTTAGTTGTTTATTATAATAAATAAACTTAATATTTTATTAAATTTAATAAAATAACAATTTAAAATTAATTATGTATTTATATTTAATAATTAACTATTAACTAATTAACATTAGCTAAAAACAAAAACATTTAAATTATATAATTAAATAATTCTAAATTAAAATAAATTTTTAAAATTAAAATTTTATAATTATTTAAATATTTTGAATTAACAAAATTAAATATTTTAATAATTAAAACTTAGCCCATCCATGCCCGACCCGATACATTTTCATCACTTATCGAGCTGATGAGCCATGTCGGGCATGTTCTGATAAAACCCTACCATGCCAGACACGACATGGTGGCCCGGTTGGGCCACCTAAAACCAGGTTCGGCCAGCCGAGGCCAGCCCGACCCGTTTAACATTTCTATGTCCAACCTTGAATATTCTTAATCTTTCGTGCATACGAAGACCTCAATGATATCTAAGAATAATCTCTTGACCTCCTATCTGAAATAACATTAACTACAACAAAAAAAAACAAACTCTAATACTATGCTTGATACCAAAAAAAGTTAATAATCATCGTGTCATCTTAAAAAATACAAGAAAAACAAACTCATATAATTTTTATCATAATATTATATAAATTTTTATTATTATTATGTAATATGATTTAATAGTAATTGATATTTAAATATCACGATAACTCGCTCATATTCAACGAACTATCCTATCATTTCCCCCTCATTAATTGGGAAAAAAAATCATTATCTCTAAATATGATGTTCATGTCCAAACTCAAAATCTGGCTATAATACTATCATTCCTAATATTATAGTATGTAAATAACTCAATATTTTTTTGTGAATGAACCTTTGAGGTTTATATTTCATGTTCATACTTGTGGATACGTATGTGGAAATATTATCTTCCCCTTCTATTTTAACTCTAAGATACATGTACACATCCAAACAATAAAGAGATAAAATAATAGATCAGTACCTTAAGTATTTAATTTTTCATCTCAAATGACATAGTACTAAATGTAAAGTGTTAAACATGTTACTAATATCATGCGTACACCTAAGTGCAATGCAAGTGGTGGGCATATGCACAGAGGAATACATGTTCATCAGGTAATAAAAAATCTTCAAGAATTTAATAAAAAAAATTCTTATATTTTAGTAAGTATCATCAATAAGTTCGTCATTTTTATTATTGACATAGTCGGATATCATATGTTCATTTGCAACACATGACCTTAATATCAAATAAGTATAATTTTAACGGTATTTCACATCAGTTTAGAATTTATTTTTCTTTAAATCTACAAACAAACAAAAACTATCAAACTCTTATTATCTACTAAGGATCCTAAAATATTTTAGTAAGTTTATTATTTTTTCTATAGTTTATTATTTTTTCTAAAGCAGGAAAAATAACTTTATCCCTGCTTATACTAGCAGGGTCATCATGAAGATGAAGAATCTCTAAAAATCCTAAAATCTTTTTATTAAGTTTTCATGTACAATTTACATAGTGAGCGATAAGACATCAAACGGTGCATCATCGTGACTAGTCCAAACATCAGATGTCACAAACATCACTATATTATATTGTCTAAATTCATTAATTATTATTTATTTTTCTAACTTATAATATTTAATTATGT
The DNA here is from genome assembly GCA_029783825.1 of Sapria himalayana. Lineage (NCBI taxonomy): Eukaryota > Viridiplantae > Streptophyta > Magnoliopsida > Malpighiales > Rafflesiaceae > Sapria > Sapria himalayana. Next base: position 212,245 of record JAREIK010002378.1, on the reverse strand, counting down.
TATTTTTACATGTGAACCTAGAAATTTTACTATAAACAGACTAGAAATAGATCTGCATGATACTGACAACCCTAGCATTTTCTAAAAATCTAACCAAAAGATCCATAACATTAATTAATTTGACTATGCATTATCTTCTTAAATCATTATAATATATGAAATATATCAAAAAAGCTGAACAATATCTAACTTTAAAGATTCCACTACTCATGTTCAATTGAGTTTATGTAGGATCAAATGCACCATATTATTTAATGGATTGATTGGCATGCCTCTTTAGGTATCAAATCTTACGAGAACTCCTACATGCATATATTTTTTTATAATATTTACATTGTGTCGATTATTCAGACACCGCTAACATTTTTATCTTTTTATTATGTTAAGTGAGTCCAAACTACAAATATTCTTTTAAATTTTTATTTTTTTGGCATGCTTTTAAGTCAAGACCACATTCTAAAAAAATATATATTTTTGGCATGATTATAAAAAAATAAATCTTTTTTATTTTTTTGGTATGATAAGTTAATTACCTTATCATTATACTCACTATTAGCCATTTTTTTATATATTTTGAATAATTTATGTATATTTTAAAAAAAAAACAAAAAAATATCCAAATTATAAAGAAAAGATAAATAAACCCGCAATCTACACCCCACAATAATAGGTAATAGAACACCAAGAAAAACTCCGACTTTCTATTTCTTTAAGCTTTATAAAAAAATTATAATATCTAAATTTAAAGCTTAATGTTTTAAAAAATAAATTTTAAAAAAAGAGATAGCAGAGACAAAGCAGACGAGCAAGAGAGCAAAGAGTATAGCAATGAATAGAGGAAAGAAAATTAAGAATAAGAAAACAAATAAGAATGAAAAACTTCATACTCATTATTTATATTTATAAATTTTTTATTTAAAAAATTATATTTATAAATAATAAATTATATTTTTTTTTTAATTTTTATTTTATTTTTTTAAAATTAAATTGAATATAAACCCAACAGCCATCGGATGTCTACCATAGACGTTGAAAAAAATTTCATCGGCCAAGATTAAAAGAAAATCAAATATTTAATGAAACCTTTGGTGCATTGGGTTATGCCAAACAGCCAAAAAGGCTATCAAAAAAAGGAGGGGGTACCCACGCATGGTGGCAAGCTAATGCAGAGTCAGTTGTGAGGCGCATGTTGCTACATACACGTGGTGGCCCGAATGATCCACCACGTCCACTGACAGGGTTCATTAAAAAAAACCCAGCACGTGTACATGGCAATTTTTTAAAAAAAATTGGGACCAAGCAAAGCGGGCACATCCAAATGGACCGTACCTACTTCCTGATCCACTATCTTAGGTCATGATTACCATGCATGTAGACATTACCAACAGACCTGGCACAATGGTCGTACCTGGCCCAACACAAAATACAAAAGTCTCTAGCCCAGCACGACACAACCTAGGATCAGGCAAGATTTTAGATCGGGTTGTGCCTCATGTTGTGTCATGGCTACCCAACCCACTTGACACTTTTATCACAATCTCAATCTCCTATCTAAAATGATATTAGCTGCAATAAAAAAAACTCTGATGCTATGCTAATACTGGAGAACCAATAGATCTCATGACACCTTTGACAATATAAAAAAATTTAATTTTCATATAATTTTCACCATAATAAAATATCAAAATTTTTATTTTCATTATGTAATATAATTGAACAGTAATCAGTATTTAAGTACCCAGACAGTTTGATCCTATTTAACGAATCACTATCATTTCTCTCTCACTAACTGAATAAAGAAGTCATTATTTTCAAAAATGATGTCAATGTTCGTACTTAAAACATGTCAACATCTACTATCATACCTAGTGTCGTAATATATAAATAAGTCAATTAATTTTTCATGAATAAAATCTTCAAAATGGCATCCCTAATTCTTGCATGTGAATATGTATGTCAAAATATTATATACTCATACCTTAATCCTAAAATCAATGCAAATAACCAAACAATAATAAGTTAAAAAATTAACCTATACTTTAAATACTTGATTTTCATCTTAATGACAATGACACTAAATATAGAGTAGAGGTGTCAAACGGGTCAGGCAGCCCAGGCCCAACCCGACTCGACCATGCTAGCACGACAGGGCACGGCCTAGAACCATGCTTGGGCCGGTAGCGGGCTGGCTCTCAGCATGGATCATGCCGAGGTAACCCGGGCCTCATGCCAAGCAAAGCACGGCTTAGTACCATATTTGTATCTAATACAGAGAAAATAATATTTATTTTCACTTGCACTATCAGGTTTAAAATATGATACATGCATCTAATATAAAAAATCTTATCTAATAACTATTCCCAAAAAGGCATAACAAATATATTATTAAATATGAAACTAAATATTTTATTATGAAAATCATAATCTCTAAATATATTTATCTTATACTCATATATGACATAGTCATCATGGGAATAAAATCTTAGGAAATTCTAATATTTTTTTATTAAACTTCAATGTAAAATTTAAAAAATGAGCGATGAGACATACAAATGATGTATCATCGATACTAGTCCAGATATCAAACATCACGAACATCACTCTACTATATTTTCTAAATTTATTAGTTATTAATTATTTTTCTAACATATAAAATTTTATTATGTTATTCCTATATATAAACATAGAAATCCTATGATACAGAGTCTATGAGTAGATTTGCATAATACTAACCACCATATGATCCTCTAAAAATCTAATCAAAAAATTCATAATCATAATCAATTTGATCATGTCTTTCCTCCCTATATCATTGCATTATTTGAAGGAGATCAAAGAAGTAAACTAAATTCAACTTCAAAGATCATACTGCTCAAGTTTAGTTGGATTTATCTGTGATCTAATAAATCATATTTTGTGGTGCATTGATCAGCATCAGCATATCTCTTTGGGATATACTCCAATATGTATATATTTTTTTGATAATTTATACATTATACTAATTTTTCATCGACACCCTAAAATTTTTAGTTTTTATTATTTTTAAGGGAATCTAAATAATTGAATTTCTTCATGTTTTTTTATTTTTTAGGCATTTAAATTTATGTCGAGACCATGGAAAAAAATATAGCTTTGGCCTCAAATCTTTCAGTAGAATTATTATTATTATTCATATCTAAATCAATATTAATTCTATTATCATTATATTCATCATTAACCTCCATTAATTATTTTTTTTTATGTTTAAAAATAAGTAACTAATATTTATAAATAAATAAAAAAATACTCAAATTCTAGTACCATCATACATTAACTTAACTGCAACTGAAATTGTTACTTATGAGTACTGAGTTGAGATTTGCTTTATTGTAAAAAATAGAAAACATTTCTACTATTAAATTTTAATTTCCAACTACCAAAGAACAAAGTGGAAAAAAGAATTTGAAAACAAAAAAAAATCTAAATTAAAAATGAGAGAGAAAAACAAATGAGAACATAAGGGAGAAAAAATATATAGAACTAATAATAAAAAACTCTAAATATTTAATCTGTATTTATATTTTTTTTTTATAAAAAATAATATTTTTTAAATTTTTTTAAAGTTTTTTAATATATAAATGGACAAAACCCAGACAGCCATCAGATTTTTGCCCCTCGCCGTTGAAATAAATTCCAATGAACAAGATCTTCTGACATTTTCTTTTTTTTTAACGAATGTTGACGCACAACACTCATTGTCATTGCCGGGCACGTGCACGCTTTCACCCGCACCCCACTTAGCCAATGGGACTTTTGTCCTAGCTGGGCAATCCACCATGTCAACATGGTACATGGGTTTCATTAAAAAAATCCACCATGTAAACTTGGCAAGTACATTTGATTAAAAAATAAAACCTAGTTTTTTAAAAAATGGGTCCAAATGTAGGTGGGTCACATATATCTGTTTACCAAGTTCTATGTTACCCGTGACCCATGACCCACCCCCATTCCCGAATAACAATCATCGTGTTGATGGACCTTGCCAATTGGCTAGGCACAACCTAGGCAAGAAAACCACTGGCCCAACACCACATGAGCCGTACCTTGAGCCAGCATGATCCAGGTCCATGCATAGTTATGGACTATGCCGTGCCAAGTCAAGTATTACTCAGTCGGATCATGCCTCGCGTCATGCCCGAGCTATCTGACCTACCTAACAGCTCTACATATAAATAATAAAATAAACTTTCATTCAGATATCAATCTCACAAAAATTATATATATATTTCGATCAACCAATTATTCAACAACTACTGTTATTAAAATAATAAAATTACATTTTTAATAAAATTCATATATGCTAGGGTTGATCCATTTTATTACACTTGAAAGCTTATTTAAATAATTTAGATGTTATTATGTTTGATTACAGAATGAATATTAGATATCTATAAAAATATCTTAGTAGCCTAATTGCATAAAAAGTTATTATCAATTATTAGGATTCCCCAATGATAATCTCTTCACTACTATCCTCATAGTACTTTACCATTTAAATAATAAATTATCCTTGCTCGAATAATAACTTCAAGTTCATGTTTTCTAGACAACACATCAATTATTATTGATGATTATTTCATATATGTATTCTTATTATCATATATTATATGTCACATAGATATAAACTGACATGATAGTAAAAATATTTACACTTTTAAATCGAACGAGTAATATTTACATAATTGATATATAATTTTTCACAAATATCACCAATATGAGTCATTCAACAAAAAGTATCTTATATTACTATCATCACCTTAAAAGTCACCTCAACTAACACATATCTCATAGCTTACATAGCACTGTATGCCACAACAAAATGCAACTCACACTAAAAATAAAAGCCTTAAAAAATTTCATATAAAATATTTACATCAATTAAAAGTCAATTATTTTAAGACATGCACAATAAATTAACTTATAAAAATATTTGTATTTATATTTCATAAGCACCATACTCACAAAATTAATCTTAAATTAATGTTGGATTTTAACATATTAATTATTATTGTATATCATAATTAAAAAGATTATCAATTCTTTCATATCATTTTGTCTAAATATACTTTGTGATTTATCTATTATCATCCACCACACGAGCATGCATAAACCCATTAAAAATAAAAACTTAATTTAATCCTACACAATCACCACATCTATCAAATACTAAATCACAACGAAATATAAATATTAAAAATTTTAATTAAGCATTTATCACATAAAATAAAATATATTAATCATATATCTTAATTTAATCTTATATCAAAAAAATTCAAATGAGATAATTTAAGTTATATCTCATAGAATTTTGAATTACTAATAACACTTAAGAGTATCTAGGAATCAAACTCTAAATCTATAATCCTCCTTGTATGCCTCAAATTTAATTTAAGTGGAGTCAAACTTCATGCCCCATTTAGTGTTTAAGCTTGTGAAATCTACAATATTATAACTTTATATAATTTTTGGTTCCTCTCATTCTCAATAAATAATAAAATCTCATATTTTACTTAACAAACTCACATTTTATTACAACTCATCATAATCTACCAAAAATCATAAATTTGTGAAATTATTCTATTTAAAAAACTTTTTATATACAAACACATCATAAATAATAATCAAAATAATTAATATTATTCAATATTTGACATACCAAAGAATTACCTAATAACAAACATACAATATTAATACTAATATGAGTTTTAAACATTTTTTATTAGAAAAAAATAAGATATTATACAAATACTATAAAATGATATTACATGAGTATAATCACTCAATATAAACTAATCACAATTGATCAATTTATAAAGTACAATTTTAGAAAATTTTCAAATAAATATATAAAAATAAAATAATTAAACCTAAAAAGAGAAACAAAACGTATATTAAAAAAATATATAAAAAAACTAATTAATCTTTTGATGTATATGTGAAGATTACCTGAAATGAAATACAAGATGCATAAAAAAATATCTAAAAAAAATTGAAGGTATCTAAAGGGAACATTTATTTGAATAAAGAAACATGATGTGAAATCTTAAATTTCCACAAATTATTAAAGAAAAACAATCTTATTTTTAAAAAATATAGAAGAATAAAAAAAATCAAATTACACAAAGTAAAATAAAATATATAATAAATTATATGATAAGTTATAAAGTAAATAAAAAAAATAATATTTAAAAACTAATTGTGATGAGAGAGAATAAAAACATTAATATTAGCGAGATAAATTATATTAAGAAATAAAATAATGTAATTTCTTATAAAAAATAAAATAAATAATATAAAATATATATTTACATAATCTTTTAAATAAATTAATAAATTTAAATTTGAATATCAAGAATTATAAAAAATTAAACAACTTTAAATATATAACTAAAAAATATTATAAAAGTTGGAGATCAAGAAAATGAATATTACAAAAGCCATAGGCCTAACAATATCACTAGTAAAATTTGAATGGCTATGAGAGAGATACATAATATGAATGAGTAAGTTGTTTGCTATGAATGTGATAACCAAGTAATTACTAAATAAATAGAAATAACATTATAATTCTTATTTATAAAAACAAAAAAATATTTAAGATTATATTAACTATCAAGATATTAAATTTATGGGTCACACTATAAAACTTTAAAAAAAATTATTGAGCATAAACTAAAAAAAAGAAAATTTAAGAAAAACTATTTGAATTTATGCAAGAAATATCTACAATGAAAACTATCTATTTAATCATCAATTAATCGATAAATATAGAAAAAATTAAAAATATTTATGAATAATATATATTAATTCAAATAATAGGTATGATATAATCACTAAAGACTTAATTTGAAAGATATTATATATAAAAAAGTATATTAAATATTAATATAAAAAATAATCAATAAAATATATATGAAAGATTGATATTTAAAATTAAAATGATTTAAGATATCACTCAAAGTTTCTAATATTTATGAGATTATACTAAAAATTTTCACTTAGTCTTTATATTTTTATAATAATTATAAATAAATTAATAAAAGATCTCGAATTAGACATTTTTTAATATATATTATTTGCAAATTACATTTTGATTGATACGATGACAAATATGTGTGGGATTACAAAAAAAAACTAATATATCAAACTCATAAAAACTTCAAAATAACGAGCACTTGCCTTCATGCGATGGCAAGTACTTTCGCCCAAAGGAGAAATATCTTAGGTTTAAAACTAAAGATATGTAATTGTAGAGGTGTCAAACGTGCCGGGCCGGCCCGGCACGTTTTTAAACCATGCCCGGGTTAAGAACAGCCCGTGCCGTGCCTTGGCACGGGTCCGTCCCGTGCCGGTTCACGCAGGCACGCGTGGCGCTGGCGGCGTGTCACGTGTGGCGTGGAGTGACCCGTCCGGCCGTCCCCTGCCCCCCCCCCCAGTAAAAAGACCGTGGGTCGGGTCTGATTGGACCCAACCCGCGGTCCCGACTGCCGATACCCGACGGCCTTAGATCCGACCAATCCCAACGGCCAAAAAAAAAAATTTCAAACATCACAGATTTTCAGCCGTTGGATTCGCCTCCAACGGCTAGGGGGCAGAATCCAACGGTCCTCGTGATTCTGCCCCTTAAAAATATTTAAAAAAATCAAAAAAATAATAAAAAAATATCTTTTTTTATAAAAAAAAACTTTCTTTAGCCTATAAAATCTACCCCCGTCCTTATAACATTTATGTTTTTCAAAAACATAAAACCTCTCAATACTTTCTCTCTCTCACATAAACCGTGCATCTCTCTCTCGGGCCTCGTGATTTAGATTTCGGCTTGGATTTTCGTGAAACTCAACTTGAGTTTTGAACATCAGAGCTTCCTGCGGTACACCTTGCACGTGACTGACCTCATTGCTTTTACATGGTAATTTATTTTACGTTTTTATTTACTTTCTCTCTAAAGCTTCTCTCTCTAGAAAAACTTAGGAAAAAATAAAAAACATAAAAAATGACAAATACACCTGACACGTATTTAAATTTAGAAAATGAAAATATTAGTGTTATACAGATGTCTGCGGCTGCTGAAACTTTGGTTTCTCATGTCGTCTCAACCCAAAGTTCTAAAAAACAAAAAACTAGGACTTTTGTAGTTTGGACACATTTTAAAATCATAACACAAGTAAATATTAGGGGTAAGTAACTTGAAATGGCACAGTGCAAATATTGTATAAGACTTTTAACATGCAAGAGTACATGTGGGACTGGGCACCTTAAGAGGCATGCCGAAATATGCACCAAAAAACATGGACCCTTAGATCCTAGGCAAACCCAACTTGGCACTACATTTTTTGAGACTGGATCGAGTTCAGTCTCAAAGTTTACTCCATTCGTATACTCCAACGAGTTGGGTAGGGACAGCAAGGCCAGGATCATCACATTGATGGGTCTTCCGATCAGATTTTCGGAAGATCCGAGGGTAGTACGCATCATGCAGACTTATTTTCAGCCATTCTATCGTAGGATTCCTAGGTCCACATTTAGGAGTGACATACTAAAGATATATAAGTTAGAAAAACAAAAAATAATTAAGGAATTTTTGGCATATAGTGGAGTGGTGTCCGTGACATCCGATATATGGACATGTCACGATGATTCTTCTTATGCATGTCTCACAAGTCACTATGTAGATTCTAACTGGATAATCAATAAAAAAATATTAGGATTCACTGAGATTTTTCATCCTCATGATAGCCCGGCCATTTTTGAGTGTATGATGAAAATATTTAGGAAATATAAAATTCAAAATAAAATTTTTAGTGTCACTTTCGATTATACTTCGAATAATGGAGTAGCGATCAATATGTTTGTTAGGAATATTAGAGACGCACCATTAGGAGAGATCTTTCATGTCAGATGCATGTGTCATGTGATTAACATGATAGTTCAAGCGGGTATGAAAGTGTGTTCCCCCGCGTTGGAAAATATACGCAATGCACTCAAGTATATTCGCACTCCTCGCAGACTACAAGAGTTTGGTAATCTCTGTTTGTCTGCGAATCTTAAGAAGAAGAAATTCCAATCGGATGTGAGACATCGTTGGAATTATACGTACCTGATGTTGGAATCATGTGTTGGATACGAACACGTGATATCCGACTACGTCAATAGTAAGAGTGACGAACTTATTATTGACGACACTGACTGGGCTTCAAGAATTTCATTTATGAAATTCCTGAAGATATTTTATGACACGACGAACATGTGTTCGTCGGTTTATACGCCCACCACTTGCATTGCACTCCGGTGTATATGCAACATTAGTAGCATGTTTAGGAAGTATCGAGCGGACCCGACGCTTAGCCATATGGTTGCAGAGATGGAGACTAAGTACCTGAAGTACTGGTCCACCATTCCATCTCTTTATTGCCTCGCAGCATGCATGGACCCTAGGGCTAAGGTGGAAGGGGTTGAAAACACCCTGACTTTCATTTCCTCATGCATGAACCTGGAAGAGCCACCTGAAGGGTTCATTTACGAGAAGTTGACAGACCTGTTCACATACTACGATACTAGGTATGGTGGTGGTGGTGGTGAGACTGTGATTACGGACATTGATACCTTGTTCGGAGATGACGATTATTCCATTAACCTAGCGAGGGGGAAACGTAGGGGTGGACCATCACATAGGAGCGAGCTGTCTCGGTACTTAGATACCGATTACTGCTCAATCCTATCACATTCTGATAATAAAAATCTTGATTTATTACAGTGGTGGAAATCATATGAGTCCACCTATCCCGTGCTATCTAGGATGGCACGGGATCTACTGACTCCTCCGGTGTCGAGCGTAGCATCGGAGTCTGCTTTTTCTGTTGCAGTGAACGTGATTTCGGATAGGAGATCGAGATTACGTCCAGATATGGTTGATGCCTTGACATGTTTGAAGGATTGGGAGGAATCGAGATTTAGCATCCGTGATCGTGCTGAAGCTGGGACTGTGACAGACACTGCAGTCGCATCCACATCCACTACGATGGCGGAGGAGCTGATTGCCGATGATGATGATCCATATGATACTGATCTTGATGTTGCGGCTGATGATTCTCATGATATGCCGCTTGACGATTGATGCTCATCTGCTCCTTTTTTTCGATGTTTTTTTATTTATTTTATTTATACGCTTTGTTTGTACTTTGTACCATACGTTGTGTTGAAACTTATACTTGTTTTGTTCAGACCATTGATTTCAAAAGCATAATTGGTAATTTTTCATTTGTGTAGTTTAATTTTTTTTTAATTTTAATTTTTACTAACATAATGTATTTATTTATTTTTTTTACGATTTAAATTTTATTTTAAAAATTAATAACTTTAAATTTTAATATATAATTAATAAATTATAAATATAAAAAAAGCTAAACTAAATTGAATTTGATCAAAAAAAAATTTTCTAATATTTGTTTGTTTTATTTAATTTTAATTTTTATAATTTTTACAAAAAATTATATTTAATAATTAATACTCTATACGGTTAGTTAATCAAAAAATTTACAATAAAAAAAAAATTTAATCTGCCATCTGCCTGTCCGTCAGTGGTCAGCCCGTGGGGCCTCCCGGACCCCGGTGACCCAGTCCCGCGTCGTGGCTCCCGCCTGCCCGGCAGTGCCGCCTGGCCTGTATGGCCAAGGCGTGCCCAAGCGGGCCCGGCACGGCACGGTAGCACGATCATGCTCGTGAAAAACGGGCCGTGCCATGCCGGGCTGGCCCGTTTGACACCTCTATGTAATTACAATAAATTTCAAGAATAAAATTGTCGAAATATTAACATCTTTTATATTTTATAGTAAAGTGAGAGCTGTGTGAACTAGGTATGATCTACATCTTCATATTATTGATTAATGAAACTAAAAAAAAATAATGTAATAATTAGAAATTTACTAAATTACACTTATGTTCAAAAAATTTATATTTAATCATAATAAAACAAAAAACTTAAAATGAGTTTAAATATATTAAAAATGATAATTATGTAGTACTCAGAATGAGAAAGCAACATATATCAAATAGTACTAATTTCAAATATTACATCTAGAGTTCTTCATTATACATGCATATAAAATAGATATAAAAAAATTTTATAAAATAACTATAAAATCAACCATATTGTATAAAAGTGAAAAACTATGAGTAAAATTAAAATAAATTATATTGATGAGGATAACAAACATAAGAGGAAATATTAGCAAAATATCAATTGATATAAATCTAATTGATCAGAAAAAATAATAATTTAGTGGAGAAATAATCTTTGTTTCAATTGATAAGCTAGTTAAAATTAAGTTGTTGAGTATTCATAGCACAACTCCTAGGTTCTTTTCATTGGATTAAAAAAAAATAAAAAAGATGACATGTTAAATTTATTAGATTTTGATACACAAAAAATAAACTCATAATAAGCACATAAATTTCGCAAGGAATTCTTATCCAATATATAATAAAAATAAATAATTAAAATGACTCACAAATTAAATACTCTCATCATAAACATAAAATAAGGTAATATTAATCATTACAATAACCCCACAAGATAGTAGATAAACATTTAGAAAACCAAACATGAAGAAGAAAAGAATTAAAATAAGATATTTTAAAGACCTTCGTAAAAATGTTGGCTACTTCATCTACAATAGAAATAAGTTATGACAATAGTATCTCTAATTTTTTTTTTGATAAAAAAAAATAAATTATCTTTATGTGCATCATCCATCGCCCATGAAATATTAGGCTAGAAACTATACTTCTCATTACCTAAATATCACAATAAATAATAAAGAAACAAGTGACTTAATTAATTTTTTTCTCAAATAAACATCTGACAAATATTTAAATATTATGACACTAAATATAATAGTTATAGCATAACTGCAAATATAAATATGAATATCATTTTTGAAGATAAAGCATTTTATATTAAATTGGCAATGAACAAATGAAAGGGTGATCCATCAAATAAAAACAAATTATTTCAATACTTAAATACCAATTACTACTTTAATCTATTACATAATGATAATAAAAATTTAAATATTTTGAGATAACATAAATCATATGAGTCAATCTATCCCAAACTTATATAAGATGACACGTGATCAACAAACCACTCTGATGTCCAGCATAACATCAAAGTTTAATTTTTCTATGAATGTTAATATTATTTCAAATAAAAGATTCAAAATATCATAACCATATATCTAAAAAACATTTACATGCAACCAAATATCATAAAGATATTAACATACTTAAAAGACAAAAGATTTAAAATTAAATATTTAGAATAAAACAAAAAAAAATTACTACAAATGATTACTCATATAACATCAAAAATATTAAGGTAACCACAAATGTTACATATAAAATTATATATGATAATGATGTTCTGTATCTATACTACCATACTATAAGATACATATATGAATTAATGACTAATGTGATGGTGATACATATTTTATTTATTTCTACATTAGCTTATTTATGTATCATATTTTGGATTTTTTTTCATATAATATTTTAAGTTGAATTGAATATGAAATAATTATTTTAAATTTTTAATTTGATTTTGATTCATTTATATTTCTAATGAATCAGACTTTTTAATTATATTATTTTAATATGTAATATTTCAAATAAATAAAAAATTAAATTTTCAAAAAATTTTACTTGGGCATTCAAGCTGCCCATAACCGATATGACCCTACGAATGCAAACTTGACCTATCATGACCCAAATTTGATTCAGCACAACGCGATACAAAAATGTTAGACTATTAGCCAATCAAATCATGTTGGCTGAGACATTCTGATCTTGAGTCATGCAGAGATAGCACAAGATCTCATCTCATCTCATGTCAAGCACAACACAATGACTCGACTAGGCCACAAAAATTCAGGATGTGTCGTGCTAACACGACCCATTTGAAACCTATACAATGAAATAAGCATATCCTGAAGAATTAATAACTAACAATACTAATTGTATAAGTTATATATAATCTTATAATAATTATGTAATTATTCTTTTTTATTATTTTCTTTCTTTTAATCAAGTTAATAAGATAAGCCATATCAATCAAAAATGTAAATCTCACTCTAAATATTTTTGTTAGAATACAACCTAAAAATTAAACTTTTGAGATAATATTTAATACATAACTAATATGTGGCAACAGAATGCATCTACTATCATAAGTAGCCTGAATCTCAAGAATAAATCAAAGTCTCCCAAGATTTTTCATCTAAAATTATGGTTGAAAATACTTTTCCAATTTCCTAATTTCTAAATAATTATTTCTTGTAATAAGTATATTATATACACAATACACAATAAATTTATCATATGAACCTAAACAAAATAAAAAATAATTTATAATATATTTATGTAAACAAAAGAACATAAATCTCACAAATCAAAATTTTAATAACTACTTCAAAACATGTATATAAGGCCTTATACAATCTATAAACTAGATATGCAAACTATTTTCAAAAACTAGATAACTACTTTATATCTATTTATTCCTCAAGATCGCTATTAAATTAAATATTTTTTTAGTTACAACTGATATATCTTCATATGTAAAAAGTCAAAAGACTTATAAATATCCATATTAAAATCATCTTCAATACTACAAAAATCTAAGTGAATCTCTTCAAAATAAGTTTCGTCTTTAAAATAATTTATCCTATCATTATTACCAAGATTCACTACAAACACTCAACTACAATCAATAATAAATACTTCTTAATATTAAGAAAATATTTCATATGTTACATTAGAGTGAAAATCATTTAATTCTAATGTCATGATCTGTGACATTCTAGATGATATAGATATATTATTTTAACAAAAAACTTGAATATCTCAATATTATCAGAAAAAATAAGAGAACTTACAAAAAAATGATGAATCATAAATATAATAAAACTTGTGACATTAAATATTTAGTATAAATTCTTTATTTTTCTCGAAAATTAATCTAAAAATCAAAATTAGAAATAAATTAAAATGAGATATACTCTGAAATTATTACTTCAATTGAAGTAGGAAAAGACTCTTTTTTAAAAAAATTATCTCTTTATCAAAACAAAGATCAAACTATTTCTTACTTATTGAAACATATAATAATTGAAGATAAAAGTGATCAAAATATAATTCAAAAAGTTTAGAAATTATTAATGAATGCCAGCCAATTAATGCAAGTTGGAAGCCCAAATAAGACTCAAAAAAAATAACTAAAAACCACAGGGTGTCAGACTAATGCACACACACACCAACAGCGACAACAATCACTATCATTGTCGGAGGTGTGCATTGACGTTGCTGATAAAAAAAATTATCTGAAGATCCTAGCCGTTGGAATTCATTTTAATGATTAAGAACAAAAATTCAATGACTATCAAGTTTTTACCCTTTTATATATTAAAAAAATATAAAAATTATAAAAATATATATATGTTATTTTAATAAAAAAAACTTATAAACATAAAATTAAGTATTTAAAATTTTTCATTTTTCAATTTTATATCTCTCTCCTTTCCTCTACTCTTTGCTTTCATCTATTGTTCCTCTCTTATTCTCAAATCTCAAATCACACTTGATAATTTTTTGTTGTTCTCTAATTTTCTCTCTCTGCAAGACTATGATTGTAGCTCTACCCTTTGAAAATTAAAAACCGGAATGGAACAACACCCCCAATCACAGTTATGCTAATGCCTAACAGTACAAAAATTCAAATTATTTTGTATTGATTATAAATATTAATTAGTTATTTTTAAATATAAACAAAAACATAAATTAATGACTAATTGTAAACGTAATAACAATAAAATTAATATTGATTAAGATCCGAGTCACTGAAATAATTTATAATGTCTAGGAAAAAAAAGTTGATGGATATTGGATTTTTGCCCTTTTAAATAAATAAAAATTTAAAGAGAATTAAAAATAAAAAATATATTTTTTTATTACAAAATTTATATAAATAAATTATAAGATTTGAGTTTTTCACTCAAATCTCTCAAACCTCTCACTCTCTTCCCTCTCTCTATCTTTATTCTTGGTCTCAGTTCTCTCTCCCTCTAAAGCTAACTTTTTTAGTTTTAGATTTAGAATATTTTTCTTTTAAATTTAAAGAATGTAAACATAGAGTAAAGATTTGATTGGTGTGTGATTCAATTTCATTACCTAACCTTTCGGGTGTAGGCTATGCCTTTTTTCTCTCTCTCCTCTCCATAAACCAGATATTATGTTTTATTTAGTTTTTTTTAATATAATTTAATTATTAACTTAGAACATAAATTAAAAAAAATAAAAATAACTAATAATAAATTTAAAGATAACAAAATTAATATTGACGTACACGTAAATAATATTAATAATGATAACATTATGAAAAATTCCAAGGTAAGAACTATTTTATTCCCATTATATCAACGCAAACTCAGACGTCTAAAAAATAAAAAACTAGAAAAATATTTAAAATAATACAAAATAAAAATATTAAGGATATCAATAAAGAATCAGCAAAATTATAAGTATTATAAAAAAATTTATACAAGTAAAAATAAGTGTGAGATTATACACCTAAAGAGACATACTAATCATTATACCAAAAAATAGTGTATTGGATCATAGACAAACCCAATTAAGCAATAAAATCTTTAATAATAGATATAGCACAGCTTTGTTGATCCTTTTCACATACCACAACGAATTAGGGATGAAAGAAATAATCAAATTAATCATCATGATGAATCTTCCGATTAGATTTTCGAAGAATCTTAGGATAGTCAGTATCATACTAATGTATTTTCAGCCTGTATATTATAGGATTTATATATCCATATATAAAAAATAACATATTAAAATATTATAAATTAGAAAAATAAATAATAACTAATAAATTTTTATAATATAATAAAATAATATTCATGACATCTAATATTTAAATTTGTCACGGTGATATATTTTTTACATGTCTCATTTCTCACTATGTAGATTCTAAACAGACACAAAATAAAAAAATTTTAGAATTTTTAGAAATTTTTTAACTTCATAATAATCCTGACATATATGAGTGCATGATAAAATCTTTAAAAATTATCATATTTAAAATAAAATATTTAATATCACATTTAATAATTGATCTAACAATGAAATAACTATTAACATATTTTTATAAAAATTAGAGATAAACTATTAAAAAATATTTTCATATTTAAATTCATGTATCACATTATTAACCTAATAGTATAAGCATAGATAAAAATTATTTCCCCCCACTTTAAAAATATTACAAAATCACTAAAGTATTTTCAAGCATCTAACAGACAATAAGAATTTTATAGTCTCTATTTATTTGTAGATATAAATATAAAATAATTCCAAATATATGTAAAACATCATTGAAATTATACTTACTTGATATTAAAATCATATATTGAATAAACACATGATATTTAACTATGTCAATAGTAAGAATGATAGATTTATTATTAATGATATAGGCTAAAATACAAAATTTCATTTATGAAATTCTTAATTTTTTTTAACATAACAAACATATGTTTATCTATTTATACTCCATGCACTTGCATTGCACTCAAGTGTATATGTAATATTAGTGATATGTTTAAGAAGTTTAGATATGACCCTATATTTAATGACATTACTATTAAGATTGAAACCAAGTACTTGAAGTACTAATCTTTCATTCTATTTCTTTATTATCTGACTACATGCATAAATTTTAGGATTAAGGTAAAATAGGTAAAAAAATATTTTATATATATCCACGTGCATAAACTAAGAACATCAACCTAAAATTCATTCAAAAAAATTTACTAAGTTATTTACATACTATAATACTAGTTATAGTAGTTGTTATAATCATACTTCAAGTACGAACATAAACACATATTCAATACCTTCTCAATTCAATTTGGGAGGGAAAAATGATGAGTGAATCATAAAATAAAAGTAAACTATTTTGTTATTTAGATACCAATTATTTTTCAATCCTATCACATAATGATAACAAAAACTTTGATATTTTATAATAATGATAATCATATATGTCCACCTATCCAGTATTGTCTAAGATGACATGGGATATACTAACTCCTATGTCGAGAATAATATCAAGATATATTTTTATGTTGTAGTCAATATGATTTTGAATAAGAAATTAAAACTACGACCAAATATCATTGAAAAACTAACATGCAAAAAAATTTAAAAGATTTAAGGTTAAGCATCCAAGATCAGATTAAAACAAAAGCAAAAGAGTTGCTAGTTTATAATAATTCATAAGACTTTGAAAATATTAAGCCTACCAGTAAAAATACCATTAAACACTTACGCGATGATAATTAATTGCATACTTATACTGATTGGCATTGAAATTGATTATGATTGACAATTGTTTGTGTATTTGTGTTATTTTATTTTTGATTAAATTAGATAATGAATTTTTTTTATTATGATATATATGAAATTATGTTGTAATTGATAAAGGATAATTTAAAATTTTATATTTGCAAAAATAATATTAAAAATCATAAACTAGTGACAGATCAATAATAGACTAGGCTAAAAACCTCTGAGCATGACCTGGCACGACCTGGCATAATCCAACCCAATTCTACCCAGAATCAGACTAGCCGACTGGCATTAATCAAACTATGTTGTGCCTAGCACAACACGATCAACTTGACTTCTCTAATCATGCGTTAGATACAACAATTCGATAATATCAATAATAAGAGTGAAAAACTTATTATTGACGATTCTAACTAGGATACAAAATTTCTTTTAAAAATTTCTAAAAATTTTTTATGATATAAAAAATATATATTAGCATGTGTATATTTTCATCACTTGCATTACACTTAGTAGTCATCATACATTTTGTACCATGACAGTTGAGATGAAACTAAATATTTAAAATATTGATCTACGATTTCATCTCTTTATTATTTAACTGTCTTCATTACTCTGTAAATTAGGATGAAAAAGATAGAGAATATTTTAACATAGATATCTACTTACAAGAACCAGAGATACTAATCTAAAAATTTTATTTACAAAAAAATGACCAACTTATTTACATATTACAATACTAGATATTATAATAGTTATACCCAAACTCCAAATATAAATATAGATAGCATATTCAAAGATGATATTTTCTATATCCAAATAGAAAGTAGTAAATAATGAGGTAGTCATAGTCCATCAAATAGAAACAAGTTAACTTTGTACTTGAATATCAATTATTAATCAATCATATCACATAATAATAATAAAAAATTAATATTGTATAATGATAAAAATTTTATAAATCTACCAATCAGGTACTATCTAAGATAGCTCAGGATCTACTGACTCTTCTAGTATTTAGTGTAGTATCAGAATTTGCTTTTGCTTTTGCATCCAATATCATTTCAAATAAAAAATTCGGACTGCAACCAATTATCATTAAAATACTTACATGCATGAAGGATTAAAAAATTTAAGATTGAACATTCAAAATAGAACAAAATCACAATAATTACTAATAGACGATGACTCATGAAACTCGAAAGATATTAAGACCACTACTAGCAATATTATCAAATGCTTACTTGATGATAATTATTTATATACAGATACCAATTAACATTGAGATTGATAGTTTTTGTTGATGTATTTATTTTATGATTATCATTTTGATATGATACGATTAAATAATGATACTATAATTATGATTTATATTTTTTTTGTTATTTATATTAATTATTATTTATCATTTTCATTTCATGTATGTCTCTTAGACTTTAATTTGAAATAAATTTTATATTTCATTTTTACATTACTCACAGTGTAATAGTTATAGTTTATATTTATATTTTATTAGTTTTATAATTATACTTATGTGTTGTACATGCAATACATAAGTAATTGTATTTCATTAATGTTATGATTGATATGTGTTATACATGCAATTAGTTTTATTTTTGTTTTATTTATTTTATATTTTTATTTTAATGTATCGATAGTGATTAGTCACCGGTATGTGGTGGTGGTGGTGGTCAATGGATGGTACTTATGGAGGCGCTACCAACAAAACAGACTCAATCCAGTATTGCGCGAAATGACCAAGCATAATAGGCATGAGTCTGCTCAAAATCATGTCAATCATATTGTGCTGGGCCTAGCAAATTGGAAGTTGTGCCATGCTAGGCACGACATGATTCCCATTTCAAGTCGTGCCTAGCATGGCATTGTAGCCCAACTAGGGCACCCAAAAAATGGGTTATGCGCCACGGAATAGCCTGTTTGACACCTCTAATTTGTAACAAATATTTATTTCTTTTAAAAAATTGGAATTATATATATTTGATTTAGTTTTATTTTACAAAGATAAATCTTGAAATAAAAAATTATTTATTAAATAAAATTTACAACCCTTGTATTTATATGCAATACATAATAATTATTATGAATAAAATATGTTTACACAATTTATTAATTACAAAAATAAAAACAATGTCATCTATTTATATGAAATACATTACAATTAATTTAAAAATAAATATAAAAATTTTATTATTTGCCAAAAAAATAAGCTCATACATTTATATGCACAAAATGATATTTATTTTGAACATAAATATTTCAAAAAAAAAGTAGTATTAACAATAAAAAACAAGATATTCCTCCTAAACAAAAATATTATAAAATATTTATTAATTACAAAAATGAAAACAAGATCATCTAATTATATGAACTACATCATATTTATTTGAAACATTATTATGGACAAATTTATTATTTGTAAAAAAACAAACTCATATATTTATATGCACTATGTGATATTTATTCTAAACATAAATATTTCAAAAAATAATTACTTACAAAAAATACAAGTTTCTATTTTTAATAAATAAAAATTATTTTTAACAAAAATCATGAAAAAATTATCATCAAAATTTTAAACATTTTCCATCTTAAACAAGTTTTAACTCACGTTATATACATTAATTCACACACATACACTCACACAAACACACAAATATATATGTATTTGCTTTTAATGAAAATTTACAATATTTTGTAAACTATGTACAATACACAATAATTGATTTTAATAAAATTTTAAAAAATTATATAGATACATAGATATATATATATATATATATATAAAATATACTAGTATGTGTTATTTTTAATATACATCACTATATACACAAACACATATAAAGACAATAATATACTATACGTGTAGTTGCATATTTGAGAATAAAATAAGTATATGAATATATAATATATATATATATATATATATTCATATTGTTGTGTGCAATTATATATATATATATATATATATATGCACATGTATATACATACAGCAATTTCAATATAGATATATAAAAATATACATATATGTAGTATATTTGACAGCTAAAAAGTAAATGGATCTAAGTGTGAGTGTATATGTATGGAGATATATATATACATGTATCCATGTAAAAATAGTATATATTGCATATATATATATATATACATGCATATATATGTATTTACATACACTATTTTCAATGCATGTATATTGTTAGATATATATGCATATACTATTATTTATACATACATTCATTTACATAGATATAAATAAATGCATATATATATATATATGTACTTCTGTGTAGATTATATGCATTTGTATAAGTATGCAAACTACCCATGTTTATCTTTGGGCACTTTTACACATGTTTGTACATAGATATAAAAATGCACAGCAGTACACATGTTTATGCATTTTTACACATGTTTGTACATACATATAAATATGCACAACAATACACATGTATATGCATACTACACATGATTCTGTGTAGTTTATATGCTAGTGTACATATACATACATTAACATTTTCATATATATGGAGATATATAAGTATATATATATATGTGTGTGTGTGTGTGTGTGTGTGCAGTAGTGTATATGCGCATATATACATATATGAATACATGTATATATATACACTATTTTCAATATGCAGATATAAATATGGACATTTATGTAAATACATATGTACAGCAGTATGTATATGCTTATTTATAAGTATAGTGGCGTATAGGTGTGTGAGCGTGTGTGTGTGTGTGTGTGCAACAGTGTTTATGAGCATATATATATATATATATATACACACATGTTATAAAATAAAACTAAACCCACAATAATTTGAAAAGTAAAAAATTCAAAAATAAAGCAATAAATTATATCATTAAATAAAATACAATTAAAATAGAATGAGAAATTAAAAATACATGTGAATAAGTTTTAAAGAAATAGGAAAAGTCCTTTTATAGAAAAAATTTTAGAAATCTCTAAACAGATTTTCAATGTGGGCACGGTAATTTTCATCCACCCCCAATAAAATAATATTCTCCCACTTGAAAATCACTTTCTTTATTTGTCAATACTTGCTTCCAATCTTGTTAAGCCACATGAAATTCTACATCATTCAAATTTATCAGTGCTGATTGGTTTAGTCAAAACATTCGCTATATTTTCTTCGGTATGAATCTTTTACAAATACACACTTCTTTCTTCTACTTTTTCTCGTACAAAATAATATTGTACCCTGATGTATTTTGTCTTTAAATAAAATACTAGATTTCTTACTAAGTGTAGAGCACTTTAACTATCACAAAATAAAGTAATCTTATTTTATTTGTATCTAAGCTCTTCCAATAGTATTTACAACTAGATTATCTCTTTACTGGCTTATGTAACTGCAACATATTCTACTTCTATCATAGAAATAGATACAAAAAACTGTAATTTCGAAACCTAATTTACAGTTTCTCCAACAAAAGTAAAAACATAACATGTTGTAGACTTGCTATTATCAATATTTCCAACATAGTCTGCATCAATATAACCTCTGACAATAAGATCTAAATTTCCATAGTATATTATAGTATTTGAGATTCCTTTCAGATATCTGAAAATCCTTTTCATAGTACTCTAATGTTCTAAGCTAGGATTTGTCATAAATCAACTAACCACTCATACTACTAGTATAATATCTGATCTTGTACAAATCATTGTAAATATTAAACTTCCCACTATTAATGCATACGGTACTCGAGACATCTTCATCTTTTCTTCCGAGCTAGGACACATACTTGAAGATAATTTGAAATTAACAGAAAAATGAATAAAAATTGACTTATTATCTTGCATGTTGAAACGACGTAAAATCTTGTTAAAATAATTTTGTTGAGAAAGCTAAATCTACTTATTATTTCTATCTCGGTAAATCTGCATCCCTAGAATTTTATTTGCTAGTCCCAAGTCCTTCATATCAAATTTCCTAGCCAACGGTCTTCAATTATTAAATTTTGGCATTTGTTTAGGTCTGCTACTAACATGTCATCCACATATAATTAAAAAATGATAAAATTATTTTCTTCAAACCTTTTGTAGCATGTACAATGGTCTGAACTGAGTCTATTATACCCAAGGCTCATGATAAAGAAATCAAATCTCTTATACCAACACTTCGATGCTTGTTTCAGACTATAGAGAGATTTGTTCAACTTAGAAACCAAATTCTCCTTATCAATTTCAATAAATCTTTCTGGTTGGAACATATTAATTTTTTCTTTAATTTCTCCATGAAGAAAAGCAGTTTTAATATCTAACTGCTTCAAATACAAATCAAGTGTAGCACATAGAATCATTACTACTCTAATTGTTGTAAGACAAACCATTAGAGAAAAAATTTCATTGAAGTCAATATATTCTTTCTAAACATATCCCTTTATCACCAATCTTGCACGATATTATTCTATTTGATCATTGATATCCCGCTTTATCTTGTAAACTCATTTGTTACCAATAGCTTTTCTTTTGATTGATAATGATACTAACTTCCAAGTCTTGTTCTTATGTAGAACTTCAATTTATTCCATCATTAATGTCATCCACAAAGATGTATCTGAATTATATGAAGATTCTTGAAATATTAAAGGTTCTCCATTTTTTGTTAGGAGACAATATGCAATATTACTCTACATAACATATTCCAAGTACCAAGCTAGTGATCTTTTATTACGAATTAGCCGACTAACTTCTTGAGCCTCAGACACGACTTTTTTTCGTGCTTCATGCTCTAGTTCTTTCTTCATTGATTTTGAAACATCTTGTATTTGATGATTTTTTACATGAATAGTGGTAGTTTCTGAAACTTCTATTAATGTGCTATAATTTTCAATTCTTTTTTTAAAATTACATCTCTGCTGATAATTACCTTGTGGTCAGTGAGTTCCCACAGGTGATATCCCTTCACTCATTCAGCATATCCTAAGAATATGTATTTTTTAGATTTTGGATCCAGCTTTGCTCTTTCTTGGGTGTTGTACATCACATATACAAGACATCTTAAATAATATAAAGTATAGTAGTCTACTAGCTTACCCATCCACATCTCCATCAGTGTATTCAAATCAATCAATGATGACAATCGATTTATCACATAGTATGCAATTTTTGATACTTCTGCCCAACAGGAATTAGGTAGTCTTGCAGTCTTTAACATTACTCTTATTCTTTCTGCAATAGTTCTGTTCAACCATTCTACTACTCTATTTTATTGTGACATGTACGTGACTGTGAACTGTCGTTTGATACCTTATTACTTACAAAAAATAAGAAATTCACAAGCTGTATACTCACTTCCATTATCTGTCCGCAAACAGTTAATTTATTTCTCAGATTCAAGTTTCACTCATGCTTTGAATTCATTAAAAGTTAAAAATACATCTATTTTTTTCTTGATTAGATATACCCAACATCTCCTTGAATAATCATTAATGAAGGATACAAAATATTTTGCTCCTCCATAATATATTTCAAGTAATTCTCATATATCAGAATATATCAAGTCTAGAGTATTTTTACTTCTTACACTTGATCTTTTAAATATCAATCTATTCTGTTTACTAGTAATACAATGCTCATAAAAAGATAAATTTACTGTTTTGAGTCCCGAAAATAACTTTTTATTAAAGAGAATCTTTAAACTTTGTTCTAACATGTGACATAGTTTAAGATACCATAACATCGTTGATTTTTCTTATTTAGTAATTGATACATCACATACATCTTATTCCTGTACTATTTCTCCTTTAAGCATGAATAAATTTATCGTGATCTTTTCTCCCTTCATTATCATAAGTGAATATCTCACAATCTTTATCATCTCATTTTCAATACAAATTTTACATCCAAGACTATTTATTTGTCCCAAAGACAATATATTTTTTTTCAAGTCAATCACATATCGTATCTCTTGAATAGTACAAATCATACCATCAAATATTTTAATTTTGATAGTACACATACCAATAATTTTCAAAGTATGATCATCACTCATATGCACCGACCTACCTGAGATTGGTTCATATTTGTAAAACCAATCTCTCCAATATATCATATGCCACGATGCTCTCAACCATACATCACTAAACTATTTTTTACTTTCAACCATTATAATTACCTCACTGTATAAAATATTACCTTTATCATTGATGCTTGCAACATTCCCTTATATCTTAGATAACTCATCATCCATATTTCTTTTTATAAACCAATAATTTCTTTTTAAGTGTCCTTTCTTACCACAATTATAACATTTAATATTTTTTACTTTGAGATTTTGATCTACCATAATTCTGACTCCCACTGAGGCCACGCTCCGTTGATCTCTCTCGTATCATCATCAAAGCATCTATTTGTCGTGCATTTACATATCTATCCTCTTTATTTTTCCGTCTATTTTCTTCTAAGATGGTAGATACAATATTATTAAAAAATAAATTATCAATCAATGCATCATTCATTAGATTGATAAATATAGTTTATCATACAAATCAGGTAAACTCTGAAGTAAAATCTCAACACATTCAACTTTTTCTATCTTATGGCCCAACGTAATAAGTTGTAAAAATAAAGTATTCAGAGTATTGATATGATCAGTTACCGTAACAGATTCCATCATTTATAAAATTTAAAATATTCTTTTTAAGAAGAACATGTTGTGAAGTGACTTTGTTTCGCACAACCTTGTGAGAGTACCCCAAATTTCTTTTATCATATTCTTTTCTGTCACACTCGATAATACTATATCAGCAAGTGTCAAATGCATATCAACTACTACATTACTATCAATCTCATTCTACTTGTCGTCAGGAATTCCGATGAGCCTTTTTCTAATTATATCTAAGCAATTATCCTTCCTTAAAGTTACCTTAATTTTCATTTTTCACAAAGAAAAATTACTTTCATTAAATTTTTTTATTTCAAATTTTGTTATCATATTTCACTTTTACCGTGAATAGTAACCGAGAATAATAATAATAATTTGTGTTATTACACTAAAAAAAATTCCATGTAAGCGGAGAAGCACAATTACCCTCATTAAAATCACAAACCTTGAGGCTCTTATCACCCTTTTAACAAAATTTTTCTTAAATGCATTAACTACAAAAATTACTAACTAATCTCCTTTGATACCACTATTATAAAATAAAATTAAATCCACAATAATTTGAAAGATAAAAAATTCAAAAGTAAAGTAATAAATTATATCATGAAATAAAATCATTCAAAAGAAAATGAGAAATTAAAAATACATGAGAATAAGTTTCAAAGAAATAGAAAAAATTCTCTTATAGAAAAAATTTTGAAAATCTCTAAACAGATTTCTGATGTGGACAAGGTGATTTTCACTTACCCCAAATAAAATAACAATACATACCGTAATTTCAATATGAAGATAAAAATATGAAATGATATATATATATATTTATTTATTTATTTATATTTATAATTTATATTTATATATTTATATTTATATTTATATTTATATTTATATATGTACGTATTTGTATGGCAGTGTATACGCATATACTTAGATGGACATATAATTTGAGAAGAGATATACATACATGTAAATATAGATAAACAAATACATTTTCATATACCAGGCACAAATTGTTCTTGGCGACTGAAAATCGCGGAGAAGACCTTGTTATTCTTGGCGTCTAAAAATCGCGGAGATGAACTTGTTGTTCTTTGCGTCTGAAAAACGCGGAGATGACCTTGTTCTTGGCGTCTGAAAATCGAGGAGATGCCCTTGTTCTTGGCGTCTGAAAATCGAGGAGATGCCCTTGTTGTTGTTGGCGTCTGAAATGACGCAAAACACTTTCAAAAGGGATGCTCTTAGCGTCTGAAAATCGCGAGAACGGGTGAGACGAATAGGAACAATAATTGATTTGTTTTATGATTTATGGTTTTTTGGGGTTTCGATATAGGATCACGCGATGATCAACCGTGCATTTTAAAAAATATACATATTAATATGTCTTAAAAATACTACAAGTCTTCAAAATAATAAATTTAATAATATAATATATAATATGTAACTTGGGGTCTGTTTTATAAACAAAAAAAATTAAGTATTGAAAAAAAAATACTAAAAAAATTAAGTGCCGAATTTTAAAATTATTAAATTTATATTGTAAAACTGTTTGATAAAGTAATAACAATTAAATGTTAAAGATAAATTATTATTTTATAACTATAAATGTTGAATATTGAAAATTTTATTTTTTATATATTTACTATTATTATCATTATATTACATATTATCTAAAATAAATAGAGTTCCTAATAATATTTTATTTTTTACTAAAATTATTAATTATTATTTAAAATAAAATCATTAAAAACATATCCATAATTAAATCATAAAAACCAAAATATATATAAATATATTTATAAAATAAATAAAAATTATTGATCAACTAGTTGATATGATATTTCTTCTTTTAAATTAATTATGCAAAGATAATTGGCTTGTGCAGCTCTTCCTCCTACTTGTAGAAGATATTCATGATTATTTTGAAGTATCCCTGAATTTTCACCATACTCATTTTCACCCTACTCTAAGAAAACATTTGCAATACATAAAATTTGGATATATTTATGTATAGCTATGCAAGCAGTAATAATGTTTCTCTGTACTTGAAAATAATAAAGTGTCATCTTTTTTCAAGATTGGAAAATGAGCTTTCAAAATACTAGAAGATCGCTCAAAGATATTCTTCAATCTGGCATGTGCATAGTTGAATGTCTCTTCTTTTGTATGAATGTGGATACAATTGTGAAAATCATGCAACTAATATCGTGCATTATGGTAAGACACAATAAACTCTCGAGTATGTGGATATACAGCATCCCAAAGATAATATTTTTCTACATTAAAAAATAATTTTCAAATTAAATTATGAATTTATTAATAATAGCCAAGAAGAGAATTATACTAACCTGGTGGAGGTATTGAAAAATTATCTTCTAGATTACGCACAATCTCTGATAATACTCTTGAGTCATGTGTTATACCTTCTCATCCAGTTAGCCCAAACAAATGTAAAAATCATATTGAAATCACATATTACTAGAATATTTTATTAACATTCTCCTCTTCATCTTCCTCTACAAGGGACTTGTTTGTCAAATAGTATCACGGCATTAACAAACATCTCATCAAGTGCATCAATAGCATTCTATTAATTAGAACAAATATCAATATAACAATAATAATAACAAAAACAAAAACAACAATAATAATAAACTTATGTATTTTTAATCATCTCTAAAAACCTATCAATTTAATGCATATTTATCAAGATTCATTAAAACTTCAAATTTATTAAATAAATCTACAATTTGTTCATTTTCATATCTACACATTATCATAAATTACCAAAATACATAAGAATGTTTGGTAGTATGAATACAAAACAAACTATTACACTAAAATAATTACTCATTCTTGAGTCATAACTTTTCTCTATGATAAAAATTCTTCAACATCGCTGAGAAATTCTATCACTAGGGTTGAGTGTCATATTGCCTAAAAAATAGTGGAGCAACTTCAAACAAACATGTTAATTGTCATGGTAGAGGTTGAGTTCTATGATTATACTAATAGGTCATTGAATGTGTATATTCATTCATATGGTAGATATGTTTATAATATCACACATGAAAAAAAGAAAATTTTTTAGTTGCCTCCCAATAAGTATTATGTTTAATATCCAAAGCTAGACCATTAAAACATCTATTCTTATTTATTTCTTTTTTTAGTCTTGTTTCAGCTACACTTGTCCCTTAGTTCTTTTCTTCATTGGATGTCATGACTTTAGCAAATTCTATGGCTTCTTATTCCTTGCTAGTTTGTCCCTTTTCTTATTGGATCTCTAAAGTAATAATACTAAGTATAGCTGTTGCTTTTTCCTTTAAGCTTTTTCCTTGTCATTTTCTTCATGGATCTCCAAATTCATAATATTGAGTATAGTCATGGCTTTGTTTTGAAACTTTTTTCTTGCTCTTTCTATTATGTAACTTCAAAGTCACTATATTATGCATAGGCATTGCTTTGTATTTAAATTTCTAATAGACTAATTCATTGTGCATCCCCAAAGTAGTGGTATTGGGAAAATCCCTGACTATGTTATTAAGCTTTTCTTATCTATTATCATTCTGCAATACCACAGTTGTATCACTATGCATAGCCATGGCTTTGTCTTCATATTTTTTTAGTGATTTTAATTTTGTAACACCAAGTCATGAAAATTGGCATAATCATGATCTTATCTTTGATTTGCTTCTTAAGATTTTTATCAAAATCTTGTATTTCTCAATTATTCCCTCCATTTTCTTGGAGTTGTATGCACATAATATTCCTCCGAGGTCATGGTTTCAAAGAATGTCATTACCTCATTGCATTCATATTTCTCTATATCCTCATTTTCACAACTCTAAAATAGTTCTTCCTCTTTGTATTTATTGTCTTCATCATAATCACTATTTCAAAATTTTTCTTTTGCTTCACATCCTTCATCTTTATTGGTCGTCTTCTATAAAATTCTCTCATCAAAAATTCACTTTTTGCTGAATTGTGGTACAAAAGAGATTGTGTATTCTCTGACATCTCATTTCATCATCATCTAGACCCTGCAAGCCATAGTAAAGATTAAGCCCTACTTACTCCTTGTCAATAATTAGAGTGAACTCTGATTTCTTGATGTCAATAAAGCTTAGTTCCATGACCAAAAATAGTCATTCTAATATTAATGGTACATAATTATCCTCCTCCATATTTAATATAATAAAATTCACTAGAAAAATAAAAAGACCCACCTTAACCACTACATCTTCAATAATTCCATCTAGGTGCCTTATAGTCTGAAATGCCATTTGGAGTAAAAGATATATTGGAATAATTTTGCAAGGATTTAATCTTCATACAATTGATAGAAGCATCAAATTGATACTTAATCTCAAATCACATAATTCTTTCTGAAAATTTTGATCTCCAATAGTATAAGGTATAGTAAAGCTTCAAGTGTCCTTCATTTTCATCAGAAAATTTCTTGAATAATTATATTATACTTCTTAGTTATATATACAGTCTCATATATCTCCAACTTGTTCTTATGACTTATTATATACTTCTCATTCATAGTTCTTATAAATTTACACTTAGCTTCATTCCGATTCAAATCTTCATCTACATAGCTTTGGGTAATCTCCATTTACTCTTATATTTTTTCATTTCTATTTTTTGCAACTTTTGGTAAAATTTGAGCATTCCTTTCTTTTGGGGTTGTGGCTTTCTTAGGTGTCAAGGCATCTTATCCTTCATTAATTAAGTTCTCTTCAATAAGAATTGTGACTTTATGGAAAGTTTCTATCGGGACTATGATATTTGAAAAAGTCATAGTGCTGTCACCCCCAAAAAAAATCAAAATCTTTTTATTCAAAATGTCTTTGTAGCTTCATAATTTTTTTACTCCTCTTACCTTCATGGATAATGTCAATTGTCTAATTTGATTCTACATATTCTTTATCCTTGAATTCATTTGATCCATTCTTACTTTAATCACTCACATCCGATTGTCTTGGGTATCATTTCTCTTTCTAAATTCTGCTAAGATAACATGTAAAATTTTTTCTAAATTTGACTTCGCTTCTCTTTTTGATTGTTTACAATTAAAACTTGAGCTTCCTTAATTATCATAGTTCACCGCATTGGTCCTAATATTTTTTAAAGATTGCCCAATATTTTTCAACCCACTTCCATAGCTTTCATATGAAAAATTCTCATAATTTTTCACATTTAGATGGATAATGCATTGGGACATCATAGTTGGGTCGAAACATGTACCATTTATTTTGCATTCTATTTAAAAAATAGGATCCAAGTCTAGTAATTCATGTGGATATAAAATAGTGATCTTTCCTAATACTCTTCTCATTTATTCTTGGGCGTCTAGCTTCCTTAAAATAGCTTCTATCTTCACTTTAATTGCATTTAACCAATCCAACCTAAACATTCTAGCTTATCATTTTTTTAAATGAATGATTCATTAGAGATTGATAGTTATTTTTTGCCAGTTCATCAAACAACTAATATTCTCCTCCGATAATTTATTCATAATTAACCGTCCAGAGTCTCATTAACCATGCACCTTGTCATATAGTTTAGTATATTATAGAATGTTTGGGCTTTGAATAACAAATATAATTTATGTTGAGGATATTTACTCAATAACTCCTTAAAATAGTCCAAAGCATTATACAAAGTTAGATGCTCATCGTGTTGAAATTGAATTATCATGATTTATAATTGAGATGTAATTTGAGGTAGGAAAGATTTAGTGGAAGGACACTCATTAATTCATCTCAACTTTCAATGGAGCACCAAGATAAATATTTTAACCAACTATGTGCCTTATAATTTAATGAAAATTAAAAAAAAAGTAATCTTATTACATCAAGGATAACTTTATTTTTTTTATGTCACATAGCTTCAAAAAAATTGTTAAATACCCATTAGGTTCCTAAGATACCCTTTCATTGTATTGGTGCTGCTGAACCATAGCTATAAGACTTGACTTTAATGCAAAGTGGTTGGCTTCCACTTGTTGTAACAAATACCAAAATATCTGTCAATCATCACAAATCTCTAATAATCTTCCAAGGTATTTAGATGGATGAGTTATTGGATAGATTACTCATTATTGCCTTGGGGCTTTCTATTACTTTCAATGCCTCCATAGGCACTGGAAAAATACTTTGTTTGATAATCACTCTTCTATTTCTTTTGATTTTTAGGTCTAGAGAAGTTAGCTTAGTTCCAGAACTTTAGCTCATAAAAGGGTACTTAAGAAAAAAAATGAAAAGGATAAAAACAAAAATCAAAACACAACTATCCACTTTCAAAACATGTTGACAAAACTTATAATTTAGATTGGAAAATATTTATCAAACTCAACACTATCAAAACTACTACAAAAGAATTATCTTTTTACAAGGATAATTATATCAACTCACATTAACTAATCAAATTAAATAATCCCAGTAATGGTGCTAAAAATTTATTGTAACTTATTTATACTACCTAATCTTATTGGTTAGATGATATTCCAAAGGCTCATTAATATGAATATATCATTAATAAAGATCCACAGGTGCATGAGTCATACAAATAGTAAAGAAGACTTTTATCCATATATTGATCTCATAAGGATTGTATCAGTAATTCGGTTAATTAATAATGAGATAACTTATTTCTAGTAAAGTGGAGATTATGTGACAATCATATATTTATGGGTCTATTCATTTATTTTATATGATGTATATTTAAATTAGATTGAATTATATTATGTTTAAACACAAAATAAAGGTTAGGATATTATGCATTGACTCATCGACTCATCGACTCATCGACTCATCAACTCATCGACTCTTCGACTCTTCGACTCTTCGACTCTTCGACTCTTCGACTCTTCGACTCTTCGACTCTTCGACTCATCGATTCATTGATTCATTGACTAATTGACCTAATGGCATATAAGATAGTTTTCACTATTAACTCATCCCAATAATAGTCCCCTCATAGCTATTTTTGATATGTCACCACCAAGATAAAAAAATATTCATGCTCGATAGTCAGTCATAATCACATACCTTTTGGGGAACTTCATTAACTATCCTTGGTGATTGATTCATATGTACAGTATTAATCTCTATTCTTATGTGTCACAAAGACCAAAGATTAATATAATTTGTAATTATTTATACTTTTAGTTTTGAAAGCAATATACTTATACAATTAATATATATTTTTCTCAAGTTATTTTCTGCAAGTCTCACTCTCACCGATGAAAATCATATGAGTGAAAGTAATTCACAAGAGTTATCACCACCTTGCGAGTCACAACATATTCACACATATCCCAAGTATTACTTGTTATCATCCTTCTCAATGATAATATGAGTCACACATTAAAGGTGAAAACCTTGAAATAATATTCTATAAAATATTTATATAAATCAAGAATTAATTCTTTTAAGATGTAAATAATGGATTGGTGTGTAAGAGCAATCAAATTTTCAGCTTCATAAGCTTCATATTCACAATGATTAATATACCTACATTTTAGGTTTTTAAATTTAGATTTATCTCGCTTATCATTCTTGAAAGGGCTATAACATTTATCTAAATTGATAACTAGTTATTTTAAGATATATATAATGGATTGACATGTGAGAGTACTCAAATTTTGATTTCGTAAGCATCATGCCCACAATGATTAATATGCCTAAATTTTAGGTCTTGACATATTGATATTTACAATACAATATAAATCACATATATCCATTAATACAAAATCATTGTCACATTATATATATTAAATTATACAAATCCTATGTCGCACACTAATTTGATAAAAGTTTTCAAATCTACCCTAGAGAGGGAAGGTTTATAGTCATGCCCCAAACTCTAGGGATTAGTATTTAGTCTTGCATCCTTTAGTTGCTTATGGAGCCCCTAATGAGTGCAAAATTCATCTCTAGGGATTTGTAGTTTCACCATAGCTTTTCTTATTGTAATGAGACAGGATAAGAAGCAAGAAAAACTTTTATAATTTCTCTTTATTCTACTTTATGCTTGAGTAATTCTGGATTACTCTTAGTAGAAAGCTATGGCTTTTAACAAAAAGTCATAACTTTGTTTTTTATCTATTAAGTTTGAGATCACAGCTTAAGAAAATAGATGCTACTCTAGAATGTTTCCTAATTTTTCTGAAACACAAAGTCACGACACTAGGTAACGGCCATGACTTGGGCCTAATGTCTTTGTAACACAATGTTATGGTGTCGTGAAGTGGCCAAGAATTTGTTCATTTGTCTTCTTTTTATTCATAAAAAGTCATGATAATGTGAAATATTCATGATATTGGTATTAGTCATTCTTGATCATTTTATGGCCAAAATTACTGGTAAACAATCATCGTACTAGTGCACGGAAGAAGAGGAAGTAAAATGAGAGAACTCCTTAATTTATTTATCTTCTACTTGTATACTCATAATTTTACATTACTCTAATTTTGAAAGTCACGACTTTCATCTCTTAAGCTTGAGGTCACGACTCTAAAAGTGATCATGACTCTAGACTACATCCTAATCTTTATGTAACACAAAGTCTTGGTGCTGTCGTCGGCCATGATTTGGGCCTAATTTCATTATAACACAAATGTATGATGTTGTGAAGTGGTTGAGGCTTTGTATGATTGCTTCATTATCTTTAATAAAAGGCCATGATGCTAGGAAATATCCATGTCAAGGTAAAAAGCTTCTCATATTGATATATAGCAGCGACATTGTGATAGAGACATGACATTGACATTGATCTTTCTTGATCATTATATGGCCATGATATTATGATATAGCCACATCACATAGAAGGTTTTGTGTATATGGTGGTCATAGTGGGAAATAGTTGTGATATAAAATTTTTCCCTTCATATGTCTTTAGGTGTCTCCGACAATATGGTTGGCCGTGGCATTGTGATTTTTTTCTTTCGTATATCATGTTATCATGATACTGCAAGAATGTAGCAATACTACAATTAGCTTAAGTATAAAAGTCTTGACTTTTCCTTTTGTTGAGGATAGTAGCCATTTTCTTGAGAAATGGTTGTACTCAAATAATATTATATGTAACTTTTAGTATCCCAAAAGTCATGACTTTGAATAATAGTCATGAATTTTACCTAAGTAGTTTTGACTATGTAACTCTTTGTAGCTCAAAAATCATAGTTTTGTAAAAAATTCATAACTCTAACTTGAGACTATAAAGTCATATTAAAGATAAAGTTGTGGTACTTAGACTTGGCTGAAACTTTGAGCACTAGTGAGGTATTTGGTTGCTGACATTAAATTAATGTCAGGGCCATTTAAATTTAATGAGATAGGTATGAATGTGACTCTATGATAATATTTCAATTGCTATGAATATGTCATATTGTAGAAGAATTATGCTAATAAATTAGTAGGATCATGACATACAAAAATTTTCATGACCAATTAAATAAAGCTTCGGCCAAGAATAGATGACAAAACTATGCAAGACTCATTATTCTATCATCTTTGCTAAATAACTCCAAAAACTTATTAAAATAATGATTATTCTTCAAAATATGCCAACACTCCAAGGTCATGAAATCAATTCATAATTTTTCTCATTTCATACTTATATTACATCATAAAATACTAAAATACTTAAGAATGCTCAGTAGTTTGAATATCAAAAAACTCACATACTAAAATAATTACTAATCATTAAGCAATAACTTCCATCTCCATGACAAAGTATTCATCATTTCTAAAAATTACTACGACTAGGTTTGAGTATCTTAGGGTCTAAAAAATAGTGGAGTAATTACAAGTAGATATGTTATAGTCATGTTAGGTTTCGAGTTACATAACTATACTTGTGGGTAATTGGATGTCTATATTCATTTATGTGGTAATATACGTAATTAATACATCACACATGTGAGAAAAAAATGTTGGGTTGGCTCTCAAGTAACACTACATTTAATATACATAGCTAGACCATCAAACTCTTTTTTTTCTCTATTAGAGATTTTTGATGTCTATGCTTCTTAGTATATTACTTTACTTTTTTTTTCTTTCTTCAAGATGGCTTCAACTACACTTGTTTCTTGGGCTTTTTCATCATTAGATATCATAACCTTATTGAATGTTAGGATACTTGTTCTATGATAGTTTATTCATTTTCTTCTTGGATCTCCAAAGACATAGCACTAAGTACAACAATAGGTTTTCTTTTAAGCTTTTACTTTCCATTTTCTTCTTGTAATTCCAATGTCATAGTGCTGAGTGTTGTTATGGCTTTGACTTGAAACTTTTCCTTTTCCTTTTCATTCTATAACTTCAAATTTATGGTGATTTGCATAGTCATGGATTTGTCTCAAGCTCCTGATAGATTAATTATTTATGTATCCCCAAAGTTATAACAATGTGCACAATCATAGCTTTGTCTTTAATATTTTTTTAGCTATTTTTATTTTGTAATACCAAAGTCACAACATTGTACACAAACTTTATCTTTGATCGACTATTCTACAATTTCTTTCTCATCATTATATTTCCTTAGATGTTTCAGGTTCCTTAGATTTGTCTACATAAGACTACTCCAAGTTCATGGTCTTAAAGAATATTGTAACCTCATTGTAGTCATTTTTTTTATTTTCTCATTTTTATAGCTCCTATATAATTATTCCTCTTCTTATTTGTCATCTTCATTACTATCATAGCTTCAAAATTGGTCTTATGCTTCATATTATTCATCTTCAGCTAGCCATTAGTCTTTTACAAAATCTTTCCACTATAAATCCATTTTTTGTTTCATTATGGTACGAAAAAGATAGTTGATTCTCCAACAACATATCTTATCATTGTTTACACCTCATAAATAATTATAAAGATTGAACTTTACTTGTTTCTCACCAATATAGAGAGTGAATTCTCCTTTCTTGATGTCGATAAAGTTTTATCACATCACCAAAAAAAAGTCATACAAATATTAACTATGCATAGTTTTTCTCTCCATATCGATTATTATAAAATCCACTAGAAAAATAAATATATACACCTTGACCAATACATCTTCAATGATTCCATTCGAGTGTTTGATAGTCTAATTTATCATTTAGAGTAAGAAAGATGTTAGAGTAATTTTGTCAGGATTCAATTTTCATGCAATTGACAAAGACATCAAGTTGTAACTTGACCTAAAGTCACATAATGTCTTCCAAAAGATGTGATTTCCAATAGTGAAAGGTATAAAAAAACTTTTGAAGTCCTTTAATTTTTTAAAAGTTTTCTTTGAATGATTACTCAGTGCTTCTCAATCATTTCACGATCTCATACACCTTCAAATTTTTACTACTACTTATTATATCTTTTCATTAAAGTTTTCTCTAAAAATTCTTACTACTACTTATTATATCTTTTATAAATTTCATGTAGTTTGATATTTAGGCTAGAGTTTTGACAAAAAATATGTTCTATTCTAGCTTATGAAATATATAGAGAAACTTCTCAAAGTGTTCATCAAATATTTCCTTTCTAAATTGTTGAGTAAATAAAAGATTATTTAGAAAATTACCCTTTACTTTATTCTAATTTATTTATATACCTTCATAGCTTCGAGTAACCTCTATTCATTCTAATATTTTTTTCATTTCCATTTTTACCATCTTAAAGTGAAACTTAAGCTTGCACTTCTTTTGGAGTAACAGCCTTGTTAGGTGACATAGTATCATATCATTTATATCTTTTGTCTCTTTAGTTGGAGCCATAACTTTGTAGAAAATTTCTAGTGGAGCCATGACTTTTGTAAAAGTTAAATTATTATTATCCCCAAAAATTCTAGAATCTTCTTGTTCAAAATGTATTTGTTGCTCTAGAGTAGTAACTTTTTGGAAAGTCATTTTGCCTTTACTTCCAGAAGTTCTAGAATTTTCTATTTATATTATCTTGGTAGCTCTTTCCAGCTTCTAAGTAATATTGATAAGCAATTCTTCAGATTTGCTTCTGTATCACTTCATATCTCATTTATTCATCTTTTTTTTTCATTGATAATGCTAATTGACCAAAATTATACCGAATATTCTTCATCACCAAACTCATTTGATCAATCCTCACTTCAAGCACCCCCATCTGATTGTATAAGGTATCATTCTTTTTTTTCAGCTCTACTAATATAACTTACATCGCTCCTTCCAAACATGGATTCTTTTTTCTTTATGATGGTTGGTAATTAAAATTTGAGCCTCCTTGATTAGTGTAATTCACTTTTAGATGGCAATTCATTTGGATATTATTGTAGGGTTGAATGACATACTATTTACTTTTCATTTGATTGGCTTCTTCTATTTGGTAAATGAAGTTTGAGTCTACTAATTCATATGGATTTAAAATAGTGATTTCTTTACATATTCTTCTCTATTCTTCTTGGATTTCAAGTTTCTTTAAAAGGATTATCATCTTCACTTCAATAGTGGTAAATCAATCCAACTCTAATATTTTAACTTGTCTTCTTTCATATGAGTGCTCCATTAAAGTTTGATAGTTTTTTTTGCTAGCTCCTCAAATAAATGATATGTCTCATCTAAAAATTTATTCATATTTGACATTCTTGGGGCCACATCAATTATACACCTTGTCATATAGTTTAGTCCATTGTAAAATGTTTAGGCTTGAAACCACAATTTAAGTGTTTGTTGAAGACAACTCCCAAATAACTCCTTAAATTAGTCATAAGCATCATATTGATTCTCATGCTCATCTTACCGGAAATGGTTTATTTCACTTAGTAATTGAGATGTAAATTGAGGTGGAAAAAATTTAATGGGAAAGATATTTTCTAATTCATCCCAACTATAATGGATCCCCATGGTAAGCTTTTGTACCAACTATATGTTTTATCACTTAATTAAAATTGAATAGGCATAACCTTATTATGTTGAGGCTAACTCCATTCAATTTTATAGTTTTGCATAGCTCTATAAATATTACAACAAGTCTACTAGGGTCCTCTGATGCCCTTACACTATACTGGTGCTTTTGAGCCATAACTATAAGACTCATCTTCAACTTAAAGAAGTTGGCTTCCACTAGTTACAATCAAATACCTAAATAACTATTTATCATCATGAGCCACTAATAATCTTACAAGGTATGGTAGTGGATGGGTTGTTAGACAATTTTCCATTACTACTTTGTGGCTCTCTATCAATATCAATGTCTTCCATATGCTCTTTATTAGTACTTTTTATAGCAATAGTTCTTGTAATTTTTTCTATTTCTTAGTCTGGATTTGTTAGCACAATCACAAATCTTTGGCTCATATAATATCATAAAAAAGGAAAGATAAAAAAATGCAAAGAATACAAATAAAACCAAATTATAACTAACTACTTTCAAATAAGTTAACAAGACTTAGAAATTTGATTCGAAGAGATTTATCAAACTCAATGCTATCTAAACTACTAAAAAATGAATCATTCTTTTATAAGAATAATTATACTTATATTGACTAATCAAACTAAATAATTTATTAAAATGACACACAAAACTTGTTGTATAGAGGGAGATAAAGAAGACTAAGAAAAATCCTAAATTTCTCTATCTTCCACTTTATACTTGGGTGATTTTACATTACTCCAAGTAGGGATTTGTGACTTTTAGTTGAAAGTCACTACTTTGGTTTTCATATCTTAAGCTTGATATCATGATTCAAGAAAATAAACATGACTCTAGACTACATTTCAATCTATATATAACATAGTTGTAGCACTGACAAAGAGCATCACTTGAGTCTAATATTTTTGTAACATAAAGTTATGACAATGTGAAGTGGATATTCTTTTATGTGTTCATTTTCTTGTCTTAATAAAGGGTCATGCCACAAGGAAATGGCTATGACATGGTGAATTGATTTTCATTTTGATATATGGTCATGGAACCATATGATAATGTTGTAGCATTGGTTTTAGTCTTTCTTGATTTTTATATGACCATCGCACTATGATATAGTCTCAGCATTAATAAAGTATTGTATATTATGTGGCCATGGCATTGGAAAATGAGCATGACATAGTTTTTCTCTTCAAATGTCTTCAAGTGTCCATGGTGCTGTGAGTAGAAGTGGCACTAGTCTTCTCTTCTTGTGTATATCATGTTGCCATATGCTGCTAAAATGTTCTGGTACTGGTACTTAGCTTGAGCATAAAAAGTTAATGTTTTTTCATCTTTTGAGGACAAGAGTTACAGCCTTGGTTATTGTGACATAAAATTAATATTGCATCTATTTAAATTTCATGAGATGTATATGACTACAACTTTATGATAATATTATTTTCACTATGAACACATTGCACTATGGAAGGATTGTACTAATGACTTGGTATGGTCATTGTATATAAGGGTTTCTATGACCAATTAGATAGAGTTTCAACTAAGATTGGATGTCAAAATTATGCACGACTAATTATTCTACCACCTCTGCTAAACACCTATAAAAACCTATTAATTCACTACTATTCATCAAAAATCAATAAACCTCTAATATCATGTATTTAATTCATAATTTTTCTCATTTTATGTTAATACAACATCATAAAGTTCCAACATATATAAAAATATTTAGTAGTTTGAAAACCTATCATGCATTAAGAAGGTCTCTCATGTATATCATATGGCCACAATGCTAACAAATAGTCATGGCATAAAATATTGCCTTTCATATGTCTAAGTGTCCATCACATTATGAATAATCATGATACTAGTAATCATTTCTCTCATATATTATATTATCATGACATTGTAAGGATATCATGGTATTAAAAATTAGTCCATATGTAAAAGTTATGATTTTATCTCTCTTTTAGGATAAGAGAAGTGGCCTTCAGGAATGACCATACTCAAGTAATATTTTTAATCATATTTAATGTCCCAAAATTCATGATGTTGAATAATTATCATGACTTTAGCATGAGTAGCTTTATCTCTGTAATTTTCTATAGCACAGAATATATGACTTTGTAAAAAGGCTATGTCACTAATTTGAGACTACCCAGCCATATTAAAGATAAAGCCATTATACTAAGACATGTCTCAAACCTTTAGTACTAGTGGGGTACTTGGTTTTTGTAACTTAGAATTAACATCATAACCATTTATATTTTATAAGATAAGTATGGCTGAAACTCCATATTAATATCATAACCACAAAAACTATGTTATGTAGTGGAAAATTGTACTAATGAGTTGGTAAAATTGTGATATACAAAGATTTCCATAATAATTAGGTAGAGTTTTGGCAAAGAATAGATGTCAAAACTATATAAGACTCCATATTCCACTCCCTTATCTAAACATTTACAAAAATTTATCAATTTCATGATTATTCATCCAAAATCATCAAAACTATAAAGTTAAATTAATCCATAATATTTTTCCACGTATACACATCAGACATTATTATTTTCATTGTCAGTAGTTTAAATACCAAATAGTGAGGGACTCTCATCCAAAATTGTTTTACAAATATATGATTCATACAATAACAGATTAGAGTTTTATCTAGATATCAATCTCATATGAATTGTGTAAGTAGTTTTATCAACCAACAATAAGTCATTACTGCTCTAGTCAAAAGTATAAAATTAGGTTTTACATAAAATAATTAGATTCTAAGGTTGATCAATTTTATTATCCACAATATCTTGTTTAAATTTTCTGATTATTATTATTCTAAGTTATAGAATGAATATTGGATTATTATGTAAATGTTCTAATCCCTACTAGTATGCAAGGTGATTTTCACCTACTAGGCCCTCCCCAAAGATGGTCCTCCTCATAGCTCTCCACTTGATACTTTACCACCAAAATAAAAAATCATTCCTACTCAAAGGTCATTCACAAGTCTATACCTATTAAGAAACTCATCAACTGCCTTTAATAGTTGCTTCATATATGTATTTTCATTCTCCAACCTTAAATATCATAAATACATGAGCTAATATGATATTAAAAGTAATTGTACTTTCAACTTTGTAAAAGCCATACTAAAGAAAATTAACATATTTCCTCTCTTAAATCTCACTAGTGGTAGTCATATGACAGAAAGTAACGCACAAGACTATCATCACCTTATGATTCATCTTTATTCATGCATGTCTCATGACTTACCTATCAATATCCACCATGATGACATGCAACTCACATACTAAATATGGAACTCTAAGAAAAATATTCTATAAAACTCTCACATTAATTGAGGGTCAATTATTCTAAGATATATATAATGATTGACTTAAAAAAGTAGTCAAGCTTTTGGCTTCATAAGGATCATAATCACATGATTAAATTTACCTCAACATTTGGTTTTGACTTATAGGTTTGTCTTGTGCATCATTATAGGAAGGATTATCACTTCCTTTCTATATTTACGTGTGAATGTACTTTGTGGCTTACCTATCACTATATACTACTATAATAAGCATAAACCTACAAATAGTAAAATCATATTTTCAAATCTAAATTTACACATCCATTAGTAACCAAACTATGATACCAACCAAACATCAAAATTTATGAATTACATTTATTAAACATGAAATAAAATATACCAACCCTAGACTCTAATTTAGCCTACCATTGGAAAGATATCACATGAGATAATTTAAAATACATCTTATAAAATTTTGGATTTTCAATGATTGCCCTCAAGAGTGTTTAGGAATCAAAATCCTAAGTACACAATTCTCATTTGTGCACTCATGCATACATTTTTCAAAATTATATACCTTGTACACAATGCATGTTGTAAATACATATATATTATATATACACAATGCATACTATTGCGAATACATTTTTCAAAGATAATTTGTATATATCACATATGTTTTTCTAAATCATATATATAGATATATTCTACATATAGTATACATATATTGTATACTTATTATTTCGAAAAAAAATAGAGTCTACATATACTCTATACAGAGTATATGCATGTATTTGTTTTTTGAAAAAAATGTATATTGTATATGTTTATGAAATGATACATATACTATATATACATATATTAATATGTTTTTGAAATACATATACACAGTATATGCATACTCGGATCTATGCTTTCTAAAAATATATTATAGCATTTGCTTTCCATTAAATATAAATAAATATCTTTTTTTAATGATATGGAAGATAATTTACAAGTACGTGCGTCTGCATGGCAGTGAAAAGTTTATCTTTAGGTTAGATATCTGAGAATATCAAAACATAAATATAATTAATTTTGTTTTTTTATGTTAAAATATTGATTATTTTATCAATATTTTTATTTGATGACCGCTCTATATAATTTTTTCTTATTAAATCATTATCATCATTAACTAAATATTATCCTAACTAATTTGTGTCAACTATACATAACCTACTTTTCTAATCTATTATATTAAAAATCATGTCAACTCTAAATTATTTAGTTGTTAAATATATATATATATATATATATATATATTCTACTAATTTCCTCATAAGCTCATCTGTATCCGAACAATATCAATCATACTTTATACCCGGCATTGAATCAAAGCAATTTTTTTTGTTTTTTTTTTCGAATCAATGTATGAACATTTTGATTCTTGTAGGGGAACACGTACAAATACTGGAAGAAAAAGAAAATGTAAATCATATATAAAATGCAGAAATAAATGCCTTGCATCACCTATTTTCTTGTGGATATTCCATAGGGTTGGGTAAATTTTTACTCCAAAATATTATTCTTTTTTTCTTCTTTTCTCATGCCATAGTTCTCCATGACTCTACTTTTTTCTCTAAGTTCCACTTTTATACTCGAATGGTTAGATATATTTGTTAAGTAGGAAGTCATATCACTGGAGAATGGTCATGGTTTTAGTTTTGCCTAACTATAACCCAAACTCATGAAACTAGGGATGACTGTGTCTTTGGTCTCTTTCTTGTATTAGACTGTCACAACATTGGGAATAGTCATGACTCATGCAATTCCTCTCTATAATATGAAATTACAATAATATGAATTAATGTGGCTCATGCTTTCCTATTTATATTATGAAGTTATTGTACTAAAAATGGTTGTGGCTCATTTTTTTTTTCTAAATAACATACATTCTTAGTTTTAGGAATGGATATAGCTCATGCTTTTTTTCTCCATAACATAAATTCATAGTTTTAGAAATGACCACAACTCATGTATTTCTCCTATGTAACCAAAATTTGTGGCATTGGGAAATACTATAACTTTGGTCTTTTCTCAAGAGTAAAGAGTCATAGCTCTAAAA
Source organism: Sapria himalayana (assembly GCA_029783825.1). NCBI lineage: Eukaryota > Viridiplantae > Streptophyta > Magnoliopsida > Malpighiales > Rafflesiaceae > Sapria > Sapria himalayana. The sequence continues at coordinate 168,829 of JAREIK010002378.1, read as the reverse complement.
ATAATTGTGACTTGAGTAAATACTTTCTGAAACTCTCTATAACCAATTATCATGGTATTGAAGAAGAGACATGGCTTTTGCCTTCATATTTGTGGCTCTATAATGAGAAAGTCATGGTATTGGAGGATTCCAAAATTTTTAGAACTAATGGGGTCTTTAGTTGTTATGACATATAATCAATGTTGTAGCTTGTTACCAAGCTAGAGTATCTATGACTCCAAAAATATTTTGTAGCCAAGAAGAATATGATCAAAAGTAAAATGATTGTGTCAATAAGGTAGTAAAGTCATGACATATAAAGATTATCATGATTATTTTTATATAGCTTCAATCAAGAATGGATTTCAAAACTATCTTATAAGCTCATTGAGGTATAACTAAGTCATAACACAAGGAATTCTACGAATTTATATGATTTTTTTCTCTCCTCCTACTCAACAATTCTATGAAGTCTTACATTTCACATAATAAACAACTAATTTCCCTACTATTCCTCAATCTATCAAAATTATAATTTTATAAAATAGTCCTATTTTAGACTATTTCTTATTCATATACATCTTGTATAATCACTAAAATAACTTGTTATTCAATATATGACATACCAAACAATTTTTTCATTTTTTAGCTGTGCTAGTTGTTTATTTTGATCCTCACTTAGTATATTTCACTCCTCTTTTTCATTAGGAGTCTTCCTTATCTCCATAAGTAAAAAAAAAATAATTTTTTTAAGTGATGGACTAGTTTTTGAATATGGTTCATAGTGATGTGGTGGTTGCTATGGAATCTCATAAAATAAATGTTCATAATTTTCAACATAAATTTGAAAATATGGATTGAAATTAGTGCTTAGCCTAAAATAACTCCAATTGTTTTATCGTGAGTTTATTTCTTCCATTTGATAGATTTGGTTGGAATCAATCTTCTATTTAGTCTTCTTGAACTCTCTTTCTCAGTAGTACTCTGACAACTTTCTCTTCATTTTTGGGTATAGAGGTGTTAACTTAGTCCCAAAATTTTTTTCTCAATAAGTGTGATGGCTGCACAATAAATAAAAATAAATAAATAAATAAATAAATAAATATATATATATATATCACTAACTCTAGGGTTTGCTAACTTCCTTCTGTGATGATAATTTTTTAGTGTCTAGTCAATATTGTGTTTGATTATTGATTAAATAGTAGATTAGTGTGAAAATGCCCAAGTACCCACTTGGTATACAAGGTGACCATCATCCTTAGATTGTCATTACCAAGGATGATCTCCTCAAAGAAACATGTCTTTATGTTTGTGGGTCATCTGCATATCTACTCATTCTAAGTAAATTATCAACTATCCTTAATGATTGCTATGAATATGTGTTGGAATTTTGTGAGGGTGCCAAAACTATCATTAGTTGATATAATCCCAAAATCTTTTTGGGTGATTATCTCTCATCTATTGTAGTTTTACAAGTATATAAATTATATAAGTAATAAACAAGACATTAGTCTAGATATCAATCACATATGAATTGTGTAGATAGTATAATCAATCAATAGTAAACTAACTACTACTCAAGTTGAATAGATATACTTGGTCTTCAGAAAGATATTCATACTCTAAGGTAGGTTCATATCCTTTTGCATGATAATATTTTTTTAGTATTTGGTTAATATTATGTCTAGTCATTAGATGCATGGTAGATTAGTATGAAAATGCTCATATCCCCTCTTGGCATATAAGGTTACCCTTATTCTTAGACTATCATTATAAATGATGATTCTCTCATAGTTTTTCCTTTTATATTTCAACACCAAAGCAACATGTTATTTAATGCTAGAGATTTCAAATGGGTCATGTCATGTCGGCATGGCCTGGTATGGTAGTCATGTCGTGCCTAGAACGGCACGACTCGATAAATGGTTGTCCTGGTAAGGCTCATCTAGCCTGAGTTAAGCCAGATTTAGGCTAGTTTATGCTGGGCAGTGCTTGGTCGTATTGAGTCGAGGTGGTTTGAGCCTAGATATGCTTGCCTAGCTAGGACTTCCGACTCTAAGATCAACTCGCACTCAACTCATCCCCACACCTCACTAGTTGCTGAATTACGAATGAATGATTTTAAATTTTTTTTTTCAAAATATAAATTTAAAGTTACTCTTTGGACATTATGAGTTGTGACATTATATTATTTATTTATTTCACATAAATCAAAAAAAATGCATTAATACAAATGACAGTATAATAATCAAAAATATCAAAATAGCACATCCATCAATTATCATCAAATCTAAAAAAAGAATAAAATAACATAATATCACAACAACAACATAAAATAAAAATCATCAATCATAATCATGCAAATTCAATCCCAATGCTAATCGGTATAAGTATGCAACTGATCATCATAGTGTAAGCATCTGACAGTCACTAGTAGTTTAATCAACTTCCTCAATCTCATATGAGTCATCATCTACCAGCAACTCTTCCACTCTTATTCCAGCATGATCATGGATGCTCAACATTGAATCCTCCTAATCCTTCATGCATGCAGTGCCTCAATGATATATGATCATAGTCTCGATCACCTATCTGAAATCACACTGACTGTAATAAAAAAAGCAGACTTCGATGCTATGCTCAACACCAAATGAGTTATTAGATTCGGTGCAATCTTAGATATCATGAGATATGTGGACTTATATTATTTCTATTATTGTAAAATATCAAGGTTCTTGTTATCATTATTTGATAGGATTGAGTAGTAATTAGTATCTAAGTATTGAGATAGCTCATCATTTTTAAATATAGTATCTATGTCCATACTTAGAGCATAACTACAACTACTATCATATCTAGTGTTATAGTATGTAAAATAACTTAGTCAACTTATTATGAATGAACTATTCATGTTGGTACTCATGGTTCATGCACGAGGATATGTTTGACAAAATATTCTCTACCTTGCTTATGGATAGGATAGAAAAAAACAATGCCCAAATCACACTCGATTTTTTTTCCGAAGCCACACCCACACCACACCATGGTCCACTATCCACACCCAAGACCAAGAGCTAAGCCAAACCAAGATAAGAGAGAATGAGAGATTAATTAGATCATGAGATGAGAGAAAGAGAGATAGAATGGAGATAGAAAGGAGAGTGAGATTTGAGAATGAGATTGAGTTGAGAGAGTGAGGAGAGTGAAACATCATATAAATAAAGAAATTTAAAAAAATTATTTTTTGGATTTTGTTAATAATTAAATAAGGTAGAAACCTGGCATCCATCAGATTTTTTGCCAGATCCGTTAGAATTGCTTCCAATAGCCTAGATGTAGTTGATTTTATTTAAAAAAATTGGACCATTTGTCGAAGTCAAATGCTAGTTCCAGAAGCTTCGACTGAGTTCGAGCATTTGGCTTGGACATTGGTTTGGGATCGAGCATTCGGGGTGGGGGGGTGGTGAGTGCACATCGTGCATGTCACAACCAAGTGCACTTGGACCATGTCACGTGAATGTCCTCAGCAAACCACGTGGTAGGTTTATTAAAAAAACTTTTCACATGTACAAGGTGGGACAAGTTTTTTTCAATAAATATCATTTAAAAAAAACAAGCGAGTTGGGCATGGTATGAGTTCCGATGCATGGTAGCCTACCATGCTGATTGACCGTGCCTATGTGTCAGACAGCCAGGTCATGCCTAGCCCAACATGAGGCCCGACACCCACTAGCCTAGCACGGCACAAGTCATGCCTTGAGCTGGAATTACCCTAGGCACATTTAAAGACTATGTCATGCTGGGCTAGCCACGGCTCAGTAGGGTTGTGCCTTGGGTCATGCCCGGGCCGCCTAGCCCACTTGCCCCCTCTATTTTATGCAAAGGTTATTCTCACATCTATATATTTAAAAAGATATATTAATAACCCTTAATGATTGCTTCAAATACACACTTTCATTCTCCAACTCTAAATGTCTTAAAGACAAAATTATCTGGTAATAAATATGTTTGTGTTTTTGGCTTCATAAGTATAATACTCATGAAAATTAACTTATATCTTCTCATAAATCTCACCTATGGAAGTCATAACAGAGAAAAAGACCTATAGGACTGTCACGACCATATTAGTCTCCCCACTTACATGTGTTATGTGACATGTCATCATCATCCATCATGGCTAAAATATTATTCCTACATTATGATGAAACTCTTAGGTTATACATTCTACTTAATTACCACATTACTCAAAGGTTAGTTCTTCTAGATAGTATACAATGGATTGATCTTAAATATATTCATGCTTTTGGCTTCATTAGTGACATACTCAATGATTAAACTTACATAAACTTTGAGTCTTCATAAATTGATTTATCTCATGTATTAAGATTTAAAGAATTAACACTTCCTTCATATCATACAACATGAGTATGTCCCTTGACTTAACTTTAATTATCTATCATAGCCAATATGAATAAACCTACATATTCATGAAACCCCTAAATTTTAGATCTAATTTCTATTTATGTATATAATTATCCAAATACAAACATAAATTCATTAATACATTACAATATAAGTATATTCACCAACCTTAGATCTCAATTTAGCAAGATATTGAGAGAAACTTATATGAGATATATTAAAATATATCTTAATGATTTGAAGGTTCCTAATGAATGCCCAAATATAAATGCAAGTAAAAAAGTATTAATCCAATCATAGACTACTTGCATTCACCTAATATTTGCAATAAATGGGGGCTAAAATTTTATTGCCTAGGGTTCCTAATGATTTATATTTTACTCAATTTTCTTTTTTTTTTCAATTCTTCTTAGTATCACTTTTATACTTCAAAGATCAATGCCATATTTTAACTTAAAAGGCATGACATAGGCTTGAAGTCATTACTTTATTATCTCTTCAGATCTTCTCTAGGGCACTAATATCACAATATTGGTAATGGTCATGATGGATGCCTTCACTCTCTATAATACAAAGTGATGGCATTGTAATTAGCCATGAAATTGGTTTTGGTTTTCTTTGTAAAGTATTATGGTATTGGAATTATTGTGATTGAAATAATTACTCTTTATAATACAAAGTCATGATGCCAAAATTAGTCATAGCTTTGATATTGGCTTTTTGAGCATAGAGTCATAGTGCTGGGTTTATCATGATTGAGTTACTATTTGTAACAAAAAATCATAGATCTATAATTGATCATGACTTTGGTATTTTTTTTCTATGAAGCATAAAGTTGTAATACAAGAAAAGCCATGATCAGAGTAAGTATTCTCTAGAATGCCAGGTTGTGGCAAAGAATAATGTCATGACTCAAAATATTTGATATTTTGGCTCTATATTGATTAAGTTATGGCTATGGAATGACCATGACTATTTATACCAATGAATTACATGATTTCCATTATGTGAAAATAATCAATATTGTGATAATTGTGTTGCATAAGAAAATTATTGCATCAACTCATTGGTAGAGTCATTGTATATAAAGAAAGTCATGAGTATTTTTTATAGAGTTATTACTAAGAAATGATTCCGTAACTACTCAAAAAAAATTATGGAATGTTTTCCCAAATCATGAAAAAGGAATAATCATGATTTTTCATCATTTCTCTCCCCTCCAAGCCATTGCAACACCAATTTTAACAATTCTACCCAAAATTACTATCATTTTACTAACATTTATAAAATTATTTTCAAATATGAATTTAATAAAATTTCTCCAATAAATATTCTAATAGGTAGACTCATAACAAGAAAAACTTACCAAATGACCCAAACAAGTCAGTACGTGGAGTGCCAAACAAACACACACACAAAAGGTATTGCTCATTGTCTAATAATGAATCTCACTCTAAACATCTACACCAAAAGTACATATCAAGGATAATAATGACTAAGTTTGAAAGTAACGGTGAACTTTTGTTTTAGAAATGAGGGTCTAGAATTTTGTGCAAAAAATATCTTGGGTTAACTCCCAAGTAAGATTATGTCTAATCTCCATAGCTAGACCTTAATTGGATCTCTAATTTGATTAGTAACTTTATATGTCCAATTTGCTTATTTATATAATCTTTCTTTTCAGCATGTCTTCTCAATTTCTCTTTCATCATTATATAATTCAGTAGTATATCTTATTTGGTGGATTCTTCCATGGATTTCATGACTTTGGAAAATATAATGACATAGTTGCCTATGGATTATTTGGAAAATATCATGACTCTTTGTATAGTTGCTTCATATGGAATTTCTTTCTAAATCATATTAGTCACAGCTTTGCCTCCTATCATGATTTCATCATTATTATAGTAGGTAAAGTCGTGGCATCCATGGAAGGTATGCCTTTTTATATTGCAACTATATTCTTTTTATTTGCATTCAGATATTCCACCAATATAATTTCTACCTTGCCATTCTCTACTAGCATGTCATCGATCAGTTGGGACATTTTATTTACTTGTACCTTTGTCATAATCTTGAAAAATCTTTTAAATAATTTCTATACGTTGTTGAATAGAGAATTTTGTCATTTCCTCATCTTTTTTTACATCTTCGGAGTTATTTAACTTAGATTCCCCAGAAATTGCACCTTTAAAGAATGTCATGACTTCATAGTAGTCTTCATATTCATTATCATTTCATTATTTTCTTCAGGTCATAATTCATATACTTCACTATCTTCTCCATCTTCTCTAGTTCAACACACTTTTATAAAATCTTTCCATTTGAAATTTATCTTCTATCTCGTGATGGTGCATAAGAGACTATCTATTCTTTAGTAATCTTTCGCATCATAATTTGAATTCTATATGCCTTCGTAGATGTTGAATTTAACTTGATCTTCATTCATATGAAAAGTGCATTCCAACCTCTTGATATCAATCAATACATATCTAGCGGCTAAAATGATCTCCTCGTGATCAAAAAATTGATATTTCTTCATGTCAAACATAATAAAATTCAATGGAAAAAAAATTTACTAACTTTTACTAAAATATCTTCAATAATACCATTTGAAAATTTGATTGAAGGATCAATCATTTGAAGTGATATGGTATTTAGAGTTATCTTTCCAAGACTTAACTTATATACTATAAATAATGGTATCAAATTTATACTTGATCCAAATCACATAGTAGCATCTGAAAAGTATTCTCCATAATAATGCATTGAATCATAAAGCTTTTCAAATCTTTTAGCTTTCTCAAGAGTTTATGTTAGATGATAGTACTATACTTCTTGATTGTATTTACCATTCTATAGCTCTCAAACATTTTTTTGCTACTCATTATATTTTTTTAAACTTCACATAGATTAGTATTTGTGATAATGATTTTATAATTGGAATGTTTACTTCCAAAAATTGGAACACATTAAGGAACTTCTCAAATTACTAGTTATTTTTTTTTCTAAATTTCATGGAAAAAGAAATATTGAGAAAGAATATTTATCATTAGCATAGTATCCTTGTTGCATTCCTTCTCATCAGTGCTTAAGAATAATCTATATCTCCTCATCCTTCTTTATTTCTTCATTTATCTCGATTAGGGGTGAGAGTTGAGAAACAAGTTCTATGGATAACATGACTTTTGAAAATGACACAACATGTGGTATTGCAACTTTGGAAGATGACATGGCATCTTGTGCGAAATTGTTGGATTGAACCATGAATTTAGAGAAAGAATTGATTTTTCAATCACAACTCCCTCTTCTATGTTAGCTCCAATTTTAGCTTTTAGTTTAGCTTGTTACTCCTCTAACTCTTTGTTGCTTATTAGTGTAATAGACACTTCTTTGGATTTTTTCAGTATTGTTTAGTCGTCAATTCATATTCTTCTCTTTCATTAAAATTGCTAATTGTCCAAGTTGATTTTCAATAATTTTTATTGTCATGTTCTTGTGTTCTAGTCTAATTTTAATATGTTATATCTAATTCTGTTGAAGATCATTTCTTTTATTTGTCTCTATGAGTAAGGCTAGAATATTTTTTCAAACGATGACCTTTTTACTCTCATTGGGTGAATGTAATTAGAACTTGATGCTCCTTGTATTTGTTACCCTATCAATTTTTTCCCAAAATTCTTCTAAAATTGACACAAAGTTCTACTACACGTTCATAGGATATAATTTATCATTTTGTGCTATTGTAAAATAGAAAGTTTTCTCACACTTATTTGCTTGTTATTTTGGAATCCAAACTTATTAAAAAACACATTCATCTTCATCTCCATAGTAGTCAATCTATCAAACTCAAATATCTAGTTTTCTTCCTTTCAAATACTTGATCATTTGGAGTTTGGTAGTTAATATCTACTAGCTCTTCAAATAAAAAATATATTTCTTTATTTGACATGTTCATAATGGAACAACCCACAGCCACATCAATTATGCATCGAGTCATTAAGTTTATCCTAAGTGTCATATAGCACATCTTGCTCATCTTGGTAAAATTGACTTATCTCTCCCCTTAGTTGAGAAGTGATTTGAATAAGGAAGAATTTGTAAGAAAGGTTTACACAAGTTTATCTCAACTCTCAATCGAATCTCGATATAAGCTCTAGAACCAACAATAGGCTTTATCTCTCAAAGAAAAAGAAAAGGGTCATATCCTTATACCCTCTGAACTAACTTTATGCATCTTCATCATGTTGCATAACTTTAAAAAAATTATGACCCAAACCCAAGTCACACAATATACCAAAAAAAATAGTTCATGCCAACCCAAATTAGTCTAAACCACTCCAAACTAGCACAGTCCACTCCAGGTCAAGCATGACCATATATTATGTAGGAAAATCATGTTGTGTCAGGAAAATTGAGTAGTTTCATGCCATGCTAGTCATGGCATGACAAGGGAATCATACTATGTCATGCCTCGCACGACATGGTGGGATGGTCATGTCATACTATAATAGGCCTTACTAGCAAAGCACAATCTATTTGACACCTCTACATATAATATCATGTATACTTTCAGCTTCGTATCATACTCTTAATAATTACTATATCTCATTATCAAGTTATAACATATATGTTTATCTCACAATCTATTTGACACCTCTACATATAATATCATGTATACTTTCGGCTTCGTGAGTATCATACTCTTAATAATTATTATATCTCATTATCAAGTTTTAACATATATGTTTATCTCATGTATCATGATCAAAAGGGGCATTAATTCATTCCTAGCACATGGGTGAGTGAGCCTCAATGTATACTTGTCATGATTCACCACGACAACATGCATAAATTTATTAATAGTTAAATCTATAATTTAAGGTTTATTTATTTATCATATTCATCAATTTCCATTCCACAACATAACTTAAATATAATATTTAATCACAAAACTATTCATATATCACATAAATTATAATTATACTAATCTTAGACATTAAATTAGCCTAATATTAGAAAAAGATTCATGAGGTACAAGAGAATAAATCTTATGAATTTCAGATTCTCAATGATAACTCTCATGAGAATTTAGGACACAAACTCTAATCTCATGCTATTCTAGTTGTTTTTTTATTCTACCATTGAAAGAGAGGGTCTGAGAGTTGTGCTCCTCAATTCTATGTTTTAGCCTATATATTGTATCCCTTTATTGCTTGTGGATCTCCTAGGGAGTGTGAAAATCTGCCCCTATGATTGTTTGTTATCTCTGATGAATGGACATAAAAAAAAAATTTTTCTCAAATTTTTTTCTATCCTCTTTTATAATATGCTATTTTAGCATTTCTCTAAGTATAAAGTCATAACTTTCATAAGATTTCATGACTTTGGCATTAATATCTCAAGCTCAAGGTCATTACTATGGAAAGTGGCTACGACTTTGAAATACATCATAATTTTTCTATTATACAAAGTCATAGTACTAAGAAGTATCTATAAGTTATGCATTTTGTCTCTATAATCAAAGTTGAAAATATTAAGAATGACTATGGCTTTGATATTGGTGTCCCTTGTGCATCATATGGTCATGGTGTTGGGAATGGTCAATGTGCTGAGAATGATCTTTCTTGTGTATCATATAGCCACAACACTATGAATAGTCATGGTAGTGGGAATGACCATGGCTTTGCTTTTGTGTTTCTTATATATCTCATGGTCTTGTTACTTGGAATGGTTGTAGCCGTGATAAGTTGTTTGTACATAAAATCATTGTTTTGCCTTTTATTGAGGGCAAAAGTCACAACATTAGGAAGTAAACATACTCAAGTAATACCCTTTAGCATTTTGTATATAAAAGTAATGGTATTAAAATATTATCATGATTTTGACTAGAGTAACTTTTGTTTTTTAATTTTCTATAGTTCAAATATCATAGCTTTGGGAAATATCACTACTTTGACTTAAGAATACAAAGTCTTAGTAAGATAAAGTTGTAGCACTAGAAGTTAGTTGTAATTTTAAGCCCTAGTGGTTTACTTGATTACTATAAAGTAAAACTTATATCATTGTCATTTAATTGTTATGAGATTAGTATGACTATGACTCAATGATAATATCACAACCAAAAAAATGTGTTGCATAATTGAAAGATTATTTTAATGAGATAAAAGAGTCATAACATATAAAGATTATCACATATACATGAGTAGAGTTTTAGCTAAAAAATTATATCAAAACTATTCAATGAGCCACAAGAACTAGATCAATGGTAGGGAACCCATTAAAATGATCATCAAGTCATCAAAAATTTTAAAAAATAAATCAATTTTATGATTATTCATCAAAATTCACCAAAACTCCAAAGTCATGAAATCAATCTAATTATGACATATTTTTGTGCTTACATATCATATAATAATATAAAATATATATATAAATATTTAGTAGTTTATATATAAAATATCTATCATAGTTGCCTACTTATTATCTACATATTCATGAAAATCCTAAATTTCAGTTATAATTTATTAATTTTCATTCATATCCATTAATATTCAAACACAAACATAAATACAAATATAAATCATAAATTTATTAATTTAGTATAATACGAGTGTATTCACTAATTCTAGATCTCAATTTAGCTAGACTTTAAAGAAGAACTCATATGAGATGTGTTTAATAATATCTCATGAATTTGAGTGTTTCCAATGATTACATAAATGAAAATCTTAAGTAAAATATCCTAATTTTAATTGAAGACTACTTGCATTTCCCTTGGATTTTTTTTCTAAATGGGAGTCAAGATTGCATTGCCTAGGGTTCTTGGATTGCAATGGTTCATATTTTATCCTATTTTTTTTGCTCTTTTTTTACAATTCTTCTAAGTATCACTTTTATATTTCAAGGATTCATATGATAATTTAAGTTGAAAGTTGCAACAAATACTTGAGGAAATGACTTTATCATATCTTCAAATCTACTCTAGAGCAATGATGTTGAGATGTTGGGAATAACCATGATAAATATTTTTACTCTCTATAATACAAAGTCACAATACTAGAATTGGTCATGGTTTTAGTCTCTATAACACTATCATCTAATGTAAACTTCTAAGAAAGCTACAAAATCTAAAAATTTATATGATTCTATACATTATTAGAGAACATACTTTTTGGAAGACACTATGTAATTTTGGATCAAGTGTGAATTAATGACATTTTCCATAGTGAAGTGGTATTATTCTGATACCATTACTGTAGATTATCCATAGTGAAGTGGAACTCTATGTATCCTCTCCCTTCGAATACTCGATTACTCAATCATATTTCCTAATGGTATTATTGAAGATATTTTAATGAAAATTGGTAAATTTATTTTTCCTATTGATTTTGTTGTGTTTGATATGGAGGAAGATCAATATCGCATTTGATCTTTAGGAAGACCATTTTTAGCCACTAGATAGGCATTGATTGATATCAAGGAAGGAGAATTATCATTTCATATGTATGAAGATCAAAAGAAATTCAATCTCTATAAAGACTTGAACAATCTAGATTATGATAAGAAAGATGCTAAAAATAAATAGTCTATAATGCAATGCAATGAGATAGAAAGGAGATTAAATGAAAAAATAAAATTAAGAGTATTCCCCCGAATAAGAGTAAGACTAGTATGAAGCTATGATATCTTTTGAAGGCATGAATTTTGGAGAATACAACTCTGAAGATGTGAATGAAGATAACAAAATGACGAAATTTTTAATTTAATAATACATAAAAATTATAGAAGAGATTTTTTAGATTAGGATAGAGGTATAGATAAAGGAATGACCCAATTTATTATTGACTATTAGAAGAGAAAGACAAAGAAGAAGCAATATTTTTGAAATATCCAAAGGCATTAAAAGGAGGTTGGTGCAATAAAAAAAGTCACAACTTTCATGGATATGACTTTACTTGCTTAAACAATGATGAAAGTCATGGAATGAGGCAATGTCTTGACTAATATAATATAGAGAGCAATTCCACAAGTTGCTACTTTATAAAGAGTCATGGTAATTTTCAAAGTAGTCAAGGTAACTATAACATAGTATTTTCAAAGTCATGGCATCCATAATAGAATCTTTCGAAGAAGATATGCTAACAAATTATATGATGCAAAAGGAAAAATTAAAAAGATAAGTTGAAAAAAAAAGAACATATGAAGAAATTGACACGGACAATTAAAGTTATTGATCAAATTAAAGATCTAATGAATGTGTAGATATATAGTAATGCTTGAAAGGAAACCCAATAAATTTTGTATGCATTGTTTGTTGAATATCCAAGATATACCATAAACCATGTACTTCATAATAAATTCTAAAATTTTAGACCCCATTTCCAAAAGAGAAGTCTACTATGATACTCAAACCTAGTCGGAGTTAACCTAGATGTGTACTTCTTTTGGTATGGATATTTGGAGAAATTTTTAATATGAGAGTTTGTTTAACACCTCATGTATTGAATTTTTTGGGTCATTTGGTAAGTTATTATTGTAGTGTGTGTATGTATTCTAGTATTTAATAGAGAGATTTACTAAATACTTATTTAAATAGAATTTGATAAACTTTAGTGAAATAATAAAAATTTTGAGTAAAAATAGTAGACTTGATAGATAAATGGCTTGGATGAGAGAGAAATATTGAAGAGTCATTATAATTCTCTTATCATAATTTGGGTACATTTCACAAGATTTCTTGAGTAGTTATGATATCATTTCTTAGTCATAACTCTACCAAGAATAGTCATGGATTTCTTTGTATGTCATTACTTTATCACCAAGTTGACATAATAATTTCATTGTGCAATACAATTATCATTACCATGATTTTTTTGGAGTTACAGCCGCATTATCTATAAGATTATTAATGATCATGACATTATTTTCTTTTTGCGACAATTGCCCCACTGGTATAAATAGTTGTGGCAAGTTATGGTATCATGACTTATTCAACGTAGAGCCAATATATCAAAAGTTTTGAGTTGAAATATTATTTACTTCCACAACTTTTCATTTTATAGAGCTCTTATTCTGGTCTTGAATTTTCTAGTAATGTGATTTTTTACTCCATAGAAAAAACATCAAGGCCACTACTAATTCTAGAGCCAAAACTTTGTGCTCTAGAAAATAACTATCTCAATCTCAATAATTCTAGCATCATGGCACTTAACTCAAAAATCCAAGACCAAAGTCATGGCCAATTCCAACTCCACAATCTTGTATTATAAAGAGTAATTATCTTAGTCACAATAATCACAGTGCTAAGATAGTTACGTAGTTTTGTATTTGATATAAAAATTCTAATAATAGAATGTTCAATTCTAATTTCTAGAAGACATTGAGGAACTTTTCAAATTGCTTGTCCATCTTTCCCTTTCTAAAATATTGTAAAAAAAAAGATTAGGAGTGAAATATTTACCATTGATATATTCTTTTTGTTGCACATCCTTCTGGTCATTATTTCGACTAATCTATATCTATTCCACCTATGTTTCTTCATTTATCTTGGATAGGGGGGAGAGTAGGGCAATAAGTAATGTGGATGCTACTACTTTTAAAATTAACATGGCATATTATGTCACAACTTTGAAAGATATAATGATATCTTGTGCCACATCATTGTGTTGCATTAGGACTTTAAAAAATATAATGACTTCTTCAGTCAAAGGTCCAACATTTATGATAACCTCCATTTTGGCTTCCAATTTAATTTGTTCACCCTCTAACCATTGTTGCTTCTCAGTGGAATGGATAGGCACTTCTTTGGATTTTTCTCGGTATCACTTGGCATTCTATTCATGCTTTTCTTTTTCATTAAGATTCCTAGTTGTCCAAGTTGATTCTTCATTATTTTTATTAGAGTGTTTGTGTGTTCTAGTCTCATTTAATACGTTCAATATTGTTCTCTAGAAGATCATTTCTTTTCTTCTTCTCCATGAGTAAGGCTAATATATCTATTCAAGTGATAACTTTTCTACTCCCTTCAAGTGAAAGTAATTGGAGCTTGATTCTCCTTACAATTGATACCACATCGAGTTATTGCCAACATTCTTTTGAAATTGACTCAAATTCTGCTATAACTTTCCATAGCTCCAATATGATAGGCTTTCATAATTTCACACATTAGAATGGTTGTGTGTAGGGACTTTATACTTGATACACAGGATTGAAAATTTCCATTTTGTTGGAAAATCCTTTTACACTTGTTCGCTTGTTATTTTTGGATTCCAACTTATTAAAAAAATGCATTCATCTTCATCGTCATAGTAGCAAGTATATATTACTCTAATAATCAACCTTGCTTTCTTACAAATTACTTGATCATTCAGAGTTTGGTAATAATTTTTTTCTAGTTCTTCAAATAGAAAATATACTTCCTCAAGTGATTTATTCATGATGGAACTACTTGAGAACACATTAATTATGTGCCAAATCATATAATTTTTCTAATTATAGAAATTTTATGCTTGAAACCACAACTCAAATCTATATTGAGGATACTATTGTGACTTTGTTATGTTATCTAATTTTTAGGATTAGACATTTTCCCAAAATCTCATTAGGAAATAGTATATTATCAAACTAGCCCCGCAAGTATATGATTTATAAAAGTAGTAAAGTGAATATTCATCAAAATATTAATCCCATAAAGATTACATAGATAGTTTGATCAACCAATGATGAGTTGACTACTACTATAATTGAAAAGATAAAATTGAGTCTTTAGTAATAAGATTTGTTATACAATGAAGGTTGAACTATTGTAAAAATATTTTAGTGCCTAATGGCATATTAGGTAATTATTAATTATTGAGTCCTCTCTAATAATGATCCCCTCATATTTGGCCTCTTGGTAATTTACTATTAAAATAAGAAACCATCTTTACTCGAGAGTCATTCACAAGTCCATAAAATTTAGGCAACTCATCAACTATCCTTGATAATTATATCATATACACATTCTTTGTCCGACTTGAACTTATATAGTATTAAAAGTATGTGCACTTATGACTTTATAAGTGTAATACTCATATAATTAATATAAGCTTTCCCTCAAATCTCATTGGTTGAAGTCATATGAAAAAAAAATAACTTATAAGACTATCACCTCTATATGAGTCACCCCTACTCATGTATGACTCTAGCTTACTTATCGATATCTACCATGATGACATGCAACTTCCATATAAAAGGTGAAATCCTTAGGATAATATTATATAAACCCACACTTTAATTGAGGATCAATTTGTCTAAGATATGCATAATGCTTAAAAAATAAAAGCATCTACACTTATATCTATCTTTACTACTTGTATGACATATATACTAGTGAAATACTATTAAATGAAAACAATGGCCTAATGAGATTTTAGGACAATGAATGTTACAAATAATTAATTTTGGCACTATAATAAAGTCACAATAAGTTTTTGGTACTATTATCGAAGATTATTTAGTTTAATTAGTCACATTGAGTAACACAAATAACTTTTCAAAAGAATAGTTTTGTTTATTAGTTGGGTTTATAATAATTGTTGCTTAGTATTTGTGTTGTCATTATATTTTTGTTTTGTTTTCTTATTTTTTTGTTTGTTTTATTGCCACCACACTTATATGAGCTATATCACTAGGAGAATAAGAAGAACCATTATGATACATAGAACTAGGAGATAGAATATGAAAGGTAATGGAAGCAATAAAAATAACTAAGTTGTCCAATAGTTCATTTCTCAATATAGCTTGGAAGTCTACTAGCAGCTAATATTGATGGATAGTTACTCTAGGATTTAGATGTAACCAAAATAAGCGAATCCTTTTAGTTGAAACCTAGTCTAATATTCATGGTACTTCAACATCATATTAGTGGATGATTTTCAAAAGATCCAAATAGTAATATTACAAAATTCTTGGAGTTGTGTAACATGGTGAATATGAATAGAGTCTGTCTCGTTATGAAAAAGTTATGACTTTTTCTATATTCTTTGAAAGATAATGCCCAAAGTTAGTTTCATTACTTATCATCCGGTATGCCAAATATCAAATATTACTAAAAATTTTAGTAATTATTATTAATATATTTACAAAAAAATATTCTAAATAGAACAATTTCATGAAATTATTATTGTAACAAATTATTGTGAATAATAGGGAAATCAAGGAGCTTTTTATGTGAAATATAATATTTGGTGGAATTTTTGAGCATGAGGAGAGCAAAAAATCATATAAAATCATAGTATTTTTCATGTTACTACTTAGTTATACCTTGAATAGTATATAGAATAGTTTTTTCATCCAATAATGACCAAAATTCAATATAATTAGTTGTGACAATCTTTGTATACCATGACTCTTCTACCTCATTGATACAATCATTTTACTATATAATATATATTTTTGGATACAAAACTTTCTATGATTTGCAATCACACTAGCTCAGTAACACTTTAGATGATATGATATTAATTTTTAGTCCCAAAAGCCAAATACCTCACCAGTACTAAAAGCCATAGTATTTTCTAGTACCATGACTTTTACTTTCTAGAGCTACAAATAATCAAGTAAAAGTTGTGATGATTCTGAAGCATGGCAACAATTATATATTGCCACAACTTTTGGCTATAAAGGTATAGTGAACATGTATTCAAGTATGAGCCATGGCTAATTCTATTGTCATAACTTCTTATTATAAATAAAAAATGTAGTAGTCGTGGCTTGGTATCATAGAGAAAACAAGTAAGAGTCATGGAAATTCTATGCATCATGACTTCATATTATAGAGAAGAAATACACGAGTTGTGGTCATTCCTAGTACTATGACTTTGTGTTACATAAAAGAAATATATGAGTCGAGGTAATTTCTAGTGCCACAACTTCATGTTATAGATGAGAAATGCAAGAACTATTTATTTCTCTCAATGCCACAACTTCATGTTACAAAAATAAAATGCATAAGTTGCAACCATTTCTAGTGTTGTGCCTATATAATAAAATAAAGAGATCAAAGTCATGATCATTTACAGTGTCTCAACTTTGTATTATAGAGAAACAATACTAAATTCATGGTCATTTCTTAGTGCCATGATTTCCCACTTAAAAACACACCCAAACACATGAGTATAAAGCAAGACTTAGACCAAAAACTAAAAATTCTCAAAAATCATAGATACTAGGGCGAGAGAGAGGGTGAAAATGAGATAAACTCATGAAGCCAAAAATATGATGGATTTATGATCAAGGAGG
The DNA here is from genome assembly GCA_029783825.1 of Sapria himalayana. Taxonomy (NCBI): domain Eukaryota; kingdom Viridiplantae; phylum Streptophyta; class Magnoliopsida; order Malpighiales; family Rafflesiaceae; genus Sapria; species Sapria himalayana. Next base: position 151,141 of record JAREIK010002378.1, on the reverse strand, counting down.
GATGTAAGGCACAAACTTAAACCCTAAAGGTAATCTATGAATTTTGACCCCACTTAAGGGCATATTCAAAGTGTCCTGCATAATAATTGTGGGTTTGGGGTTTTGAAACTTAGATTCTTCTGAGAGCTATTAATGGGAACCCAAAATTATCAAGATATAATTTGAAATATCTCATTTTAATTTTTCCTCAATATCATGCTAAATTGAGGTCTAAGATTGGTGTATTTTATTACATATGATGGATATATAATTGATGAACTTTATATTTAGTCTATATTGTTGTTTAGTTATTGATGGACATGGTATTTATTTAAAACTGATATTGGGTTTTACTTTTGATAGGCTTGTTGATATTATCATAGTTGATGGTAATAGGTAAGTCATGAAGCACACTCACACATAATGGTTAGAAAGATGTGGTAGCCTTTGTCTTTCTAATCATGATGAGCAAGATAAATTTATATGTCAAAACTCAAAGTTGAGATAAGTTAATTATTGTGAATATGGTGCTTAGGGAAGCTAAAAGCACAGATATTTTTATAAGTGAATTCATTATACATATCTTAAATGAACTAATCATCAATTAATATAGAAGTTTTTTAAAATATTTTTTCTAAGGGTTTCATTTTTAGTGTGTGAGTTGCATGTCATCATCGTGAATGATGATAAGTGAGCTATAAGACATGCATAATAGGAGGTGACTTGTAATTTAGTAACAATCTTATGAGCTATTTTCTATCATATGATTGCTACAAGTTATTTTTGAGGAAAGGTATAAATTAATTATCTTGAGTTTGATGATTATGAAGCTAAAAGTATAAATACTTTTAATATTATATTAGTTTATATCTTTATGACACATGAGGCCGTACAATAAAAATACGCATATGAAGTAATCATTAATGATAGTTAATAAGTTTCCTAAAAGGTATAAACTTATGAATGACTCTTGAAAAAAAATAATTTGTTATTTTGGTGGTAAAGTACCAAGAAAATATCTACGAGAAGACCATCATAAAAAATAATCCAATATGTAATAACCATCTTGTATACCAATAGGGCACTAAAGTATTCATATAACAATCAAGCATTCATTTTGTAACCAAGTACAATAATAACCAAACAACTTAGACATGTTATCATGGGTAATGAAATGGACCAACCCTAGAATCTAAAAGTCATACTAAAAACCAAGTTTTATCTTTTGACTAGAGTAGTAATTTACTAACTAATAGTTGATCGTACTACCTATACAATCCTTATAGTATGGATATCTAGATAAAGGTTAACTTTATAATATATATGACCCAAGTATTTGTGAAACTATGATGGATGGGAGACTATCACCCTGATCCAATGAGCTTTTAAAATATTACCTAATCTTAAATTTAGACATAAAAATCATGTTGAAACACTTATCCAAAAAAATCAATTGAGAGTTAGTATAACCTTATGCAAGCTTTCCTAAACAAGTTCTTCTCACCTCAAATCACCTCTCAACTAAATAGAGAGATAAGCTGCTTTCAATAAAAGGAGTTGATGTTATATGATGCTTGGTATAGATTAAAAGAACTGTTGAAGAAGTCCTCATAATATAAATTTAAATTATAGTTCTAAGTTCAAACTTTTAACAATATGCTGAATTATATGATGAGATGCACTATTCATATAGCTTCATGTTATTGGATCATGAATAAGTCTCTGAAAAAGTCTCATTTCTTATTTAAAAAGCTAGTTAAGAACAACTATAAAACTAAAAATAAATGAGTATTTGGAAGGAAGTAAGTTGAAGTATTAGAGTTTGATAGACTAATAGTGATGGAGGCTAAATTTGTTATATATTTCAACAATTATGGAGCCCAAAATGACAAAAATAATTAGTCTGAGAAAAATAATAATTTTATAACAAAAAGAACTAGCAAATTCTGATTCATGTATTAAGTGGATGAAGTGAGGGTATGTGCTTAGACCCAAAAATAATACTCACACACATAACTATTTAAATATGAGAAATTCCAAAAGTTTATCATATGGAAGTGGTGGAAATGCATAGTAGAACATGGAACATATCATTAAAAAATTTGGGAGCAACTTAATGTGATTTAAAATACAAGGAGTCTCGAGTTCTGTGTACAATCACCCAAAGGTTGTAAAAAATCATTATGAGATAAAAAAATCTTATGCTACTCACGAAGACAAGAGAGAAAGGATTATGTAGAAAAACTAGATGGAACTAATTAAATCAAAGCTAGAACATATGAACATGGTGATAAAGATTATTGAGAATCAACTTATAAAACTAATACTATTGATGAAAGAGAAAAGAATAAATGGATTTCTAAATGATAATGAAGTGAATCTAAAGATGTGCATATCTATAATACTCAAAAGCAGCAAAGATTTAAGGGACAAAAACTAGAAGAGAAAGCCAAAAGGGATGCTAAAATAAAGGATCAAGTTGTGACAAACAACATCGTAATTTTTTTTCAAAGTTGTGATGCCCACTACCATGACTTTCAATACTATGATATTTTCCAAAGTCAACACATCTACATAACATATTACCCAACTCACACCCCTATTCATGACACATGAAGAAGTTGAAATGGAGGAGATAAAAATTACCCATATAAATGAATAGAAGGATAGTTTGTTAGAGAATGGCTAAGCCAGTGATAAACAAAATTTCCTACTTAATCTTTATTTTCCATAATTTTTTAGAAAGAAAAAGTTGTAAGAACAATTTGAAAGGTTTCTTAATATTTTAAATAAGTTGTAAGTTAATATCCCCTTCATTGAATCCTTATTTAAGATGTCTCACACTATATGAATTTTATGAAAGATATCACTAGTAGAAAGAAGAAGTTTGAGAGATGGAATAGTGAATATAAGCCAGAAGTAGCATAATTATTCAATATAAATTTTTGATAAAGCTCAAAGATCCAATGAGTTTTATGATTACATGCATTTTATTTGGGAGCATACTTTTTGAAAGACACTATGTAATTTAGGAGTAAGTATCAACTTGATGTGATTATTTCTAATACATAGATTGAATAATGATGAGACTACTCTAACCTTTCTCATTGGAGATAGTCATTTTATCAATATAGTTTCTAAGAAGGATTATCAAATATAGGTTAGTCAAGGTTGGCTAGTTTATATTATCTATTAATTTTCTTCTACTTGATATGAAGGTAGATGAGTATAAGCTTCATTGATCTTGGGATGATCATTTTTAACTATTTAATAAGAATTAATAGATGTCATAAAGAGCGAATTCATAATTTGCATAGATGAAGAGCAAGTTAATTTAACATATACAAATATTCTAGATGTTGATGATTAAAATTGCTAGAGAATAGATAACCTCCTATGCACAAACAAAAAACAAAATGTAGATTTTTGATTGAAAGGATTTCTAGAAGATTATTGGCCCGAAGAAGATTAATAAGTTGATGAACTAGAGGTAATTTGGAGTGATGAACTAGATGCTAAGGTAGAGGTTGTAATGACAAGATTTAAAATTGAAATACAAAGAGAACTTACCTAGTGAATTTTCATGATTGTAAAAAAAGTACATGCAAAAGAAAATCCATTATTGATCATTTTTATACTAGAACAAAAAATGAGATAGAGACAATAATCAATGAACACCAAAAATAGATGAGGAGAAAGTTGACGTAATGAAAAAAGTCATGACTTTTGAATAAGTCATGAATTTACATGTGAAATTTATGAAGAAAATATGACTACAGATGTAGTTGTGACATTGATGAAATACAAGTTTAAAGAAGAAGCTATAACGACTTATTACAAATTCATGACAAAAAAGATCTAAAAAGTAATTCTTGATATCACAAATTCACAACAAAGTCATTACCTTATCGAAGTTGATCAAGGGCAGTGATGTTATAACTTTTCACAAAGTTGTGACATCCATTGAAGAATATATCAAATGAAAGACTTTGATAGATGACTATATGCTAAAATAAAATTTGGGAAGATAAGCAGAGAATAAAGATTACAGAAAAGATTATCTAAACTATTGATTAAATTGGAGATACAATTTTGGTATATACAAGGATGTTAAACATAGCACTTCTTGATAGGAAAGCTAAGAAATTAATTTTTGTGTTGCTTGATGTAATAATTTTTTTATATATACATATACTCAAATACTTATATATTACAAACACCAAAAAAAGAAGTCAATATACTTAAACCCATCTACAAATTTCTCCCATGACAATTGAAATCATGGCACTCAAACATAGCCATGGCTTTCTTATAAGTCAAATGAAGCCTGAACACTTAAACCTACTATGACTATCTTTTTAAAAGAAAAGTCGTGGCCATGCACAAAGTTGTAAAAAAATTTTTATTATTAGGTTCCACACTAATATAAAGTACTAACTTTAATTTTTGCAAAAAAATTATATCTTATTTTTTACCACTCTAATGAAACTCACTCTGACTCTATTTTATGAAGATCTAAGCTATAATAGAGGAGGAGGAGGAGGAGGAAACATTGATTTCGAATCTAAGGATGAGAAGTGAAGAGACTAAGGTGAGTCACAAGGCCAAAAGTGAGCCATAGAAGCAATATGCTACCAAGAATTCTTCCAAATTCATGGCTCCTAAGCTGATTTTTCTTACAGAAGGGGTGTAGATATATGACTTCTATTCTAGCTAATAATAATATTGTGAATGAGTAGGGATTTAGTGATTTCACATTGCCTTTCTAGCTAATGATAGAAAAGATAAATTAGGTCAAGTTTTGTACCCATATGGAATAGGAGAATATAATGATTATGAATGAATTTTACTCCAACCTAGAATACATGACAAGCAAGTGGTGATAAAATTGAAAATTTTGAGTATGTTTTGATAGGAAATTTATAAATGAAGTATTTGGATTGCAAGGGACCATGAATAGTGTGGACTTCAAATCCCTAAATATACAACTAAACTATAAGGTAATTTCCAAGACATACATGGATAGAAAAGGGATTTGGAAAGTATTGTCAAAAAAGTTGTATGGATACTTAATGTGGGAAGAACTCATAGAAAAGTGTAATGTTTGGTTATACTTTTTTGATCTATTTTTTAGCTGATTTTCGATCTTTCCACCATCATGTAAGATATTGTGATTTTTCTATTCATCCTAGTGAAAGAAAATAAGATCCATGTGGAGAAGATATGAGAGAAGTTCATCCTCAAATTTCAAGAAGGAAAATTCTCAGCCCAAATAATTTATTTCATCTAAATTATGATGTTGTCTCAAGCCAAATGAGTCCTAACTAATAACGATAGAGATGAATGGTGCCCATGGATGTCCCTCATGACATTAGCAGGTATAAAGAGATAGTTTGATGAAGATAAAAAGAGGAAATTTTTTCTTGGAGGGAAAAATCAACCAATGTTGGGAAAGAAGTGTAACTCTTTCCCTAAGTTTATGTAAAAAGTAATGGAAATAAGTGAAAACAAATTTGATGAAGAAAAACTACTTCAACATAATTTTCCCCTGGGTTGACAAGGAGACTGATAAAAAAAAAAAATGGAAGAGATCCTAAGCCTATTGAAAAATATGAAGTTGGAGGCTGATAATAGGAAAATTTGCTTGAAGGTGGAGCTAAATTCTATGCATAGTTCTTTAGTAGTAAACTTAGAGAGAAGAGATGCCAAGTGGAAAAAGTACAAGAGGTGAAAGGAAGAGGAATACAAAACTAAAGCAGAGAAATGAGTTGTATTTTGAGAGATACATCTCCATAATAAAGAGTGATTATTTATGTTTGGCTAAAAAAAATTTGAAGATCGTGTTAAGATCTTCGAAGAGGTAATGAAAAGAGAAAAGACCAACATAATCGGAAGCATTCAATCATTCGAGAAACACTATGAAACCATTACAAATGAGTGGCTAAAAATAAAAAAGGGTATAGATGAAGAACTAGTGTATAATGTGAAGCATTTAAAGAAACAGTAGATAGAAGACTAGAAGAAGTACAATGAGAACCAAAAACACATTTACTTTGTACTAGGCTATTTTGAAGACTCGTTAAACTTGATTGAAAGATGACAAGACATATTATGCAATATGATTATAAGGATGATTGAACTGGAAATGAGTAATAAGGGAGGTGCAAAGAGGCCTTCCAATGAAAAAATTCCACATCTATGCTTGGATTTGAACCTCCAAAGCAAAGATTCCATTGAAAGATTTAGATTCACATGACCGACCACTCCTTCACCCTTCTTCTCCATGGTGTAATTGTGATTATTTTTATTTTTTGTTGTATTGTATTTCTTCTTTTGTGGCTTGATCTCCCAAAATATTTCTAGAAAAGATAGAGATTTGTTGCTCAAGGATGAGAAAATTTTTAGTGTGAGAGTTTGTTCAATATTCCATGTACTAATTTTTTTGTATTGTTTAGCATTGATTTCTAAATGTGTTTTTACTGATTTGAGATTTAAATGCATAGATATTACTAAATGAAATTTTTGATGGAATTGAATGAAAAGTAGATAAATCAGATTGTTTGTGTGAAATTTGTGAACTAGGTAGAATGATAACTTGGGAGGAAAAAAAATAATGATATTCCCCATGTCACAACTTGATTATAATATTCATAAGCCTATAGATAAGTTATAGTAGCCTTTTTTGGTCATGACTCTAGAAAATAAGTCATGAAAATCTTTCTACGCAACCACTCTATGACCAAGTTTACATAATTTTTTTATTATGTAGCACTATCTTCATGGCTATGATGTTTTATTTATATCACTTTTGTACTATTTATAAAATATAGTAATGGCCACAACTTTATTTTTATATCATGGTAAACAAAAATGAAAAAACTCACTGATACAATAAGTCATGACATTGCCCACCACCATGACTTAATCAATAAAAAGTAAAAAAAAAATTATATAATATTAAGTAATTTTTAGTCATAATAATCTTTTTTGCCATAATTTTGTGTTCTAGAGATTATATGTCACAGTGATAACATTCTTGATGATGTGCCTTTCTGACTTAGAGCAAAAAAATCTTAATCATACATCATAACTTTGTGTTACAAAAAGTAAATATATTAGTCACAATCATTCTTTCCACCATGACTTTTCATTCTAAAGAGTATTTATCTCACTCATAGTTTTCATACCTCCACAATTTTTGTACTCCATTGAGGATTCAAATATATGATAAAATTTAGACATGAATTGAGCTTCTAGCATTAAGATTTTCATGGAACTACAGTGTACAAAAGGAAGACTTAGAGCTTTTCACAAAAAAAGAGGAGAATTAGAATTCAAGCCCAAGAGTATGCAAAATCTTAGGCAATGTGTCTTGCAACCCCTACATAGGGTCAAATCTATGCAAACATGAGCAAAAATTAATTGGAACTAGGTTTTGAGACTTAAATCCTCATTAGGATTGTCATTGGGAACCCTAGATTATACAAGATAGCAAACTCAACATCTCACATGAATTCTTCTCCAATATCAGGCTAAATTAGGATCTATGGTTATTTTATTATATTTGTATTATGATGATATGATTATATAATACTTATTTGTAGTAATATTATAGTTTGAATGTTAATAGTTGTAGATGCTATTTATAATTGAGATTTATGATTTTTACTAAATTATAGGTTTATTTGTATTGAGCATGACCAAAGATAATAGGTAAGTCATAGGACATAGTCATAAAATATGATATAAAAAAAGTGACAACCCTTCTAATATTATTATATGAGATAAACCTATAAGTGAAAACTCGAGATTGATATAGTTTAATTGTTATATGTATGACACTCACGAATTTGAAAGTACTGACATATTTATGACAGGACTATTGTTAATATTTTAGAAAAAATTAGCCTTCAAATAATATGAGTGTTATGTAGAATATCTAACTTTTGGATTTTACCATAGTGTGGGAATCATATGTTGGTCATGGCTAATATTGATAACCTTCAAATAATATGAGTCATATTCTTTTGTATGATTGCTATATGTGAGATTCATGAGATTCATATGAATAATACTTTGAAAGCTGAAAGTACAAACATAATTATTACTATATTATTTCACATCTTTATAATATTAGAGATCAAATAATATAAATGGCCCATGAATGGGATAAGCATGGTTTTGGTAATAAAATACCAAAGGCATGTCTAAGAGGGGACTATCCTGGGTAGAGAAAGTCTATTGATTATAATCACATTATATGTCAAGAGAGCACTGATACATTTCCATATCATTCTATTCTTAATTTGACAATCAAGCATAACATTATTATTAGTTGGTCAAACTACCTACACAATCTCTATAAGATTGATATATAGACTTGTGTTCATCTTTACTACTTATACTACCTATATATTTATGGAACTCTATTAGATAAAAATAATTATCCAATGAGCTTTTGGAACTATGTCACAAATGATAAGTTTTGGTATTATAACAAAGTCATAACACTAACTATTATCCTGCATAAAATATAATGAAAATCATGGAGGCAAAACCAAAATCTCATAGAACTTCTCAAATGACCAGCATTTGTCTTTGAAAACCTAGTTACCGTGGTACATAGATTTTGTCAATTATTTAATATGTGATGCCCTTCCACCTTCCCTTACCTTCCACCAAAAAAAAGTTTCTGCTTGAAATGAGATATTATCTATGGGATAATTCACTTCTATTTAGAAGATGTGTGGATCATGTCACAAAGAACTACATACCAAAAGACGAACAAATAGAATTATATACTCAAATGCCACTATTCTTTCTATGGAAGCCATTTTTTGAAGTAATAAAATTGTGTTGTGACTTTATTATAATATCAAAACTTATTATTTGTAATATGGTCTAAAAACTCATTGGACAATTATCTTTTATTCAATGGAGTTCTACAAATATATGAATCATATAAGTAATAAAGTTAGAGATAAGTCTGTTTCAAACTCACAAGAATTGTATAAGCAATTTGACTGACTAATAATGGACAAACTACTACCCAAGTTGAGTTGATATATACAGGTTTTTAGAAAGATACTTAAACATAAACTCTTAAGTTGGCATATTTTCTTGTGTATAATAATATTTTTTAGTATTTGGGCAATATAGTGTTCATTTGTAAGACAAAGGATAAAATAGTGTGAACATGCTATGGTTTCCTCTTGTCATACATGGTGGTTGTCATCCTTGGACTATCATTATCGAGGATGGTCCCCTTATAATTGTGTCCTTATTATTTCACCACCAAAACTATATAGTATTCCATTCATTGGTCAATCACATGTCTACTCCTTTTTTGGCAATATTTCAACTATTTTGATTACTATTTCAAGTATGCAAGTCTATTCTATGACCTCTAATATCTTAAAGACATGAAATAATGTGGTAATAAATGCATATTATTTATAACTTTATAAGCATAATACTCATATCAATTAATATACATCTTCTCATGAATCTCACATATAAAAATTAAATAAGAAGTAATGACTTGCAGGGTTATCACTACCATATGAGACAACTCCACTTGTTTGTATCCCATAATATAATTATCACTATCTACTACAACTGACACATGACTCATACGATATGATGAAACTCTTAAGTTAGATATTCTACTTAACCTCTATATTACTTGAAGGTTAGTTCTTCTAAAATATACATAATATATTTGTCATAAATATATTTGTACTTTTAGCTTCATAAGTATAATACTCAAAACAATTAAATTTATCTCAATCTTGGGTTTTCATACATAGGTTATCTCATGCATTAAAATTATAATAATTATCACTTTCTTTTTGTTATACCTCATGAGTATGTCTTGTGACTTTTATGTCATCATCTTTTATGGCCAACATACATAGACTAATAATATAGTGAAAACCCTAAATTTTAGTTCTAATTAATATCTATATCCATCAACAATTCAAACCACAATATTATTACAAATATAACTATTATACATTCACATCATCATTATACAACTACATCAAACCAATCCTAGATCCTAATTTAGCCTGAAATTAGGAAAGAATTCAAGTGAGACGTTTGGAGTTATATTTCATACAATCAAGGGTTTGTAATGATAGCCCTAGTGTGGATATAAGTCTCAAAACCTAATCTCAACTAATTCTTGCTTGTATTTACCTTTGAATTATCCCAAATTAGGGATCAGAAGTCAAGATGTCTAGGATCTATATGCTAATGACTTAAAATCTAATTCCACCTCTCACTCTCTTTCTTTTTGAAAAACTTTGTGTTAATTTTATACTTTGTAGTTCCATGCAATTCTTTAAATATGAAGTCATATATCCAGCATGATATCATGACTTTCTCATTGGAGCATTACCATGACTCAATTCCTAGTAGTTATAGAATACTTAACTAAATTTAAAATAATAACCTCGTACTATTAAAAAATCACACAAATCAAATGCAAAATTATAACCTAAAAATGAATAAGCATTACCCATAACTATAATTACATCCAAATGCATCCAAACACATTTTAAAATACATCCAAAAGCATATTAATATAACCTAAATGTTGGGTAGTATGTATCGATTAACAGAGGTTAGAATGTCTCTATTAATATTAAGAATGTTGATCTATACCTATGAATATTTTAAAACTCAATTGTTTTATATGCATATCTCAAACACATCTTTAAAACCATTATTAGAGCTTTCAAGATTTGATGATATCCCATATGAAAAATAAAATGTTTTTAAGTTTTTATCTTCTTAAATGAAAATGTTAGTAGGTTGATTAAATTCATACCTTAACTGAATAAAATTTTTTGTGGAGTAGAGGCTTCTCTCATATGTCTGATTCTCTATTCGATGCAAGGAAGAAGAAGCCAACACAATGATGGGTTGTGCATGCTATTTTTACTATGAATTTATGAAACATAATAAATAAATAAAAATAAAATCAAAACATATGTCAAATAACTTTATAAAAGAGATGTGATATATTTTCTTCTTATTATTTTTTAAATATATTAAAGATTCAATTTATTATATATATAATCGCTTAATTAATTCAATCTTAATTTATATCTATTAATAAAATTAAGTAATATAATTTAATCAAATTAATTATTCTAATTTTATATACATACATACTCTAAATAAACACACTCAATCTTCAATTATAACTCTTATGTTTCTAAATAATTTACGTCTTTATTATTTAACACTTATTCAAATTCCCAATTTTTTAAGATTATAGATACGCATTAATTCAATTAAATTACTAATAATTCAATTCAACTAATCTTTTCTATATTATCTTGAGACCTTCTACTTAACTTATTTGATATGTCAGATTAAAATATACCTGGAGGATTTCATGATATCAAAACTAATAAGCATCCTCAAGGGGGTATCATCAATCTTTACTATAAGATATGGATTCCATCAAAATTCAATATTCATCGTATATATGATAAAGTTATCTAACTCATGGAACATATTAATATAATTATAAATCTCTCCCTTTATGAGTGAAAATAACTATTAACAAGTGTAAGTTTTTATTAAATATATCAAGATTGAGAGTAATAGTGTTTGAAATAATGATAGTATGTATTTATTTTACATGTTTGTATAAAATAATTACACCCCTTTAGTATCTTTTAATGCACACAAATGCACTAGAACAAAAAATTAGAATTCTATCATTTCTCATTGTCAAGACAAACCTAGAAATATTATGTTACAATTTTGACAACAAAGTGTCCAACTCTATCTAGATTATGAATAATAAACTTATATTTTATAAGAACTAATAATTTGATCTTCTATATATAAATCAAACTTTATGCAACAAATCATCTACTATATATGTAGAATAAAGGGAAAATATATATTTTTTATTTTAAATAGAATATCAGCTCATTGTAATTTAAAAGAAAATCAAAATGAATTCAAATAACAACAAGAGCATCAAGTAATAAAGAATGGCTTTTAGCAAAAATTGGTTCCAATAATCTCTCACTTATACTAAAAAACATGATGCCACACATCTTACTTATATTCTTCCACAAGCCTTGCATAAGTCTTTGCTAGTGGGCCTTTTATAAAAGGATCTGTCATGTTATCCACTGATGCTATCTGGTCACCACAATATATTTTTTTTCATATATTTTATCAGATAGTATTTATGCTCGATGTGTTTTACCTTGTTATGACTTCTAGGTTTCTTTGAGTCAAAAATTACCTCACTATTATCATAATTAAGTGTAATAGATAATTACATAGAAGGAATGACTCCTAGATCTATCTAGAAGTTTCTAAGCCATATACAACCTCCTTGGCTGATTTTGAGGATGCCAAATATTCAGTATCCATGGTGAAATCAAAAATACATGATTACTTGATATTGCTTCAACTTATGACTCCACTCCCCAAGGTAAACATATAATCTGAGTTGGATTTTCTCAAATCCTTATCTAATTGGAAATCTAAATCTGTATATTCAATAGGTATAAGATTGTTCACTTGGTAAATTAACATATAATTTTTAGTCTTTTTCAGGTGCTTGATTATGTTGTATATTATTATCCAATATTCTTGTTCTATGTTAAATTGATATCTACTAAGCATACCTTAAGTAAAGCAGATATCAGGTCTAGTAAAAAGCATTACATATATTATGCTTCATACTATAGATACATAAAATACCACTTTCATTTTCTCTATCTTGTTGGGTGTTTTGGAACATTGACCTTTTGGTAGGATAATTCCATGTCTAAAAGGAAGAAAACTTTTCTTGGAATCTTACATAATAAAATGAGTCTATATCTGATCAATATAAAAAGCTTGAGACAAGCCCACAATTATTTACATGCAATCTCACAAAAATTTAATTCCAAGAATATGAGTAGTTTCTCCTAAGTGTGTCTAATCAAATTGACCCAACAACTAGATCTTGACCAAAGGCAACAAACCTACATTATTTTCAATGAGCAATATGTCATCAATATGCAATAAGAATATCAACTTGCTTCACTTTGTTTCACATACACATAATACTCATCCCAACATTTATCAAATCTATAAGACTTAATGGTTTGATTAAAGTGAGTTTTCTATGATCTAGATGATTTTTTCAGTCTATAAATGGAATTTTTCAATTTATGAATATGTTCTTTTGGTCCTTTTTTATGAAACTATCATGATTAGGGGTGCTAATGAAATGAGATAACTAACGAGCTACTCAAACTTAACTCAGTCAAAACTCGATCAAAACTTGACTCATGTGAGATTGACTATAGCTCGAGTTCGACTTGAAATATTAACTAGTCGAGTAAAGCAACTCATAATTCAACTTGAAAAGCTCTTGAGAAACTCGAATATTTTTGTATATAAAATTTTAAATTTTTTTTATATTTCTATTGTAGGGGATAGAATAAATAATATATCTCTATTGTAGGGGATGAAATAAATAATATATCTCTATTTTTTTATTCTTAAACAATCATACATGTTTATTATTTATTTAGTTATAAATATATTTATTTTGAAAATAATTTATTTCATTTAAAGAAAAGATGTAACAAAATAGGATATTATTCTATAAATTATATTAATAAATTAGTATTATAAATGTGATAAATATATATATATATATATATATATATATATATATATTTATATACAGATTCTTCTAAAGTTGGATATATAATAATTAGGGGTGCTAATAAAATGAGACAACTCGTGAGCTACTCGAACTCGAGTCGATCAAAACTCGATCAAAACTTGACTCGGGTAAACTCGACTTGAAATGTTAATGAGTCGAGTAAGCTCGGCTCGAGTAAGCTCGACTCGAGCTTGAGCTCAATTCACATCATTAGCACCCCTAATAATAATGTATCATATTACACATTCTTCAAGATGTTCATTCAAAAATATAGCCTTTGCATCCATCTACCAAATCTGATAGTCATAATGATTTGTAATAGATAAGATAATCTAGATAGACTTTAGCATCACTACCAGCGAAAAGGTTTCCTGATAATCGATTCTCTCTTTTCTAAATAAAACTTTTTGTAATAAGTCTAGCCTTATAAGTCTCAACATTATCATCTATTTCTCTTTTTTTTATAGATCCACTTATATGTGATCACTTTTATCCCTTTAGGTGGTTACATAAGATCTTATATATGATTAGAGTGCATGATCTATATCTTTAATTTCATACCCTTTTTTCAATGTTCTATATTTTTTCTTCAAGTACATCAAAGTTTATAGGATTAGTATCTACCTCATCATGGATTTTGTCATAAGACTCCCCCAAGAATGTATATTATCAGCTTGATGAATAACTCTCCCACTATCACGAGATGTTCCTCTCAATTATATACTTTCAGTGACACATTGCATAAATATTTAACCATGTGAACCACTTTGATCATCGCCATCTGGCTATGCAATCGGCATGTCAATGATATGTTCATAAGGTTTAATATCAATATTTTTTTCAGCAATCCTTCCATTATAATGAGACAGAGATATCTGGAATATTACCTTGTGGCATTTCTTCTTGTATTATTAATATTGAAAGAATTTGAACTAGTTTATCTCTTTTCAATTCTTCTAGAATAATCTTATTTCTAGATTTGTGGTTTGTTATATAGTCTTCTTTTAGGAATCAAGCATTAGTGTTAACAATGACCTAATTTTTTGGAGTATAAAACAAATCACATTTAGTTCCTATAGGATATTCCATGAAGAAAGAAACTTCTATTCTTAGTTCTAACTTTTCTATTTTCTCATTTAACATATACACTAGGCAACCCCACAAATGAATATATTTCAAATTAGACTTACATCCAATCCACAATCAATTGGAGTCAAAAGTATAGTACATACTTAGTAGGAACTAAGTATAAAATTAAAGTTATTATTTCTAATGCATGACCCTAGAATGAATAGAGCATATATAAATAATTCATCGTCGATATTATCATATCCATAAGAACTATATTCCTTTTATATGCCTAGAGGTGTCAAATGGGGTGGGCGGCTTGGGCATAGCCTTCGGCATGGCCCGATTCAATAGTGCCTAGTCCAACATGGCATAGTTTGGAAACGTACATCAGGCTGGGTCAGGCCGCCCTTGGCATGGTTTGTGCAATGTTGGGCCGACATGAACCAAGCCTCATGTCAAGCCAGGCACAACCCATGTGCTTGGCCTGATTGCACGGTAAACCAGCCAAGGTGATTGCCCAAAGAGATCCCCATCAAGTGGTCAACTGGGCCATTTTATTTATTTTTTATAAATTCAACTGCCCCATCACGGGCGGTCCATTTTAAAAAAATATCGGCCACGTGGTTGATTATAATTGGCCGGCCACATGGCTATCCTTTATACACATGGCATGATCAGCACGGTCGTGCCCACAATGCCATGCAAGGCCAGTGGGCCACACATACACGTTAAAAATTTTAACCATGTCATGCACAACACGTCAAAATAGCATGACTGTGCCAAGAAAAAATGGGCCATGCAGGCACAGCATGGCTCATTTGACACCTTATTTATGTCATACCATTCAATAGTGGAATGCCAGATACATACAATTGGGATATAATTCCATGATTTAATAAGTAGCCTCTAAATCCCCTCAAGAGATACTCATTATCCTAATCAGATCATTGTGTCTTGAGTGAAACATTTATTAAGATGGTTTTCAATTTTTGCTATATACTCTTTCAATTTTTCAAATGCTTTAAACTCATGAAATATCAAATAAATATATCTATGTATTGAGTAATCACTAATAAATATAACAAATTACTCAAAGTCACCTCTTTCTTAGATAGTCATGTTTCCACATAGATCAGAATGAACTAGTTTCAATTATTCTTTGGCTCTATAGCACTTAGCCAAATGGGGGCATTTAGTTATTTTTCATTCTAAGTAGGATTCATAGGCTAAAAGTATTTAGACTTTTGATGAACCCAAAGTTCCATATGCAACAAGTTTGGAGATTCATTCTAAATAGGATTCTTACATGCCAAAACATTAGTATTATTTTCATCAACTCATTGTAGTGAGGGATAGATATAATTAATATTATAGAGAATATCTTTTAATGCACGAGAATAGATAACTTTTTTAATCTAAATAGATTTTTATAGAATCATTAAATAAAAAGAATATTCTTATTTAACCAAACTAGATATAAAAATCAATTTTTTTTTCTAATGGAACATACATAAAGACAATCTTTCAATCTAAAGATGACAATCTCCCACTATAACTGTCAACATATTTGTAGTATCACCCGTGTGAAGATCAATCTCGTTATCAATTTTTTGTTTGGTTTCTTGGAACAACTACAAAGAATTACAAATATGATTAGTAGTTCCCATATCTACTCACCATATGTATCGGTAGATACTATCACTAAACATGTCTCAACTACTAGTAAATGAGATTTACCTTGATTATTCATATTGCTAAGATAATTTAGTCATTACTTCTTCTAGTGTCCTAACTACTTGTAATAAAAAATCTACCATTTAACTTATTTCACTCCAATTTGTGTCTTAAGAGTTGTCTGTGCAACACGAACATATTTTTGCAATTCTTTCCTCTTCTTTTCTTTCGGTATTGAAGAAGTCTTTTCAGCCACAAAAACTCAAGATGATTTCTTGATAATACTCTTAGCTGATTCCAATTCTTTATGTAATTATGCTAGTGTCCATTCAAGTTCATTCATGGTATAGTTTAAGCATAATTACTTATAAGAATTTGGAAGTAATTGGAAATTAATATCAATCTTTGATTCCATGTGAATCTCAGCTCTAATGATCTCTAGTTTATTTAAAAGTCCAGTCATCTTCATAACATGATCTCTCACTTTTTAGTCATCATAGTATTCATGAGATCTCTCATGGCTTTTTGTATAACAGAGCAAGTTTGATTTCCAAATATTATATCATAGGCATTAGCCATTGACTGATGCTAAAGTTGGAAAATGTTTGACCTAGAAGCCAAAATATAGAATTTTTATATCTCATCAGCTTTTACTCATTTCTTATAGAATTTTGCTTCCTGCTTGGTTGCCCCTTCATGTAGAGGTGTCAACCAGGACAGGCTGGCCCGGCACGGAAATTCCCATGCCTGGGCTTGTGCCGTGCCGTGCCGAGGCCAATCGGGCGTTGTGTCGTGCATGGCCCGGCACAGTACCATTGCTCGTTGGCACGTTACTCGGCCCGACCGGGCCGAACCCGGTGGATTTGTGCCGCGGGCCCTTGCCGGGCTGACCTCCATAGAACCGTGCCTGGCCCGGCACGAAAGCATGGCCGAGGCGGCTAAAAATGGGCCTAGCTGGCCCAGCACATCCCGTTTGACACCCTGCCTTCATGAGATTTTTCCAGGCAAAAATTTGTGAGTACAAACTTATTGTCCTTATCATCCAAAATAATATTGAGGTTTCTTTTCCAATCTATGTAATTGGTCACATTGAGTTATTTTTTCTTTGAGAATAGTAGCGCGTTGGTTGAAAGTCATTTTTATTCCTTTAAAACATAAAAAAATTGCAATAAGATAATTAGCTTTGAATTCAGCTTCAAGTGTTGGGTTCTTCTACCAATTCTTGATTGACTTCATTATCAATCTGATACACCATGAACATCATGTCTTAATGGGATGATGTTTACTATTCATCATTTTTTAGATAAGCTAATTCCTATCAATATTATTATCTAGACAATATATCATACGCATACCAAACAAGATTAAACAAATAACTTCGTTATAATCATATAAATAATAGTAGTGGCTTAGATAGAGAGGATGTTATTATTTATAGCTAAGCGTACACCAACACATAATTCCAACCCAACTATTTTTAAATGAATTTATTAGATAGAGAAGTAATTTATTTTAATAATTCAATCTGATACACCATGAACGGTTTGTCTTAATAGGAGGATGTCTACTATTCATCATTTATTTAGATAAACTAATTCCTATCAATCTTATTATCTAGAGACTAAACTAGACATAGGTCATACCAAACAAGATTAAACAAATAACTTCATTGTGGCCCTATAAATAATAGTTGTGGCTCAAATAAAGTGGATGTTATTATTTATAGCTAAGTGTACACCAACACATAATTCCAAACCAACTATTTGTAAATGAATTTTTTAGATAGTGAAGTAATTTATTTTTATAATTTAATCTGATTCACTATGAACATCATGTCTTAATGGAAGGATGTCTACTATTCATTATTTATTTAGATAAGCTAATTCCTATCAATCTTATTTTTTAGACAATAGGTCATACCAAATAAGATTAAACAAATAACTTCGTTGTGACCCTATAAATAATAGTTGTGTCTCAAATAAAGATGATGTTATTATTTATATCTAAGTGTACACCAACACATAATTTCAAACCAACTATTTTTAAATGAATTTATTAGATAAAGATGTAATTTATTTTAATAATTCACAAACTTATCTTATAGTGGTTTGTGCCAAGTATCACTACAAGTCAATCAATCTGATAGGGAGAAGACACAAAGACCAACATGCTTATTGACTTGAATTACTTACAAAATAATGACGAGACCATGAGATTCATACTTGATCAACTCCCTTGCCCACTTAGATATTTTAAAGATTGAGGATTTTATTTGCTTTAAGATAATATTAGTAATTCCTTCTTGCTAAAATTTATCTTAAAATAGGAATTTTAATTTTTTTTATTTATTAAAATAGTGGTTTATTATATGAACGCATGTATGTATGAGTGCAATGTAAAATATTTAGTATTTACGCACAACCATCATACAAGTTTCTGTATACACATGTATCATTCATATCTTTACATACCACCACACATTGCATCAATTCTAAATACAAGAATACTTCATCACATGCATACATTTCATATTCATGTGATGCCAATTCATCACACACATGCATTCCATAATTATATGATGATTTTGTCATCACATAGTTCTTAGGTTCAATAGCCTAGTTATTTAGGTTATAAAATTTATTAATCAAGAATTTCTTTTCTTGGGGATATGCCCCAAGAGTTTTCTTTTCTTACCATAATGTTGCAGGGGCTCAGGGTTACAACCTCGAGATTAAATAAACATCAACTCAAAAAAAAAAAACAAAACAAACATTATAAGCTCCATTATAAACAAAACAAACAAAACAAAACAAAAAAAACATCAACCTCGAGATCTATTCCAAGCACCACTTCAAGCTCCACCATAATAGCTGTCGGCCACAATGAACTCAACCATGTCATTACTCATCATTATAAGCTCCACCATGGCAATGATTGGCCACCATAAGCTCCACCACTATATGGCTCACAACCACAAGCACCTCCATGATATGGTTAACCACAACAAGCTCCTTCGTGGTATGGTTTGCCTTCATGAACTCGTCCACGACAAGCTTGGCCACTGCAAGCACCTCCATGACTCATTTCTTTGTAGTTATAAAATACTTAGTTAAATACAAAATTACAACCTCATGTGACTAAACAACAATATAAATCAAATAAAAAATTACAACCTAAAAATGAATAAGCATTACCATTATTGTAATCACATCCAAATGCATCTAAACATAGTAAAATACAACCAAATGGATATTAAAATAACCTCAAGTGTGACACCCCATCCCCCAGGAGGTCCCATTCATTCCATCACACAATACAATATGCATTAAAATAAAATTTTCTCAAATGTACCATACATTTTTTTTTCATTTTATTTACTCAGCAGAATAAAGAAAATACACAACATTTTATTTAAGCCACAACTAACTTTCCTTCACATGTGTGAGCCTGTATGTGGATCTGTCATATACCCTAGACCTTTACCTGAAAAGGAGTCCCGCAACGGAGTGAGCAAAGCAAAAACCCGTGCAACTCAGTCTGGACGTTGTCCCAATTCGAGTTCGCTAAATACCATCCATATACCTATATATATATATATATATATATATATATCATGCACCCACCTATGCATATGGAATGTTCCCATGCACATGAAATATAATTATGTCTTTTCTGATTTAACCCATGTTTCAAACATAATTATAACAATCCAAATTCAATTCGTCCTGTACTACCTTTTACTAAATGAAATATCGAAACTTTTCACTAATTAATTATTTCCAACAAAATTTCTAACAATTCGAATTGAAATATAAAACATGATCATTTATGACCATTAAATAGAAAGAAATTTTGATAAGAGAAAACTACTACCTTTCAGAAAATTTCACAGAAACTTTATAAATTTGATATTAAACCGAAGATCTCGTCGTGTAGAGTAATTTTTAGTTCTTGGACTATATCAATCTAATTCTAGAATAATCCGTTACAATTAAAAGAAAATCCACAAATATTTTTATTCTCTCTGTAATATATCTCTCTCCCTTGCCACTGAAATGTTTTTTTTCACCGTTCTCCAATTTTCTGGATTCCTGACATTTTCTTGTTTTTTTTTCTATAATTATTATTATTATTTAATTTTTTTATTGTTTTTTCTTTGGGTTGATTCCTGGACGGCTGATGGACTGCGTCCACGCATGCACAGCCACATGCGGAAGTCATGGTGTGGAATTTCGGTGACAATTTTTTTTTCCTAAATATTCTAATAATTATTTAATTAAATAAAAATATAACTAAATTATGATTTTCTTAGAATTTAACGAAATTTGACACCGTAGCTATATTTTTCAAGATGAATTCAATAATGACATCCATTTTATTATTAGGGATCTAAAATTTCTAGGTTATTTTCTCTTATTACAAAATTATCATTTTGCCTATTTTTTCCAGAAAAAATTATGTTAATTATTTATTCATTTATTTTTTGGGATTTCACATTCTCTCCTCCTTAGAGAATTGCATCCTGAAATTCTCAAAAATATACCTTTGCACTTAAAAACATATTCTGAATTTAAATAATTATTAAATTATTAAAATACATACCTTAATTTTAATAAAAAGGATAAGCAACATGCATCGTGTCTTCATGTTCCCATGTTGCTTCTTCTATTCATTGATGCTGTCATATTACTTTTACTAGTCTCATAGTTTTGCATCGCAAAACTTGGTCTCGACTATCAATGATAAACACTGGTATTTCTTTAAATGTTTCATCTACATCAATAACTAGTTCGCCTTAATCAATTACATGAGTTGGATTAGAAATGTATTTCCTAAGCATAGAGATATGAAATATCTCATGGACACCAGATAAATATGGTAGTAATGTCAATCGATAAGCAACTAAACTCACCTTCTCACGTATTTCGAAAGGCCCAATATATCTTGGCGATAACTTTCCAAGCTTTAAATCTGATTACTCCCCTTTTTGGCATCACTTTCAAGAAAACATAATCTCCCACCTCAAATTCAAGAGGTCGTCTTCGTTTATCAGCATAACTTTTTTGTCGAATTTGAGTTAGACCCATGATAGATCTGTCTCCCACCTCAGCCAACAAACTAGAGATCAACATGGCCTTTCATACAATGTTTCATATGGTGCCATTTGGATACTTGCCTAATAACTATTGTTATAAGCAAACTTGACCAAAGGTAGATGTTCTTCCCAGCTACCCTTGAAATCTAGACAACATGCTCGCAACATATCTTTCAAAACTTGTATGGTTCTTTCTAACTAACCATCTGTTTGTGGATGGAAAGCAATGCTCATTATCAATTATGTTTCCATTGCTTTCTAAAAATCTTTTAGAAATGAGCCATAATTTTAGGATCTCTATCTGATACAATATTTATTGGAACTCCACGTAATCGAATAATTTCTCATATATATAACCTGCACAATTCCTCGCATGTGAAGGTCATTCGCATTGCTAGAAAATATGCGGACTTTGTAAGCTGGTCCACAATTACCCACACAGTATCATGTTTTCGTAATGTTCGCGGTAAGTGAGTCACAAAATCCATCATGATATGCTCCCATTTCCACTCTGTTACCTCCAAAGGTTGGAGTAATGCTGCTGTCCTCTGATGCTCAGCATTTATCTGCTGACACATGAGGCATCGTCGAACAAAATTCCTAATATGTCTCATCATCTTATTCCATTAATACTGGCGACGAAGATCATTATAGATCTTTGTGCCACCTGGATGTAATGTAAAATGAGAACAGTGAAATTCTCTAAGAATCTCTTCTCTCTCAATTCCACTTTCTGGGGAACTACAATCCATCCCCTAAACCAGAGACTACAATCCATATGAATAGCCCAACCTTCATCACATGTACCAGTCTCTACTTGGTTATTTATAGATAATATTTCTGCATCTTGTTTCTGTATCTCATTCACCTTATTTAATAGCGAAGGTATAGCTGCTAAACTCCCGATAATACCCTGACTTTGACTACTATATTGTAAGTTGAATCATCCCACAGTTTCAAGCATATCTCATTCCCGCGAATCTATACTAGCTAGTGCACCTCGTGACTTTCGACTAAGTGCATCAACCACCACATTTGTCTTATCTGGATGGTAATGCAAAGTAAAATCATAATCTTTTAGATACTTCATCCATCGACGTTGTCTCGTGTTAAGGTCTCATTGTGTAAAGATATATTTTAGACTTTTATGATCTGAATATACCTCAAATTTCTTCCCATACAAAGACTGGTGTCATATTTTTAAAGCAAAGACTATGGCCGCCAATTATATATCATGTGTGGGGTAATTCCTCTCATGATTCTTTAACAGCCTTGAATCAGAATAGGAGTTGAAGTAAGTCTCTTTTTCAATTCCTGGAATTCCTTTTCACATGAATCAGTCCACTTATACTTGAGTTCCTTCCTGGTCAATCTAGTCATTGGAGTAGCTAACTAGTAAAAATTCTTAATACATCTTCTGTAATACCCAACCAATCCCGAAAAACTATGTATTTCAAAAACTGACTTTGGCCTCTCCCAACTCATGACTGCCCTGACTTTTTCAGGCTACACTGAGACACATGTAGCTAATACTACATGTCCCAAAAATTTTACTTCTATCAACTAAATGTCACATTTGCCAAACTTGACATACAACTTATGTTCTCTCAAAGTTTAGAGAATAATATGTAAATGATCCTCGTGCTCTCCTTCGGACTGAGAATATATCAAAATGTCATCCACAAAAATTACAACAAAATAATCTAAATATGGCCGAAATATTCTATGCATAAGATCCATGAATACTGCTGGCGCATTCGTTAATTCGAAAGGCATTACTATTAACTCAAAATGCTCATACCGTGTTCTAAATGTTGTCATAGAAATGTTAGTCTCACAAACTCGCAACTGGTGATATCCAGTATAAAGATTTATTTTGGAAAAGACTTGTGCTCCTTTTAACTAGTCAAATAAATCATCAATCATTGGTGATGGATATCGATTCTTTATTTTAACCATATTCAGCTGTCGATAATCAATGCACAATCAAAGAGTTTTATCCTTATTCTTTGCAAATTAAACTAGAGTACCCTAAGGTGAAGTGCTAGATCTAATAAAACCCTTGTCCAACAAATCTTGTATCTAGACCTTGAGTTCTTGTAATTCAATAGGTGTTATTCTATGTGGAGTCATAGAAATGAGGGATTTACTAGGATATAACTCAATACAAAAATCTATATTCCTGTGCAGGGGTAATCCTGGTAATTCATCAGAAAAAATATTTTCATATTCATAAACTATCCAAGGAAGATTCATATTCAATGTCCCCTCTTCTTCTATGGTGAGATATGCCAGCCAACCTATAAGTTGTCCATGCCATTTAGAATCATATATAGTATGGGGTAAAACATCAAGCTTATCCCCCCGAAATACAACACATATATCGTCTAGTATGTGAATAATAATTCTTTTACGATCATAATCAATAATGACTCGATGTGCTGTTAACCAGTACAGACCAAGAATTACATCAAAATCCGACATGTCCATGACTCTAAGGTCTGCCATTAATAAAATTCTTGAAATTTCTAACTCACAATTTTGATATATCTGACTAATTTTCACCTTAGACCCCAAAGGAGAAGTCACATGCAATAGCTCATCCAAGTCTTTAACTCCTAATCCTAATTCTTTCACACATGATGTAGAAATAAATGAATGTGATGCACCAGAATCAAATAGAACACTTGCCCATAAATAAAAAAGCAAGAAAATACCTTGTACCACTGACTAATCTATCCTCTCCATATGTGGTTTAATTGCAATGACACATCCTTGGGTCCTTAAAGTCCCGATCTGTGAGCTCTCACCTCAACCTCGACCCATGCCTTGGCCTCCCTGATATGCTTGTGAAGTAGGAGATATTTGTGGAATACCCTGAGATTAAACCCAATTCATTGTACCCATACTAGAAAAAGGAGAAATAAACCAAGTTTGCATATTTCTCACGGATGTCTGGGATTGTGATGTATCATAATATTGGAATCCCTGCTTTAGTGGGCACTTCCATTTCTAATGTCCAGGCTGATGACATAAAAAAAATTTTCTATCCAATTTGGCTAGAATTTTCAATCAGGCTTTGGCTTTGATAATCACGACCCTGTCCATAAAATCTTCGTGGGATAAATAATCTCTATCTCTTTCCAGAAAAATCTTGATTCTCTTTTCTCTTTCCGCTAGCACTTCCACTCATTTCCCAGATATTTCGTGCTCAACCTTTCGCTCGATGGCTAAAGTTGTCTTAACCATCGAATCTATATCTTGAATAAGAAATCTCACAATCTTGCCTCGGATAGACAATTTTAATCAATCTTGAAATTTTCAAACCTTGGCCACATTAGTAGCCACATAATCTTTCCCAAAACATGTCAACTCGGTGAATTTAGCCATATAGTCCAGCACCGTCATATTTCCTTGTCTAAGTTCAAGAAATTCTCAGGCCTTGGCATGTCTAGCTGAAGTCTAAAAATATTTTTCCATAAATAGTTATTTGAATTCTTCCCATGTCATTGCCTCTATATTCTTCGAGGCCTTGATCTAATCCCACCAAATTTGGGACTCACCTTCTAGCTGGAATGCTGCTAGCCAGATCTTGGTAGCATTGGAAGTAAATTTCATTGCATCCAAGATTTTATCAACTTGTCAAAACCAATGATATGCAACCATTGGGTTCCCTCCCCCCATAAATGTTGAAGGATAATGTGCCTCGAACTTTTGGAGGTTACTTGATTCTTCTTGACCTCTAGTTGTACAAGTTTGTGCAACTCTTGCAACAGCGACGCCCACGGCCTTTATTAGAGCCTATGGATCAAAGAAGGCTAGGGGTTGATCCTCATTTCGTAGACGTCACATGTGTCCTTGTTCTCTACTTGCCATCTTTCATAAGTCAAATAATAATATAAGAATTACAATCATTTTCTATTATTAGTGCACATACCAACTAATAATAGACTTTTCATTTTGAAATTATCGTTTCATTTCCCGAACCGCTAAGGTTATTTTTCTTTATCCTAGTAATCTTTTTTTCAGATTTTTCTCGAGTATTAGATATTTATATATCTAAAATTTCCTACCACATTATGAAACTTATACCAATTTCTGAGTTATAGGTAATCGTATACCTAACCTCTGATACCAAGCTGTGACACCTCATTCTCCAAGGGGTCCAACTCATTCCATCATGCAATACAATGTGCAATAAAATAAAATTTTCTCAAATGTACCATATATATTTTTTTTCATTTTATTTGCTCATTGGAATAAAGAAAATACACAACATATTATTTAAGCCACAACTGGCTTCACTTCACATGTGTGATTCCGTATGTGGATATGTCATATGCCCTGGACTTATACCTAAAAAGGGGTCCCACAATGGAGTGAGCAAAGCTCAGTTGAGATAAACTTCTTCAGAGTTACTCCTACCTAAGTGCACGTAAAATGTCATGCATATAAATCAACGCCCATTCAAGTACAGTGTTTATATGAATGCAATTATGGATGAAAAGTTTATATTCCCATATTCCTGAGTCCCATTGACTCTATCACACATGCCGAAGCCAAGTGTGGCATATTATAGATATATAGATATAGATATATATATATATGTATGTATGTATGTATGTATATCTATAGAACAATTTTTTTTTTGGAATTATTTCGAAAAATATGGACCTCCTCCAAAAAAATATTGGACATTTCTCCAAATAAATTATGATTTTTTTGGATTTACTCTGAGAAATATGCACCACATAGCTCAGCCTGGACGTTGTGCCTATTTGAGTTCACAAATTTATAATAACCATGTACCAAATAAAATCTCGCGCAACTATGTCTGTACGTTGTCCCAATTTAAGTTCGCTAAATACCATCCATATACCTTTAATGCACTCACCCATGTATATGGAATGTTCCCGTGCACATGAAATATAATTATGTCATTTCCGATTTACCACATATTTCAAACATAATTATAACAATCCAAATCTAATTTATCCGCACTAACTTTTACTAAACGAAATACTGAAACTTTTAACTTATTAATCATTTCCAATAAAATTTTTAAGAATTCGAATTGAAATATAAAACATGATCATTTATGACCATTAAATAAAAAGAAATTCTGATAAGAGAAAACTATTACCTTTTGGAAAATTTCACGAAAACTTTATAAAATTGATATCAAACTGAAGATCTCGTCGTGTAAAGTAACTTTAGTTCTTGGACTATTTCATTTCAATTATAGAATAATCTATTACGATTAAAATAAAATCCACCATCCACAAATATTTTTTTCTCTCTGTACTGTATCTCTCTCTTCTCCCTTGCCGCCGAAACATTTTTTTTTCAGCATTCCCCCATTTTCTGGATTCCTAATGTTTTCTTGTTTTTTTTTTGTTTTTTTTTTCTTTGGGTTGATGCCTAGATGGCTAACGAACCACGTCCACGCATGCACATCCACGTGCGGAAGTCATGGCGTGGTCTTTCGTTTACGCATAAATTATTATTTTTTCCTAAATATTCTAATATTTATTTAATTAAATAAAAATATAACTAAATTCTAATTTTTTTAGAGTTTAACAAAATTTGATACCGTAACTATATTTTCCAATACGAATTCAATAACGACATCCATTTTATTATTAGAGCTCAAAAATTTTCAGGGTGTTTTCTCTTATTGCAAAATTACTATTTTACCTATTTTTTTTTCCCAAAAATCAAATTATGTTAATTATTTATTTATTTTTTTTCGGAATTTCACATAAATGATAGGCTGTATGTATCGATTAAAAGAGGTTAGAATGTCTCTGTTAATATTAATGACACTAATCTATGCCTATGAATATTTTAAAACTCAATTATTTTATGCATGATATCTCTAACACAACTCTAATACCATAATGGGAGCTTTTGGGATTTGGTGATATCTCGCATGAAAAACGAAATATTTTTAAGTTTTTATCTTCTTAAATGAAGATTTTAATAGGTTTTATTAAATTCATACCTTAGTTGAATGTGAAGTTGCTATGGAGTAGAGGCTTCTCCCATATGCTTGTATCTCCGTTCAACATGAGGAAGATTAAGCTAATATGGTAATGGGCTATGCATGCTTGTATCTTTACAAAAGTGATGTGATATGTTTATATATATATATATATATATATATATATATATATATATATATAAGCACATAATTAATTTGATCTTAATTTGAATCAATTAATAAAATTAATTAAAATAATTAATCAAATTAATTATCTTTATTTTATATGCACACATACTCTAAATAAACCAAATATTTAATTAATAAAAACATAAAAAATAAATAAAATAAAATAAAACAAAAAAAAAACTTTATGTTTCTAATGATATTGGATCACGTTATGAAAGGAACACTAACACAAATAAGATCCCGACTCCCAAAGTGAATTATATTTACCATAATTCACATTAATTATAATTCATATCAATATATAATTATAATTTCGCTCTCTCACTTATTCTAAATAATTTATACTTTTTATTATTCAACACGTATTTGACTCAATTACTCCATAGTAATTGAATTAAATTACTAAATATTTAATTTAACCAATCTCTTCTGTATTGGGAATTGGTGATATAATTCTAATACCATTATGGGAGCTTTTGGGATTTGATGATATCTTGCTTGAAAAATAATACTTTTTTAAGTTTATATAATCTTAAACGAAGATTGTAATAGGTTGTTTAAATTCATAACTTAGTTGAATATAGAGTTGCTATGGGGTAGAAGCTTCTTCCTCATGCTTGTTCCTTCGTTTAACATGAGGAAAAAGAAGCTAACATAGTAATGGGCTATGCATGCTATTTGTTTGCCATTATTTTATGAAACATAATAAATAAAAATAATAATAAAATAAAAGCATAAGTTACATCACTTTATAGAAGTTATGATTGATGTGTTTATATATATATATATATATAATCACATAATTAATTTGATCTTAAATTATATCTGTTAATAAAAATAATAAAAATAATTTAATCAAGTTAATTATCTTGATTTTATATGCACACATACTCTATGTAAATAAACTAAATATTTAATTAATAAAAAAAATAAAAAAATAACAAAATAAAAAAATAAAAAATAAAAAAAATAAAAAAATAAAAAAATAAAAAAATAAAAAAATAAAAAATAAAAAAATAAAAAAATAAAAAAATAAAAAAATAAAAAAATAAAAAAATAAAAAAATAAAAAAATAAAAAAATAAAAAAATAAAAAAATAAAAAAATAAAAAAATAAAAAAATAAAAAAATAAAAAAATAAAAAAATAAAAAAATAAAAAAATACAAAAATAAAAAAATAAAAAAATACAAAAATAAAAAAATAAAAAAATACAAAAATAAAAAAATAAAAAAATAAAAAAATAAAAAAATAAAAAATAAAAAATAAAAAAATAAAAAATAAAAAAATAAAAAAATAAAAAATAAAAAAATAAAAAATATAAAAAATATAAAAAATATAAAAAATATAAAAAATATAAAAAATATAAAAAATATAAAAAATATAAAAAATATAAAAAATATAAAAAAATAAAAAAAAATAAAAAAAATAAAAAAAATAAAAAAATAAAAAAATAAAAAAATAAAAAAATAAAAAAATAAAAAAATAAAAAAATAAAAAAAATTAATTTTCTTATGATATTGGATCAAGTTATGAAAGAGACACTGGCACAAATAAAATCTCGGACTCCTAATGTGAATTATATTTACCATAATTCATATTAATTATAATTAATATCACTATAAAATTATAATTTCACTCTCTCACTTATTCTATATAATTTATACCATTTATTATTCAACACTTATATAACTCATCATGTTAAGATTATATATACTAATTAATTGAATTAAATTACTAATTATTTAATTTAACCAATCTATTATGTAATACCTTAAGACCTTCCTATTAACTTATTTGATATGCCATATAAAAATTAATCTATAGAGTTTGATAATATCAAAACTAATAAGTATTTTTAAGGAAGTATCATCAATCTATTTTATAGGATGTTGATTCCATTAATAATAAATATTCACCATTGCTCTAATCATCTACTATATAAAATAAATGACAAATATATATTTTTTATTTTAAACATAATCTTAGCTTATTGTAATTTAAAATAAAATCGAAATGAATCCAAATAACAATAAGAGTGAAAAATAATAAAGAATGAATTTCAGTATATAATAGTTTCAATATTAACCCTGGGTGATTGTTTCACTTAAATGATTAGTAACATTAAAATCAGCAAAGAAAACAATTTTTCTCGAAGAATCTCTATGTGTATCAAGCTTTTCAACAAGTCCAATATTTTTGTATCATTTTTAGATCTGAAAATAATATGTTATTGAATTTTATCATTCTTATTTTAAAGTGAAGGATATTATCTCAAGGATGACTCTGATAAGAGGTGCATGTGAAAATGACATCTACATCTTCATGAAAACCTCAATGGCATCTTCTTTCCTATTGGTTGCTAGTGTGCATGAAAGAACTTATCTTAAAGAATTACACATGCATCTTGATCATCCATCTTCCATATTTCTTCATATTGTTGTTTGCAATTTTTTACTTTCATCTACAATGAATAAAAAGTTTCTTTTTTGTTGCTTGTGCTCTATAAATAAAGTTAAAAACTACATGTGAGTTTTATTTGATATTTTCACTCTCTAAGACTAGGTAGAATATACCAATGATAATGCTATTTTAAGCAGATGAAAGTTTTCTATGGGAATTAGCTAATGTTGTGACCATCAAATTATATGGACTATATTGGCATTGAAGACATTGTGAAGTATAGTGGGGATGATTTAGGAAGAGAATAGCATCATTGATGAAACTAAAAATCAAGTCTAAAGGGATGGCTAGTAAAATGTGAACATTAGGATAGCAAGTTTGATGAGGTGAGCTTCAAGGATAGTGGTGCAATATTGATCTTTTATATATATAGTCATGATTTG
This sequence comes from Sapria himalayana, assembly GCA_029783825.1. Classification (NCBI taxonomy): domain Eukaryota; kingdom Viridiplantae; phylum Streptophyta; class Magnoliopsida; order Malpighiales; family Rafflesiaceae; genus Sapria; species Sapria himalayana. The sequence continues at coordinate 120,608 of JAREIK010002378.1, read as the reverse complement.
AGATAGGACTACAACTAGGTTGGGTCACCTTGAGTAACTTGAACCCAACCTAATAAAAATGAGTTTGGGTTGGAATTTTACAACTCGAGCAAAATTCAGTTTAGGTTTGTGTTGACCCCTACTCGACCCAACCCACCCAAGTTGCACTTATAGCAATGCAGCCCCATTTATAGGTATAACAACTTGAGCATTTAGGCACTCAAGCATAATTTGATAGAATCATTTTTTAAAGTACTTCCATCAAATCAATACAACAAAGTTGTAACTAGAGGCATCAAGTGGGTTGGTTAGCCCCAACATGACCCAATTCATTCTTGCCAAACCAAACATGGCGTGGTCCATAATCATGCCTAAATCGATCTCATGTCATCTCGTGCCAAGCACAACCCACATTCATGGTACATCATCATAAAATAGTGTTACATGCCACGAGACACTACCTAACTAGCTAGTGCCATCTAGGAGCTCAGGGGCGATAAAAAGTTGGGCTTGAGTTAGAAAATTTCAAGTACAACCTGAGTAAAATTTGGGTTGGACTCAAGTTGACTCCAATCCAAACCAACTACTTGAGCATTAGGTTACTCAAGCATAATTTGATGGAAGCACTTTTATTTTCAAAGTACTCTCATCAAGTCAACACAACAAAGTTATATAATATATGGTTCATTGTTATAAATATTTTTTCCTTATATCGATAAATATAAGAAACGAGACTTCAAAACTTAAGTAAAATTATTTACTAATTTAAAATTTTAATATAAATTTTTTATTATAAAATTTTGATACAACAATGGACTTGCACATAAATATTTAGAACTAATGATTTATTTTGATTTATATTATTTAATTTGTATTATTTTTTTATATTTTTTATTATGATAAATAATTCAACTTGATCCGACCCTACCCAACTTGCCCAACCCAAACTCAACCTAATTTAAATCTGAATTTTATTATGTTAAATTGGCTTGAGCTTTTATTTGGTTTGGGTTGAGTTTTACTTGGGTTTAGGTTGTACTTTGGTTGAAAATTTTTAGCTCAAGCTCAACTTGGGTTGGGCTCTAGTTGCCCTCAACACGACCCATCCTGCTTGAGTTGCACCCTTAGCTTTAGATGATTTAAGTTGAAGAAGAAAAAAAAATGGCTCATTGGAGTTTTATCTGTCATTCCATTATGTAGATGATAATATTAATTAAAAAATCTTATTTCATTCATGTTCAATATTTGATGTAACTACCTATTATGAGTAGCATGTATGTAGGGTCACAAAATTGACTTGTATATGGAGATGTGATTTTCCAAGATCGTCGGTATATTATTATTCATTATTAATATTTCAAATGAATTACATTTATATTAAACTTTATCATTTTTAGAATAACTTAAAATATGTTATATTTACAAATCATAAATTTTTATCTAAACTTAAAAAATATATTATTTACATTCTTTTTTTTTCTATTGTTTTTTATTATTATTGCCAAGTTAATAATAATATGTAGGGATAGGTCATTTAAACAATAATTTATTCAAAACTATAAAATATCAGAAATAATGCTTGGTTATTTAAGCAACGAAGTAATAAATTAATGACCTAAAATTCAGAAAATATACAACATGATATTTTAAAAAATCAATACATTGAAAATTAATATTCAAATTATATTATTGCCAAATCGAATAATATGTGCTATAGGCTTTTTTATACATATAGAACCGCACGGTGGTGCCTCCGTGCCATGCCAGCCATGGCATGGTAAAATTCCCATGCTGTGCCAAGCACCACATGGTGTTTCAGTCCACTGGCCTAGCACGACAAGGTGGCATAGCGGCATGGCCTAGCTGCACGACCATATGGACCATGACGTGCTCTGAATGTGCATGTGAATTCACGAAAGAATCTCATTGCATGAAAATGTAACGAGTAGCCAGCTTATGTGGCTGTCAATTATAATCGGTCATGTGGCTAATTATTTTAAAATAATTTGACCACCCCACCATGAGGTGATCAAATTTGTTAGACTTTCCCGCATCATGGGCATGAGCCATGAGGTAAGAGTCTAACTGTTTAAAAATAATCAGACCACCCAAGTGATTGTCCGTCATGCCCGACATGATGCTCGTTGGGATTAGAAAGTCTATAAAAAACATAATACTCAAAATTATGCTTTAAATAAAATATATTTTTTAGATTTTAAAATCTTAGATGTCTCAAATCTGATGCAAGCATGTAAATCTTAAATTTTAGGATGAATTTTTTTGATCACTTTTCATGTTATTCTTTATGTGATAATGTAAGTTCATTAGCTTATTGCCTAAGAATTAGTAAAATGGTTGCATCTTGATTGTTGAATTGAAAATGAGCTTATTTCTAGTAGCTTTTCAAATATCTAAATATTATCCAAGCTCCAATTCCACATAGTATATAATTAACACTAAAATAAAAGTAAACATCAACACCCACACTACAAAAAGCATATCACATGTGATGTACAGTCAAAATAGTGATTTTATAATCTATACACACAAAGTACACAAATTATAAATCAACAATAGAACTTATTACACAATATAAATAAATGGAGTTATTCCACATTTATGTTTGTGTGTGAGTAGCAGTACAACATCACAACTACACTCCCAAACTAATTAGCAACCAAGAGAGAAGAGAATGGGAGCCAAAATAAATGGCACCCAAGGTGCTTTTGGAAACAAAAACCTCTACTTTAAATGGATAACACACCAGCAAGAAAAGAAATGCAAACCCCTTCTTCCCAAAAAATCATTTGAACAAAAAAAAAAACTCATACATACTAGGTTTTTTTTTATGTTTATTGAAAAATGAAAACCCTAATGGATGAGATCCAAGAGGGCACCTCTATGCCCTTTTACAAAACAAGAACATTGCCATTTTTTGATGTTGTTTACTTTTTTTTTTTTTTGAAAAATAGAACATAGAATTTTATCTCACATTCTTAGTATACCATGCTCTACACTTAAAAAAAAAACAAAAAAAAAAAACTAATTTTACCCAACTTGGATAGTCCCAACAAATTTCCTCCCTCTTTCTTAGGAAGGAAGACTTATACTCGAATGTGACTTAAATAAATTAAAATTTGATGGCGATAAATATTTTGCGAATATATTGGACATAATTTTGTTCATGTGCACTTTTTTTTTATAGAATTATCTTTTCATCTAATATATCCTATATCTAGTGATACTGTACATCAATATTTTTGGACCTAATGTAAAAGGTCAAATTTTTAGAGAGATATATAATACTCTAATTGTTGTATCATACAATTTATATATCTTATCACACATCCAAGTCTAAAAAAAATATTTTCATCCATTTTATATTTTTTACAATCTTTTAGTAGCTATAATGAACTCAACCTATGTGTTGGATAGTACTACTTCTATAGCTTGGATTGATAGGATATAACCCCTCCAAAGGTTATTATATAACTTGAGATGAATTTATGTGAATTAAAATGATCAGACATATCAAAATTAGTATATCCAAGAAGCAAGAGTTTTATTCTACCCTAGTACAAAGATAGTTTGAGAAGTCTTCCATAAGTATCTCAAGAGAGATTTCACTATAACCTAGTGACATCTTATAGGGTTCAAAAGAAAATAACTAACAATGCTAATAATGTGTGCTATTTCTGGTCAATTACATATCATAACATGCAAAAGATTGTTGATTACTATGACATAGAGGACATCATTCACGTCTCTCCCTTTTTTATTAGTCTTAGGACTATGCTTAGAACTTAACTTAAAATGGTTGGCTAAAAGAGATGAGACTTGCTTATCTTATTTCATGTAAAATATCTCAAAATTTTATCAATATATTATTCTTAAGATAACTAGATATGTCTAGAAGGTCTATCTCAAATGATACACAATCCAAAAATCTACCTGACTTTCCTTAAGTCTCTCATAAAAAAATCTTTTTTTAGCTCCCTCTTAAGTTTATCTATCAATGCTCTATCATGACTAATGTTCAACATATCATTAATATATAATAAAAATATAAATTCATCATAACCTAATTAAATGTTTGGCAAATAAATAATTGTAACAAGATGAGAGCTATGAGTCATGAAGACTCCATAAATAAATAAAATTTTTCGTACTACTGCCAAGGAACTTATTCAAGACCATATAAGCTCTTCTTTAATTTGTAAATAATACATTCCTTCTCTTCTATAATGAATCCGATCCATGCAAAGAGTCTCATGAAAGTTACCATGAAGAAATATAATCTTCATATATTGTTAATTAATTTCGAAGTCCAAGCTAGCAACTAGACTCAAAACTACTCAAATATAAGAAATCTTACCTATGGGTAAAAATATCTTATCAAAATTTATTCCTTTATTTTGACTAAATCATTTGACAACTAACTAAGTCTTGCATTTTAATTTAGAATTATTATCCTTGAGTTTTAGTCTAAAGAGTCGTCTCTTTTTTAGAGTTGGCTTCTCTTTTGGTAAGAATATTAGATCATATATCTAGTTGATATGAAAATGTTTCATCTCTTCTTGCATAGTCTTCCAAACCCTAATCTCTCGAGCTCAAATGCAAATAATAATAATAATAATAATAATAATAATAAAACCTTGGGCTCACATACATTCGAAAGTAATATGTAATCATGAAATATATAGCATATGTGGGGGCCTATTCTAGCTAAGTTGCATCATCATGAATAGATAGCATATGTCGTCTCTTAATGATTTTCTCATTTCAAACTAAGTTGCATCATCATGAATAGTTGAGTCATACCCTATTCTAGCTAGAATATGTTCTTTCACTTCCTCAACACTCAATAAGTATATCCCGAGACTCAAAAATATCAAATATATCTACTGACTCATAGATATTAGGTATCTGCTTAATTTTTCTTTCTTGATTAAATTGATCTCTTGAAGGAACTATATCCAAATTTATACAAATGGGAATCTTAATGGATCCACTATCTTCTCTGCTCAGATGATAGGACTATCATCCACTAATTGATCATCTAGAAAAGTCAAATCTCTACTCTAAACAAGCTCCTTAGAAATTAGGTTCCACATGCTGTATCCAAACTCTTTCATATCCATAGACAATGAAGATGAAGGAATGTGCTATATGTAGTACCATTAAGTTTTGATACTTCATCTTTTAGAATATAAAGGAAGGATTTGTAGCCAAAAACTTGTAAGTGATCACATAAAATATCTTTCTTAGTTTAGATTTTATTATGAATATCTCCATCTAGGGTGGTGATATGGCACATGTTGATTATATCAATAGTTATATGCATAATTTCTCCACAATATTCTTTAGAAAGATGCATATGAGAAAGTATGTATCAAACTCTCTCTTCAATAATTTGGTTTATCTTTCTAAACACATCATTTGATTGTCATATTTTGGCTAGTGAATTTTAATGTCTAATGCCTTGTGATACATAGTAGTTGTCAAATTGACCTAGATATTTTTCCTCATTTTCAGAACATACCATTATCAATTTTCTACTAATCTTTCTCTCAACTATAGCATGGAAATCCTTAAAGACTAGAAAGTCTTAGTTTTTAGTTTTCAATTTATATGCTCACACTTTCTTATAGTGATCGTCATTGAATATGATAAAATAAAAGGTCCCACTAAGTATTGTACTATGCATATAGCATATATCGATATGAATAAGATTGAGGATATTCGATCTCTTCGAGGATGGATGAGAGATAAAATATATTCTATGAATATTTATAGTCATGTACCATACACTCATCAAGAAAAGATTTTTGATCAAATGATAAGATATTCCTTTTACCTAGAAATTTAAGTCCCTTCTCACTCACATGATCAAGTCACTTATGTCATCGAGAAATATTGCTCTTTTGATTAATAATATTTTTTTAATATCTAGGCATTCTTGCTTGAGTCTCATACAAAGTACTATCCTTTTTACCCCTTACTATAATGAATGTGCCATTAACTAGTTTATACTAGCCATCAAGGAAATGACTTACAAATCTCATGTCATCCAACATGTTAATAAACATAATATTCACATAAATGTTCAGTATGTACCATATATCTATCAGCATAAGTAGATGTCCTATATGCATCTACAGACTAATGACTCTCTTGCCTAAAATCTATGATATCCTATTATTGCTAAACTTTACTATATAATAATCATCATGCCTATAAATAATAAAGAAGTTAATGTGCAAGGTATTATAAAATAATTCTTTTGAGTCAATAAACTATTTACACTTTTGAGATATAATATTAGTAGAATTATCATTGCTAACTAGCATCAAACCACATTCCAATGTGATGTTGGCCTCTCCCTCGGGTATATATTCTCTCGTATGTTATCATTATTGTCTTTTCCAAGGATAATACTTTTTTTTCATGTGTCTCATCTTATCACATTGATAATATTTGACTACTTCTTTACTTTGACTTACTTTTGGAAAAATGAGTTCTATCATTGGTCTATATGTGCCTCATGGTGCTCCTTTCATGTCTCTCTGAAACAAGATTGCCATGAGAAGTTACTTTCTTCTTTCTTCTCACTTTTTTAGATAATAAAATTTATGAGAAAATTATAAATGACATAATACTTCTAGATGGTGACATACTCATGGAAACCACAAAGTTATTCCAGCTTTCTAGAAGTGAGTTAATTATTAGATAAGCTAGAACTCATCTTCCAATACTATCTCCATAGATAAAAGCTGATTCACTAGCCTCTTGATGATGTTGTTGTGTGTCAACATTAAACTAGTATCCTTAAACTATAAGTTAACTAGACATCTAATGATCAATATTTTATTTCTAAACATATTCTTTTCGAATATAAACTGATGTTTCTTTTATAGCTTGTATGCCTTCATTCCATCATCAACGTGTTGATAAGTATTGCTACTTATCTATTGTTGAATCATGTAGGTAGCCCTATAGTGTAGGTATTTTCATTCTTCTACCCATTATATTTTTCCAAATAAACTTGATTATCACATAGTGATCATCAATGATAAACTCAATATCGATCATAAATAACTAATACAAACAAAAATATCTCAAAATACATTTGAAATCACGATATTGATATCTGAATAATTAGATATCAATATAATGATAATGAATAATCTATATATCATCTCAGTATTAATGAAAAATATCATCATCAATAGAAGTTCAAATACTACTTTTTTGGATATTATCTAAAACCTCCCTCCAATGCTAGTGGTTAAGATAGATAATTCATACTATGGCTTATTCAAAACCACAAAATATTAGGAATGATGGTTTGTTATTTAAGCAATAGAAGTAATAATTTAAAAGACACAAAATTCAAAAAAATCACTCTACAATATTCTAAAAAACCAATACAATAAAAATCAATATTCAAAGTATAGCACTGTCAAATCGAATAATGTGCATTAAAGATTTGTTTCTCATCTACAAGAAGTTCATAAAGCATACAACATTCAAAATTATACTTTGAACTAAAATATATCCTTATAAGATATAAAATCCTAAAAATTTCAAATCAGATACAAACATGTAAATCTGAGTTTTTGTGGTGAATATTATTGGCCTTTTTTTACATTATATTTTAGGTGATAGTATCAGTTCCTTGATTTCTTGGCTCAAAATCAATAATGTGGTTGTGTCTTGATTGCTACACCTGAGAAAAAAATTTGTCCGACAATGTTTAGAATCTTCAAATATTGTCTAAGCTTCAATTCCACAACACACCTAATTACAAATAAAAGTAAATAGTATCACTTAGACTATGAAAAACATATTACACATGCCACCCAATCAAAATAGTAGTTTTATAATCTACACAAACAAAATATACAAATTATAAACCAATAATAATACACATTGCACAATATAAATAAATAAATAAATTTCATAGTATGTGTGTGTGTATGTGTGTATAGTAGCACAATAGTACAACTATACTTTCGAATTAACAAGTAGCTGAGAGAGAAGAAAAATGGAGAGCCAAAATAAATAATGCCCAATATACTTATGGAAACAAAATCTTTCTTCTCTAAAATAGAAAATGTAGTGGTAAGAAAAAAATACAAATACCATTGTTCCCAAAAAAAATACAAATCCCCTTTATCCAATAAGTCATCTCACATTCCATTCTGTGAAAATTAGAAAATTATTGTTTTTATTATTTGTTGTTTTTACTTATTTAAATTTATCTAAAAAATATTATGATTTTATCACATGTCCTAGTCTACCCTGCTGAATAATTTCAAAAAAAATAAAAAAATATCAAACTTTGACAAACCCAAGAGAATCAAGATTTTTATCTTATAGTAATATTTATAATATATATTTTGCTAATAATTAATTAAATGATGTAATAAAAATAGAACCCAAAATAATAATTTTAATAGAGAAAATACAATCCTTAAGGCAATAAAATAAATAATACAATAAAAGAAATACAAGCTAAAAGGAAATTAGGATTGAGATATATTTCAAGGAGCTGGGAACCTCCATTTATAGAAGAAAAAGTTAGAAATCCCAAATAGATTTTTAATGGGGGCAAGGTGATATTTCACCTACTCTCATTATTATTACATTTTTTTTTCTTGAAAATTACCTTTCTCACTTGTCTATGCTTGCATATGTTCTTGCTAAGCCACATGGATTTCTATACAATTCAAACTTGTTAGTATTAATCAATTTGGTCAAAATACATGTTATGTTCTCATTAGTATGAATATTTTCTACACTTCCTTCTTCAACTTTCTCTCATACAAAATGATATTATACTCTGATGTATTTTGTATTCAAGTGAAATACTAAATTTCATGCTTAATGTAGAGTACTCTAACAATCACAAAATAAAGTAACTTTATTTTATTTGTGTCCAAGCTTTTCCAATAGCATCTACAACTAGATTGCCTCTTTACTGGCTTGTATAATTCTAACATACTCTACTTCTATCATAGAAGTAGATACAATAGATTATAACTTGTGGTAGACTTGCTATTATTAATATCTCTATCATAGTCTTTATCAATATACCCTATGACAATAAAGTTTGAACATCCATAATAGAATGCAATATTTGAGGTTCCTCTAATATATTTGAAAATACTCTTCATAGTACTTCAATGTTCTATGCTAGAATTTATCATAAATAGACTAACCACTTCCACTACTTGTGTAATGTATGGTCTCACACAAATCATTTCAAACATTAAATTTCTCACTAATGATGCATACAATACTCGAAACATCTTCCTCCTCTCTTCTTCTGAGCTAAGACATATACTTGAGGATAATTTGAAATTAATAAGAAGATGGGTAAAAATTGGCTTACTACCTTATATGTTTTAGCATCGCAAAATCTTTTTAAAGTAATTTTCTTGAGAAAACCAAATCTTCTTATTATTTCTATCTCGGTAAATATACATTCCTAGAATCTTGTTTGCTAGTCAAAACCTTAGCTACTTGTCCCACTTGAGACCTCTAGTTCCATGTCCTTTATATAAAACTACCTAGCCAACTATACTTTTAATTCTTGAATTTGATATTTGTTGGGGTCTACTTCCAACATGTCATCCATGTATAATAATAAAATGATAAAATCATCCTTAAATCCCTTGTAGTATATACAATGGTCTAAAGTGATTCTATTATACCCAAGGCTAATAATAAAGAAATCAAATCTATTCTACCAACATCTCGGTGTCAGTTTTAGACCATATAGATATTTGTAAAACTTACAAACCATATTCTCCTTACTTATTTCAGCAAATCATTCTGGCTGGAACATATAAATTTTTTCTTCTATTTCTTCATGACGAAATACAATTTTGACATCCAACTACTCCAAAAATAAATCAAATATAGCACACAAATTCATTGCTACTCTAATTATTACAAGATAAACCACCGGAGAAAAAATGTCATTGAAGTCAATGACTTATTTCTGAGCTTATCCCTTTACCACTGATCTTGCATGATATCATTCTAATTGATCATTACTATCCCACTTTATCATTTAAAATTCATTTGTTACAAATAGTTTTCCTTTCTAGTGGTAACATTCCTAGCTTCCAAGTCTTATTCTTATGTAGAACTTCAATTTCTTCATCTATTGCTATCATCCATAGAGATGCATCAAAACTATTTGAAGCTTTATGAAATGTTGAAAAATTTTAATCCTCTATTATAAGAAAATATACAATACTACTCTCAGTAACATACTCTAAGTGCCAAGCTGACGACCTTATATCACATGTTGATCGATTAACTTTTGAAGCCTCGGACTCGACTTGCTTTTGTACTTTGTACTATATAGTTCTTCCTTCGTAAAAATTGAAATATCTTATCTCTAATTATTATCTATTTATACAGTGATAGTTTCTGAAGCTTCTTCCAATATGCTATCATTATCATTAATTCTTTGCAGTTCATTTTTTTATAAAGATTACATCATTGGTAATAATTACCTTATGGGTAGTGGAATTCCATTGGTGATATCCATTCACTCCTTTAGCAAACCTTAAGAACATTTACTTTCTAGATTTCGGATCCAATTTTGTTCTTTCTTAGATGTTATATATCATATATGCAAAATATCTAAAAAAGTATAAAGTAGAGTAATTTGCTGGCTTACTAGTCTACATCTCCATTGACATCTTCAAATCAATCATAATTGATTGTGACCAATTTATCATATAATATGTAGTAATGGCTGCTTCTACCCAAAAAGAGTTGGGTAGAGTTGTAGTCCTCAATAGTTCTCTCATTCATTCTGAAAGAGTTATATTCAACTATTATGTTATTTCATTTTATTGTGGCATATATGTGACTGTGAATTATCATTTGATATTTTTTTACTTACAAAGAGCAAGAAGTTCATCATCTATATATTCTCTTCTATAATCTTTCCGCAAAGACTTAAAACATTTTCCTAGATTTAAGTTCTACCAATGCTTTGAAATCTTTAAAAATTAGAAATACATAAGACTTCTTCTCGATTGGATACACCAAACATATCCTTGAGTATTGTCAATGAAAAGTACAAAATATAATTCTCCTCCTTAGGAGATTTCTGATGATTCCCATTCATCAGAATGTATCAAGTCTAGAATGCATTTACTTCTTACAATTAATCTACTAAATACCAATTTATTCTGCTTACTTATGAATAATGCTCACAAAAAGGTGAACTTATTGATTTAAGCCCTATAAGTAGCTGTTTGTTATAAAGAATTTTTAAACCATGTTCTGATATGTGACATAGTTTGAGATGTTATATCATCATTAATTCTTCTCCTTTGCTAATTGATGCTACACATGCATCAGCTTCCTATATTATTTTTCATTTAAGTATGAATAATATTCCATGATCTTTTCTACATTCATGACCACAAGTGTGCCTTACAATCTTTATTATTGTATTTTCAATATAGATTTTACACCCAAGACTACCTATTTGTGCTAGAGATAATAGATTTTTCTTGAAGTTCATCACATTCCGTATCTCTTGAATGGTATGAACCATACCATCAAATAATTTTATTTTGATAGTACCGATATCAATAATCTTCAAAGCATAATCAATACTCATGTGCATAGAACTTCTTGAGATTGATTTATATTTGTGAAACTAATCTCTAGTGTCATGTGTCACAAAGCTCCTAAGTCAAATAATCATACATCACCAAACTACTTTTTACTTTCAACTATTATTTTCACCTTACTGTATAAGATGTTTTTATCATCATTGATACTTTTAATATTTTCTTGAGTATTTGATAACTCATAATCTCCACTCTTTTTCTTAAACTAATAATCTCTTTTGAAGTGCCAATTCTTGCCACAAAGTTGCAGCTCTTAATATTTTTCTTGCTTCTTAATTTTGATCGGTCATAATTTTGACTCCCACTAGGGCCATGCTCCATTGATCTTCCCCATATCACTTTCAAGGCTTCTACTTGTTATAAATTTATATATCTATCCTCATTGTTTTTGCATCTACTTTCTTCTTCTAAGATGATAGAGGTAATATCATTAAAGATTAGACTATCTATTAGAATATTGTTCATCAGATTGATGACAAGTTGATCATATGAATAAAGTAGAGTTTGAATTAAAATCTTAGCACATTCAACTTGTTCTATTTTATGACCCAATATAGTAAGTTAAGAAAATTGAGTATTCAAAGTATTTATATAATCAGTTACCATAACATATTTTATCATTCGAAGAGTGCAATGTCTTTTATTTAAAAAGATCTTGTTATAGATTAATTTTGCCTTGTATAATCTTATGAAAGTATCCCACATTTTTTTTATTGTATTATTTTCTATCATACTCGACAATACTCCATCAGCTAGTACTAAATGTAGATCAGTAATCGTATTACCATCCACCTAATTCTATTTATCTTCAAGAATCCTAGTAGGACTTTTTTCAATTGCATATAAGTAAGTATCATTTCTCAAAATAGTCTTAATTTTCATATTCTATAATAAAAAATTACTTTGTTATATTTTTCTACTTTAAATTTTACTGCTATTTGTCTAACTTTTATAATAAATAGTAACTGAGAATAATACTAACTATTTGTGTTAATACATAAAAAAAAATTCCCAAATAAGTGGAGATATATAATATTTTCTTAAAAATTACATAACTTGAGGCTCTTTTTGATTTTTTGACTAAACTTTTCTATATATGAATTAATCACAAAAATAACTATCTAAACCTTGCTTCTTATACCACTTTTATTAAAATAGAACTCTTAATGAAATTGAACATAAAAAATTAACTCTTTAAGATAATAAAATAACCAATACAATAAAATAAATAAAGGCTACAATCAAATAGGGATTAAGATATATTTCAAGGAGGGGAAAATTCATCATATAGAATAAAAAAGTTGGAAACCCCCCATTAATGTTACAAATGAGAGCATTCATATGCAGCTGTTTTCAGTTTTTTTTATTCAGAAATTATGAAATAGGAAAGCAGATTTAGCAAAAATCTGGAGTCAAGAGGAAAGGACAGGGACCCGAAATTCTCATCTGCGAGGGTGGGAAACATCGACAGATCTGCGAGGCAACTCAAATACCACAGTTGACAGTTGTCGCTTCAGCTTATTACATCTAGCTGCTGATTATCCCTTTCTGCTGCAGGATTTCCAAAATCCTGCCGTTTTTCTGAAGGAACAAGAATCAAGGAGATGAGTTTGAGTGGGAAAACGCACGCAGATTTGTTGTTGCCTCTGCTATGGACGATATGGGCATTTAGTCTTCTAGCGATGGCTCAGGGGATATGGTTTGACTTGTCATCGACAGCGACGAAGTGCTTATCCGAAGAACTCAATAACAACGTCGTTGTTATGGCTGATTATCTCGCCTTTTCAAACAACGGTTCTCACACTCCCACCATTTCTGTCAAGGTTCTGTATCGGTTCTCTGATTTTTGTAATCAGTTCTCTGATTTTTTTTTTTGTATCGGTCCACTGGGGTAACTCTTATACTCGACGTTCATTTTTGTAATCTGAGCATTAGAATTTCAGACCAATCTTCCTCACGCATCTCTTAATTTATGATATTTTAGAATCTGTCCGGAAATGGAATTCTACGGAATCAATTTTTCTCTAATTTTGACGACCAAGCAGAGGAATTGCCATTTAGTTTGGAATTAACGATTTTTATTTTACTACCCAAATGAGTGAAATGAAACTTTTCTTGTTTGATTAGCTTTGAATCCCTAAGGGCCTAACCTGTTGTTTATTTAGGGTTTGATATGTTAATTCTGATTCTTAAATAATTAACTTTTTTCCACATACTTCTTCCATACAGATCGATCCAGCATATCCTTGTTTAATTTAGTGTTTTCATTTGCATCCTTATAGTTCTACTATAATTTTGTGTTACTCTTTATTTTTATTTGGGAAGTCATTTGAAATATGAACTAAACTCGAATCATATGGAGCATTTAGAAATCTACTGTCTGACAAGAAGAAAATTGATATCTGAAGGTGACATCTCCATACGGAAACAACCTTCATCATAAGGAAAATGCAACAACCGGCCAATTTGCATTCACCACCCATGAGGCTGGAAATTACCTCGCTTGTTTTTGGGTGGATAACTACCATCAGGTTGGTGGGGTCGTGAGCATCAGCCTTGAATGGAAAACTGGAATTGCAGCAAAGGATTGGGAATCAGTGGCAAGAAAAGAGAAGATTGAGGTACATATAGTTTGTTTATAGTTTTGATTCAATTCTCTTTTGATAAGAAAAGTTTTTTTATGAGAGATGGGTAACATGATTGGGATTTTTTTTTTCATATTTGATGATCGCGTTAGAGATTGTGCTTTGTTGTGTAATAATTATCTTTTTTTAAGGATAATGGATCTTGGATTTGAGTCTCTTCTGATGCCGTCTCTTTAATTTTTTGAAGTAATACTATTGAGAGATTAATCTATTTCAGATCTTGTGCAGAGTGGGAATCTTTTGCACTGGATACCATCTTTTGTATAATGATCGCATTGACAGGAGATCTAAAATTTATTTTGCAGGCTTTGATTATATCATGAATATGAGTTGATGACGGTGCTTTGTAAATATTTGAAATTAAAAAAATATATATATTTAATGAGAAATTAATGTATTTGTTTGGCATTATCAATATCACCAAACTATCATAATTGAATGTGTTTTCTTTTGTTTATCTGGCATTTTAAAATACAAGAAATATTGAGAAATTAATGTTTTTCAATATCCTTTTATTTTTTATCTTTTTACCAAGCATAACAATTTCAATTTTAAAAACAATTTGTTGGAAACTTTAGTAATAGAAAATGACTGTTGAATGTGCCTTCAAAAATTTTACACCTCATGAAAAAACTGATGAAATTGAATTGATTATTGACATTTTAAAGATTTGTTTTATGGTTTTTAAAAAAATAAAAATATATGTATTTATATTGCTTGTGAATAATCAAAAAGTGTTTGGTTATTTATGTTTCTGCTGCTTGATGTGTAGGGTGTTGAATTAGAGTTGAGGAAGCTCGAGGGTACGGTGGAAGCCATTCATGAGAATCTACTATATCTCAAAAACCGGTATGATGGATCGTGAATTGTTCAAAAAGAAAATTATTTTTGTTTATTCAACATATTTGGTCGCAAATCAAATTTAATTTTTTTGAAAAAGTCTATATAAAATAGAAAGGAAGACAAGGGAGTAATATTTCTAAAATTATATATAAAAATCAATCAAATTTTTTATTTCTTATAAAACCAAGCCCTAATCTCCAATCACCTGATCTATTGATCTAGGTGAGGTTTTTAGTATTTTGATTGTCCTGCTCTGTGGTCAATATGTGTGTGTGTGTGTGTTGATATCACTGGGTATTTCTCATTCATATTGGACACCTCGACAACTTTCAAGAGAAAATGGATCTCTCTCTAAAGTTAAGGTTTGGTTGAAGGTGAGTCTCGAACCCAACTTATCATGGTTTGGAACCCATGGCTCATGTGGGTCTTATATGATTTGATGTGATTTGTGGTGTGGCCCTCACATTTGAAAGTGTTGGTCAAGTTGGTCGAAGCATGGTTGGGCTGGTGGCTCGAGCAGTGTGCTCTGTGCTCACTAATGGTTAATTTTGACCAATTTCCTTTGCTTCAATATTCACAGGGAATAATTTTGTCAACTCTTGTGACATGCTTTTGCTATTTACTTTTGTTGTGTTCATACTGATAGGGAAGCCGAGATGAGAGTTGTAAGCGAAACCACAAATACTAGAGTGGCATGGTTCAGTATTGTTTCTTTGGGTGTTTGTGCCATTGTGTCTGCTCTCCAAGTTTGGCACTTGAAGCTATTTTTTCAGAAAAAGAAGCTCATCTAACTTATAATTGTTGGATTGTGTTCCTAGAGAATTTTCTTTTATTGCGCCCTTTTTTGTCTTGTCATAAGTCATAACAATGTTAGCTATATTCTTTATGTTAGAATCATTAATTACCGAAAATATTTTGCCGGGTCAGTTGTTTCAGCTTTACTTTAAGGAAATTTTAGATATCGATTATCAAATGTATGAAAATGCCAGGAAAAAAGAATTAGGTCTAGAAAAATTGCTCCTTCAAATTTTTTTCTTTCCAATTTTTGTTTTTGTTTTTTGCTCAAATTGAATTCTCAAATAAAAGGAATTTGGTTGATTGAAATATCTGAGATTATTTAAATTTAAATGTTTTGTTATGTAATGGATTAATTTTTTTTTTTTGATCACCAATTTTTTGTTAATCTAAAGGAAGTTTGGCTAGGACCTGGAAATTTCTTTTCTATTAGAATTGGAAGAGAAGAATTATTGAGACTATAATTGTAATTATGTTAGTTTTTGAAATAATGATGTTTCTGTTGAAATATTTTCATTCTTATTAAGCAGTTTTTTTTTTTAATCTGATGAATAATGTTTGTTCAAATTTAAAATGTTAAATGAAAATGAGATTTTTGTTTTTGAATTTTAATTTAACCAGAATCAGATTCATTTTGAGTATTGATTTCAGTAAATTTTTTTTATCCTGCGTATTATTTTTTGTCAAATTTTAATTCATAAATAAAAAGGAATTTTATTTTGTATTTTTGATCATTAATGAATTTCGAATATTTCATGATTACCTATTTAAGTTAATTTATTATCTAAGTAATGTAGTCGAAAATTTATTATTAAACATATTATTAAAATTTTCCTAAATTTTAATAATATTATTACAAATTTCAAACTCAAATTATTATTAATATTATATAACCCATCTCTCTCTTTGTTGTGACGGTATGACTCACGACGAGCTGCCTGATGGGGTATTATGGAATCCTTTAAAATTTTGTCTCTTACTCACAGTCACATGTAGTTAATTATTTTTTTGTGATTTAAATTTA
The DNA here is from genome assembly GCA_029783825.1 of Sapria himalayana. Lineage (NCBI taxonomy): Eukaryota > Viridiplantae > Streptophyta > Magnoliopsida > Malpighiales > Rafflesiaceae > Sapria > Sapria himalayana. The sequence continues at coordinate 103,653 of JAREIK010002378.1, read as the reverse complement.
ACATTTTTTTTTCAACATTTACCGAATGTAGCAGAATCTGCACTATTTTTTTTTGTTATCCAAAGTATATGTTTCTATTTATTTTAAAAATCAAAATTATTTTTCAATTAAATTCTAATTTTTTTTAATCATGACAAATTTTTAACTTTAATCCAAATCTATTTTCAAATTACCTTTTAAATTAATTTGTGATCCAATTCATTTTCTTTAAAATTTTAATTTTTTGCATGCACAAAATATGTATATTTTGTTTATGTTTGAAAATGTATTATCAATTCTAAAAATACTTAACATTAATATTTTCAAAATTAATCATTATTAATTCTGAATTATATTCTATCAAATTTGAGAAGAATATACACATATACACTTGTACGCAACTATTGGATTCTGCTCAAATTTGGCATAATACACAATAAATCTACAAAACAAATCACACTAAATTAAATAATAAATTAATCATTCCTTAAAATCACAAAAATTAAATTGAACAAAACTACAAATTATAATTGAAGACATATATTTAGCAATCAATCTCGGAGAATTCCATTTTTTGGATCAAAGCAAGTTTATTTGATATTCCTCCATGTATTCAAACGAATTCTGAGCACCCCGAACATGCACTCTGCCCATCCTCTACATGACCACCTCTCTAATGCACGACCACCATACATCAATCTATCACATAGAAATGGAAGGTAAGAAAATGAAGAGAATGTATCAGATTATGATTTATTCTTCAAAGAGGGATTCCTTTACCCATTCATTTTCCAAAAAAAAATACTTTCTTTTTGTTTGTCCATAAAATTAGCAAAATACACTATAAATTCATGAAACAAAATGACATCAAATTAAATAATAAATTAAATATCTATTATTACCAAAAAATTCAAATCAAACAAAACCACAAATTATAATTCAAAACGCATGTTTTGTAATTGATATTAGAGAATTTTGTTTCTAGATCCAGGCAAGTTTATCTGATGCTTCTTTAGGCATTTCAATGAATTATGAGCATCTATAGTATGTCCTCCACACATCCAACACATAACTACCATGCACCCCACGCATATCCTATCACAACCACCACACGACTATATCTTTTTGTTTCCAATCACTTTCTAAAAATAAAAGAGAAATATCATATTTTGTCATTTTGATTTGTTATTTGAAAAGGGACTTTTCATGCATGCACTTTCTAAAAATCTTTTATTATCTTTTTGTTAGTCCAAGAACTTTGATATAATACCCAAAAATCCATAAAAAAAATCCCATCAAATTAGATAATAAATTGAATGAAACTATAAATAAATAATAATTGAAGCACGTGTCTTGGAGAATTTTTTTTTTTTATGGATTCGGGCAAGTTTATCTAGTGCTCCATGTGTTCCAATGAATTCCGAGCACCTCAAGCATCCCACACATGACCAACATGCATCCCATGCAAGTCTCACGTGCGACCACTGTACTTATGTCATGTTCATGTAGAAGAGATGAGAGTCAGAAAATAAAAGAGAAAAAATCATATTGTAATTTGTTCTACAAAGAAAAACTCTTCATGCATGTTGTATCTAAAGAAAATATATATCATTTAGAAAGGAAGAAGGTAAGAAAATAGAAGATAAAATATTAGATTATGATTTATTCTTTGAGAATAGCTCTTCTAGCATTCTCTTTAAAAAAATCTCTTATTTTTTGTTTCCCACAGGTGATAACTAGCATTCCACACACATCTCATGTACGACCACCACATAACTATCATGTAGAAGGGAAGAATGTAAGAAAATAAAGAGTTAATATTAGATTATGATTTGTTCTTTGAATAATGATTCTTCATGCATGTTTTTTCTAAAAATCTCTTATTTTCTTTTTGATTTTCTCACACATGACCACCGTGCATCCCATGCAAGCACCGTGCAAGACAACCAAATGTTTATCGTGTAGAAAGGAAGAAGTTAAGGAAATAAACGAGAAATTATCAGATTATGATTTGTTCTTCAAAGACAGACTCTTCCAGATTTCTCTTTACAAAAATTTCTTATTTTATGTGCCCCACATGTGACTATTGGCATCCTAGGCATGTCACATGCCCAAACACCACATTTCTATCATGTAGAAGGGAATAAATTAAAAAAAATAAAAGATAAAAATATTAGATTATGATTTGTTCTTCGCATAGGGACTCTCCACGCATGTTTTTTTTTTCTAAAAATCTCTTAGTTTTTTTTCATTGTCCCACACACTGCCATCATGCTTCCCAAGAAAGTCCCATGCATGACCATCGAATGTCTATCATGTAGAAGGGAAGAATGTAAGAAAATAGAAGATAAAATATTAGATTATTATTTATACTTCGAAGATTAACTCTTGCAGCATTCTCTTTCAAAAAACCCCTTTTTTTCTGTCACCCAACATCACCATTGGCATCCTATGCATCTCTCTTTCATGACCACCACACACTTATCATGTAGAAGGGAAAAATATTATATTATGATTATTCTTTGAAAAGGGACTTTTCATGCATTTCTAAAAATATTTATTTCCCATTTTGATTCCCCCACCCCAAATCTTATGCATGATCAGCCAGAATACTTATTATTATGAGTATATCATCAACTAAGATCTACAAGTGTATAAGTCGTATAAATAGTAAAATAGCTTTTCATCCAAATATCGATCTCATATGGATTATATTGGAAGTCTAGCTATTCAATAATGAGATAACTCATTTTTAGTAAAATATATATTTAAATTATTAGACAATCTTAAGTCTATAATCTATGTGCTAATGTTTAAGTTGCTTGAATTAATTATGTTAGACACATAAAGAAGGTTAGATATCTTGCAATAACGCCTTGACGTAACAGCATACATGATGCTTATCACCTTTGAGCATATCCCAATGGTTATCCTTTCATAGCTGTCCACTTGGTACATCATGACTGAAATAATAATTCATTTCTACTCAATAGTTATTAATAATTTCATACCTTTTATAAAACTTCATTAACTATCTTTGATAGTTACTTCGTATGCACGCTCTTATCCCCCAACCTAAAAAATCATAAAGATTTTTTTCTATATGATTTTTGAGGTATCATAAAGACAATTTGTAAGAAATTATGCTTTCAACTTCATAAGTATTATGTTTGAACAATTAACATATGCTTCTTTAAAATTTTATCGATATGAACCATACAAGTAATAGTAATTCACATTTATCACCATATTGAGAACAACATTATACTTTCCCGTATATCTAGGATTTCATGTTATCATCCTCCTTATTAATAATGAAACTCTCACACTAAAGGTACATATTAGAAGAACATTCTATATAGCATCTATCCTAATCAAGAACTATTTATTTTAAGATGTTTACAATAGATTGATATATAAAAGTATTCACATATTCAGCTTCATAAGTATCATACTCATGTTGATTAACATGACTGAATTTTAGGTTTCAATTTATAGCTTTATCTCATGTATCATAGTTGGAAGTGTGATTTCCTTCTTCTATATAGACTAAAACTTTCATTTGACACTATCTAATAGAAATTATAAATAAATTTAGTCAATGACATTGCCAGTGCACAAGTCATATAAGTGGTAAAAATAAATTTATGTCTAAATATCATTCCCACTGAGATTGACAATAATTGATTTGCCAACTATCCAAATTATGGAAGATCATATTATCTAAATAAACTGGTAGAGCTCAATTGTTAATCACTATTAGCCTATCATACCAACTCATTTGATTGTTCACTAACCCTCAGGAATTACATTGTCTGTGTCACTTAGAGGATATCCTAGAAATCAAGGTAGGATACAATAAAGAAATAAGTATTAGGTACTAATATTGGAAGCAAGATAATTGACATTCAACACCGGCTCATTAGATTATAACTTCTACTTCCAAGTATCTTGTACTAATTTTTATAGAAAAGACCATAACTAATAACTACTTCAATCCAGTGAGAACTAAACATCTAAATTACTAGATCACAATTACCAATTGATTACAGATCAAGAAAGAATACAGTGATTACAATTAACTTAATCATCTAAATTCTAAAAGTTTGTTTAGGTTTCAAAACAATATAGCCAGTGAATCATAATAATTAATCAAAAATTGGTTCTGATTTACGTTTCTGATAAGTTGTGTACCCAATGAACAAAAAATAAAGAAAAAAATTGTTAATCTGGTCTAGATCTACTCTAAGAGAAGAAAAGAAAAGTTAGGAAAATATATGTAGCCGTCAGCTACAAGTTTCTTGGTTAATTTTTGAACCCTATTTTTCTGAAGAATACATGCTTTCATATGGTTCTATGATGGGTCCTAACTTATAGGGTTATTTTTTTGAATTCCAAAAAGATTGGCGCAACTCACATTCCTTGTCGAGACTTTCACTTTTCTATTTCTTCCATTTTTTATGTCATGACATATTTCTAATGTCGCGACCAAGTATTTTCTTGTTGCTTGAAATTGCTATTGCCACCAGAAATTTCTATTGTGACTTGATTCCCATCTTAGTATTTTTTGATAAAAGAATTTTCTGGTATGACATCAGTTTTTTATTAGCACATGACACAGTTCATTCGCTCGTGTCAACTGAAAAACATGTCATGACTACTTTTGATTTTTTTGCCTTGCACTCTTGCTCTTGCTTACACATCTTGGTTACAACTTATTGTGTGTCATGACATGAACTATCTTCACCTCCACCTGGAGTCGTGACTACTATGCTTTTGTTGGAGACCTATTGAGTGACAATAAATTTATCTTTTTTTTCATGTTATTGGTTGCAACTAAGTTCAATTTTTGCAACTTGATTTTTAGTTCTGCTTCGGATTCTTGTTGTGATAAAGTTGTTTTTGTCACGACAAATTTGAGTTAACCAATTTCTTGGATTTTTATTGACAATCAAAAACAATTCACTTATTTTACAAAAATTTGCAATATTATGAGAATGGTAAATTTCTATATTTTAGCAATGAAATTAATCTTCTAAATGTAATTACATGATAGAAAAATGGGCTAAAATAGATGAATGAATTGTTTGTCCTCAATCAAAGGAAAGAATGAATTGTTTGTCCTCAATCAAAGGATAGAATGAATTATTTGTCCTCAAACAAGTTAGATTTATTTGTAAGGACTTTTTTCTATTCTAATCTAAAATCTTTCTTTTTTTTATATATTATTCTAAAGTGATTAAGTTTCTATACTTCATAGGATTTAAGCATTTAATCTAATTTGCCTTATTTTAAACAAACTCTATGATAATAAAAGGAACACAGACAACAAAATTTCTGAATAAATCATAATATAATTTCATTCTTTTAACTTGTTAATTTTTATTAGGACTTAGATATGTTCCTAAGAGAAAGAAATTTGGAAAGATCTGAGAGTTCATTTCCTTCATTTAGAAGGTAGTTTTGATATGATGTTAGGTAGTTCATAGTCAATGGTAGACAAGTTGGGATCAAATTTAGGGAAGGTTATATTAGGTCTCTTCTTCTTCTCTGACTCCTTCATTATCACCTGGATAGCTTTATGAATCATGTCTACCATGGCTAGCATCTCCTTTTCAGCAGTGGAATATTTTTTTGAGCTTTATTAAAGGTTTTGCTAGTATAGTAGACGATCTTGAATGTTTTGTCTCTTCTTTGTGCTAGTACAACCTCCATTACAAAATTACTAGCATCACACATGATCTCAAATGTACTGTTCTAGTCTAGTGTGGCCTTGGTTGGAGCTTTATCTAGTATGATTTTGATCTTTTCAAATATAGATTAGTAGGACTCATAAAAATTAAACTTGGTATCATTTTCTAGCAATTTACATAATGGTTTTGATAATTTTGAGAAGTCCCTGATGAATCTTTTATAAAATCTAACATGTCCCAGGAAGCTTCTAGTCTACTTGACTATTGTGCGAGGTAAAAAAATTTTGATTATAGAAACTTTTGCTAAAATAGTCTCTAAACGAGATGAAAAAATTTTGTACACAAGGATAATGCATTCTGTTACCATAAAATAATATTTTTCCTAATCCATGGCTAAATTTTTATCCTTGCATCTTTGAAATTTTGTTTTCAAATTATGTAGGTAATGATCAAAACTAGATTCATATACTATGAAGTCATCCATGAATATCTCCATAACCTCCTCCATCAAATATGAGAACATTGACATCACGCATCTTTGAAATATAATTGGAGAATTACATAACCCAAATAATATCCTTCTAAAAGAAAAGGTGTCATAATAGCAGGTGAAAGTAGTTTTCTCCTAGTTCTTATGTACTATGACAATTTGGTTATATCCTGAATATCAATCAAAAAATAGAAGTGATGATGTCCTACAAGCATGTCTAACATTTGATCAATGTAGGGCAATTGAAAATAATCTTTCTTAGTTGTAATGTTTAATTTTCTATAATCTAGGTATACCCTCTATCCTATCATAGTTCTTGAAGGATTTAGCTCATTTTTTTTATTTCTAATTATAGTGAATCCAACTTTCTTAGGAACCACATGTCTAACATCAGAAAGCCCGTGGGCTCACTCAAGGGCTTTCTGATATTTCATATATAAATACAACATTCAACATTTTCAGAACTTCCTTTCTACCATCCTTCATCATAGGGTTCAATCTTTTTTGATTCTCAATCAAAACTTTTACATTATCCTCCAGTAGAATTTTATACATACAAATTGATGGACTGATACCCTTCAAATCTTATTAAGACCTGCAACAGCTTTTTTTCTTCAATTTCAATTAATGCAGCAAATATAATCATAGGTTTAGCATTTTTTTGATTCTAGAAAAGCATATTTCAAATGATCGGGCAATTCTTTTAAATTCAAACTTTCTATAATTATCTCTTGTTGAATTGCTTTCTCTTCACTAGTGTAGTAATTTTCACTATTGTTTTTATTTAGACTCTAAATAATTTTTGCAAACATAGGATTGGAAGGCAGAAAATCAAAATCAAAATCTTCAAGGTACTAGAAATTCATCTCATTTTATTGATTGAAAGTGATATTACAATAATTTTTTAGTTCATAAATACTAGGGCTGATAATTTCTACTAACATATCATCATGAATATCAATATCTAGTTGATCAAGACTTTTGTTAAGGTTGAATAAACTACCTCATTTCCAACCTTGAGAGTAAACACTCCCTTCTATACTTATATCAAGGTAGTTCTAGTTGCAAGGAATGGTCTTCCCAACAATAGTGACTGAAGTGGGCGTAAGTTCCCCTAAATTTAGCCTTTCAACCACAGACAAAGGCATCAAATTAATGCTAGTACTTGAGTCATAAAGAGTCTTCTTGAATTCAACTTCTCTAATGGTGCATGGAATGGTGAAGCCTCTTGGATCCTTCATTTTATATGGTAGACTTCTCTAGGTGACTGCACTACAAGTGGCAATCAAGAACACTACTCCTTCAAAAACTTGGCATAGAGTGGCATCTGAGATACTACCTATGAAAATGCTAGGCTATTTTCTACATTCTTTAGAATCTCTAAAAACCTAGAAAACTACTTCTTTACTCTAGCCTTTTATAGTCTCTAAGGGAAGAGAATTTTAATACTAGATACTTGAACTTTTTCTTTCAGATTCTTGGTTCCTTCCTCATCCTACTGCTGCTGCAACACCAATCCTTTAGCTTTTTTCTATAGTATTTTCTGAACTATACTTCTTATTTCTACATTCTTCTAACCTCTTACTCTCCAATTCCTTCCCACTTTTGAGCTGTACAATCATGTAGACTCTTGAATTCTTCTTGGTGTCACTAGGAAAAGAATTGTTATTCTAACCTTACAAATTTTGGACCGGCTACCCTACTTGAGTCTCAAGATTTTTGAGAGAAGCACTTATATTTTCTTGAAACCTTTGTATGTTAGACTTGAAAGCTTCCAACTTAGTAAAATTTTGTTCATGTAGGCTAAGTAGCCTCATGTTGTCCCCCTTGAACAATAACACCTACTCTTTTTATGATTGGGTCCTTTTTTGACCCTGATGTTCAATTCTGTTCTCTCTTCCCCGTTGCTACTAGAACCTTGGTGGAGCACACCTTTACTAGTAGTTTTTCACATGCTTTGGGCCTTGTCGTCCTCCTACACTATAATAAAATTTCTCATGGTTCCTTAGTTGTTGGTGTGTAATGTGTTGGTAGATTGGGGTTGGGCTTGAAATAGTAATTCCTTTGATCATTCAGGTAGTTTGTCTCCTCAACTACTTAAAGACCATCTTCTAGCTCAGCACTGCTTCTATTTCTATCTCTTTCCAATCTCATGAGCATAGTGTATTCTTCTCTCTTGTTTGTTCATCCTATGCATAAGTGCATCATGCTTGGTTTCAATTGCAGTCATTCTATTCAACTCTATCACTCCACTCCCTTTAGCTCTACTATAACTCACTAATGATTAAGATGGGGCTTTCATGTTGCATCTAGCAAGGTCTTCAATTAGTTTCCTTAATTCTTATGTACTTCTTCTTTTAAAAGCTCCACAGTAGGCTACATCAATTATACCCTTAAAGATATAATTCTTGGAGTGGTAAAAGATGCTCATCTAAGTCTTCATATTTATTCTATGCATTGGACACCTTTTTAGTAGTCTCTTATATCTTTTCCAAGCAGTGTATAAGCTCTCTTCATCCTCTTGTCTAAAGATTCTGATTTCTCCTTTTTTTTCAAATTTAGAGATGGGGGAAAGAACTTGTCCAAATATGTTTTCATTAGCTCTCTCCAAATGTTCGCTAAGCCATAAGGTAGAGATTCAAACCATGTGGCTACTATATCTTTTAGGAAAAATGGGAATAATTATAACTTGATTACTTCTGACCTAACACCATTCAACTTTACAGTGTGGATAATTTTCAAAAATCTACCTAGGTGTTCATTAGGATCATCTAATGGATGGCATGTAAATTGATTCTTCTAGACCATTGTAATCAGATCTGGTTAAAGCTCCAAATCATTTATCTCAATAGCTGACTATCTCATTGTTAAATATTATTCCTAGATGACTAGTCTCTAGAATCTTCTATTGTGTCTTGCCCCATAGGCCTTTTTGTTATTTCTTGGTTTACTGTTGGAGCCATTATTTTATCCTTCATTTCTACTATTTCTACAATTATAACTTTCCTTTGGCTTTTTACTATTGTTTCAATTTCAATATATAATAGAAATAGACTTCTTGCTTCCTATGTATGAATTACTTTCTGAAATTGAAACACGCTGAGATCATAATGAAATTAATGGCACAAAAAAAATTCTACATATATATATATATATCCATTGAGCTCAAAAAGTTTAGTGACTTCAAAAGACACTCCCTTTAAATCATTTTTTTGTGATTTTTTTTAAATATGTCTAAACTAGTGTTCCTCTCTTTTGTGTTAATATTGGCTTGATCTTTTCTTTCAATCCCTGACAACAACACTATAAAACATGATTTCCTTTTTATATAGATTAAATTACTCTCATCTGACAATGTCTAATAAAGATTATAAATGAATTTAGTCTATGATATTGCAAATGCACAATTCATACAAGTAGTATAAATGGATGTAAGTCCAGATTTCATTCTCATGGAGATTAATAATAAATGATTTGCCAACTACCCAAACTACTAAAGTTTCACACTATCCGAACTACTAGAAAAATGTTTTCAACAACTATTTAGAAGATAATGAAAATAAAATAACTAGATCTAAAGAAAAAATTTAAAAGAGATCTACAAAAATAAATTGAACTGGATCAATTCTTTCTCAAAAACTAACACTGGCATAAAATACTATGAAATGGCCAATTCTTGTAGAGTTCTCTATCATGGATTATTTCTAAAGAAAAATTAAAATATATCAAGAATATTTATCATGTAACCTTATATCTTTCTCTATAGCCACATAGTTCACCACTTAGATAACTATGCTTCCCTAGAAGTCAAAGATCTAAGTAGTTAATTGTAGTTTAAGCCTTCTAATAAAAAAGATGTTTTTTTCTTTTTCAATACTTCATACACTTTTTGAATTGCTTCCAAAGACATGGGAATTTCTAAGTTTTCATAATTGGTCGGTGCTAATTTTTTAAAATCTTAGAAAGTTTTCTCTTTCCTTGACTGGATCTAAGCCAACATGGGGACATCTATCACTCAAAATATTATGGTGATATCTCTAGTTATTTATCTAGATAATTGCTCAATTTCCTCATCTCTGAATAAAATGGGGACTTATCTATATAAATTGGTAGAGCTCAATTGTTCATCACTATTAGCCTAGCATACTCACTCAATTAATTATTAACTAACCCTTAGGAATTTCCTTATTTGTGTTACTTAGAGGGGCTTATGGAAATAAAAGTAGGATACACTAAAGAAATGGGTATTAGGTACTAACTTTGAGAAAAAGCCAACTAATGTTCAACATCATCCCGTTATATTTCAATTTCTATTTCCAAGAAACTTTCACTAATTTCTACAAAAAAAAAGACTATAACTAATAGCTACTTTAATCCATCAAGAATTGCACTTCTAAATTACTTGATCACAATCACCAATGGACTATAGATTAGGAAAGAATATGGCGATTAAAATTAAATGCATCACCTGAATTCCATAAATTTGTTTAGGTTTCAAAATAATACAACAAGTGATTCATAAGAATTAATCAAAAATTGGTTTAGCTTCACCTTTCTGACAAGTTGCATTCCAAATCCAAAAGAAAATAAAAAAATTGTTAATATGATCTAGATTTACTCTAAGAGAAGAAAAAAAAAAGAAAAGAGCCATCAGCTATTAGTTTCCTAGTTCATTTCGAACCCTATTATCTGAGAAGATATGCTTTTATATAGTTCTATGCTGGGCCCTAACTTCTAGGGTTATTTTTGTGAAATCTAATAAGATTGGTCCAACTCACATTCTTTATCACAACCTCTACTTCTCTATTTCTTTTAGTTTTTATGTCATGACCTATTTCTGATGTCACGACCAAGTATTTTCTTGTTGCTTGAAATTACTATTGTGACTAGAAGTTTCTGTTGCAACATGATTCCCATCTTAGGATTCTTTGCTAAAATAATTTTTTTTTGCGACATTAGTTTTCTTGTTGCGACATGACATGGTTTATTCTATTGTGATGCCTAAAAAATACGTTGCAACTACCTTTTTTTTTCTTGCCTTGCAATTTTGCTCTTGCTTGCACATCATGGTCACAACTTGTTGTGTTTTGTGAACATGAACTATCTTCACCTCTGTCTAGAGTCGCGACATATACTATCTTCACCTCCATATGGAGTGATGACTATCATCCTCTTGATAGAGACCTACCGAGTGACAATAATTTTATCTTTCTCTCTTTCTATTATTGTTTATAATAAAATGTATTGGTTGTAACTTGATTTTCAAGTCTACTTCAGATTCTTGTTGTGATAGAGTTGTTCTTGTCACAACAAATTTTACTTATCAAATTTCCTAGATTTCTATTGCATTTTCACTTCTTTTAACTAAAACCTAATAAACCATGAGAAGAGTGAATTTCTATATTTTAGCAATGAAATCAATCTTCTGTATTGTAAAAATATGCTAGAAAAAGGGACTAAAATATAGATACTTTTAAGCTCATCAAAAGATTGTCACTTCTTTCCTACCATATGTGTAAGCTTTATAGTTTTTCTGTCACTATCTACTATGACAATCTCATAAAAAATTACCAATAGTCAAAATTCTAGTTCAAGTTCTTATAATCATTATTCATCAATATATTTAACATAAAATAAATCAAAAATATTGATCATTCATTAAAAACCAAAGTCACATCATATATCTCAATTTACAAAACCCTAGACTAATGCAATGGTACAAAATTTGAATAACCTTAAAGAAGAGAAGTTTGAGAGCCATGCCTCCCAACTCTAAGGATTAGCATTAATCATGCATCCATTGCTTGCTTGTTTTCATCATAGAATGATGGTTCGACGACTTCATCTCATCATTTCTCAAGATAGTGGAGAAAATAAAATGGAAAACCCTCAACAAAAACTTTGATCCATGCTAATCGGTAGGGAAGAAACCTTACTCCAATTTTAAAGAATGAAAGTAGAAAATATGTTTCATGAAAGGGGTTGGGAGCCATTTGATAAGGACATCATCAAACAAGTCTTCAAGGTTCAACATGGATCAGATAAATATAAGTTCAATTAGCTAAAGAAAATCCACACTTTAGAAAATCATTTGGAAAATGACAGAATGAAGAGAACATTGGCATGACATGAAGAAAAATTCATATGAGTACATAAAAATAAGAATTCTCATAGAAATGGAAAATGTGTGGTTTTAGTTTTCTATTTTAATCTTGCAATCCTTTTTACATCTCTCTATGTTCAATTAAAATAGGAAAATATTCTTGTATACTATGGTAAAAGGGCTCAAAATCAATATTAGGAAGATCATTGACACTTTATTCTAAACTATCAATGAGAGGATTTATGTACAATTTATAGTCATAATATTATCCTTTTGGATGCCACTACATTTCTAAACCATGACAAAACTTTATTGAGTCTTGATGTTATCTTTCAATCACAACATCATTTCAAGGTTGCAACAATATATCATATGTCTTGATATTCTTTCTTAGTATATAATTTTTTCCTCGATCACATCCATCATTCTCTCAGTCATGCCATTACTTGAAAAAAAATGAGAAAAAGAAGAAGATTGAGCTAACAACATTAAACTCAACACTTCTTGAGAATCAAACCAAGCAATATGGCTTTGAAGTCGCAACAATATGTCTAGTTTATGACATTATCATTCAATCACGACAATATCATTTGATCATGACATTATTTATAACTCATGACAATACTTCACTATGTCATGACATTATTTTTTGGTCACGTATTTATTTTTAATGTCACGACTTTATCTTTGCCCATGATATTATCTCTTTGGTTGTGATACAATTACTATGTCGCATTGTAATTTTTTAGTTGCTTCACATTGAAGTGCACTATCTATTTGACAAATGTTTGGGCTATAGATTAGCTTTTGAAACTAAAGGAAATAGTGATAAAGTGCCAATATTTAGTCAAATGATCCACCACAACATTACTACTAATTTACCTTGGCTTGAAGGAACTCCTATTATGATGGTAAGAGAGATATGCTCCCAAATGCAATCAAGTAAGAGGAGTTGTAAGACACCCTATTGTGCCATTATAGAATTCTTTGTTTTTTTGGAAATCTAACACTTTGCATAATGTTTTACAACACTATACAAGCCCGTGTAATACATATTTGATATCAATCAATGATAGGTCCTTAATTCTCCTAGTTTCTCATCGATAGCTATGTCTTGAAATTTTGTGAGGAGAGTTTGAACATGAGTCCAGAAAAAATAAGCAACTTGTCAAGATATAAATGGTTTCCTTCTCAAACTGAATAAGTAATTGTTGTTAGATTATTTTTTCCTAGCAACCTCCATCATAGATATGGTTAGGGATCCATAAGAAGTATAGCTCGTGAAGTTGGTTAAGCCAAAAAATATATAGAAGTGATATCAATATCAATTTAGGATTGTTATGTTGCCAAGACAAGGCCACAACCACAATATTATCTCAAATAGATCTATAAAGAATAGAAAATTTAAACTAAAGAAGGTTGGTGATCCATTTTTATTGCTTGATGGTTGAATAACTTATATGGCGAGTCCCTTGGGACTTCATGGTCAGTTTTGGTAACAAATAATTTGGCCAACAACTATTGATGTTAACGCTACAATGCTTGAATAATATTGTATATTTCCTAATTAAAAATTAAAACAACTTGCAAAATGGTCTAAAGACATCGAGTTGCATGATGATGGTCTCTCAAGATATGTTGAATGTTTGTTTTAATTGTGCCTATTGATTATTACAAATATACTTTATTATTTCTTTTTTCTTTGAATTATAAGTTATGAATGAAATTGATGCTATTGATGATTTTCAAAGAAGAGCAATTATTGTGTTGAAGATGATTCCAAAAATCATGAAGATTACATGCGTAAAATTCTTAATATCATGTACTAGGGCTTTGAGATATTATAGTTTATTTTAATATATATTGTCTTAGTTTTTATTCTCATGTTGAAAGATCATTTAATTATTATTTCCAAAAAATCTTCGTAATTTATTTTATATATAAATAGATAGTTCCAAAAATTGTTTAGATAATTATTGTATATTAATTTTTGAAACTTTGTTGATAAATTTTTATTCAATATTTTGGTGTTAAATTGTTTTATTCTTTATTTTAATTATTATAAATTCATTATTTTAATGAAAATAAAATTAATATTTTTAAATAGAACAAGTTCAAAGATAACTCTTTAAAAACACGTTACTAATGGAAAGTAGATAATGTGTTTCCATAAAACATCATCTATGATCTTAAAGTTGCTTCAATTGAGAATCATCCTTAATTGATTTTTTAATGATGCTTCGAGAAGACATAATTGAATATAACATAAACATGATACTCTATGTAGAAGTGTCATTGTATATCAAGATGTTTAATTGAATGTGCATAAATGACTCTTTAGGGAAGCATCATCATTTAGCATTAATTATTTTTTTTCTTGTAGTGAAATCAAATATTTCTAATCTTCATTAGGGGTTTGGTTATTCAAATTGAAGTCAATAATACATGTTAATTAGGATTGTTTTATTAGAGATTTTAACCTCATCTATTCCAATCATTTTCCACTCTTCAAAATAAGAATAACTATAACTTTCTACACAATGGAGGAGCTGCCCAAAAATCTATCTAGTTTTAAATACCATTAATATTTATCTATGGTTGAATACAAGTTTATTTTTTCTGTTCTACCATGTGGAACTCTATAATACTAGAGATTAACTATTGCATGTTTTTCAATTTCATCTTAGAATTATTAATTTTATTACTTGTCCATAAAATCTTCCATTGTCTTAAAATAGTTCATGATCGTTTGTTATATTAGAGAAGTATATTTAAAAGATTATGATTGATTCTTCTTTAATAAAAAGTTGGAGTGGTTACCCCCATTTGAATTGTAGATGTTTCCACAAAAAACATTGTTAGTTGGTTTGAAACTCATAACCACATTCGCATGGCCAACAAATATCCCCCACTACTAGAAAACAAAGGCACTTCAATTTATGATCAATGGAGCAAAACATTGTGCAAATATTGACTTGCCTCGGTAATTTACCTCATCTCCTTTTATCATTTAGCCCACTCGTCTCCAATTATTTCCATCTTCCAATAGAAAAGACGTTTTTGTTTAGGTATTTTGGTCCTCCAAAATATTAATGCATGTCTTGATATTTGGTTGATATTTGGGTTATTGTATGCCTTTACTATTCATGAATCTCCACTACAATTATTATGTCTATAACTTACTTCATGGCTAGTGACATCTCATCATAAAAGTAATTATAACATCCATGTTTCATCATCCATTTTCTAGATGCTTTAACTATATAGTAAAGAAAATGAAAGAGATCATAAAAGTAAGTATAACTTTCTTCATGTACAAACGATAGCACAATCTAGGAGAGTGTTCATGTCCTCCTTGGATGTTATGGTCCATCATAATATGATAAATAAGGTAATTGGCATGAGTAAAGTCTTATTGAATTTATGATTATTCTTCTTCATGCACCATATTTCATAAAAATTTTTCAAGATAAATATTAGTGATGGATAAACACTATAATAAAAATTGCTTTTTGTGATTTTTTATTTAATGATGCTTTTAGTAATCATCATTGTTGGATGATATACAATGATATTTTTTCACTGCATCATTATTTTGCGCAATTTTTTTTAATCTAATGATGTTTATTTTAAATATCATTATTTATGTGGTTTTTATGCTTATAACTTAGGATTAATTATGTTTATTGTAAGCATCACTTTTAGTGTGAAATAAAAATCTCTACATAAATGCTTATGTCATGAAACCTATCTACTCATAATATAATCTATTGAAAAATCTATGTATCCAATCTCATATTCTCTCTTTGCACACCACTAAAAATCCAACTAAACGAACAAGGCCATGTATATATGCAGTTGAGTACCACCACAATTTGTTTAACACAACAAAAAAATAAAAAGAAATGAAGGGATTATATGTGCATGTCTTTGGATTCCACACATACTTGATATTTATATAATGAGAACACATAATCTATGTTGGGATTTCTTTTTGGTTAGGATTGATGTGGGAGGGAGATAAGGAAAGGGCATTTTTGTTTAATTATTTTCCTACTAAAAAAAGAAATAGCCACTCCAAGAGGGAAATGGCATACACCTACGTGGCAAGAAGTGAGACATTTTTGACTTGTTTATTGATTTGTTTGATTGATTTGTTCTACATGAAATATGATTAAACCAAGAACATATGTAACCTATAATTATCATTTTACTCATGAATGCATTTTTCCTTCATGAATAATCTTGGTTAATTTGTTAAAATATTGCTAAAAATATTTATGTTTTTATGTTTTTATGTTTATAAACATAACATAAACATAAAAACTCTTCTAAATAACTTTCATGGCTTCTTCACGAACACTTTTTTTTTTGAAAAAAAAAAACAAGTTGGTTTCTTCCATAACTCTATTCCATTCCAAAATAAATCTTCATTTACATGTGTGTGTGTGTGTGTGTCTGTGTGAGTGTTCTGTTTTAGTTATAATAGGGAATGTGTGGATTGCATGTGCTCACTTAATAACTATTGTAATTGGGTTTGAAATTTTATTTCTAACATTGGAAGCATCTTAACTTGGGGGGTGGATTGTTAAGCCATATTTAATGTTTCTCTTCTCTTTGGTTACATACTAAACTTCCATTCAATTTGGATTTTGTGAATTGCAAGCAAAGCTATACTTACATGGATGCTATTGATCAATCCAATGTTGGTATGCAGTGATGTCCATGAAAATAAATTGAATCTTTTTTCTATTTTGTGTTTTTCAAGCTTTTATCCTGCTATTGGTTTAGGAGGATCCAAGGTGAGACTGTGAATTTTTCAGTATGCAAACTTAATAAAAGTTTCCATCAATTACACCATTGCTACTTTTGTGAGAATGATGTGAGGTATGTTTTAACGTATAACTATTTTTTCAGCATGTAATCATTGATATTATTTTAATGAGTACAATGACATATATAAATGAATGTGCTTGCAACCACAATATTTTATATTTATAAACATAGACACATATCAATGTAAATCTTTTTACCAATATTCATGTCTTTACAATCATTTTTACTAATGTAATATGCTTTTTACAAATGTTTTTATATTTTTGTTATGTTTTTAAAGTAATAAAATATATAAACATATACATTTATTTATTTTTACCTTTCTATGCATATAGATATTATGGAAGACTTGGAAGAAATTAAAGCAAAAAAAATTCCAAAACACAAAATTTGTGTATCTGATTAGAGATGCAAATGAAGCCTTTCTAGCTATGAAATGAGGTTATTTATTATGAAAAAAATACATTCTACATGTATCAAACATGAAAATCTAGGTATATTGTGCTTAGATGAAGATAATCAAAAGATGCATTCTCACGAACATGAAAAGACATTATTTACTTCGAAATGTATTACAAAAGTTGTAACACACATATCATATATATATATATATATGAGCAAAAGATATACGAGTAGCACAATTAGAAGACCTATCAGATAACACAATTTTCAATCCTAGAAAGATAATGGATAAAGATAAATTGATGAAAGGTGGTTGAGATAGCAAATGGGTTTTCTCAAGGAATTCAATGTAGAAAAGAAAATAACTAGTGATTCTTCATCCATGAAAGGCCTACTTTACTCTCTCTTAAGGAACATAAAAGTATGATAATATATAATTTGTTAAAAAATTAGTTTTTTATACTAGTTACTAATCCATTCTTCAATTAATCTCTACTCGAGTAGGAAAATGAAACACTATGAAAGAGATACAAGGTTTCAAACAAATTTTCTCTTGCTCTCATTCAAGAGGTTAAACTTGAACTTTCATTTTACCAAATCATTCTATGAGAAAGATGTCTTTGGTGTTGTGTTTGACTATGAAGAATTTATTGCAATTGAACAACATAAAAAGCTATTTTATTTTGAAGTAAATCAAAATATATTGAAACTCGAAATAAATATCAATTGGAAAGTAATTGGGAGATAACTTTTTAAAGCACTTCATTCCCATGGAAACATAATCACTTACAAGATGAATTATATGAAGGATGTAATACATTTAAATATGTTCCAACGAGACAAATCAAGTCTTGAATAACTTCTTGTAAATCTTCTTGTGATGTTTTTTATTGATTAGTATATGTCTCAATTCTTGAATTATAGTACATAGTCATGCCCTGACATTCTTTGTTGTACCACATAGAGGTTTGCTTAAGATTGCTTCATGAATAATGGTGCAATTAAGTTCCATAAAAGTATGGGTCGAAGAGAGGTGTTAAATGGGTCGGGCAAGGGCCGAGCCAGCCCAGTTTTAGGTGGCCCAACCATGTCGTGCATGGCAGGACACGGTACAGTAACCATGTCATGCCTATACCGGCATGATTTCATTAGGCCAGGCCTTACATGGTATGTCAGACCAACAAGTGATGAAATCATGCCTGGTTGGGCACATACGGGCCAATTCTAGCCTGTAAGAAATGGGTTTTAATTTTTATTATATTTAAATTTTTTATTCAGAATAGTTAATGTTTATATATTTTTAATACTCTAAAAGTTTTTGTTATTATTTTTAGTAATTAGTTAATGTTAATAGTTAATGTCAATTGTTAACTATAAAATATAAATAAATAATTAAATTTTAAATTTTTATTTTATTAAATTTAATAAATATTAAGTTTATTTATTATAATAAACAACTTAAATTTTAAAACTAAATGTGTATCAGTGTAAGTGTATGAATTAAGTAAACATTAGAACTAAAATATGAATAAAAATTAAAAACTAATACAAAATGAAAATTCATAAAAAATAAATATTAAAGTTTCAAGCATAAATCCACAAAGGCACAAACTCAAAGTAATTTCACAAATAAAAAAATAAACAAACCAAATACAATATAAATGAATAAATCAAAATCAAATATTAGACATCAATATCTCAATCATCAACCATCAATGTCATCAACCATCATATCATCCTCGATATCAATATCACATGGATCATCATTAGCAAACAACTCCTCCACTTTTGTGGTAGTCCTAGCATGATCTTGGTTTCCCAAGCTCAAATCCTTCCAATCCTTCATGCATACTAAAATCTCAATAATATCTGAACGTAATCTTGATCTCTTATCCCAAATAAAATTCACTACAATAGAAAAAGCAGACTCCGATACTATACTCGATACTAGAGGTGTCGATAGATTCAGTGTCATCTTACACAACATGGAAAAGGTCGACTCGTATGATTTCCACCACTAAAATATATTTAGATTCATAGTATCAGAATGTGATAGGATTGAGTAGTAATTGGTATTCAAGTAGCAAGACAACTCGCTCCTATTCGATAGTCCACCTCGTCATTTCCCCCTCACTAACTGAATACAAAATTTATCATCTTTAAATATGATATACATATCCGTACTCAGAGCCTCACTACTACTACCATCATACTTAGTATCATAGTATATAAAGAGCTTAGTCAACTTCTCATAAATGAACCATTCATGTGGGTCTTCCAGGTTCATGCATGAGGAAATATATGTCAAAATATTTTCTACCCCTTCCACATTAACCATAGGGTCCATGCATGTAATCAAACAATAAAGAGATTGAATGGTGGACCTATACTGTAAGTACTTGGTTTCCAACTCTAGAACCATATCGCTAAGTATCAGGCTATCTCGATACTTTCTAAACATACTAATAATGTTGTATATGTACCTGAGTATAATACAAGTCATGAGAGTATAAACTGACGAAATCATGTTCATTGTATCATAAAAAATCTTCAGGAATTTCATAAATGAAATTTCTATCGCCTAGTTAGTGCCAAAATAATAATTTATCACTCTTACTATTGACATAGTCGGATATCACGTGTTCGTATCCAACACATGACTCCAACATCAGGTATGTGAAATGCCAATGGTGTCTCACATTCAATTGAAAAATTTTCTTCTTGAGATTCACAGACAAATAGAGACTACTGAACTCTTATTGCCTGCGAGGCGTGCACATATATTTTAGTGAGTTACGTATATTTTTTTAAGTGGGGGCACACACCTTCATCCCTGCTTGTACTATCAGGTGACATGACACATGCATCTAACATGAAAAATCTCTCCTAATGGCCTATCTCGAATATTCATAACAAGCATACATGTTAATCACTACTTTATTATTAGAATCATTATTGAATGTGATACTAAAAATTTAATTTTGAATTTTATATTCTTTAATGATTTTTATCATGCACTCAAAATTTCCCGGGCTATCATGAGGATGGAGAATCTTGGAGAATCCTAAAATTTTATTATTTATTGTCCATTTAGAATCTAGATAGTGAGTGGTGAGGCAAGCATAAGATGCATCATCGTGACTAGTCTTAATATCGGACGTCATGGATACCACTCCACTATATTCTTTAAATTCATTAATTATTATTTTTTTCTAACTAATAATATTATAGTATATTATTCTTAGATGTAGACCTAGGAATCCTACATTATGCAGGCTAAAAATATGTCTACATGATACTTACTACCCTTGGATCCTTTGAAAATATAATCGGAAGACACATCATAGTGATCAGTTTGGTCATGTTTTCCCTCCCCAACTCATTGTGGTATTTGAAGTAAGTAAACTTTGAAACTGGACTGGATCCAGCTTCAAAAAAACCTACCGCTGAGTTGGGTTTACCTAGGATTTAATGTACTATATTTTTTGGTGCATAGTTCGGCATGCCTCTTACAATGCCCAGTCCCACACAAACTATTACATGTTAATCTTTATCCATAATATTTGCATTATGTCGATTCTTCTTCGCACCCTAAATATTTTTTTTTGTTTTATTATATTAAAGTTAGTCCAAACTACTTAAGTTCTAATTTTTTATTTTTTAGATATTTGGATGGAGGCGACCAGAGAAACCAAAGTTTTGGCAGCCTCAAACCTTTCCATAGGATTTTTGTTATCTAAATTATAATTAAGTTCATTTTCATTATTAAAATTACTATTTATCATTTTTTAATTTTTTTACTAGAGAGAGAGACTAGCTAGAGAGAAAAAGTAGAAGATTTAATTTTTAGATTTAAATTTTAAAACATTAAAACTTTAAAACTAATAAATAAAAAAAATACTCGTAAAGCATAATGCGTAAACTTTAGCTTTTTTATCTGTTTTACATGTGCACCATAATCTACACCAAAGTCGAGTCCCTAAATGCGAATTATCGAAATCCCTAGAAAAATAAAATTAGAGAGAGAGAGAGAGAAGAGTGTGAGATTTGTGTTTTGAAAATATAAATCTTAGAAGGGGGGGGGGTTTTATAGGGCACAAATAGAATTTTTTTAAGTGTTTTTTTAATTTTTTTATATTTTTAATAATTAAAAAAAAGGCAGAATCCTTAGGGCCATCGGATTTTGCCCCATAGTCATTGAAGGCAAAATCCAACGCCTTAGATTAAATTTTTATTTTTACCATTGGGTCGGTTCGACTATCGAACCAACCCCAAAGGTCCATTCTAAAAGCTTTGTCTTTTGGAACAGAGTGAAGGGCAAAGGGCTCAGGCCTCGGACTCAGGTCAAAAAAGACCAAGGGTCAGGTTTGGGCCTGACGGAAATTTCTGATCCGTCGGTCCTCTGGTTTGGGTTGGGGCGTGGGGCTGGGTCGGGGCATATCTCAGCTCATGCCGAGATACCATGTCCACGAGCCATGGTACCAGGCCATGCCTGGCCCGGCACATGCCCCGATTGGCCTAGGCACCGCACGGCCCAGCACGGGCACGAACATAGGTCATTTCATGTCATGCTGGGTCATGCACGGCTGAATCAAGTCGTGCCTCGGGTCAGGCCCAAGCCGCCCGACCTATTTGACACCTCTAGGTCATATAAGTAATAAAATAGAATCAAATCCAGATATCAATCTCACAAAAATTTTATATGCAGTTTGATTAACCAATGGTAAAGTAATTAATGCCCAAGTTGAGTAAATAGACTTAAGTTTTCGGAAGAATACTTAGACGTTTCTATTTACTTACTTTCTTGTGTATAATGATATTATTTGAGTAATTGTGTAGTGTCATAATTATTCATCGAACAAATAGTACATAATTATTTAAATACTTTTGTGTCCTCTTGGCATATAAGATTGTTATCAAACTTGAACTATCACAACTAAAAATGATTTCCTTTTAGTTGTGTGCTAAATATTTCACCACATGGACCACATGTCATTCCATACTTGGGTTATTCACATATCTATTCATTTTATGTAATACATTAATTACCTTTGAAAAATACTTTGAGTATGCATATATATTTTCTAGCCTCTAATGTCTCAAAGACACAAAATAATATGGTATTACATGCATTTGTGTTTTAGACTTTATAAGTATCAAGCTCTCAATAATTGACATACTTCTTTCTATGAATCTCACCATTATAAGTCATACAAGAGGAAATGAATCAAGGGAATATCACCACCATATGAATTTTTTCTAATTGCATGTGACTCATGACATACCTACCACTATCTGCTATAAGTGATATATAACTCTCATGCTATAATGAAACCCCTAGATTAGATGTTATGCTTAACAACACATTACTCTAGAATATGAAAAATAAATTAGTCATAAATATGTTCATAAATTTGGTTTCATAAGTATCATGCGCATAATGTTTAAACTTCTTAATCTTGGTTTTTCACATATAGAAGTATCTCATGTATTAAGATTAAAAAGATTGTCACTTACTTCTTACTTTGCCATGTAAATGTGTCTCATGACTTACATATCATCGTCAATCTTAGCCAACGCATTAAACCTCTAATAGTACAAGCCCTGAATATAAGTTCTAAATAATATTAATATCCATTAACATCAAAATCATAACATTACCACCTACATAAACATTATGAAATCAAATCACCATTCACATGTACATAAAATTAACTCTAGTTCTTATTGTAGCTCAATATTAAGTAAGAATTCATGCAAGATAGTTTGAAAGACATCTCATAGAAGGATTTTTACTTCCTTCTTACCATACCAAGTGAATGTGTCCCATGACTTACTTGTTATCATCGATCATGGCCAACACACATAATGTTGTGACATGGTACAAACTTTAAAATTTGAATTTTAAATAATATCAAAAACTATCAGCATCAAAATCACAATAATATCACGAACATAAACTTTATATAATCAAATCATCATTCACAAGTGCTTAAAATTAATTATAGATCTTAATTTAGTTTAACATTGAAAAAAAATTTGTATAAGATATTATGAGAGGTATCTCAAAGAATTGGGGGTTCCTAATAAAAGGTTAAGTGGAGATTTAAGTCTCAAAATCTAATTCAAAATATATATTACTCGTGTTCACTTTGGATTTGCCTCTAATTAGGAGGTTGGAATCTAACTGCCTAGGGTTTTTGTGTGCTCTTTGTTTGAATTCCTATTTCACTCTTGTTTTTCTATAAAATCTTTATAAGTGTTACTTTTATACTTTTGAGACTCATGTGATGCTTTAAGCAAGAAGTCATGACACTAGCTTGAGGTCACAAATGTCTTTTCTCATTGTATGTTCTTTGGAGTACAAAAATATTAGTGGCATTAAATGTTGTGACTCAAATAAAATTTATCTGGAGTAAATTATCATTTCGTTGAAAATATCATGATAGAGACAAATTTTCTGTGAAAATCAGAATATAAAATTATTGCATTGAGAATGGTAGTGCTTTTCATGTTTTCTCAAGAGAATTATTGTGGATCTAGGAATGATCATGACTAATATATTTACTCTTTAGAATACAAAATCATGACACTAGGAATGACCATGCCTTTAATTTTTCTCTGGAAAAAAGTATCATAGCTTTGGGAATTTTTATGACTAATATATTTACTTTCTAAAACACAAAGTCAAAATATTGGGAATGAGTGCAGCTTTAGTAATTTTTTCCATGAGCATAAAGTCATAGATTTAAAAAATATTTGCCAGAGTTTATTTCTTGGAATTAAAAGTCACAGTAGGAAATATTGTCATGACTTAAAATAATTAATATTCATGTCTTTGTTATTAATAAGTAGTGGCAATATAAATTATCATGACTAATTGTAGTAATAGGGTACTTGGCTACCATGATATAAAAATAATATCACAACCTTTATTGTATTTTAGAGATAGTATAACTATGACTTTAATGAATTATACTAATAGACTATGTTGTATAGTGGAAATATTATGTCAACTTAGAGATTGAGTCAAGAAATATAAAGATAGTCATGGAAAGTGTTGTATAGTTGTTGCCAAAAAAGGATTTTCCAATTACTTCATATGATCGTGGAAGGTGTAACTAAGTCATGACATGGAAAATATTAAAACTCTCCATCACTTTTATCTCCTCCAAGTCAACATTCTATCAAGTCTATTAATTTTATCCAAAATAACTTTGATCTCATTAATATTCATAAAATTCATTCAAAATGTATATTTTATGAAATTTCTTTAATAAATACTCAAAATTATACAAACATAAAATTAAATACATGTCAAATAATACTGAAAATTTAGTAGATATGGAGTACCAAACAATAGCATAAATCAATATAAAAGATGTTGATTATCATGAACATATCAAATGATTTAATGTTTGAAAATGATACGTTAGACTTAGAATGAAAGGATATTGCTAAATTATTCAAGTGGGCAAGATTGAGTTGCATGTATATGTTACTACTATAGCTATTGAAGTTTTTAGTCTATTATTTAAAATGTATATTGCATTTTTTTTCTTTTTTTGAGCAAAAAGTAGAAGAAATCGAAAGTGCATGTTGATATTCTCTCTTTGTTTTGATTATTAAATTTGTCCTCATATTGTAATTATTCAAAAAGTTATGATATAATAATTCATTGATGTAGATAAATTTCTACATGACAGAAACCAACATAATTTCTAGAAGAGTTCTTTCTCTTAAATATTATTAGTTTTTTAGTTTTACTAATTGTTTGTTTGTTTCCAATTATTTATTTATTCTTTCTCTTAAATATTATTAGACGAGTGACGCTTCACTAATGGAGAATGTTCCAAAGGTATTATTGAATAATGAGGACCAATATCTTGTTAGCAAAAATAGAAGAATGCTAGGGTAACATGTAACTTTTAGTTGCTCTAGAGGAACAACAAAATAGGGTTCTGATTTTTTTTATTTGGTAACATGCTAAAAGTGTTTTGTGTTCCTATTACTTATATAAACTTAGAAAGAATACATGGAATAATCTAAGATACATGCACACATACAAAGAACAAATTCATATTGAATCTCTATTCTTATTTGA
The DNA here is from genome assembly GCA_029783825.1 of Sapria himalayana. Classification (NCBI taxonomy): domain Eukaryota; kingdom Viridiplantae; phylum Streptophyta; class Magnoliopsida; order Malpighiales; family Rafflesiaceae; genus Sapria; species Sapria himalayana. The sequence goes on along the minus strand of JAREIK010002378.1, from coordinate 78,046 downwards.
ATTCATTATCAATTGCTTGAAGTTCATTATCCCCATGAGTTAATTTAGATGGTAAAGAAAACTCTATGTTCGTGGATTATGCATGAAATTTTAGATTTGAATAATGGTTTTTTATTAATTTTTGATAACTCATTTTTTATGTTCAATCCTTGGTTTTAATAGGGAAATAAAGCTCATGTGATGCATACATTAGTAATCAGAGATGAATTACTACTTTTCTACAAATAATATTCAATACAAGTGTATGTTATAATCAAAATGGATGACCCAAAATAATTTTTATAGCAAGATCTAAACACAAATCATTGAATCAAAACTATAAAAAATCAAATGTATTTCCTATTAAAATTGATATTAAATTCATGACAGTGATGATAACAAGGAAAGATAGAAGGGTTTCAAAAATTAAAATCTCTTTGATATAGATTGGGGTAAACATACATGAAAAAAGAAAATATATTAATAAATACAAAAGGCATCCAACTCCTTTCCTATTTCTTGTCTCATTAGATACAAATTGCTAATGATTCTTAGGATTCCTTTTAGCCCTCTTACCTCGGCTCACATATAATCTAATGTCATTATATTTCTCAATTTGCTGCTATATTTTCTTTCTTGATTCATCATATTTGATAATGACCCACTCATAGCCCTTGATCACAATATTTTTCTCCCTATCAAAATAAACATTGTTCCCAATACTCACTCAGAATTATTGGTAATAATGGTGGACAAGTCCTCTGAGATTGTCTCCTCAGTCAAATGTTCCCACTATACTATCACATGGATTACGTGCTACCCCAATAAGAAATGACCAATGGACACAATAATTTGGAAGGCCTAACATGCACTCCAAACTAATATATCAATGATGATAGGGAAGCATTATTAGTTGAGTGATCCCCATTTCACTCTTTCAAGCATGAAATAAGGAATACTAGGTGAAAGTGTGTTGTATTTGGTAGCTCAAGCTTGTAAGCAACATGGCCAATATATTTAATGATATGGAATGGCCCAAAGTAGTAATGACTAAGTTTTGTGTAAGCAACTAGGCACAAGGATAACTATTGATAAGGTTATAACTTCACAAACACCAACTAACCTTCAAGAAAAGAACGACAAGATCTATGGTGTTAACTTTAGGTTTGTTGAATATCTATGAGTTTTTAAATTATAATTCTAGGTTTTAATTAGTTTTTAAAAACTAGTTTTTTTATATGCAATTTGTGGGTTTTAATAGGGAGATAAAGCTCATGTGAACTAGACATTGATATTTATGAATGAATTAATACATTGCTGAAAATAATATTTGGGACAAGAGTATGTTATATTCAAAATATATGACCATCACAATTCTTGTAGCAAGATCCCTACACAAATTAATAAATCAAAACTATAGGAAATCAAATGGAAATCTTATTGAAATTAGTATTAAATTCAATTCATTTATTACGTTGGCAAAGAAAGATTGAATGGTTTTAAAAATTAAAATCTTTCTGATATGGGTTAGGGAAAAATGGAAAGAAAAATGGAATAAAGTAATAAAATCATAAGACATCCATCTCATCTCCTAACCTCTTGTCTCATGGAGATACAAATTGCTCAAGATGTTTGAGCTTCCTTTTTAGCCCTCTAGCCACGACCTTGATTTGATCCAATGTCAAGATTATCTAATCTTGTTGATTTGTTTCCTCAATTGATTCATTGTGTTATAATAACCCTCTCAAGATTCAACTTGGGATAATTGGTAATAATGGTGGACAAGTCCACCCAGGTTTCTTCTTTCTCACTCAAATGTTCATACTATATCAATATTTAAATTATTTGCTATCTCAAAATAGAAATGGTCAGTGGTCACAAGAATCTTGAAGGCCTAATTTGTCAATGGTGGTAGAAAACAACATTAGTTGATTGTTTCCCTTTGCACTCTTTCAAGAATGAAATATGTAATACCAGGTGCAAGCACACAATAGGTGGTAGCGCAAGCTTATATGCGACTTGACCGATACATTTAGTGAAATGAAATGGCACAAAGTAGAAGCAACTTAGTTTTGTGTTAAGTAGATAGGCACAAGTGTAGTTGTTGATAAGCCTAACTTCACAAACACCATTTGACCATCAAGAAAAGAGTGATGGGGTTATTGGTGCTAACTCTAGGTTTTTGGGTTATGCATGAGTTTTTAGATATGAATGCTTGTTTTTTATTAGTTTTTAAAAACTAATTTTTCTAAGCTCATGTGATCTAGACATTAGTATTCATGAAGAATTAATACATTACTGAAAATAATATTTGGGACTAGAGTATATCATAATCATAATATATGACCCAACACAATTCCTACAACAAGATTCCAACGCAAATTAATGAATAAAAACTATAAGGAATCAAATAGAATTCTTACAGAAATTAGTTTTAAATTCAATATAGTGATGACAATGACAAGGAAAGATAGAGGGGCGTCAAAAATTAAAATCTTTTTGATACGAATTGTGGCAAAAAGAAAAGAAAAAGGAAATATAGTAATTGTTCAAGATGTTTTGGAAGCCTTTTAGCCCTCTTTCCTATGACCCAATCTAATCAAATAATCATGATATTTTTCATGCTACTAATTATTTAGATTATAAAATATAAAATAAAACTAGTTGTTTTTGGTAAATATCCATGATTTATTGTATAGAAATTTTTTTTTAAATGAATAAATACATTAGATTATAGTTTTTGAAGAAATATGGCGAATAGAATTGAAATTAAGAAATTTGTGTGAAATGGAGACATGGTGAATGGTTGAGAAGTATGGAAGCAAAGTGATGTAAAGTCATAATATTTATTGAGTTACAAATTTATTATATCTCATTGAGTTATAAAGTTGTTTTAATATCTATTCTTAGTAAAAACTCTACATAAATAGTCATGATAATCTTTGTATATCTTGATTATATCATCTCGTTGATATAAATATTTTACTATGCAACACATTTTTTTGTATGCATAATATTTCTGGAGTTGCAATCACATTAGCTCATAATAATTTTTATGACTATGAAATTAATTTAATATCACAATAATCAAGTATCTCATTGGAGTTCAAAGCCGCGACAAATCTTTAGTGCCATGACTTTTTTCTTACAGAGGAAATAAGTCAAAGGCAAATGCTACTTTTTTATTCTAAGAATCATGACTTTTAGCTATAAAATATTACGGAGAGTAATACTCAAGTCATGACCATTTCTAGGGCTACAATTTTTGCTCTATAGATATGACTAAAGTTATGACCTATTCCAAGCACCATGACTTTGGGTTCCAAAAACAAAATATATAGTCATAATCATTCTCAGTATCATGACCATCCAATATAAGAGAGAAACAAATGCTATAGTCTACTCCTAAAACCATAACTTTGTATTCTAGAGATAAAATGGACCACCATGGTAATTTCCAATGCCACAATTATTTGATGTAGGAGAGAGCCCAAAGTCATGATAGATTCCCAGGGTCATGACTTAATTTCTAGAGACAAAATATCCAACCATGATCATTTCCTATGCCATAACATTCTAAAACCTAGTAAATATTAATATATAGAGACCAAAGCTATGACCTTTCCCTAAAAAGTCATGATTTTTGACTTTAACTTCACACCCAATAGATCAATATATAAAGAAAAAAAACTAGAATTTCGAGAAAGTTCTAGGGTAAAAGAAAATAAATAGAAGCTTGGATTTTTGGAGCCAAATTTTATTCAATCCTAGGAGAGATTTAGAAGCTAAGGGGCGATGTAAGGCATGCATAAACTCTAGGGGGGGAGTGAATTTCAAGTCTCTCTAGTGGGGAATCCACGATGTGAAAACCAAGTATTATAGATTTAAAGTTTGATTCCTTAATACTTTTAGAGGCTATCATTAGGAATCCAAAATTCTACAAAATGTATGTCAAATTATCACAAGTGAATTTTTAAGTATATGGTTGTTGTATTTTATTACATGTGATGGATAATTTAGGAATCAAATTAATATATGAATTTTATTATTGATAGATGTGATAATTATGTAGAATTAAAATTAGGATTTTGTTATTGATGAGTTTGTATGTGCTATGATGATGAATAGTGATGGGTTGGCAATGAAGCATATTAGCTCATAATTATAGGAAAGACGTGATATTCCTTCTAATCATTATATGCAAAATAAATTTATATATTAAAACCTAATGTTGAGATATATTATTCATGCAAGCATTATGCTTATGAAGACAAATGTATGAATTTATTTTTAAGTTAATATATTGTGCATGTCTTAGAAGAAATGACCCTCAATTAATATGAATATTTTATAAAATATTTTTTTAAGGATTTCACTTTTAATGTATGAGAAGTGTGTTACCATGGTAGATGGTGATTGGTAAGCTACAAGACATACATGATTAGAGGTGACTCATAGTCATAGGGTGATGGTAATTATATGAGTTTATTTCTATCATATGACTACCATATCTGAGATTTCAAAGAAAGCATATGTTAAATGTGAGTATGAAACATATAAAGCTACAAGTGTAAATGATTTTAATAATACATTAATTGATGAGTCACCTAAAAGGTATATACTTTATGCATGACGCTCAAGCTGAGATGATTTATAATTTTAGTGATACAATATCGAGGGATAGTCATGAATGGATCAATATTGGGGAGACCAAATAATTGATAATCACTTATATTCTAATTGGATACTAGGATATTTCTATAATAATCTTACCTTTATTTTGTAACTAAACTCATTAATATCTTAACTATTTAGATAAGTGATGCATAATTGAACACACCAACCCTAATATTAAAGAATCTTACTTTAAACTAATTTTTATCATTTCAACTAGAGTAGTTGTTGACTAATAGTTGATTGATTGAACTACATACATAATCATTATGAGATAAATATCTAGATAAAATATAGACTTTAATACTTGTATGATTCATATACTTATGAAACTAGTTTGATGGGAGATCATTGCTCAATGAGGTTTTGGGACTTAGCTTGATTCCAAAAAGTAGATATCATAACTAAATTGTAGTATTGATATTTCTCCTTCCTTGATTCATTATGTATCATAGTGACCCTCAAAAGGCCCATGGTCACAATATTCTTTTCATCAAAATGAATTATGTCCTAAAGATTCAACTCATAATAAATGGTAATACTAGCGACATATACCCCCAGGTTGCCTTTTTCTCAACCAAATGTTCCAACTATACTAGTACTTGGATTACTTGTTGTCCCAGATGAGAAATGGCTAGTGGATGTAAGAATTTGGAAGACCTTTCATGCACTCCTCCCAATCTATCAATGATGATAAAGGAGCAATATTGGTTGAATAATTCTCTTTGCAATCTTTCAAGCATGAAGCATGGAATATCAAGTGTAAGCATGTAGTAGATGGTAGCTCATGCTTGTATCTAACTTGGCCAATATATTTAATGATAAGAGATGGCTTAGGGTAGTGGTGACTAAGTTTGGTTTAAGCAGCTAGACACGAGGATAACTAATGATAATGTGGTAACTTTAAAATCACCAACTCACCTTCAATAAGCTAGCCATTAGAGTGATGGTGAAATGCCTAAATCATCATTCATCTATTACATTTCAACATCTCTTTTTTCATTCATCATATAGTCACAGTGCTAGACATTACTATTTTAATTGAGAATGACCTCTTAAGTACATCATATTGCCACAATACTAGGAGTGGCCATAACTTTGGCATTGACCCCTTTTAATCATCATATAATCATGGTGCTAGAAATAGCCATGATATTGGAAATTTCCTCTCGTGTCTATCATATGGTTGTGACATTGATAATGACAATGGCATAAAAATGATCTTTCTTATGTATTAAGTGGCCATTAAGCTAGGACTGATAATGATATTAGCCTTGAATTTTCTCATATATTATATAGTTGTGGTGCTACAAAAAGGTCATGCTACTAGCAATTCACCTAGACATAAAAGTAGTGAGTGCCTATTCTTGAGGACCAGAGTCATGACCTTAGAAAATACAAAATAGTCATGCTTGAGTAAATCCTCTTTGTAATATTTCATGTTCAAAATTCATGTCAATAAATAGTTGTCATAGCTTTAGCCTAAGTAATTTTGACTTTATAACTTTTTATAGTTCAAAAATATATTCTTCATAAAAAAGGTCGCGACTTTTAAAGAAAAACTCATTGTGCTAAGAAATGATCCTGACTTTTAGTACTTATAGGATATCTAGTTACTGTGATGTGAAATTAATATAATAGCCATGTAGTTATTAATAGATAAGTATAGATATGACTTCATAATAGTATCATATACACAAAATATATATTAACTGTTGAATGATTATACTAATAAGGTATATAGTCATGAGATACAAAAATTATTATTACAAATTAGATAGAGTTTCAACTAAAAAAAGATGTCAAGACTAATCAATAATTTTTGATTTATCAATTATCCAAATGTCTCTAAAAACTAATCGAATTCATGACTATTCATCAAAATCCAACAAAACTCCAAAGCTATGAAATTAATCTATTTATATCTCATTTTCATCCTTACACATCATCCAAAAATACTAAAATATTCATAAATATTTGGTAATTTGAATATCAAATACTTGCCATGGCACAAATCAAATATAATACATGATATTTGTTATCTTGTTGAAATGTTTCTTTCTTGATTCATGACCCTCTCGAGGTCATAACAAAGTCCCCACAATAATGGGTATATCCTTTGCTTTCGCACTTATTGTATTGTCTATCATTAAAGATTTTTTGAATGAAAGCTTCTCAAATAATCAAAAGGTGTGAATTATGAAGAATTTCATTTCTCTAGTATTAAATCTAATTAAAGTTTCCAATTATTGACATTATTGTTATGTGCTTGGTTCTTTTATTTGTTTGTGTATAATTTCTTATAATGTTGCAAGAGTTGCATGCATTCATGCAAGTAAATATATTTGTCATTTTAAAAATAGATACATCGTATTTTGAGAAATGGGAAAAATTCTATGGGTAGGCATAATTGGACAAGAAGATATGATTTACATATATGATACAGCAATCATAGTCGAGGACAATCTAGGAAATAAAGGCAAGACTATATTTACCATTATTATGGAAGTACGTCACCAAGTCAATTGAAATGACTTTTGCTAACTTCTTTTTTTTAACCATGCATGATACTGATAATTATAAAAAAATTCTAGTGCCAGGGTAAACTTGGACCAAAAGAGAAGTTTCAATGGTAATTCACTTGTTAAAAATAATGAGTTTATATGAGATTCATAATTTTAAACATATCACTTAGAAGTTTATTTGTAAAGTTAATTTTGATTTTAAATATCGGATTCCATAACTGGGTTGCATCTTGATGAATAAAATTTGCATAATAAGCCAATTATTATTAAAACACATGGCTGTCAAGAGGGTAAAAACACCTATTTTTAAGAATGATGTCTATTGTTACTTTTGAGTTTTATCTCATCTAATGATTATGTCATGTTATAAAGGAGAATGCTTCCCATGAGAATCAAGTTTCCCTGGAAAGCTTCACAAAGCAGCCTTGATGAAAACCCATTTTACGGACACCATACTCAAGGCTCAAGAAAATGTTCTTGAAAGGCCTCTTTTATCATGGGATCCATTGTTATCATCATATTGGGGAAAGATTATAAAACTTGTTTTGACTCAAAAATAAATTCTTTTACAATTGTGAATGTGTGATGCAAGTGTAAGTAGTAGTTTACTTGGAAAAATAGTTGTGTGAATCCCATGAGTAGATTAATTTGTTCATAAACATGAAAAAAGTGCAAGGAAGCATATGATTCTTGATATGCTTATTTTTAATTAATTTGTAGATTGAGATAAAGAAGTTTGTGGCACATATTATGGCAGATTAAATGAACTAGCATATGTTAATCTATTTCATCTTTTTTTATTCCTCATATTTTCATATAGGTAGTGTTCAATCAATGACTCATGATGATGATAGATAAGCTAATATTTCTTATGCATTAATAATGTTTCTCATGCTAATACTTATATATTGAGTGCTTGTGTTTTTTTGTTTTTGGCTTTTTATTATTTATTAGAAAAGGAAGATATCTACTATGAGAAGAAATTTAATGCTATAAGTCACTTTTTTTTTGTTGCTAGACTTGAAGCACTTTACCTTCTAAATTTGACAATGATTTAATTAGCATACATTTGTAATGGAAACATTTAATCATGGTTTTTGAAGATAGGCATCTTAGTCTATGTTATTTTAATACTCAACAACACCCTACAAGTGGTAGGACACATCTACTAGCATATTGTAGCTACTCATTTTTCTTTCAAGTCTTTTTGTTGTATTCTTTTTTTATGTGTTTATTTTAGCATTAAATCATCCAGCTGCTTAGATGAAATTAATTATTAAAAGAAAAATAAATATACACACAAACACACACACACACACACACACACACACACACACACTAATAAATGCTAATATTTTGAAATGGGAATTATATATTTTTTTCTTGGTTATTTTGAAGAATCTAAGAAAATGAGTAATAAAAAGAGCAATGAGTGGAGCACAAATGCCACTTTCTCAATGTACATTATCATGTGCAAACCTTAGCATCAAATAAAATTCAAACCTCAAAAATAGCATCACATAAATTTCAAACTTCAATTTAGTCATTAATTTTATCAGAGAATTCAACCATTTTTTTATAATTATTGATTAAATCTTTTGTCCCATCACTAAGTAGTGCTTATCCATTGGGTCCCTAAAATTGAGATAGATCCTCTCAGCATTTTAATTTTATACAATATGCATTTCTTGAGTTGAAATTACCACTGAATTGCTTCTTCATGCTTTAAAATCTTAAACATGTTTTTTGTATATAAAATATAGATATTCAAGTATGCTCAAGAAAGATTTAAATAATCTCTTTACAATGGGTTTTTTGTCTGTCTACCACCAACACAACTTGATTGGGTTGGAATTTCTTCCATTTTCTAGCTTTATCATTATAATCCATGAAATGAGAACCACTTCTAGGCAATGTAGAAATTCTAGTATGATCTATATGACTGGTCAAAGCAACAATGAATATCATGCTATGATGATAAACTACCCTTAGGGGGCTTCGCGGGAGAATGAGGTTGTAGGAGTTGTAACATATTTAAAATTCAGATATATATTTGCTAGGTGTTGAGAACCGATAAGGTTCAATTTCAATATTTATTCGTACAATAATGATCTTGGAATTTTGTAAGGTATAGACAAAACTCACATCATAGATATTTTCAAATCCTTTGCTCCCCAACTTCATAATTTTTTTATTCCTTTTATAATTATTTTTTCTAACAATGACATGTAATTTAAGGTCCTTAGCATAGTAATTGGGATATTTATGAATAATATATTACTACTCAAATTTTATTAAATTAGTTCAAAATTTTGATAAATGTATATTTTTGAAAATTATATTTTGGGACTATTTTTTCAAAATTTTAATAAAAAGTACTTCAAAATAAGAAAATATTTGTTTTTCCTTCCAATAATATATATAATTACTCAACACCCTTAGTATATTAAAAAATTAGATGTTTTTGAAAATAAAATTTTTCAGAATTGTTTTTGAAACATAAAAAGTGTTTTCAAAAAAGGCTTCATGATAAGAAAATATAATTTTTGAAAATCACACACACACACACACACATGCAACATAAACTTTAATTACTTTAATTTAAATTAAATTTCCACAATTAAAATAATAACAAACCAAAACAATGAAAAGTCAGTACAATGAAAAGTCTAAAGTTCAAATATAACACTACTTACAATTAACATGTGGAAAATGTATGCCACAGACTTATTACATGTATAAGATATATCTGACAAAAATATATTTTTCTAATATATAAAATATTATAAATCACAAAATCATATCAAATATGTAAACAGATGGACATAGATAGATAGATATATCACATCATATTTGTTAGTTTATTTGATGGTATTCTTAGTTACTTGTACTATGTAACTAATAATGTTTGTTTTATCAAACATCAATCTTTTTATATCTTCATCCAATTCATGCTTGAACACTTGAAAGATTTATAGTGCTTATTTAACTGTATTTCATCCTTGAAATCTCTTTGGGAAAGATGGCTTCATAATTCTTTCTTACTTATTTATCTCTTAATTTAAAATATCTTTCTTTAAATTTTCGCAAGTGAAGGTAAATTATTTTGGGTCTTTCTTTTTTTTATTTAATTCCCCTTTTCTCAAATTTGGGGATGATTTTAGCACAGGTTATTCTCATTGTTTTCTTTGCAAGACTTATGGAATCAATAACCATGCTAATTCTTCCTCTTTTTTATTCCAAATATCATCTTCATTTATTAATATATAGGATTTCCATAAGTGCTTGCAAACTTTTCTACTCCAAATTCTTTTTTTAATTTGAAAGTTGATTCGCCTCAATTGAACTTGTCTTTCCTCCATTTTTAGATTGATACCGTGGCGTTAGCTACTTAAATTACCTACTACTCCTCGATGTCATAATGGCTTGAATTTCATTAATATCGGAGTCATTTTCTTTAACTTCCCACCACATAGATATTCATCAAATTTAATTGAGGTTTCGTTAGTCAATTTTTTTTTATTACACCAAAGAACACATGAGCCTCAATAAACAATATTTCCTATTATCAATCTCTTTAAAGAGATGCTTTTTCCAATTTCTCATCATCCTTTTGAGATTATTCTTCAATTTTTTCTATTTGTTGATAAATTTTGACTAAAAGAGTGTTTCTTAGCAATTAATTCTTCCAAAGCTTTGCTTAAGTTAATCATGATGTTATATTAATGAGGATTATTGAGTATTTGTATATTAAAAAAGAATGATGAATAATTATGTCTCAAAAAAGTTTAAGTGGTTCTTCCAATTAGAATTTGGGGTTACTTGAAACTTCCAATTTGCATTGGTTTGATAATATATATATATATATATATCTCTCTCTCTATCTCTCCCACTCTTCATGGGCACAAAAAAGAATTGTATTATTTCATGTCCACCCAAGTAAATCATTGTTGTGGAAGGTTGCTCCCAATCTTTGAATATTTAATTCCCCTAATATCCAAGCCTTCCAACCTTATAGTGATAGAACTTATATTTTCTCTAATATCTAACTCCTTATTCAAGTTCATAAAACTTTCCCATTGGACTAAGTTGTTACTTACCTCTTTGAGCTTCACCACCAATTGATACATAACAACTTTTTAAAACATTCGTCACATTACAAAAAAAAAAAAATCAAGTGTTAACTAGATTTGTGTACTATAACCATCACACATATTTTTAAATAGTTGTTTCATTATAGGTGGAAACCCTACATAAAAATAATATATATATATATATATATATATATATATATATATATATATGAAATCCGTGATGTAGGCAATAAGTTATAGATTCCATGTATCTTATTCAACATTCATAAAACTTATCACCTTTCAAGAGCTACAAAATTTATAATTTGTTCTTTCAACTAATTGTTGCAAATAATTAATTTTAAAACTCCCCTTCTAAATTGCCCAAAGCATGAATATTTATATGTTTCAATGAACTAAACTAAGTCTTCACCTTATCCTTCATTCTCAGAAAATATTTCAGCTTATCTTACAAAAAAGAAGAAAAAAAAAATTGTATGACATGTGGTCAAATAATTATATGTTTGGTTGATCTTTGATAATAGATATAGTTTATCACAATATGTTAATCGATGCAGTCAATTGTGGAGCTTTTAAAAGAAGAAGTAGAGAGGATGGAAGATATCTAATTGAAGACATTGCTAGATGCAACATGAGGGCTCCATCTGAATCAATATTTAGCAATAGCAAAGCAAAAGAGAGTAGAATGATAAAGCTGAATAGAATGACTACTATTGAGGTCAAGCTTGATATACTTATAAATAGGTTAGACAAACAAGAGAGAAAAATATACTCTACTCATGCAATTGGAGAGAATAGAATAGAAGTAGTGTTAAGGGCAAACAAGAAGGTATTTATGTAGTGGAGGAGGCAAACTACCTGGATGAACAAATAAATTAATATTTCAAGCCCAACACCAATATGCCAACACACTATACACTAGAATAGTCAGCCAAATAAAAAGAAAGTGGGAATTAAGGTAGCAGTTGTTTAATATGATGAACCATGAGAACTTTTCTTATGGTGAAGGAAAAAAATAGAGCACAAGGTATGGTCAATATTACTAGAAAGGGTATGCCTCACCAAGGTTCTAGCAACTACAATTGCAAGGAGGAGAAAGTAAGATTGATTATTAGAGTCAATAGAGGACACAAACTTTTGAATAATAAATATTGTAGTTCATGGGAGGACAAATAGAGGATGTTGAGCCGCCATGAACATAACACTACAAGAAAATGTTCATTTAGCTGAGAAATTTTAGCTAGGGATCAATCCCTAGCTAAATTGCGAGGGATTAACTAGAAAATAACAAGGGATTTATGTTTTTTCATTGAAATAAAAATTTACAACGGATTAGTGACGTAATATTTTCATAAATTTCGCTCAAGAAAAGCAGAGGAATTTAGAGACGGATTTCCCCTAACTACTAAAATACTGAATATAGTGTCGGATTTAGCGATGAAATTTCCCTACCTAATAAAATTCGGAATTTAGTGACTGATTTAGTGAAGAAAAATCCCTTTCTAATTACATCCGGAATATAGTGATAAATTTTAGCGAATGAATTCCCTAGCTAATTATATCATGAACATAACAACAGATTTTAGCGATGGAATTTCCCTAGTTACATCCCGTAATATAACAATGAATTTAGTAACAGACTTTTCCTAGCTAATTACATACTGAATATAGCGACCAATTTTAGCGACATAACTCCCTAACCAATTACTTCATAAATATAGTGATCGATTTTAGTGACGGAACTTCCCTAGCTAATTAAATCCCAAACATAAAGATGGAAATTTCCTAGCTAATTATTTAAGTTTTTTTAATTTATTATTAGTTTTAAAATTTTATTTAATTTTGTTTATTAAATGTATGTTAATGGTCTATAGATGAGCGATCCTTGAAAGATACATCCTCCTCATAAAATCATAAAAAAAGATATTATAAATAAATAATTTAAATAATATAAAAATACAAAAAAAATTATATTAATAAGGACGAAAATAACTATTTTTATAATGTTTTAATTTTTTTAAAAATTAAACAAAAATTTTTCTAAAACTTTTAATTAAAAAAACATAAAAATTTGTATTAAAGTAACATTAAATAATTAATTCAATAAGTATAATAATTTTTTTTTGATATTTTAAAAATTAAATTAATATCCATTAAAATTTATACTAATATAAATGTAAATTAATTTATTGTATGATAAAATAGATAATATTTTCAAAAATACCTGAATTGATGAATAAACTAGTAAATATTAATATTATTATAAGTATAAAAAAATTTTTAAGATTATATAAAACTTTTAAAAAAATAATTAATACAAAATTTGAAAATCTTGAAATATAATAAAAATATAAAATTTTTCAATTAAAGTTAAAAAAAATAAATTAATATTAATACATAAATACATAGATATTTGCTCATACTAAAATTTATAAGAGTTAAACAATTGAGTAATATTTTTACTATTAGCTTTTAATATTAAATTTTTATTAAAATAATAAATATAACTTTTTTTAATTATCTACTAACTTTAAGTAATTTTTTGAATTTTAAAAATTATTAAAGTTATCAAATAATATGAAATTTTATGCCTTTAAAATTATTTCATATTATCTTCATAAAAAATAAAATGAATTCTTAAATTTTTATAACCATTAAATAAAAAATTTTATATATTTTTTCACATTAAGAGTATTTTATAACTCTTAGGCGAGTGGCTAGAAGACAAATCATCTTTTTATTTATGTCTTATTATATGAAGTTTGTTAATTTTGTACATATTTGATATTTTTTTTATAAGGCTAAACATATTTTTTTTAAATTGTTTATATATTTATTTATTTATTAATATTATAATAAAAAAATGTAAGGTATTTGTTTTTCATGTGTACCTTGCTACACGCACATTAATTTTGTTGAAAAAATATTGATAGTAAATAAAATTAATGAGTATTTTTGCATTATATATATATATATATATATATATTATTTATTTAATGTTTTAATAATTAAAAATATAAATATTTTCCTAATATATACATTTTGTCTCTCAATACCGACGCATCTCTAACACATGAATCGAAGTCCTCCACATTCCACCATCTATCTCTCAACGCCGATGCATCTCTAACACATGGACCGAAATCCTCCGCATTCTGCTATCTATATCTCGACGCTAACACAACAAAATTTAATCGAGGTTTAAGTTTAAAATTATTATTGATTTGATATATGTTTTATATATTTATTCTTCATCAATTATCTTGGATTGCTTAAATGAAGATTAAGCATTTTAATTCTGTTTTTTAATGTTTCCGAAAATCTTCTTTAATCACCATGGTATGCTTGGATTGCGTATATAAACTTATTCATATACATACTTCATGCATTTGTGATATAATGTATTGTCATTGTGTGGATTTTGATGGTGACAGTATACAAAAACAATATATAAATAGTATATATACTTAGGTATACCGACTTGATAACTACAAAAATAGTATACATCCAATATGCATGTGTATTTTATACATAACTAGTATACATGGTTAGATATGCCGACTTGATATCTACAAAAACAATATACATCAATATGGAAGTGTATTTTATACATAACTAGTATACATATTTAGGTAAGCCAACTTGATATCTATATAACTAGTATACAGTTTAGGTATGCCGACTTGATATCTACATAACTAGTATACAGTTTAGGTATGCCGACTTGATATCTACATAACTAGTATACATTTATACATCAATATAAAAAGTATACATACTTAGGTATGCCAACTTGATATCTACAAAAATAGTATACATCAATATGCATGTGTATTTTATACATAACAAATATACATACTTAGGTATGCCAGCTTGATATCTACATAACTTAGTATAGATACTTAGGTATGCCGACTAGATATCTATATAACTAGTAAACATTTATACATCAATATAAATAGTATACATACTTAGGTATGCCGGCATAACTATATATAAATAGTATACAAAAATAGTATACATAAACATACATGTATTTTAAATAAGTGTATTTAAACATAACTATACATCAATATGCATGTGTGATATAATTAAAATTTCTTATATAAGTGTATTTTAATATATATATATATATATATATATATATATAACTAAAAAAATAGTATACAAAAACATAATTATATAGAAATATAACAACATATATTTAAAATACATACATACATACATATATATATATATATATATATATATATATGTATGTATTTAACAATATGTATATAAACATATTACTATATATAAATGTATATATCTATATTAATATACATAACTATATATAAACAGTATACATAAACAGTATAAGGTATGCCGACTTAATATCAACATCAATATACATAACTGTATATAAACAATATATATAAATAGTATACATAAACATAAGTATATTTTATATAAGTGCATTTAAACATATGCATGTATGATATAATTCGAATTTCTTATATAAGTGTATTATACTATATATATATAACTAAAAAAATAGTAAACAAAAACATAATTATATATAAATATAACAATGTATATTTAATATACATAAATATATATATATATATATATATATATATATGTATGTATGTATTTATCTACATTAATATACTTAACTATATATAAATAGAATATATAAACAGTATAAGGTATGCCGACTTGATATCTACATCAATATACATAACTATATATAAACAGTATACATAAACATAAGTGTATTTTATATAAGTGTATTTAAACATAACAATACATCAATAAGCATGTGTGATATAATTCGAATTTCTTATATAAGTGTATTTTACTATATCTATTACTATAAAAATATTATACATAAACATAATTATATATAAATATAACAATATATATTTAATATACATGTGTGTGTGTGTGTAGATATATAATGATATATAAATGTATTTATCAATATGTATATCAACATATTACTAAATATAAATGTATTTAACAATATGTATATCAACATATTACTATATATAAATATATTTATCTACATTAATAAACATAATTATATATAAACAATATACATAAATTGTATACATAAATAGTATAAGGTATGCCGACTTGATATCTACATCAATTTACATAACTATATATTATACATAAACATAAGTGTATTTTATATAAGTGTCTTTAAACATAACTATACATCAATATGCATGTGTGATATAATTCGAATTTCTTATATAAGTGTATTTTACAATATCTATAACTATAAAAATAGTATACATAAACATTACTGTATATAAATATAATAACGTTATTTAATATATATATATATATATAATATAACAATATGTATATCAACATATTACTATATATAAATGTATTTATCTATTTTAATATACATAAATATACATAAATAGTATACATAAACATACGTGTATTATGTATAAGTGTATTTAAACATAACTACACATCAATATGCATGTGTGATATAATTCGAATTTCTTATATAAGTGTATTGTACTATATATATTACTATAAAATAGTATACATAAACATAACTATATATAAATATAACAATGTATATTTAATATATATATATATATATATATAACTATATATAAATGTATTTAACAATATGTATATCAACATATTACTATATATAAATGTATTTATCTACATTAATATACATAACTATATATAAAAAGTATACATGAACAATATAAGTTATGCCGACTTGATATTTACATCAATATACATAACTATATATAAACAACATACATAAACATAAGTGTATTTTATATAAGTGTATTTAAACATAACTATACAACAATATGCATGTATGATATTATTCGAATTTCTTATATAAGTATATTTTACTATATCTATAATTATAAAAATAGTATAAATAAACATAACTATATATAAATATAATAATGTATATTTAATATTAATATACACACACACGCACACACACACACACACATATAACTATATATAAATGTAGTTAACAATATGTATATCAACATATTACTATATATAAATGTATTTATCTATATTAATATATATAACTATATATAAATAGTATACATAAATATTATACATAAATATTATTCATAAACAGTATACATAAACAATGTAAGGTATGCCGACTTGATATATATATCAATATACATAACTATATGTAAATACTATACATAAACAATATACAAAAATATAAGTGTATTTTATATAAGTGTATTTAAACATAATTATAAATCAATATGCATGTGTGATATAATTTGAATTTCTTATATAAGTGTATTTTACTATATCTATACCTATAAAAATAATATACATAAACATAATAATATATAAATATAATAATGTATATTTTAATATACATACATACATACATACATACATATATATATATATATATGTATGTATGTATGTATGACTATATATAAATGTATTTAACAATATGTATATTAATATTACTATATATAAACTGTTTTTATCTACATTAATATGTATAACTATATATAAATAGTATACATTAATATTATACATAAATATTATAAGGTATGCCGACTTGATATATACATCAATATACATAATTATATATAAACAATATACTTAAACATAACTGTATTTTATATAAGTGTATTTAAACATATCTATACATCAATATGCGTGTTAGATATAATTTGAAAAAAATAAAAAAATAATTACTTGTAGAAAAATTTACTCTTGTATTTCTATGGTAATTTCTTTTGTTTGAACATAATTAAAGAAATAATTGATTTTTTACAAAACATAAAAAGCATGTATTTATATGCACTATATTATATTTGTTTGAATTTTAAAGTTTCTAAAAATGTATTAATAACAATAAATAATATGTAGAAATTTATCATAGACATTAATATTTTAATAAAAAAAATATATAAACAAACAAAAATAATATTATCTCTTTGTGAACTATATTTTCATTCTTAACATAATTGTAAAACCAAAATAATTTACATATATGTCAATTTCATTTATTTATATAAGCATAATGATAGTTATTTTAATATAAATATTAAAAAAACAACTATTTTAATACACTAGAAGCTCTTATATTTAATTCATAATTTTATTTTATGCATTAATATGCTTCACACATACACATATTTGTTTTTAATATAAAAAATTTTAAATATTTTATAAATTGTGTATAATATTTTATTATTTTATTTTAATTAAATTTACAAAATCAAAAAACTTTAAATACATTCACACACACACACACACACACACACAATAGTTTCATGTGTAACGTTAAAAATACATTACGTATATAGGTATATGTGTGTGTTTGTGTGGGTTTACAGTAGCATATGCATGCATACAAGTATATACACACTACATTGAAAATGCAAATACATTTGTGAATATATACAAAAGTACAAAAATATGTATGCTGATATATAATCTATAGTAATTTATATGGATCTATAAATGTGTGTGTGTGTGTGTAGGGCAGTGTATATGCACACATGTAGTTATGCATATATATGTAAATATCAATATTAATTTTGAGAAAAAAAAAATACTTGAGAACATAAATATTAACATGTTCCATAAATTCGTGAGAGTATGACCAAAAAGTGACATTATTGCAAGATGCAACTAATCTCGCATCTATAACACTTTGCCTCAAAATTTGATTAGAGTAATACTTGCAATGATAAAGGTTCATTCGATACTAAATACCATGGTGTTACATTTTCATTCAATACTATAATTTGTTCAAATAAAAAAATCTATCTAATATCATCTTCAACAACTCTTCTATCTTTTTTTTCTAGTCTTGATGAGCTATTTTCAATTTTGATTATATGTACATCTCTTATATAATATCTCTAGTTCAAACTATTGTAATTGTAAAATCCATCAAATCAATCTAGGCCTAACATCTTACTTTTCTATGAGATAATTGATTATAGAATATTTAATATATACTATGACTTTGGTTCCCACTAAATATGATATTAATTTGTCAAGAGAAGAGATTGTTGATATTGTTCTTTCTCTATAGTGGTGTAATTCAATTGGATATTCTAGAGTGTGTTATTATCATTGTATATTATAACTATTTATAAATATTTATATAACTATATAAAACTCTTCATAATTATATTTAACTATATGTGTAACTATGTAAACTATTTTTGTAACTATATTAATAACTATATATCTATTTTTTTAACTATATAATATTTTATAACTATATGAGTAATTCTATATAACTATATTTTTAACAAAATATATCATATGTATACTAATATATAACTATATATAATTGTATTTTACTATATTATAAAATATTATATATAACTATATCTTTAACTACATACATATTTATAACTATATGTGTATAATTATATATAAATATTTGTATAATTATGTAATACTCTATATAAAAAAATATAACTATATTTGTATCTATGTATACATATATGTATTCATATAATTAAATATATATTTATTTATAAATTTGTATATATTTATGTATAACAACTTATAACTATTTGTATGAATATATCTATATATAATTATATGTTTAACTATATATAACTCTATTTTTAATTATATATACTATAGGTATAAGAACATATAGTGGTTGACCTCCCTCTCTGGTGACCATCTCTTGAGGTCTATTGATTCTTTTTTTTTTCATCAGATCTCTTTAATGCCATACGACAAAGCGATTGAGATTTAGTGGAAGAAATGGGGTTTACGTTCACAAAGCTACTCAGTAGGTTGTTTGCCAACAAGGAGATAAGGATTTTGATGTTAGGTCTTGATGCTGGCGGAAAGAGACCCATTCTGTATAAGTTGAAGCTTGGTAAAATTGTCACCACAATTCCTACTATTATCTTCAATGTAGATACTATTAAATACAAAAAAAAAATCAATTTCACTGTGTGGGATGTTGGGGGTAAAGACAAGATTCGCCCTTTCTGGAGGGATTACTTCCAAAATACCCAAGGTCTCATATTTGTGGTGGACAGCAATGACAGAGATCGAGTAGTTGAAGTCAGAGATGAGTTTCATAGGATGCTAAATGAGGAAAAGCTTCGAGATATAGTTTTGCTGGTGTTTTCCAATAAGTAAGATCTTCCCAATGTGATGAATGCAGTTGAAATTACTAACAAGCCAGGACTTCACTCTCTTCTCCAACGCTATTGGCACATTCAGAGCACCTATGCTACCTCTGGTGAGGGCCTCTACGAGGGTCTTGATTGGCTTTCCAATTACATTGCCAACAAATCATACACAATTTTAGCAGGATGAGACAAACTTTGTTGACATATCTGGATGTGGATCGAATCTTTGCCTATTTTTCTTGAGTAAGAGAGAAGGTTGACACTTGTAGCCACGTTTTAAAAAACTTTTTTGACATTCATATCACCCACATGTACTAAATTATTAGTCATCTTAGATCTTTAGACTTTATAGTAGTCAAACACTTTATTAATAAAATTGTTCGTTTAAAAAGTCATCTTAATATATAAAGTTATATTTCACTTTTCACCAAATATAAGTCTTTGAGAAATGTTACACATGCATCTACTCCTCAACAAATTATACTTGTTTCTTTAGAGATCTCCAATTCTTTCAATCAATCAATTAGAGAGAACATTTTTACTTCAATATATAGGCACTACATCAAAGTGTTGGGTCTGTCTGAGTTGGGTTTGTTTGTATTATTTGAAGGCATGGAGCACATTGGATTAAGTATATGAGATATAATCTCATGTTCTATTTAAAAAAAAAAAAATTAAACTTTGTGAAAATGGGAATGTAATCATTTTAATAAAGAGGGCTCTCTGGTTTTGAGTTACAGAAGCTAAGGCATAACAAGCTCTCTCTCTCTCTCTACCCCCCTCCCCCATGCTAGTTTGAATATTATATGATTGTGTTTAAATTATAATATGGGTTCAATATGTGCATTAATGTGTGATTTATTTTCTATCTATTATGTGTACAAATTATATATATTATCACAACTCATTAGTGATTCAATGTGGGTAGTGTTGATGCTATCAATTTTTGTTTTTATTTGTGTGGAGTATTGTATGTCGAAAAAAATTAGAACTTAGATAATTTTAAAAATTTGAAAGTTATGGACAAAATCTTTTCTTCTATCTAGAAATAGTCATCTCATCATATTGTTAAATCTAAGCCATAAATATAATGAACCAACCCCATCACCAAAAAAATAATGTGTAGAGAGATTTGAAGCATTTACCCCAAGGTTTAATGTTTTTGTATTTGTAGTAGATTTTTGATTTTAAGGATTTTATATCCTAGAAAATATATTTTACTCCAAAACATAATTTTTGGGCATATTGTGCTCAATAGACTTCTTGTATGTGTTAAGACGTCTTTAGCATGTTTTGTTCTATTTAGCATTGTTGTTACTTGAATTTTATTTTTACTAGATTGTTTTTTTTCAGAAATTTTATATTGATATTTTTCGTTATTTTGTATTGTTAATTCTGGTTCAGTTGTTTAATTAATCCATCACTATTCCCATTACTCTGTGATTTCGAAAAAACCATTATCCAAATATCCTACCCCAAAAACAAGTATCAGATCAAGTTTTACTTCCACCTAAAAAGTGGTATATGAACTTCTATTAAGGAGGATATTTATCATTAATATTGTGATGGTATTCAATATATTCGTTATTATTATATTGATATTCAATTATTTTAATATTAACATTAGGATCTCATACACATTTTAGAATTGTGGAGGTAGCCCTAATTATTCAATTTGAAAAAATAAAAAGCATAATTATCTTATAGTCAAATAATTATATGACGCAGTGAGGAAGAAAGATAAACCTAAAAAGTTGAGTGAAAAAGTATGAAAAGACCTATATTTTAGGACTTCCTCCATAATTCAATAATGGATAAGCAGTGACAATTATCAATACATTGCTTATGAAATGAGAGCAGACATGCTATGCAATAAGCTAGAATCTATGTTAGAAATACATATTATCTCAAGACATTTATTGTCTGAAGAAGCTAAGAGAAATAAGAAGGGAGAGTTTCTTGTGAATTTTCATTTCTAAGAGACATGGATGGAACACTAAGAATTACACATAGCTTGACAGAAGAACTTATTCTTCTAAAAATAATAAGAAATGTAAAAAAGTAGTCAAGTGTTATCGCTATAACAAGTTGGGACACATGAAAAGAGATTACTATCTTGAAAAAGACTATAACAATAGTTCTCTAGAGGAGAGAGACTCAAAGGAGAGGCTAATGTCCTATTAGAAGGTGGCTAGATGCTAGTTAGAAATGATAATTCTACTAATATTATATCATAAAAGGATGATTGGCTTATTGACTCATGAGCATCATTTCATATCACTTTGCACATCGAATTTTTTTTTCCTACACACCTAGTGATCATGGCACAGTAAAGATGATTAATAGTGGGATAGATTTTAGGCATGAGATATATTTGTATGGAGATGTAGATAGGACACCAGTTGATGCTGGAAGATATTTGGTATGTTTTAAATATTCATATGAACCTAATGCCTGTTGGCATGCTAGATGACATCAAGAACAAATACAGTACATGATATTAGTGTTATCATTCATTTTCTCTCAAGCTCAAGAAAATATCACTAGGCTATAGTGAAATATATCATGAGGTACTTATGATGGACTTCTCATCCATCTTTATGCTTGGGCAAGTTAAAATCCACAATTCTTGGATATACTAATTCTAATATAGCTAGTGATTTAGATTCATGGAGATCCACCTTAGGATATCTTATGATATATAGAAGGGGAGATGTATCCTAGCAATCCAAGTTAATGAAGCTTGCAAAGAAACTTTATGTATGAAAAAAATTTTTACAGACCTAGATGTGCAACAAGATACATATATTGAATTATGTGATAGTTAGAGTATTATGCATCTCTTTAAGAATTCGACTTTTCATAATAGGTTGAATCACATTAATATATGGTATTATTAGATACGAGATGTATTAGATGATAAGTCTATTATACTTGAAAAAATACACATAAATAAAATTATCACCAATATGTTCATGAAATCATTATCATCAACAAAGTTTAATTTATTTAAGTTATATGCTGGTATGTGTATTCTCGCCAAGTTAGAGTGAGAGATTTGTTGGAACTACCTGAGTTGGGTAGACTATGTTTTGTTTAATTGTTTATTTATTTTTTAAGGCATAGAACATGATAGACCAAGTACATGAGATAAAATCTCATGTTCTGTTAAAAAAATAAAAATAAAAAAAAGTTTATTTAAACCATTGTGAAAACCAAAATGTTATCATTTTCACAAAGAGGGCATGCATAGTACCTTCTTGGATGGAAAAGTGCCCCCATCTGATCCTTTAAAATAAACAACAATGAGTACATTTTTTAAACATAAAAATAGGGTTGTGCATGAAAAAGATTATGCATAAAAAAAATTAAAATTAGAATGTGTAACATAGAATAGGTGTGTGAAAAAAAAATGTTGTGTGCATTTTTACATAGAAGCCGTGTGCATTTTTACACAGCAACAATGTGTGTTTTTAGATAGATTCATGGATGAAAAATTGAGTGTGTTTTATCCATTTTTAATTTTCTAGTTTCGAGTTTCATAAGCCAAGGCATAATAAGTTCTCTGTCTCAACTCCTAACGCTTGGTTTGAATATTATGATTTATTTATTTTTGTGATTTGTTTAAATTGTAATGTGTGTTCAATATGAACATTGATAAATAATATTTTTTCTATGTATTGTGTATAGATTTTATATATATATATATATATATATATATATATATAATTATAACTTATTTGTAATTTAGTGTGTGTAGGGTAGATCATACTGAATTTTTTTTATTTGTGTGAAGGATTATATGTCAAAAAAAAATAAGATCTTAGAACTTTAAAGATTTGAAATCTACAAATAGAATCTCCTCTTCGATCAAAAAATATTGATGTTATTATATTATTGATTCTGAGTCATTAATCTAATGAAGTAACTCTGTCACCTAAAGAATAATATGGAAAGAAATTCGAAGTATTCACCCCAAAATCCTAAGTTGACATATAGTACTTGATTTTTGATTTCTAGGATTTTATATCATAGAAAATATATTTTGGTTCAACATATAATTTTTGGGTAAAATGTGCCCCACAGGCTTCTTCTATATATTGTTCATGTGAATAAATCTTTAGCATATATTGTACGATTTGACATTATCGTTACTTTAACTTTATTTTCACTATTTTATATTTTTTAAAATTTTTATATTGTTGTTTTTTTTATTTAGGGATGTTGATTTTATTTGCTTTCATTGTTTAGTTAATCAACCATCATTCCCAGTACTTTATGATTTTGAATAAACCAAAATCCAAATATCCTACCCCAACACAAAGTATAACTACCTTGTTTAATATTTGGTTGAGGCTTGGGCAGTTGCATGTTTTTACCATCCATCTCATCCCATCCTCTGAATACTCTGTGAACCTCGTTCAAAAAATGAAAGACATGTCCTAGATTTCTATTCATGAAACTCTGCCATGCATTATATGTAGAACTTGCATCATTGCTCACGACATGCCTTCATGAAGTTATCTACCAATAGTCAAGTGTCAAATCCATGTTAATGGCAATAGTATCATGTAAATTTTTAATTCTACATGTGAAATTGATAGTCTTCCTTCTTAATCCACTTGTGCGATGTGATGTAAAGTATGTTTTCATAAAAGTGGATTGCATATCTACATAAAAATGTATTATTCATGGCTTCAAGGAGTGCAATCAAGTTTTTGCCTTATCTTTGAAAGTAAGGGAGAATAACTTTTGATGCATCATGGCAAAAAAAGGTTCTCCTTCTTAAGGTATCATAAAAGTAACATAAAAAGTGATGCCATGTATGATTAGATAGTACTTTACCGGGTGGTCGCATAATGTGGGAAGATGTTCTCATAATCAATGGATGTATGTAAATTATCATAAAATGGTACATATATGCCAATTTGTTAGAAGAAAGTTTTGTTGAATTAATGGTTCTTCATGTTGGTTCACCTTAATTGACAGTGAACTTTCAAAATAAAATTAGTGAAGGATAATTAGAATATTTCTAATTTTCTTTTAATGTTTCATATCCAAGTTGGCATGAAATATAATTTACACGATAGTTTGGAAAAAAAAAAGTACGATACAATTTACAAAACAACTTTCTAAAAGTCAGACAAACTTAACAACATAACAATAGATATTTTGATATCATACTTGAAATAGATGTCAATTAATTGATGATACTATGTAATCAAAATATTTATAATCTAAGGACCAATTATGAGACATTATATTTACTATATTATAATGGTTTACATTTGACTTTGGGATGAGTATTGAGGGTCTAAGTGGTAATAATGAATATCATGTTTTGATTGATAAACTACCCTTAAAAAACAAATCAAAAATAACAAGTAATCCTAGGAGTTAGAATATATTAAAATTTAAAATACAAGGTTCGATGCTAATTAGTATGTGAATTCCTACAAATTATAGTCAAATATATATTTGCTAGGTGCTGAAAAATGATGATGTTGTCAGCTTCAATCTCTATGCACACAATCATGTTCTTAGAATTTTTATACTGTATAGAGAAAACGCACACCATAAATCTTTTCAAATATTATTAGTCCAAATTTGTAATACATTATGATATTTTGATAATTATTTTCTTTGCTTAAATCCCATAATTTTTTTGTTCTTTCATTCATTATTAATCATCTAACAATTATTTGAGCAGGTAATGTACTTACAAAACACTAAAATACTTATACAAAAAATAAAAATATTATAATTTAAGGTCCTTAGCATAATAATAATATTATTTAATGAATAATTACTACTCAAAATTGATTAAATTAATTCGAGATTTTCATAAATATATATTTAAATAAAAATGTTTTGGAGTCCGAAATCAAAAATACTAATGTTCTGCAAGCATTCTTTAAAAATTTTAATAAAAAAAAAAACATGCAAATAAAATAGATTTATATTTTGGCCCAATTTTATGTATAATTACTAAAATATTTTTAATATATTAATAAAATTAACTATATTCGAAAAGTATCATTTAAAATAGGCGTTTCGAAACACAAATGATGTTTTCAAAATATACTTCCTAAAAAAATAGCATTTTCAAAAAATAATGTTTACACATATATATGTTAGGGCAAGTAGTCTAGTCAAACCAAGTTTAATTTGAAACCACAAAAAATCAATTTTGGTTATGTTCTAATTTGTTTGGTTATGCAGCTAAAACTTTATTTATTTTAATTAAAATTAAATTCTAAAAATAAGAAATAACTACAAACCAAAACATTGAAAATTCAATATAATGAAAAGTTCAAAGTTAATACAACCTTAGGGAAATAAGAAAGACTCACTTACTCTTACTAAGTTTATGTAAAAAAAAAAAGTTTATTTATAAATACACACACACACACACACACACACACACACATGAAGAGAGACCTCATGTGCCTCTTGGATGAGAATGTTCTATGTTGTTTTTTAAAAATTTTAAAACATGGAAAATTATGCAACATTATTGGTTAATTGTGTTCCTTTATTATACAATCAAAACAAAAAAGCAAATGGGCAACAACTAGAAAAATTAAATAAACAAACTTAAAATAATAACTTTATATTAATATTAAAATTATAAAATAAAAAAATAACTAAGTAAATCTCAGTCTGGCCAACGATGACAGAGCCAACAATTCTCTCACTCAGTCCTAGGCAAGGAGACACATACCAGCTTGTCACCCAAAAAATGATGTATTTTTCAAAAATAATGTTTTCAATAATGATTTGAAAAATATAATTTATGAAAAAATTATAATTTTTGAAAAATGATATACATACATACATACATAGAGATATATATATAAAACATATAATTATATATAAGATACAAATGGTAAATCTTTTAGACAATTTTTAACATTTTAAACATATATATAATATATATAGTTATATATAACAAATATATAAATATTTTAAACTATATATAATGAGATTTTCTAACATCTTGTGTGTATGTGTGTATGTGCATTTTATATTTATATAATGTTTAAAAGGTTTAAAACAGTTGACATATTTGTGTTATACATAGTTTTATGTTTAAAATGGTAAACAAGGTGTATATTGTTTAGAATATATATATGTTATATTTTTTTAAACTATTCACATTGTAGTTTCAAATTTTATATATAAAAGTATATATATAGTTATATGTAGTTTCAAAATATATATATTAAAATATACAGACATATATTATATGTTTTAAACATATATATATTTTATATATAGTTTTAAACTATATATATTTTACATTATATATGTATATGTTATATATTGACAATATTTTTCAAAAATGATATTTTTTCTCGAATAATGTATTCGAAAAATAGTTTTAGCTTCTTTAACATACAAATGGTATTTTATTAATCACATGTAAAATTTGATCAATACATAAATATTTTTTTATTTTAGATATTTTTTATTAACATTAAAAAAATGACAAAACATAAATAATTTTGTTTGATATTGCTAAGGTCTACTGGAGTGGATAAAAACTTAGATAGCAGTTAGCACTTACTTTGAGATTGGAAGTTAGATTTGCATAATTATGCATTTAGATATACACATTGATTTTAGGAGTAATTATGTTTTGTGGTGATCCCCCAGAAATATTTAAGAATTTAAAATTAATATTTTAAAATTTTTTAAAAAGTCATTAAAATAAAAAAAATTGAAATTTGAGGTACTCTCTTACGTTTATACTAAAATTTCCTTTATTAAATCACTAAAATAATATTTAGTCACACTAATTAATTTTAAATAAAAATTTCCCACTATTCTATCGGCGCTCGCCTCGCCCTCTAACATCGGCCCTCTCTCATCGGCCCTCACCACGCCCTCAGCCCTCTCCCATCACCCCTCGCCATGCCCTTTACCCTCTCCCATCACCCCTCGCCACGCCCCTATGCCCTCTCCCATCGATCCTCGTGCTTGCCCTCAGCCCTCTCCCATCTCATGGAGCTCGTCGTCGAGCTCCATTGAGCTCGACGAAGAGCTCCAAGAGTTTGATGATCATCTTCGTCGAGCTTGACGAAGAGCTCTAGGAGCTCGTCTTCCAGATCGATGGAGCTCATCTTCGAGCTCGGTGTAGCTCGAAGATTCACCCGTCGATCTCCATGGAGCTCGACAAAAGAGCTCCTGGAGCTCTACGATGAGCTCCATCAGGCTTGAATGACTCCTCTTCGAGCTCCAGGAACTTGTAGTAAAGCTAGATGGAGCTCGAAGACTCGCCCGTCGAGCTCCATCGAGCTCGACGAAGAGCTCCTGGAGCTCGACGATGAGCTCCAGCAGCTTGTCTTCAAGCTCTGAGAGATGGGAGATGGTGAGCCGGTGAGAGGGGGCGATGAGAGAAGGCGCGGCGAGAGAGCCGATGGGAGAGGAGGAAAATTTTAGTGATTTAATAAAAGATATTTTAATATAAACGTAGTAAAGTGTCCCCAAATTCTTTTTTTTTATTTTGATGATTTTTTTTCAAATTTAAAAATATCATAATGAAATTATTAAATATTTCTGGCGGATCATCCCAAAACATAATTCTCCATTGATTTTATTCATATATGAGATTCTATGAGCTCACCAATGTAATGTGAAATTAATAATTTGGAAAATAATAAAAAATTAAATTGGCATTTTTCACGCAACAACAAATCTTGTGCTCCAACAATTAATAGTTGTGCTCAAACTCATATTTTTTCATATAAAATAAATTCTGAACCCCAATATTACTCCCTAACAATATATAGTAATTGTCATTCTTGATTGCTCATCCGAATTCCCATATGTTTTTTTTCTATCTTTTACCAGTGATATTTGTAAACAAGTTATTGTTTCACTTTGAATTATATACATTTGCAGTACACTCTTGCCCCCCACCACCCCCCTTTTGGCAAATTTTCTTTATCCTTCATTTTATAAAAAGTGTGATTTCCTAATAAGCTGATTTCCAATTATTCGTCCTCTTAATCAATACTCGTGTAATTCCGTTTCTACTTTTTAGATTTAACTAACCATATAAGATGCAAGAGTTTCCCACTGCATATTGTTGCATTACTCACACGTAATTTCTTGCATAAATATTCGTAAAAATAGTAATTTTCCAGTAAAATAACACATTTAATTCTTTTAATTGGATGGAATCATAGTTTTTACATATCGACTCGTCGATCGCCAGTCAATCATGTAAGAGTAGTAATAGCTACAACAAAATTGTTTTTAAAATTTAGATCGTAAGCTGTCATTTTTATTTTCAAAATCTACCGTCATTGTTTTAGCCTCATCACTTTGATGCGCTATGATCCTAATTATTTGTCTTGTTGATTTCTAATGATGTGGAACGGATGGTGTATTCTATTCATAGGTAATTTTACAGATTAATATCATTTGATAATTAAGTATATTGGTAGCAATGATATAATAAAATATTATAACTTTTAAAATAATTAAATAAGTCTGAAGATATGATCCATAATTTACCATCTGAATGAAGCATCTTACTTTTATATCATACTTGAAATGATATAGCACATTACTTATTTTTTATTTTTTTTTGATGGTTATTCGTTGGGGCTACTTGTATATTCAACTTACCTTAATCAAAACATTTTTTGCGTAATGCTTCTACTTTTACTTGCAGAAGATATTTTACTCGTCAAATACTCTTTTCAACTTCTGGTGGCCCATTATTTTTATGAAATTGGAGAGCAAAGAATATATCTCTTAATGGTATTATCAAACAAGTATGATAGAGTCAACATTTGCTTAATCTTGAAAAATCGTTTGAGTGTTGAAAGTTAAATCTAAATTGAGAACTTAAGTAGACAACTAGTTGCTAAATTATATCTACTAATAATCTAATGGTGGCAAAACAATCCCCCGGACATGGCATATTTGTGAAGCACCTTCATCAAGGATTTTGCAAAGGTAAAACTATACTAATTATTTATTTACTAGTGCTCTCAATATGAGAGTTGCAAAATGTGGATTTCCCTAAGTCATAGGTGATGCAAGTGATACCGTGCATGGGATAGTTCTTGTCCAATGAGAGGATAGAAAAAAAATAGGTTATACTATTCCAACAAAACCATAAACAAATATCAAAAAATAATACAACAATAAACAAAAATATTTCTTGACAATATATGTCTTAGAGTTTCGGATGAAACTCATAAACCTCCTATCATTACTTTTGCAGATTATTTGACATTTTAAACATCTATTAATGAAACGAAATATTATTGATGCTAACTTTTATACCAAGTCATTTTTGGTTATTTTTCTTTTAATTGGTTTGCATCATTTTTTTTTTAGTTTTAATGAATATATATGTAATGAGTTGAATTTGTGAAAATATATTTATCCTTTATTCTACATAGTAAATGATTTAGTGCATAGAGGTCTGATTATGCACGGAAGATCGAATTATCAATTCTTGTAGAATATAAAATTATTATTTACAATCTAGATAGAACTGGACAATCAATATGTAAGATTATATCACAAGTTTTTAGGAGTTATATCTTGAGTATTAAGAATGCTGAAATTATATTTTCTAGTACTAGTGCCCCTGTGTATATCGAACAAGATTATCATGGGATGGTTATTTTGAATTGACATAGAGGTGTCAACCGGGCCGGCATGGCACGTTTCAGCCGCGCCTGGGCTGGCCCGGAACGTGATAATTCTGGGCCCGGGCCCGTGCAGTGCACGGCCCGGCATGGTT
This sequence comes from Sapria himalayana, assembly GCA_029783825.1. NCBI lineage: Eukaryota > Viridiplantae > Streptophyta > Magnoliopsida > Malpighiales > Rafflesiaceae > Sapria > Sapria himalayana. The sequence continues at coordinate 46,866 of JAREIK010002378.1, read as the reverse complement.
CGGCCCGTGGCACGGCACACCGGCATGGGTTTGTCCCGTGCCGGGTGTCCCTTGAGCCCGACCCCGTGATGGCTCCTCCCGCAAAAAGACCACGGGTCGGGTCTGATTCGACCCGACCCGTGGTACCCCAAATCCCGAACTGTACGGACAGGCCAGCCCAAGCGGGCCAGGCCCGGCACGTAGGCACGCTTGTGCTCAAAAAAATGGGCCGGGCTGCCCGCCCCGACCCTGTTTGACACCTCTATATTGACATGTAAAATAAAATATATTATTTTTATTATAAATAATATTATTTTTATTCTCAAAATAATTAATATTCAATTGTACTTTAATTATTTTGATTTTTAAATAATGAGATTTATAAATAGATTTATGAACTCTATGAATTGGATAACTTTATCAACTGTATGGTATATATTAATTGCTTATGAAATCAATATTTTTTTAGAACGATTGATGATACCTCCTAGTATAAGTTTATAAGTTTTGATATTGTCAAATCCTACAAGTAGCTTTTGATTTAATATTTTAAATAAGTTAAATGGAATGCCTCGAGAAAATAATTATAAATTAATTAAATTAGATTGTTAGTAATTTAATTAAATCAATGATGTATGCAATGCAAACGTTGGAGTTTAATATGTATTAAATAACAAAATGCACAAATTATTTTGAATAATTCAGTGTAATTATAATTATATAGTTGTATAAATTATAATTAATATGTATTATAATGTAATATAATATATATTGGGAGCATGAATTCTTATTTAAGCCTTGGTCTCTTTCATAAATTTATCCGATATCATAAAAAAAAATTTAAAGATTTCATTTATTAGTTTAGTGTATTTGTGTGTATAAAATCAAAATAATTACTTTGATTATTATCAAATTATTTGATTTTATTATTAATTCAAATTAATTGATTTATATGAAATTAATTTTGATTATATATATATATATAATCTTTAATATCATATTTTAAAATTAAAAGAAAAAGAAAATATCACAGTTTTAAAAAATCTTTAAGAATTGATGTGACATGTATTGGTTTGTTTCTTACTTTAATTATATAATTACGACACGAATGATGCTACTTCACTATAACATCATTTTCTTCCTCATTAAGCTAGCAAAATGTGATACGAAAGATTAGTCTGTCATCAACATACACTCCATTTAAGATATGTTTTTAAACTAACTCTCTTCATCTTTGTACAATAATATAAATTTTAAATGGTAGTATTTGTTTCCACATGTGATGAATCCAAATCCAAAAGATCTAACAAATGGTATCAAATAAAGTTTGACATATCATACATGGAACTATCATATTTTAATACACGTAGGTATAGATAAACATCCTAGATATTAACATAAGCATTCTAACCTCTATTAATTGATACCTACTGCCCAATTTTTTTTAGTATTTTTTAATACATTGGGTAGTTTTGGATGCATATGGCTGTGATTTAAGTTTGTGGAAATGCTTATTCATTTTTTGTATTGTAATTTTGCATTTAATTGTCTGATTGTTTAATCACACATGGATGTAATTTTTTTCAAGCTTAAGCATAATGTAACAAACAAATGTTGAGATGTGGGGGAACTTGCAGTGGCTGGACATAGCTGTGAAGCAGCTCATGGTATTTGAATAAAATTGTGAAGGAGCTTGTAGTGGTGAGCCATCCGTGTTGTAGCTCATAATGGCCGGTCATAGCCATCATGGAGCTCATGGTGGCCCAACATAACCATGGAGGACGGCGAATTTGGCCAGATATAGTTGTGGAGGAACTTGTGATGGTGAGTTTTTTGTGGTGAATCTCATGGTGGCTAGATGTAGACGTGGAGAAGTTTGCGGTGGTGAGACGCCCATGGTGGAGCTCGTGGTGGTGCCTGAAAGAGATCTCAATTGAAATAATTTTTTTTTTATTTTTTTAGGTTGTTGTCCCTAGAACTATAATAATAAAAATTATAAGGAAAGGAAAACCCTTGATTTTGGAACTACCAAAAGTTAAGTGATTAATGAAGGGAGTTTCCTTTAGGTTACCAAATGATAATGAAGTAACATTCATCGGTGAGAAGTCAAGCCACCTCTCTAATATGATATCCGCAGCCACCGCAAGAGCCATGGTGTGAAAAGGATGTAAAGTCTACTTGACTTACACGGTTGGTACTATAGAGGCAAGGCCTAGTGCATCCGACATCATCACCATTTGTGATTTTTCGGATGTTTTCCTAGAAGAGTTTCTAGGATTGCCTCCACAAAGAAAATTTGAGTTTGCTATTGATGTTGTCCTAGGTGCCACGATGACATCTATTATATCATATAGAATGATTCTAGTAGAGTTAAAAGAGTTGAAAATGCAATCATAAGAATTACTGGAAATGAAGTTTATCTGTCCGAATGTATCACATAGGGGAGCTCCAATGCTTTTTGTTAAAACGTAGGATGTTCAATTATATATTGATTATAGACAACTGAACAAGTTGACAGTAAAAATAAGTATTTGTTACCCATAATAGATGATTTATTCGCCAAACTAAAAGGTGCAAGTATCTTTTCGAAGATTGACTCTTGATCTTGGTAGCATCAATTAAAGATTAAAGATGCCATTTAGAACATGATCTAGACATTATAGGTTCCTTATAATTCCAATTTGTTTGACCAATGCTCCAGCAGCTTTCATAGACTTGATAGAATCATGTCTTCCAACCGTATGTTGATCTGTTTGGCGTGGCTTTTATTTATGACATTCTTGTGTATTTTTATGGAAAGGAATGGTCATGATACACACCTTCGAGCAGTTTTAAAGGCTTTGAGAACAAAATAACCATATGCAAACTAAGCAAGTGTGAGTTTTAGTTGAATGAAATTTCTTTTCTTTAGCACTTTGCATCGAAAGAAGGAATCTGAGTTGAACCAAAAAAAATAAAAGTGGTTATTGAATGGAAACCACCATGAAATGTTGCCAAAGTTCATAATTTCTTGGGATTGGTAGGTTACTATAAAAGATTTGTTGAGGGATTATCGATGATGGCAACAGTAATGATGAGATTAGTCCAGAAAAAATGTAAAATTTGAGTGGAGCATAAAGTTTCAAAAGGGTTTTGATATGTTGGAGCCGTTCTTAACCGAGGCTCAATTCTTACCTAGCCGATCTATAGTAAAGAATATGTGATATTTAGTGATGCATCATTAAATAAGCTTGGATTTTCCCTTATGCAAGAAGGCAAAGTGATAGATTATGCTTCCAGACAGTTTAAGCCACATGAATATAACTAACCTAGGCATGATTTGGAATTGCCCACATATGTCTTTGCATTAAAAATTTGGAGACACTCATCTATAGAGAAAGGTGTTTCATCTACACGGAACAGAAGAGTTTTAAGTATTTACATTGAGAGCTTAACTTGAGACAATGTAGATGGATGAAGTTGATTAAAGATTATGACTGTGTGATTGATTATCACTCAAGGAAAACCAATGTAGTGATAGATGATTTGAACATTAAGCTAATACAAATTCTATGCGCATTGAATGATCATTTGTCATTATCAAATGATAGTAAATAGTGGAAAAATTGATAGCGAGACCTAATTTGTTGAAGGAGGGGGAGGGGGAGGGTGAGCGGGAGGGGGAGGGGGAGGGGAAGGGGGAGGGGGAGGAGGAGAAGTATAATAATCAGAAGGAGAAGAAAAATTAAAAAAAGAAGGAGATGGAGATGGAGAAGCAAAAAAAGAAAAAGAAAAAGGAAAAGAATGAGAAGAAGAATAAGAAGAAGAAGGAGAAATAGAAGAAGAAGAATTAGTAGTTGTATTAGAATAAGAAGAATTAGTAGTTGTATTAGAATAAGAAGAATTAGTAGTTGTATTAGAATAAGAAGAATTATAATAAGAATAAGAATTAGAAGAAGAAGAAGAACAAGAAGACGATGATAAAAAATAAAAAGTCAAAGAAAAATAATAAAAAGAAGTAGTAGTATAAGAATGAGAACAAGTAGTAGTAAAAGATAAACATTTATAATTATTATTAATCAATGTCATATCAACTTGTTATAAATGATTCTTTTCAAATATTTAATTATGATTGTCCTATCAACACGGTATAAATGAAGTATTTTATCAACTTGTAATGAATAAGTGACTTATCAACTCCATATAAATGAATATATAAGAAACTCTTTATATATGATTGACATATGAAAGTATTATAAATGAGTGTCTTATTACTCATTATAAATGAATATCATACAACTTGTTATAAATTATTATCTTATTACAAATTATAAATGAGTATGTTATCAAGTTATTATAAATTAGCTTGTTATTACCTTATGATAAATGAGTATCTTATCAATACCATATTAATGAATATATTATCAAGTCATTATAAATGAGTGTTATAGCAACTCCTTATAAACAATTATCATATCAACTTGCCACAAAGGAGTATTTTTAAAATACTCCTTATAGATGCATCGCCTATTAACTCCGTATAAATGAGTTTCTTCTCAACTTATTATGAACAATCATGCCAACAACTCATTATATATGAATAGGTTAGCAACTCATTATTAATGAGTTTTTTATGAACTCATTATAAACTATTATTTAATCAACTATTTATTAATGAATGCCTTATCAACTAAATATAAAATATTATCTTATCAACTAACTTAAAATGTGTCTTATCAAATAATTATAAATGAGTTTTTTCTCAACTGATTATGAGATTGTCTTATCAAATAATTATAAATTATTTTCTTATTAAGTCATTACAAATTTGTATCTTATCAACAACTTTTAAATGAATATCTTATCTACTCCTTTTAAACAAGTATCTTATTAACTCGCTATATAGAAGTCTCTTATCAACTCATTATAAATGAGTGTCTTTTTAAATCTTTATAAAAAAGTGTCTTATCAACTGATTATCTACTAGTTCTCTATCAACTCATTATAAATGATGTTGATATCAACTCATTATAAATGAGTGTCTTATGCACTCATTATAAAATATTATCTTGTCAACAAGTAATAAATGAGTATCTTATCAACTCAATAAAAATATTATCTTATCAACTATTTTTAATTGAGCATCTTATCAACACCTTATAAATGACTGTCTTTATCAACTCATTATAATAACAAATTTATCAACTCATTATAAAAGTTATTCTTATCAACTAGTTAAATTGAGTGTCTTGCCAAATAGTTATAAATGAATTTTTATCAACTCAATATTAAAGTGTCTTTTCAATTCATTATAAATAATTTTCTTATCATGGAATTATAAATGAGAATCATATCAATTCTTTATTATTTGAGTGTGTTTACAACTCAATACAAACAAGTGTCTTATCAAGTTGATATATAAGTGTCTTATCAACTCATTATATATGAATGTTTTTTAACACATTATAAATGAGTGTCTTATGAATACATTATAGATAACTATCTTATCAACTCATTATAAATGAGTTTCTTATCAACTCATTATAAATGAATATCTCACTACTCATTATAAACTATTACATTATCAACTTATTTTAAAATCAATGTCTTAACAACAAGTTATTAAAGGGTGTCTTATTTAAGGGTGTCTTATCAACTTCTTATAAATGAGTATCATATGAACACAATATAAATGAGTGTTTTATCAACTCATTATAAATGAGTGCAGATAAATCATTATAAATAAGTATCTTGTAACTTGTTAAAAATGATTATCTTAACACTCATTATAAATGAGTGTTTTATAGCTCGTTATAAATGATCATCTTAACAACTTATTAAAATGAATCTTTCATCGATGTATAATAAAAGATTTTCTTATCAATGCATTATAAGTGAGTTTCTTATCAAAAAATTTTAAATGAGAATCTTTTCAACTAGTTATTATTGAATATCTTATCAAATCATTTTATATGTGTATCTTATAACTGATTATAAATGAGTATCTAATAAAGGCTCATAAATGAGTATCTTATCAACTTCTTATAAATGTATGTTATCAACTTAATATAAATGAATGTCTCATCAATTCCTTATAAAATATTGTGTTATCAACTCCTTACAAATAAGTATGTTATCAACTCATTATTAATAAATATGATATCAACTCATTATAAAAAAGTATCTTATCAACTCATTATAAATTATTGCCTTATTAACTCATTGTGAATGAGTGTCTTATGAACTCATTATAAATGAATGTCTTATCAACTTGTTTTAAACATCTGTCTTATCCACTCATTATAAATGAAAGACTTTTGAATATGTTATACATGGGTGTCTTCTCAATGCATTATAAATAATTATCTTATGAATTGATTATAAATGAGTATCTTATTAGCTCATTATGTATGAGTCTCTTATCAACTTCTTATAAATGAATATCTTATCAACTCATTATAAATTTTTATCTTATCAACTCTATATAAACAAGTGTCTTATCAACTAGTTATAAAATAGAATCTTATCAACTCATTTAAAATGAGTTTCTTATTATCTAATCATAAATAAGTTTCTTATCAACTCATTATTAGAGAGTGACTTATAACTTGTTATAAATAAGTATCTTTTAACTCATTATAAATGAATTACTCATTATAATTTAGTTTCTTATTACTTATTATAAATTAGTGTATTATTAACTAATTATAAATTAGTAACTTATTAACTAATTATAATTTAGTGACTTATAACTTGTTGTAAATTAGTGTCTTAAAGTCTTGAAAAAAAAATATTTTATCAACTCGTTATAAATGAATGTCATACCAAATTATTATAAATGAGAATATTATCAACTCCTTATAAAGGTATGTTTATTAACTTTTAATAAACAATTATCTTTTTAACTCACCACATATGAGTGTCTTGTCAACTCATCATAAATATCTTATTATAAACAAATATTTTATCTAGTCATTATAAATGAGTGTCTTATGAACTCGTTATAAATGAGTGACATACTAATACATTGTAAACTATTATCTTATCAACTAGTTATAAATGAGTGTCTTATTGACACATTGTAAAAGAAGTGTAATAAAAGCCCAATAAAAAGTAGTTTGTATAAACATATGATAAATGGGTTTCTTATAAACTCATTATAAAAAAGTGTATAACCGACTCATAATAAATTAGTGTCTTATCAAATCATTATATAAGAGAGTCTTATCAACTTATTATAAATGAGTGTCTTATCAACTTATAATAAATAGGTATTTTTCAACTCATTATGAGAGAACATCTTATCAACGCATTATAAATGAGTGTCTTATTAACTCCTTATAAATAAGTATTTTAAAACTCATTATAAAGGAATACATTTTCAAATCTTTATAAATGAGTGTCTTATTAACACATTATAACTGAAGTATATATTCTACTTGTAATGAATAAATTACATATCAAATCCTTAGAAATGAGTTTCTTATCAACATGTTTTATAAGATCGACTCATCAACTCATTATAAATAAGTGTCTTATCAATTCATTATAAATGAGTGTTTTATCAACTCTACATAAACTATATCCTTTTCAACAAGCTATAAATGAGCATCTTATCATCTCATAATAAAATGAGTATATCATTAACTCATTATAAACTTATGTCTTATCAATTCCTTATAAAAATGAGAATCTTTTCAACTCAATAGTTAACAAGAAACTTATTAAATCTTTATAAATAATTGCCTAGTCAACACATCAAAAAAGAATGGCTTATCTACTAGTTATAAATAAGTATTTTTTTTGACTCATTATAAATGCGTTTCATATTAACTCATTATGACATAGTGTCTTATCGACACATTATAAATGATTGTGTTTAGAAGTTATAAATAATTGACTTTTCAGTGCCTTGATAAATTTGTCTCTTATCGACTCATATAAATGAGTATCTTTTCAACTCATTATATATTTATATTTTATTAACCATTATAAATGAGTAACTTATCAACGCATTATAAATTTGTGTCTCATCAACTCAATATAAACAATTATTTATCAATTCATTATAAGCTAGTGTTTCATCAACTCAATATAAAAAAGTATTTATCAAATCATTATAAATGAGTGTCTTATCAACTCAATAAAAAATAGTGTTTATCAATTAAAATTATAAATGAGTATCTAATTATCTCATTATAAATAAGTGGCTTATCAACTCCTTATAAACAAGTGTCTTACCAACTCATTATAAGGGAGTGTCTTATCAACTCATTATAAGGGAGTGTCTTATCAACTCATTATAAGGGAGTGTCTTATCAACTTCTTATAAATGCATGAAATATCAACTCATTATAAAATGAATATCTTATTAATTCAGCATTAATGAGAATTTTATAGGTTCTTTATAAATTAGTGTCATATCAATTCTTTAAAAAAAGAGAATCTTATGAACATTTTATAAACTACTGGCTTATTATCTAGTTAGAAATCAATGTGTTATTTACTCACAATAGAATAGTATTTTATCAACTAGATATAAATAAGTGTCTTCTAAACTTTTTTATAAACTAGTATCTTATCAACTCTTTATCAATGAGTGTCTTATTAACTCATTACAAATGAATGACTTCTCAACTTGATAAAATACGTATCTTATCATCTAATTATAAGTGAGTACCTTGTAACTAGAGGTGTCAAATGGGCCATGCCGGGCCGGCCCATCTCATTTTTTTAGAGCATGGCTGTGCTTTCGTGCCGGGATAGGCATGGCACGGTTACTGTACCATGCCCTGCCTGGCCCGGCACGGTTTATCAAAGCCAGGCCCGGCACGGCCAGCAGGCACGACGGGCCGTGCCATGCGGGCCTGGTTTAAATTTTTTTTAATTTTTAAAGTTTTATATTTTAGTTTAAACAAAATATATATTATATTATATATAGATAATGTATAATATTTTAAATTTATAAAATAAAAATTGTTAAAAATTAAATAAATTACAAAGTTTAAATTTTTTTATTAAAAATATAATATAAATAAATTATAATGTTTAATATTTAAATTGGTAAATTGACAATTAATAAAAATTTTTAACTTGAAAATATTAATAGAGTTTAAATTTTTTTTATTATTTAAAATAAATTTAGATTATAATTTATTAGAATTAAAATATTAAATTATAGAGTTTTAATTTTTATATGAAAATTTTAAACAAAAAAATAAATTAAAGAAAAAATTTTGTTGAAAAAATTTACAAAGTCAAAAAAAAAACAAAAGTAAATCAAATGAAAAATGAACAATCAGACAATAGATACCAAACCAAACAAATACAACTTGTAAGTTTCAACATAACGTAAACATAAAGCTTACAATCAATAAAAAACAAAACATCAAAATCAAAAAGCAGTGGATCATCATCAATCGTCAATCGGCATATCATGAGCATCATCAACCGCAACATCAAGATCACTATCATATGGATCATCATCATCAGCAATCAACTCCTCCACTTTCGTAGTGGATGCGGATGTAGTCACTCTCCCAGCTTCAGCATGATCATGAATGTTAAACCTCGAATCCTCCCAATCCTTCAAACAGGCCAATGCCTCAACAATATCTGGACGTAATCTCGATCTCCTATCCGAAATCACGTTCAATGCAACAGAAAAAGCAGACTCCGATGTTACACTCGATACCGGAAGAGTTAGTAGATCCCGTGTCATCCCAGATAGCACGGAAAAGATGGACTCATATGATTTTCACCACTATAATATATCAAGATTCTCAGTATCTGAATGTGACTGGATTAAGCACTAATCGGTGTCTAAGTACCGAGAAAGCTCGCTCATATGTGATGGTCCACCCCGATGTTTTCTCCTCGCTAACTGAATGAAAAAATCATCATCTCCAAACAAGGTATTCATGTCTGTAATCATAGTCTCACTACTATCACCACCACCACCACCATACCTAGTATCGTAGTATGTGAACAGGTCAGTCAACTTCTCGTGAATAAACCCTGCAGGTGGGTCTTCCAGGTTCATGCACGAGGAAATATAAGTCAGGGTGTTTTCTACCCCTTCCACCTTAACCCTAGGAACCATGCATGCAGCGAGGCAATAAAGAGATGGAACGGTGGACCAGTACTTTACATACTTGGTTTTCATCTCTGCAACCATATGGCTAAGTGTCGGGTCAGCTCGATACTTCCTAAATATGCTACTAATATTGCATATTTACCTAAGTGCAATGCAAGTCGAAGGAGTATAAACTGACGAACACATATTCGTCATGTCATAAAAAATCTTCAGGAATTTCATAAATATAATTCATGAAACCCAGTCAGTGTCGTCAATAATAAGTTCCTCACTCTTACTATTGACGTAGTCTGATATCACGTGTTCGTATCCAACGCATGACTTCAACATCAGGTACGTGTATTCCAATGGTGTCTCACATCCGATTGGAATTTCTTCTTCTTAAGATTCTCAGAAAAATAGAGACTAACAAACTCTTGTTGTCTGCGAGGAGTGAGAATATATTTTAGTGCATTACGTATATTATCCAACACGGGAGAACACACCTTCATACCAGCTTGAACAATCAGGTTAATCACGTGACAGATGCATCTGACATGAAAGATCTCTCCTAATGGTGCATCTCTAATATTCATAACAAACATAATCGCTACTCCATTATTAGATGCGTTATTGAATGTAATACTAAAAATTTTATTTTGAATTTTATATTCCCTAAAGATTTTCATCATACACTCAAAAATAGCAGGGCCATCATGAGGATTGAGAATCTCAGAGAATCCTAAAATTTTTTTATTCATAATATAGTTATAAATTATATAGTGGCTGGTGAGACATGCATAAGATGATTCATCGTGACTTGTTCAGATATTGGACGCCACGGATGCCACTCCATACATGCCATAAATTCATTAATTATTTTTTGTTTTTCTAACTTATACAATTTTAGTATGTCATTCCTAGATGTGGACCTAGGAATCCTATGATAAGAAAGCTGAAAATATGTCAGCATGGTGCGCACTACCCTTGAATCTTCCGAAAATCTAATCAGAAGACTCATCAATGTGATAAGTTTGGCCATGACGTTCCTACCTGACTCCCTGAGTATATGAAGAAGGGAGTAGGCTTTGAGACATCTACTCGATCCAGTCTCAAAAAATACAGTGATAAGTTGGGTTTGCCTAGGATCTAATGGACCATGTTTTTTACTGCATTATTCGGCATGCCTCTTAAGGTGCCCTGACCCAAACAAACTCTTAGAAGTTAAATTTCTCATACAATATTTGCACTGTGTCAATTCTTTTTCCTCGCCCCAAATATTTTTTTTGTTTTATTATATTAAAATGAGTCTAAACTACAGAAGTGCTCTTAGTTTTTTATTTTTTAGATATTTGGGTTGAGGCGACTAGAGAAACCAAAGTTTCAGCAGGCTCAGATATCTGTGTAAGATTTTTATTTTCTAAATTTAAATATGTTTCATTATTATTTGTCATTTTTTAGGATTTTTGTTAAACAGTATACTTATGTAGAGACTAGATGATAGATTTTAGATTTAACTATTTTAGGACTAGAGAGAGCGAGACTAGAGAGAGACTGAGGAGAGGGAGAGAGATAGAAAGTAAAAAAAAACTTAAAATTAATTACCCGGTAAAGCAGCGAGGTCGATCACGTTCACGGCTGCACCACGGTCTAGCTCAAAATCCAAAACTCGAGTTGAAATTCCCGAAAAGCCAAGCCAAATGATGAAATCCCGAGTCCCGAGAGAGATGAGCAAGAGTTTTAAGAGAGTAAAAATATGAGATTTGAGAGAATAAATATTTATAAAAAATATAAATGTTATAGAGAGGTGGGAAGAATTTTATAGATTAAAGAAAATAATTTTTTTTAAAAAACTATTTTTTTTTGTTTTTTTTAATATTTTAGGGGGTAAAATCATGAGGGCCATCAGATTCTGCCCCTTAGCCGTTGGAGGCGAGATCCAACAATTAAATTTTAAATTTTTTTTTTGCACGTTGGGAGGGGGGGGGGGATCAGGTCGGGTCGGGCGAGACCGTGGGTCGGGTCTGTTTAGACCCGACCCACGGCCTTTTTGTGCGGGAAGCTGGGAGCCCAGGAATGCGGGTGCGGCCGTGTGATGCAGGTCTATATGGTTCCCCGACCCATGCCGACGGGCTGTGCCACGGGCCACTGAACCGTGCCGGGTTAGGCACGGCACGAGGCCCGGTTGGCCTCGGCCCAGCACGACACGAATTGTGCTTTACCCTGGCACGGCACGGGCCCAGGCACGAAAAAATCCCGTGCCGTGCCTCGTGCCGGGCTGGGCCGTCCCATCCCGGTTGACACCTCTACTTGTAACTCATTATAAATGTGTATTTTATCAACTCTTTATAAATAATTATCTTATTAAATATTTATAAACAACATTTTATTGAGTCTTTATAAAAGAGTATTTTATCAAATTTTTATAAACTACTAACTTATCAACTATCAATAAATATGTGCATTATCAACTCATTATTAATGAATATCTTATCAATTTATTATAAATAAGTATCTTATCAATTCATTATAAATGACTTTCATATCAACTCATTATAAATTAAATTCTTATCAACTCATTATAAATGAAATTCTTATCAACTCAACTCTATATAAATAAGTGTTTTATTAAATCATTACAAACTATTATATTATCATCTAATTAGAAATGAGTGTCTTATCAACTAATTATAAAATAAGTGTCATATCAACATGTTATAAATAAGAGTCTTATCAGCATGTTATAAATGAGTGTCTTATTAACTCATTATAAATGATTATTCTATAAACTCATTATAAAAGAGAGTTTTAAGAACCTATTATAAGTTAGTGTCTTATCAAATTATTATAAAAGACCATCTTGTCAACTCATTATAAGTGAGTATCTTATCAGCTTATTATAAATGATTGTCTTATTAGGTCATTATATATAAGTATTTTATTAACTCTTTAAAAATAAATGTCTTACTAGGTCTTTGAAAATGAGTATTTTATCAACTCATTATAATTTTGAATGACTTATCAACAAGCTATAAAAAATTTATCTTATCATCTCCAAATGAATGACTATTTTATGAACCTAATATAAATGAGTATCTTATCAACATGTCATAATTGAGTATCTTAGCAACTCATTATAGAAAGAGTGTTTTCAAATTTATTTATGTGATTACCTTATTGATGCAATACATAAGAGTATTTTATCAACTTATTATAAATGACTATCTTATTTGCTGGTTATAAATCAGTGTTATATCAACTCATTATAAGAGTGTCTTGTCAAATAATTATAAACACGTGTTATCAATTCTTTATAAATAAGTATCTTATCAACTCATTATTAATAGTATATTATCAACACATTATAAACAAATATCTTAACAAATCATTGTAAATCTCTTATCAACTTATTATAAATGAATGACTTATCAACTCATTATAAATGAATATTTTATCAACTCTTTATAAGTGATTGTATAAACTCATTATAAATAAGTGACTTATCAACATATTTAAAATGAGTATATCATCATCTCATTATAAATGAGTGACTTGCCAATTTATTATAAATAAAAAATTTATCAACTCATTATAAATGAGTATTTTATCAATTCATTATAATGAGTATCTTATCAACTCATTATAAATGAGTATATTGTAGTCTCTTTATAAATAAGTATATTATCAATTTCTTATAGATGAGTATCTAAACAACACATTATAAAATAGTATTTTATTAAAAAATATAAATGAGTGTCTTATTAACTCTTTATAAATGAGTGTTCTATCAACTCATTATCAATGAGTTTATTATCAACTCATTATAAATGAATATCTTATCAACTTATTGAGAATGAGTATCTTTATAAACAATAATCTTATCAACTCATTATGAGAGAGTTTCTTATCAACACATTACAAATGATTATCTTATGAAGCCATTATAAACAATAATCTTATCAACTAATTATAAATGAGTGTCTTATCGACTCATTCCAAATTAATGTTTACTCAACTTGATAAAAGATTATCTTGTGAACTCATTATAAATAGAGTCATGTACCTCATTGTAAATGATTGTCTCATCAACTCATTATAAATGAGCATCTTAACAAATCATAATAAAAGAGCATGTTATTAACTCATTATAAATTAATATCTTATTGACTCATTATAAATGAGTGTTTTATCAACTTAGCATAAGCTACAATCATATTTAGTGATTATAAATTAATGTTTTATCAAATCATTATAATTTAATGCTTTATAAACTCATAATAAATAAGTATATCATCAACTCATTATAAATAAATTTCTTATCAACTAATTTTAAATGGAATTCTTATCAAATTTTTACAAACAAGTCTATTATCAACTGATTATAAATGAGTATTTTATCAACTCATTATAAATTAGTGTCTTATGAACTTCATATAAATAAGTATCTTATCAACTCATTACAAATGAGAATCTTATCAACTTGTTATAAACTAGTGTCTTATCAAACTGTCATAAATGACTATCTTATCAACTTCATATAAATAAATGTATTATTAAATCTTTATAAAGGAGTATCTTATAAACTCATTATAAATGAGTGAATTATGAACTTATTAAAAATGAGCATCTTATCAAATCATAATAAAAGAGTGTCTTATCAACTATTTATAAATAAGTATTGTATAGCTTCATTATCAATGAGTGTCTTAACAATTCTTTATAAATTAGTATCTTATCAACTCATGATAAACTACTATCTTAATATCATATTTTAAATGAAAGTGTTATCAATTGATATAAAATAGAGTTTTGTCAACTCGATATAAACAAGTGTCTTATCAACTCTTAATAAAGAAGTATCTTATAAATTCTTTATCAATGAGTGTCTTATCAACTCATTATAAATAAAAATCTTATCAACTCATTATAAATAAAAATCTTATCAACTCATTATAAATAAAAATCTTATCAACTCATTAAAAAATAGTATCTTATCAACTTATTATAAATGAGTTTATCATCAACTAATTATGATATAGTTTCATGTCAATCATTATAAATTATTGCCTTATTGAGTTGTTAAAATTAGAATGATATCAACTATATATCAATGAGTGCTTTATCAACTCATGACAAACAAATTTCTTCTCTAATCAATAAACAAGTATCTTGTCAACTCAATATAAATGATTTCCTTCCAACTCATTATAAATGAGTCTCCTATCAACTCATAAATGTACATCTCATCAACTATTTATAAATGAGTATCTTGTCAACTCATTATAAATGTACATTTTATTGACTCATTATACATGAGCATTTTATCAACTTTGTATAAACTACTATCTTATCAACAGATAATAAATAAGTGTATTATCAACTCATTATAAATATGTATCATATCAACTCATTATAAAGAAGAGTGTTGTCAACTTATTATAAATGAGTATCTAATAAACTCATTTTAAATGATATTCTTATCAACTCATTATAAGCAAGTGACTTATCAGCTCGATATAAATGTGTCTTATTAAATAATTACAAAACTAAAATGTTATCAACTAATTATAATGAGTTTCTAATCGACTAATTATAAAATGAGTGTCTTTATAAATGAGTGTCTCATCATTTCCTTATGAATGAATATCTTATCAATTCACTATTAATATATGTATTATAAACTCATTATAAAAGAGAGTTTGATCAACTCATTATAAATAAGTGACTTATTAAAAATTATTATCTTATTAACTCATTATAAGTAGGTATCTTATCAACTCATTATAAACAATAATCTTATCAAGTCATTATAAATGAATGCCTTATGAACATATTATAAATGATTGACTTAACAACTCATTATAAATAAATGTCTTATTAACTCATTATAATTGAATGTTTATCAACTAATTATAAATGAGTGCCACATCAACTCATTATAAATAAGTATCTTATCAAATCATTATAAATGAGTGACTTACTAATTTCTTAAAAGAAGTGACTTATCAACTCATAATAAATGAGTCACTTATCAACTCATTATTAAAAAAGAGTGTTTTATATCAACTCACTATATATGAATGTCTTATCAACGAATTATAAATGAGTGTTTATTAACTAATTATAAATGAGTGTCTTAAGAATTCTTTATTAAAGAGTAACTTATCAACCCATTATATATGAGTGACTTACCAACTCCTTATAAACTAGTGTCTTATCAAATAATAATAAATGATTGTCTTATCAACTCATAATAAAGAAGTATTTTAGCAACTCCTTATAATTGAGCATCTTATCAACTCATTATAAATGAGTATCATGTTGCTTCATTATAAATGAGTTTCTTATCAACTCATTACAACTAGTATCCTACCAATTCAATGTAAATTAATTTCTTATCTAATAGTTACAAACAAGTGTCTTATTGACTCATTATAAATGGTTCTCTTATCAACTCGTTAGAAACAAGTATCATATCAACATGTTATAAATAAGTGTCATATGAACTCATTATAACCTAGTGTCTTATAAACTCAATATAAATACTATTTTCAAAAAGTTATAAATGTGTGTCTTATCAACTCATTTTGATATGAGGGTTTTATCAACTTATTATAATGAACATGTTGTCAACTCCTTATAAATTGATATCATTTGAACTCGTTATAAATGAAAGACATATTAAATGATTATAAACTAGTGTCTTATCAACTTGTTATAAATGAGTATCATATTAACTCATTATAAACAAGTATCTTATCAACTCATTATAAAAGCGTGTTTTATCAACTCCTTATAAATGAGTGTCTTATCAACTTGTTATATATTAGTATGTTAAAGCTTCATTTAAATGAGTGTCTTATTAATTCATTATAAATGACTATCTTATGAACTCATTATAAACTATTATTTATTAACGGGTCATAAAAGAGCGTGTTATAAACTTATTATAAAATAGTGTTTTATCAACTAGATAATAATGACTATCTTATTAACTCATTACAAACTAGTATCCTATCAACTCAACTCGTTAAAAATAGAGTCTTATCAACTCATTGTAAATTAGTAACTTACCAACTTGTTATGAATGGTTTTGTTATTAACTCATTATGACAGAGTGTCTTGTCAACTCATTAAAATTTTTTGTCTTATCAAGTCATTATATATGAGTATCATATAAAATATTTATCAATGAGTGTCTTATCAACTCATAACAAATGAATATCTTATCAACTTGATAAACAAATGTCTTATCAACTCAATATAAATAAGTGCCTTGTAACTGACTAGAATGAGTGTCTTACCAACTCATTCGAAATGTGCATCTTATCAACTCATTCTAAATGTGCATCTTACCAACTCATTCTAAATGTGCATCTTATCAACCCTTTATGAATGCGTATCTTATTAACTCATTATTTATGTGCATCATATTAAATCAATATATGTGAGTGATGTATCAACATATTATAAATTAACTACTATCTTATCAACTAGTAATAAATAAGTCATTATAAATATGTATTTTATAAACTCTTTACAATTCAATGTCTTATCGGCTCTTTACAAATGTGTATATTATTAACTCATTATAAATTGAATATCTTATCAACTCGTTATAAATGAGTGTCTTATCAGCTCCTTATAAATGGCTGTTTTATGAACTCTATAAAAGAATGTCTTATCAACATGTTATAATGAAGTGTCTTATCAACTCATTATAAAAAGAGTATTATCAAATTGATTTTAGTGAATACCTTATTGACTGTTTACAAATGAGAATTTAACAACATATTAAAAATAAATATCTTTTCCAACTAGTTTTAAATACATGTTACATAAACTCACAATTAAAGGAATGTCTTATCAACTAATTATAAACAAGTGTGTTATCAATTATTTATAAATAAGTATCGTATCAATTCATTATAAATGAGTGTCTTATCAAATATTTAAAAAAGAGTGTTTTATCAACTCATTATTAATATGTATCTTATCAAATTGTTACAAACAAGAATCTTATCAAGTTATTATAAATGAGTGACTGATTAACTCTCTATAAATGAATATCTTATCAACTCATTATAAATGAGTGTTTATCTACTCATTATATATGAATATTTTATTAACTCTTTATAAATGAGTATCTTATCAACTCATTTTAAATGAGTGACTTACCATCTCCTTATAAACAAGTATTTTATCAATTTGTTATACATGAGTCTTTTATCAACTTGTTATAATAGAGTGTGTTATAAATTACATATAAATGAGTATCTTATCAACTCATTATAAATAAGTATCTGGTAGCCACATTTTAAATGTGTATCTTATCGACTCATTATAAATCTTTTTCTTATCAACTCATTATAAATCTGTGTCTAATCAACTCATCATAAAATAATATTTTATTAACTTTATATAAATGAGTGTCTTTTCAACTTGTTATAAATGAGTATCCTTCGACTTGCTATCAATGAGCTTTTTTCAACTCATTATAAATGAATGTCTTATAAACTCATTAAAAAAGAGTGTCTTATCAACTAATTAAAAAAGAGTGTCATATCAACTCGTTATAAAAAAATGAGATATCAAATCTCATTATAAATGAAATTGGCATCAACTCATTAGGAGAGAATGTCTTATCAACTCTTTACAAATTAATATCTTTTGAATATTATCTCTTTACAAATGAGTATCTTATGAACTCATTACAAATGAATGACTTCTCAACTTGATAAATGAATATCTTATCAACTTATTATAATGATTATCTTATCAACTCATTATAAAAAATCATCTTATCAACTCATTATAAAAAATCATCTTATCAATTCATCATAAATGAGTATATTATTAAATCATTATACATGTGTATCTTATTATCACATTATAAATGAGTGTTTAATCAATTTATTATATACTACAATCTTATCAACTAGTTATAAACCATTATTGTATCAACTCAATGTGATTGAGTGTACTAAAGAACTAATTATAATTAGATGTATTAAAAACATCATTATAAATAAGTGTCATATTGGCTCTTTATAAATGAATATCTTATGAAATTGTTATAAATGAAATACTTATCAATTTGTGAACTCATTATGAATGTGTATCTTATCAACTTTTTATAAATGAGTGTCATATTTAGCTAGTTTTAATTCAGTGTTTTATCAACACAATATAATATGGTTGTCTTATCAACTCATTATAAATGAGTGTCATATCAGCTCATTATAAATGGGAGTCGTATAAACTTAGTATAAACTAGTGTCATATCAACATGTTATAAAAGAGAGTCTTATTTACTCATCATACATGAGTATCATATCAACTCATTATTAATGAGTTTCTTATCAACTCATTATAATATAGTGTCTTATCAATATATTATAAATGATTATCTTATCAATTCATCATAAACAAATATCTTATTTAACCTTTTATAAATGAGTATCTTATCAACTCTTTACAAATGAGCGTCTTTTAACTCAATATAAATGAGTGTCTTTTCAACTCGATATAAATGAGTGTCTTTTCAACTCGATATAAATGAGTGTCTCATCAAATCTTTATAAATAAGTATCTTATCACCTTGTTATTAACAAATATCTTATTAACTTAATATAATTGAGTGTCTTATCAACTCATTATAAATGAGTATCTTAACAACTATTTTATCAACACAATATAAATGTGTCTTATCAACTATTTATAAACTCATTATAAATGAGTGTCTTAGCAACTCTTTATAAATGAGTATCTTATCAACTCTTTATAAATGAGTATTTATTAACTCATTATAAATAAGTGTCTTATCAAAGTGTTATAAAAGAATAGCTTATCAAGTAATTCTAAACAAGTGTCTTATTAAGTCATTATAAATATGTATCTTATCAACTAATTAGAAATGATTGTGTCTTATAAATACATTATGAACTAGTGCCGTATCAACTAATTATAAATGAGTATCTTATCAAATCATTATAAAATAAGTATCTTTTCATCTCATTATAAATGAGTATCTTATCAAATACTTATAAATGAGTGTGTTATCAACTTGTTATTAATGTGTGTCTATTCAAGTTATTATAAATGAGTGCGTTATCAACTCATTATAAAACAAATGCATATTAAGTAATTATCAATGAGTGTCTTATAAACTAATTATATATGAGTGTCTTATCAACTTGTTATAAAAGAATATCTTATCAACTTGTTATAAGAGAATGTCTTATCAACTTATTATAAATGAATGTTTTATCAAGTTGTTATAAATGAGTATCTTATCAACCCTTTATAAATGAGTTTCTTATGAATTTGTTATGAGAGAGTTTCTTATCATCACATTATAAATGACTATCTTATCAAATCAATATAAATGAGTATCTTATGCACTCCTTATAAATGAGTGTCTTGTTAACTCATTATAAATGAGTGTCTTGTTAACTCATTATAAATGAGTGTCTTATCAACTTGATAAATGATTTTATTATGAGCACATTATAAATGAGTGCCTTTTCAAGTTATTATAATAAGTAACTTATCAACTCATTATAAATGTGTATCTTATTTACCTCATTATAAATGTGTTTCTTGTCAATGTATTATTGTTGAGTATTTGATCAACTCATTATAAATTACTATCTCATCAAATAGTTATAAATAAGTGTCTTATCAACATTTTTTATAAATGTGTGACTTATTTACTCTTTATAAACTACTATCAATTAGTTATAATCGAGCATCTTATAAACTCATTATAAATTGAGTGTCTTATCAATTATTGTAAATGAGTATCATATCAACTATTTAATATATGAGTATCTTATCAAATATTTATAAATGAGTCTCTTATCAATTCATTATAACTTAGTATATTATCAGGTTATTATAAAAGAGTTTTACTAGCTCTTTATAAATGACTATCATGTCAACTCATTATAAATGAGTATCTTATCAACTCATTAAGAGAGAATATATGATTAACTCTTCATAAAAAAATTTCTTATCAACTCATTAAATATGAGGATCTTATCAAAGCATTAAAAAAGAGATTCTTATCAACTAATTATAATTGAGTGTCATATCAACTTGTTATAAATGAAAGCCTTATCAACTCATTATGAGAGTGTATCTTATTATCTAATTATAAATATTTGTCTAATCAAGTCATTATAAATGAGTGTATTTTAAAACCTTTATAAATGAGTATCTTAACAACTCATAAAAATAAGAAAACTCTGATTTCCAATGAGAGTATTCTCAACATGATAGAGCTGACAATACCCTAATGTTGTGTCTTATTCTAATGAGAGTTTCTTGTCAACTCATAATTGAGTGTCTTATACTCTCATTAGAAATGAGAGTATTCTCAACTGAATAAATGAATATCCATACAACTCATTATAAATGTCTTATAAATCATTATAAATGAGTATCTTATAATTTTTATAATCAAGTATATTTTTATTTGTTATAAATAAGTGTCTTATAACTCTTTATTAATGAGTGTCTTATTACTCATTTTAAATGAGTATTATATCAACTCATTATAATTAAAATTATTATAAACTCATCAGAACGAAGTATCTTATCAACACCATATAATTGAGTGTTTTATCAAGTCAAAATAAATAAAAGTTTTATCACGTCAAAATATATGAGTGCCTCATCAATGTATTATAAATACTATGTTTCTTTTGAAGTCAATATAAAATGGAAGTTATATGAACACTTTATAAATAGGAGTCTTATCAACTCCTTACAAATGAGTGTCATAGTATCCTATTTAATCAAGTGTCTTATCAAATAGTTATAAGTAGTGTGTTATCAACTCCTCAAATGATTTTTTTATCAGCTTGTTATAAATAAGTGTATTATCAACTCGTTATAAAAATATATATTATCAACTTGTTATAAATAAGTGTCTTATCAACTTATTATAAAAGAAGCCTTAACCTAAGAAGCACGGACACGGATTCGGACATGAGGATATGATACGACAGGATACGGGGACACGGTAAATTTAAAAAAACTAGGATATGGATACGACTAGGATACGACATGATAAAAAAATAAAAATAATTTTATTTATAAATATTAGGTATCTTATAAAATAAAATAATTTATTTTATTTTATAAGATAATATTTATAATTATATTTTATCAAATCACGCAACCCACCCCCCCCCCCCCACCGCCGCCCAATGCTACCCCACTGAATCGGCTATTCGGCATCGTTGGCAACTTCGGCCACTCGGTGTTGTCGGCATAGATACGGCATCTGACGCATCCTTCCAATATGCCACATGCCATTTTGAACACGAATTGGTCAACGATACGTCACATGGCATATATCAGACACATATCTGTGCCGTGTCCGTACCATGTCCACGTATCTGACACATGGACACGGCTATAGGTAACCGTATCCATGCTTCCTTGGTCTTATCAATTCATTATAAAGTGAGTGTCTTATTAACACAATATAAATAAGTGCCTTAGCAACTCATTACAAACATGTATCTTATCAATTCATTATAAATAAATGTCTTATAAACATATTATAAATGTGTGACTTATCAATAAATTATAAAAGGCAGTCTTATCCACAAGTTATAAAAGAATGTATCATCAATTCATTATAAATGAGTGTCTTATGAACTCAATATAAGTGTCTTATTACTTTATTATAAATAACTATATAAACAAAGTCATTATAAATGAGTATCTTATCAAGTTTTTATAAGTGAGTATCTTATCAACTCACTATAATTAAGTTTCTTATCTACTTGATAAATTAGGGTCTTATAAATGAATTATAAATGTGTGTCTAATAAAACATTATAAATGAATGTTTTATCATCTTATTATAAAAAAATATCCTATCAAATTGTTACAAATGAAAATCATATCCTCTCATTATAAATGTGCATCATATTGACTCATTATAAATAAGTATTTTATCAACACATTATAAACTATTGTTTTGTGAAATAGTTATAAATGAATTGTTTATCATCTTATTATAAATGAAATTTTTATCAACTAGTTCTAAACAAGTGCATTATTAACTCAATGTAAATGTGTGACTTATCAACTAATTATAAATGAGTGTCTTATCAATTCATTATAAACTATGCCTTATCAACTAATCATAAATGAGTGTCTTATCAAGTCATTATAAAATGAGTGTGTTATTATGAACTAATTACAAATGTGTGTCATATCAAATTATTTTAAATGAGTGTCTTGTCAAATCATTATAAAAGAGAGGCTTATAAACTCATTATAAATGAGTATTTTATCAACTCATTATAAATAAGTGTTTTATCAATTCATAATAAATGAGTATCTTATAAACTCGTTATAAGAGAGTATCTTATCAATTTATCATAAATGAATTTTTTATCAAGTCATTATCAATGAGTATCTAATGAACTCTTTATGAATGAGTGTCTAATATCTCATTACAAATGAGTGATTTATTAACTTGATAAACAAGTGATTTATCAACTATTATTAATGAGTGTCTTATGAACTCATTATAAATGAATATTTTATCAACTAATTACACTTGATTGTCTTATCTAGTCATTATGAACATATTTCTTATCAACTTGATTAATAAGATTCTTATCAACACATTATAAATGAGTGTCGTGTAACCCATTATAAATGAGTTTCTTATCAACTCATTATAAATGAGTATATTACCAACTTATTATATATAAATATCTTATTTAATAATTATAAATTTGCCTTATCAACCCATTATAAATGAGTTTGTAATTAAATCATTAAAAAATATTATATTATCAACTTGTTATAAATGAGTATCTTATCATCTCATTAAAAATGTGTGTTTTAGGAACTCATTATAAATGTCTTATCATTTCATTATAAACATGTGTCTTATTAACTAATTATAATTGAGTATGTCATAACTTCATTATAAATGAGTGTCTTATCAAATTCTTTGAAATGAGTATCATATCAACTCATTATAAATAAGTGTCATATCAACCCTTAATAAATGAGAATATATTCAACTTGTTAAAAATGACCAGCTTATCAACTCATTATAAATGAAATTTTTATCTATATTTTCTAAATAAGTGTCTTATTAACTATTTATAAATGAGTCAACTCATTATGAGAGAGTGTCTTATAAACATAATATAAATGATAGTCTTATCAAGACATCATAAATGAGTAGCTTATCATTCTTCTATAAATGAATGTCTTATCCAATATTTAGAAATAAGTATCTTAACAACTTATTATAAAATGAGTGTCTTATCAACACATTATAAATTAGTTTCTTATCAACTCATTAAAAATAAGTATCTCATGAACACATAATAAACTTTTATCTTTTCAACCATCTGTAAATTATTATCCTCTCAATTATTATAAAATAGTGTGTTCATTATGATTGAGTATTTTATCAACTCCATATAAGCAAGTGCCTTAACAACTCCATGTAATCATGTGTCTTATCAACTCATTATAAATGAGTTTCTTATGAAATAATTATACATGAGTGCCTTATCATCTCATTTGTAAGAGAGTCTTATTAACTCATTGTAAATGAGTATCATATCTACTTGTTATAAACATGTGTCATGTCAACTCATGTGTCTTATCAAATCATTATAAATGATTGTCTTATCAAGTTTATATGAATAAGTTTATTATCTACTTTTTATAAATAAAAATTTTGTTAACACATAACAAATGAGCGTCTTATCAATTTAATAAATGAGTGTCTTATCAGCTCATTATAATTGAATGTGATGTAACTAATTATAAATAAGTGTCTTATCAATTCATTATAAATAGGTATCTTATCAACTCGTTATAAATGAGTATCATAAAAACTCAATATAAGAGTATTTCATATTGCACCATTATAAATGAGTATTTTATCAACTCATTATAAACTTCTTTCTTATCAACTACTTATAAATGAGTATCTTATCAACTCATAATAAATTAGTGTCTTATCGACTCATTATACATGAGTATCTTATCAACTCATTATAAATAATTATCTTATCAACTCATTATGAACGTGTGAATTATGAACTTTTAAATTAGTCTTATCATCAAGTTAAAAAGACTATGTAGTCAACTCTTTTTATATGAGTGTCTTATCAACTCCTTATAAAGAAAAGTCATATCAACTCATTATAAATTATTGTCTTATCCACTCAATAAAAATGAGTGTCGTGTTAACTCATAATGAGAGAATATCTTATCAACTTTTTATAAATGATAAGTCTTTTCAAGTCATTATAAATGAGTATCCCATCAACTCTTTATAAATGAGTGTCTAATGAACTCCTTATAAATGAGTGTCTAATGAACTCCTTATAAATGAGTATCATATAACTCATTTTAAATGAGTGGCTTATTAGTCATTATAAATGATTTTCTTATAACTCATTATTAATTAGTATCTTGTTACCCATTATAAATAAGTGTATTATAAAGTCATTATAAATGAGTAACTTATATACTCATTATAAGTGACTTATCAACTCATTATAAATGAGTAACTTATATACTCGTTATAAGTGACTTATCAACTCTTATAAATAAGTATCATATCAAATCATTATAAATGGGTGTTTTATTAACTCATTATAAATGTGCATCTTATCATCTCATTATAAATTATTATTTTATCAATACATTATAAATGACTTTTTTATCAACTCATTATAAATGAGTATCTTATGAACTCATTATAAATGAGTGTCTTATCAATTCAATATAAATGAGTATCTTATCAACACAATATAAATGAGTACCTTATCAACTTACTATAAATGAGTGTCTTAACATTTCATTATATGATACTATTTTTTAATTAGTTATAAATAATTGTCTTATCAACTCATTATAAATGTGCATCTTATCAACTCTTTATAAATGTTCATCTTATCAACTCTTTATAAATGAGTGCTTTATCAACTTACTATATATAAATGCCTTAACATCTCTTTATAAAATACTATCTTATAATAAGTGTCTTACCAATTCATTATAAATGAGTGTCTTATCAACTCATTATAAATGAGTATCTTATCAAGTCCTTATAAATGAGTGTGTTATTCACTCATTATAAATAAGTATCATGTCAATTCATTATAAAAGATAGTTTGATCGAATTGTTATAAATTAGTGTCATATCAAATCATTATGAAAGAGTGTCTTATAAACTCTTTATGATGGATTGTTTTCTCAAGTCATTATAAATGAGTATTTTATTAACTTATTATAAAGGAGTTTTTTATCAACTTTTTATAAATTAGTATCTTATGATTTTTTTTTAAAATGAGAGCCTTATCAACCCAGTATAAATGAGTATCTTATGAACTTGATATAAATGATGTATTATAAATTAGTGTCATATGAACTCATTATAAGCCACTATGTTATATATTAGTTATAGCTGAGTGTCTTATCAAATCATTATAAAATAATATCTTATTAACTCATTATAAATAAGTGTCTAATTAACTTTTTATAAAAGAGTATCTTATCAACTAATTATAAATGAGTGGTTTATGAACACATTATAAACTATCTTATTAACTAGTTATAAATAAGTATCTTATCAACTCATTATATATAAGTATCTTAAGTACTCATTATAAAACACTATCTTATAAATGAGTGTCTTACGAACTCATTATAAACAAAAATTTTATCAACTAGTTTTAAATGAGTGCCTTATCAACTCTTTATAAAATAATGTCTTATCAACTCATCATAAACAAGCGTCTTGGCAACTCATTATTAATGAGTAACTTAACAACTCATTTTAAATGAGACTTTATACACTAAATTAGTGCCTTTCAACTCATTATTAATGAGTTTCTTGTCAACACTTATGAGAGTATCTTATAAACTCATGATAAAAGAGAGTCGTATCAACTCATTGTAAATGAGTGTCTAATCAACTCAATATAAATGAGTTTCTTATGAAAAAGTAATGAGAGAGTTTCGTATCAATTCATTGTAAATGAGTGTCTAATCAACTCAATATAAATGAGTTTCTTATGAAAATGTAATAAGAGAGTTTCTTATCAACTCATTATAAATGAGTATCTTGCCAACTCATCATGAGTATGTCTTATAAACTCATTATAAAAGAGGCTTATCAATTCATTGTAAATAAGTGTCTGATCAACTCATTGTAAGTGAGTTTCTTATGAAATCATTATGAAAGAATTTCTTATTAAATCATTATAAATGATTATCTTATTAAATTAATATAAATTAGTATCTTATCAACTCCTTAAAAATAAGTAACTTATTAGCTCGTTATAAATTAGTATCTCATCAACAATTATAAACTATATAATTACAAATGAGTTTCTTATCAAGTCATTAATAAATGAATATCTTATCAACTCATTATAAATAAGTGTCTTATTAAATACATATAAATGAGTGTCTTATCATCTTATTATAAAATGAGTATCTTATAAATGATTGTCTTATAACTCATTATAAATGTGTCTCCTATAACTCGTTATAAAAAAATTTTTTACAACTCATTATAAATGACTCTCATATAACTCATTATAAATGAGTGCCTTATAACTCTTATATATGTCTTTCTTTATTACTCATTTTAAATGACTATCTTATACATCATTATAAATGAGTGTCATATAAATCATTATAAATGAGTGTATTATAACTCATTTTAAAATAGTGTCTTAAACATTATTATAAATGAGTTTCATGTAACTTATTATAAATGAGTATATTATAACTCATTATAAATGAGGATATTATAACTGATTATAAATTTGTGTCATATAACTCTTTATAAATGTGTCTTATAACTCTTTATAAATGAGTGTTATAATTCTCATTTTAAAATGGTATCTTATAACTCCTTGTAAATTAGTATCTTATAACTTATTATAAATGTGTGTCTTATAATTCATTAAATATGATTTTTTTATGACTCATTGTAAATGATTATCTTATAACTCATTATAAATGACAGTTACTATTGAGACTTTGTTTTTCCACCTAAATCAATCATGTATGTGATGTCCCAAAAGCTCATCAAAAAAAGTATCTCATTAAATTATATCTACAAGTACCTAGGTCTTATACATAGTATAATAGATTTTTTTCCAAATATTAATCTCATATAGATTATATCAGTAGTTTAGTTATTCAACAATGAGATACCACATTTTCAATAAACTAGATATTCAGTTTGTTAAACAATCTTATATCTATGGTTCATTGATTTAATATATGTGATACTATTAAGTTGTTTAACATATATTATGTTGGACATAAAATAAAGTTTATGGTGATGTATAATGGCCCATTGCCCAAATATTATACAAAGTATTTGTAGTTATCATCATTGAGCTCTTCCCAATATTGGTCCCCTCGTAGTTGTCCCCTTGATAAATGATACATCACAATTGAGACAACAATTCATTTCAATGTGAGAGACATTCATATATTATACCTTTTGAGCAAATTAGTCAACAACCATTGACAGTTTCTTTATATGCACAATCTTATTCTCTAGTATGTATTATAATAAAAACTAATGATTGATATAGTTTTTAAGCCTTTAACTTTAAGATTCTTAAATACCATTGTCACATATTTAACATATAATACCCTTGAGTTTTTTTGGTGGGGACCATACTAGTAAAAGTAGCTTATAATGGCCGATACCATATTATGAGTCACAATCATAATAGACCTTGAATTAGTGCCAATCTCATGCATGTCCCAATGATTTTCTGTCACCATCATTCTCAATGATGATGCAACTTTGACACTAGAGGTAAACACCTTGAGAGAATATTCTATATAATATTTATTCTAATAAAGAACTAGTTCCTTTAAAATATGTATACCTTTTACTTCATAATTGACAAACTCATGTCGATTAACATACTCAAATTTTATGGTTCAGCATATAGGTTTATCTCTTGTATCACAATCAGAAAGATTGTTACTTCCTTCCTATCATATGCATGAGTACATCTCATAGTTTAGCTGTTACCGTCCATCATGACATTCTTGTACAAACTCACTAATAGTCAAAATACTAATTCAAGCTCTATTTAATCATCCAATATATATATATATACACATAAAATAAATCAAATTATTCATGCATTCATAATTAAAACAAATTATATCATATAATTTAAATTACACAAACCCTAAATTATACTAGTTTAATACAAATTTAAAAATCAATCCCTAGATTAAAGGGATCTGAGAGCCAACCCCTCTAACTCTATAGATTGACATAAACCACCCTTGCTTGTTTGTAGAACCCATAAAAGTTTGAAATTCACTCATAATATTTATAGTTGCTATGACTTTGATTATTACATGAGAGAGAAGGAGAAGAAATTAAAGTTCTTTTGAATATTTACTCAGACTTTTATACTTGGGAGAGCATGCATTACTATAACTAATAAGTCATGACTTTTAAAAGAAAGTGATAACTTTAGCTTTCATCTATTCAACTTGAGGTAATAATACTAGAAATAGGTGTGGTTCTCTTCAGCATATCAATCTTTCTGTAATACAAAGCATTACACTATGAAATGGTCGTGACTTCATGCCTTTATCCATTTAAAGTCTAGGGAGGGTCACAGTGCTATGAAGTGGTTGTAAAGTGGGGATAACTTCTCATATTGTTATATAGATATAGCATTTTGTGGAGGTCACAATATTAGAAATGGTCTTTCATGTGTTGGTTGTGGATATGGCACTAGGAACTAGCCATGACATACATGTAACCCTTCATATCTCTTAAGTGGCCAGCACATTATGAGTGGTCACAATACTTACCTTTTCTTCTCTTGCATAACACTCATGGAACTATTAGGATATCATAACATTGGCACTTAGCTTGCATGTATGTGTCATGGCTATAGCATCCTTTGAGAATAAGAGTCAAGGCCTTTGAAATAACTATACTAGGTTAATATCATATCTAACATTTAGTATGCTAAAAGTTACATCTTTGAATAATTATCATAGATTTTTCATGAGTAGTTGTGGCTCTATAATTTTTTATAACTCAAAAGTCATAGTTTTGTAAAAAACTATCATGACTCTAACTTGAGTCTACTAAGTCATATAAAGATAAAGTCGTAATGTTGAGAACTTGGTCATAACCTTTAGTCCCAATGAAGTACTTAAATGGCGTGATAAAGAATTCATATTATAGCTATTTAAATTTGCTAAGCTAAGTATGGTTGCGTTTCCATGATAATATCACAAACATTGAGAATGTCATATAGTAGAAAGATTGTGCTAATAATTTGGTAGGGTCATAGTATAAAAGAATTGAATCCAACTAATTAAGTAGAATTTTGGCAAAGAATATATATTAAAACTATAAGAGACATACTGATAAACCTTATCTGCTAAACACCTCCAAAAACTCACTAAGATATACTAAAATTTTTCAAAACATCAAAAATTGTGAAATAAATAAATATTTTCTCTATTTTCATATCTATACAACATTTTTTTTAGTATTTTCACCCTCCCATCAATCCCCCCCTTACCAACCTCAAGGTAGATGTATTCCACAATCTTTCATATTGGTCAATCGATCAATGCAACATTATTAATCACCAAATACACAATAATTATTGGTAATTGGAATACCAAAGTGTTATATACGATATTATAATGAATATCTTATAACTCGAAATAAATGACTTTTATATAACGTGTTATAAATCATACACTTATAACTCATTATAAATGATTGTCTTTTAAAACTTGTTATAAATGACTAGCATATGATTCATTATAAAATGTTCTATTTAACTCATTATAAATGACTTCTTATACCTTACTATAAATGACTCTCTTATAACTCATTATAAATTATTATCCTATAACTCATTTTAAACAACTATGTTAAAATGCATTATAAATGACTCACTTGTAGCTCATTATAAATGTATCTCCATCTAGCTAGTTATAAATGAGTGTATTATAACTCATTTTAAACAAATATTTTATAACTCATTATAAATGATTGTCTTATAACTGTTTCTAAATGAGATGCTTACAACTCATTATAAATGAGTCTCTTATAACTTATTTAATTGAGTGTCTTGCAAATCAATATAAATGTGTGTTCTAACACATTATATATGACCATCTTATAACTTGTTGTATATGACTATCATATAACTCATTATAAACTATTATCTTATCACTCAATATATATGACTATCTTATAACTCTTTATAATTGAGTATCATAGAACTCATTATAAGTGAGTATCATAAATTATTATAATTATCTAATAAATGATTAGAGCGTCTAAAAAATCATTTTATATGAATATGTAATAGATCATTAGACATGAGTGTCATATAACTCATAAATAAGTGTCTTATAACTAGTTTTAAGTGAGGTTTGTTATAAATCATTATAAACAAGTCTCTTATAACTCAATATAAACAAATTCTCTATTAACTCATTATAAATAAGTACATTACAACTCATTATAAAAGAGTGCATTACAACTCATTAAAAAAAGTGTATTATAATTTATTATAAATGAGTATCTATTAACTCATTATAAATAGTGTATTATAACATATCATAAATGAGTGTCTATATGTCATTATAAATGTGCATCATATATATCAATTAAATGATAGACTTTTAATACATTATAAATGAATGTCATATAACCCATTATAAATAAGGTCATATAACTCATGATAAATAATTCTTTTATTACTCATTATAATGAGTATCATATAACTCATTATAAATGTCTTTCTTATAACTCATTATAAATGACTATCATATAATCATTATAAATGACTATCTTATAACATATTATAAACAACTATCTTAAAATGCATTATAAATGACAATCTTATTACTTATTATAAATGACTCTCTGATAACTCATTATGGTGCATTGCTTATTACTCATTATAAATACGCTCTAATAATGCATTTTAAATTCCTCTCTTATTATTCATTTTAAATTACTATCTTATAACTTGTTATAAATGACTCTCTTATAACTAATTATAAATGACTCTTATAACTCATTATAAGTGATTTCCTTACAACTCGTTATAAATGATTCTCTTGTAGTTCATTATAAACAAATCTATTATAGCTCATTATTAATGAGTGTCTTATAACTCATTATTATGACTAATTATAAATTAGCATTTTATAAATCATAATAAATGATTGTCTTATAACTACTTATAATAAGTATCTTATAAAATTATTATAAATGAGTGTCATATGAACTCATTATAAAGTAGTGTATGATCAAGTTAATATAAATGAGAGACTTATCAAATTGTTGTGGAATGGGGGACTTATCAATTCATATGTATTATTGTCTAATCAACTCATTATAAGAGAGTTTCTAATCAATTATTACAAATGAATGTTTTATCAAGTCAGTATAAATTGTGCCTTATCAACTCTTTATAATAAGTGTCCTTATCATCTTTTATACATGAGTATCTTCTTAACTCCTCGTAAATGACTATATTATCAACTCATCAAAATGAGTGTATTATCAATTCATCATAAATGAGCATCTTAGCAACTCATCATACAAGAGTCTTATTAACTTATTTTAAAAGAGTGTCTTATCAACTCATTATAAATAAGTATCATATCAATTTGTAATGAGAGGGTGTCTTATCAAATCATCATAAATGATTGTCTTATCAAGATATTTCAAAAGAGTAATCTACCAATTCTTTATATATGGGTATCTTATAACTTGTTACAACAAGTACCTTATTAGCTATATAAATGAGTGTCTTATCAATTCTTTATAAATTAAAGTCGTATAAATCATGTAAACTATATCATATAACACATTATAAATTTGGGTATTGTTACTCATTTTAAAAGAGTATCTTATATAGAGTGTGTTATTAATCATTATAAATAAGTGTGCTACCAACTCAATAAAAATGAGTAACTTATCAACTCATTATAAATGAGTGTCATATCAACTCATTATAATGAGCCACTTAACCTATTATAAATGTAATATTATCAACTCATTATAAATGATTATCTTATTAACTCATTATAATCATGAATCTTATAACTCATTTTAAATTAGTATCTAATAACTACTTATTAATGAGTATCTTATAAACTCATTATAAACAAGTATCTTATCAAGTAATTATAAAAGTGTGACATATCAACTCCTTAATAAATGTGTATCTTATGTAGTGGTTATAAATGAATTTCTTATCAACTCATTATTAATGGTTATCTTATAAACTTATTATAAATGAGTAACTTATAAATTCTTTATAAGTGGCCATGTTATCAACTCATTATAAATGGGTTTCATATGAATTCATTGTAAACGAGTTTCTTATAAATTAATTATAAATGAGTGTATTATCATCTCATTATAAATTTGTATCTTAAAAACTCATTATCAACAACTATCTTTTCAACTAGTAATAAATTAATGTCTTATCAACTCATTATAAAATGGGTATCTTATTCACATGATATAAATGGATGTCTCATCAACTTTTAAATAAGTGTCTTATCAACTTATTATAAACAAGTCTTATTAACTCTCCGTACATGATTGTCTTATAAACTCATTATAAATGAGTGTCTTATGACTCATTATAAATGAGTTAATAATCAAAGTATTATAAATGAGTCAAATCAACACAAAATAAAATGAGTATCTTATTAACTCATTATAATAAAAATGACTTATCAATTTCTTATATTTAAAATTATTATAAATGAGTGTCTTATAACTCGTTATAAATGAGGGTCTTATAACTAACTATAAATGAATGTCTTATATTCATTATAAATGAGTGCCATATATATCATTATAAATGGACTTAAAACATATTATAATTGAGTGTCTTACAACTCATTATAAATGAGTATCTTATAACTCAAGATAAATGACAATTTAATTACTCATTATACATGAGTATCATATAACTCATTATAAATGTATTTTTTATAACTCATGATAAATGACAGTCTAATTTCTCATTATACATGAGTATCATATAACTCATTATAAATGTATTTCTTATATTTCATGATAAATGATTGCCACATAACTTATTATAAATGACTATCATATAACTTGTTATAAACATGTATCTTCTAACTCATTATAAACTGCAATCATATAACTCATTATAAATGACTCTCTTATAACTCGATATAAGTGCTTATCTTATTACTCAATATAAATGAGTCACTATAATTCATTATAAATGACTCTCTTATTACTCATTGTTAATGACTATCTTATAATTCATTATAAATGCCTCACTATTACTCATTGTTAATGACTATCTTATAATTCATTATAATGACTTTTATAACTCATTATAAATGACTCTCTTATAACTCATTATAAATGATTGTCTTATTACTCACTATAATGGCTGTCCTGCAGCACATTATAAACAAATATATTATAGCTCATTATTAATGAGTATCTTATAATGTATTATAAATGAGTGTCTTATGATTCATTATAATGAGTGTCTTATGATTCATTATAATGAGTGTCTTATAACTCATTATAAATTAGTATTTTATAACTCCTTATAAATGAGTATCATATCAACTCATTATAAACAAATGTATTATCAACTTATTATAAATTTGTGTATTGTTACTCATTATAAAAAGTGTCATATATAGAGTACCTTATTATCGACTAATAAAAAAGAGTATCTTATCAACTCATTATAAAAGAGTGTCTTATCAACTCTTAATAAAAAAGTATCATATCAACTCATTATAAATGAGTTTCATTAAATTCATTATAAATGAGTTTCTTATAAACTAATTATAAATAAGTGTTTTATCATTCATTATAAACAAGTGTCTTATATGTTGTTATACACAAGTATCTTATCAATTCATTATAAATGAGTGTCATATTCTCATTATAAATAAATTTCTTAACTACTCATTATCAACTACTATCTTTTCAACTAATTATAATGAATGCATTATCAACTCATTATAAAATAGTTATCTTATTCACATGATATAAATGGGTGTCTCATCAATTTTTAAATGAGTGGCTTATCAACTTATTATATACAAGAGTCTTATTAACTCTTTGTATATGATGTCTGATAAACTCATTATAAATGATTATCTTATAACTCATTATAAATGATTTAATAATCAAAGTGTTATAAATGAGTCTTATCACAAAAAATAAAATGAGTATCTTATAAACTCATTATAAATAATTATTCTTTATAAATGAGTTTCTTATCAACTTATTATAAATGAGTATTTTTAAAATTTTTATAAATGAATGTCTTATAACTCATTATAAATGAGGGTCTTATAATTTACTATAAATGATTGTCTTATATCTAATTATAAATGAGTGTCATATATATCATTATAAATGAGGGACATAAAACTCATTATAATTGAGTGTCTTACAACTCATTATAAATGAGTATCTTATAACTCATAATAAATGCAATCTAATTACCCATTATACATGAGTATCATATAACTCATTATAAATGTATCTCATATAACTCATGAAAAAATTATTGCCACATAACTCATTATAAATGACTATCATATAACTTGTTATAAACACATATCTTATAACTCATTTTAGATAGCAATCTTATAACTCAATATAAATGACTCTATTATAACTCAATATAAGTTCCACTCCTATTACTCATTATAAAATGAGTCACTTATAATTCATTATAAATGCCTCTCTTATTACTCTTTGATAATGACAATCTTATAACTCATTATAATGACTCTTAATGCTGATTATGATTGATTTCCTTATTACTCACTATAAATTACTTCCTTATAGCTTATATTAAACAAATATAATATAGCTCGTTATTAATGAGTATCTTATAACCTATTATAAATGAGTGTCTCATGACTCATTATATATGAGTGTTTTATAACTCATTATAAAATAGTATTTTATAACTTATTATAAATAAGAATCTTATCAACTCATTATAAACTAATATCTTATCAACTCATTATAAACTAATATCTTATCAACTCTTATAAATTATTATCTTATCAACACATTATAAATGAGTATCTTATTAACGCATTATAAATTTTTGTCTAATCAACTAATTATAATAGAGGGTCTAATCAATTTAATATAATAATTGTCTTGTGAAGTCATTATAAATATGCTTCATATCGATTCTTTATAATGAGTATATTATCAACTCATTATAAATGTGTTTCTTATCAACTCATTAAAAATGAGTGTCTTATCAACCTGTTATAAAAGAGTATCTTATCAACTCATCATAAATGAGTGTCTTATCAACTCATCATAAATGAGTGTCTTATCAACTCATCATAAATGAGTGTCTTATCAACTCATCATAATGAGTGTCTAATCAACTCATCATAAATGAGTGTCTTATCAACTCATCTTAAATGAGTGTCTTATCAACTCATTATAAATGAGTATATTACCAAATCATTATAAAATAGAGTATTATTAACTCATTTTAAATGTGTGGTCATATCAACTCATTATAATGAGTTTCTTAATAATTCATTATGAGAGAGTGTCAAATCAACTCATCATAAATGATTGTCTTATAAATTTGTTTTAGACGAGTATCCTATCAAATCTTATATATGAGAATATTATCCACTCTTTACAAAGAATATATTTTTACTAGATAAATGATTGTCTTATCAACTCTTATAAACTAATGTCTTATAAATCATTATAAATTATATCTTATATCATATTATAAATGAGTTCCTTACTCATTATAAAAGAGTGTCTTATAATTTATTATAAATGTCTTATTACACTTTAATAATGAGTGTTTTATCAACTCATTATAAATGAATAACTTAACAAATCATTATATATATTTTATCAAATTATTATAAATGAGTATCTTATCAACTTATTATAAGGAGTATCCTATCAAATCATTATAAGTAAGATTTCTTATGCATTCACCAAATGTTAGTTTATCATAAATTAATTATAAATGAGTGTCTTTTCGACTCATTTTAAACAAGTGTCTTATCAATTCATTGTAAATGATAGTGTTATCAACTCATTATGAATGAGCAATTTATCAACTGAATATAAACTCTATCTTGTCAACTAGTTATAAAATGAGCATCTTATTGACTCATTATACCTGAGAGTCTTATCAAGTAGTTATAAATGAGTGTCTTATCGAGTAGTTTATAATGAGTGTCTTATCGAGTAGTTATAAATGAGTGTCTTATCGAGTAGTTATAAATGAGTGTCTTATCGAGTAGTTATAAATGAGTGTTTTATTAACTTATAAATAAGTGCCTTATCAAGTAATTATAAAGAAAAGTTTTATTAACTCATTGTAAATGATTGTCTTATCAAATCATTATAGATGAGTATCAAAAACTCATTATAAATGAGTTACTAATCAATATGTCATAAATGATAGGCGTATCAAATAATAATAAATTTAGTGCCTTATTAACTCATAATAAATAAGTGTCTTATCAATCTGTTTTCAAAAATTATCATATCAACTTGTTATAAACATATGTCTTATCAAATCATAATAAATGAATATCTTATAAACTCAATATTAAAATAGTTTTATCAACTCATTCTGAATTAGATATTTATCAATTTGTTATAAATGAGTGTCTTACCAACTCATTAAGAAAGATTATCTTATAATTTCATTATAAATGAATATCTTATTAAGTTTTTAAAAATAAATATCTTATCAATTCATTATAAATGAGTTTATTATCAACTTGTTATAAATGAGTATCTTATCAAGTTCATAAATGTGTGTGTTATCAACTCAATATAAATGAATATCTTATAAATCATTATAAATGTGTGTCTTAAAATCATTAGAAATAAGGTATCTTATAACTCATTATAAATGAGTGTCTTATAACTCATTATAAATGAGTGTCTTATAACTCATTATAAATGAGTGTCTTAAAACTCATTATAAATGAGTGTCTTATAACTCATTATAATGAGTGTCTTATAACTCATTATAAATGAGTGTCTTATAACTCATTATAAATGAGTGTCTTATAACACCTTATAAATGAGTGTCTTATCAACTATTTGTAATGAGCACTTATCATTTCATTTATAAATGAGTTTTATCAACACGTTTAAAAAAATTATAAACTCTTTATACATGAGTGTCTAATCAACTCATTATAAATTATTTCTAATCAATTTATTATAAGAGAGTGTCTAGTCACCTGTATAAATGATTGTCTTATCAAATCATTATAAACAAGCTTCTTGTCAACATTTTACAAATGAATATCTTGTCGACTCATTTTAATTGAGTTTCTTATTAACTCATTATAAACAAGTATCTTATTGACTTATTATAAAAGGGAGTCATATAACTGATACTAAAATAAAGGCTTATAAACACATTACAAATGAATATTTCATAAACTCATTATGATAAAATGTCTTATCTATTCATTATAATGATTATCTTATCAAGTATTTAAATTATTATCTATCAACTATTTATAAATGATTATCTTATAAGTTGTTTAAAATGAGTATCCTATCAACTCTTTTTAGAGGAGTATCTTATCAATTCAGTACTTATGAATATCTTATTAAATGGATAAATGAGTATCTTATCAACTCATTATAAATGAGTATCTTATAAATCAGTGTAAAATATGTCTTATAACTCATTATAAATTAAAATCTTATTATTATTATAAAAGAGTGTCTTATAACTCAGAATAAATTTGTATTTTATTATATATATTTTTATTCACCCTCCCCCCAATCCCCCCTTACCAACCCTAGGTAGATATATACAACAAACTTGCACACTAGTCAATCATTTAAATGAGCATCTTATAAATCATTGTAAACCATGTCTTATGGCTCATTAAAATGAAAGTCTTAGTATTAAATATAAAAAGAGTGTCTTATAACTCATAATAAATTAGTATCTTATTATATGTTTTTTTTATTTCACCCCCCCCCCCCCAATCCCTCTTACCAATCCAGGTAGATGCATACGAAAAATTTCACACTTGTCCAATCATCTAGTAAGATCATGACTAAGTACATTTTAATTTAAGAGTTCTTATGAGATCTAAGCATTAGTAATGATTTACACATTTAATATCTTATTATATGTTATAAATAAGTTTGTTATCAACTTATTATAAAGAGTAACTTGTCGACTCATTATAAATTAGTGTTTTATCAATTTATTATAAATGAGTTCCTATCAACCCATTATAAATGAATATCTTATTAACTCATTATAAATGAGTACCTTATCGACTCATAAAAAAAAGAGTGTCTTATATCTTTTTATTATCTATGTTAAATAATTCATGTAAATAAGTGTCTTATAACTTATTTTAAATGATCATATAATAACTACTATAATGAGTGTCTTGTCAACTCATTATAAAAAAGTATCTTATCACCTACTGGTATGTGATGACTTATCAACTCATTATAATTAGTATCATATAATTTTTTAATTGAGTGGCTTATAACTCATTATGAATGAGTGTCTTATTGCTGATTTTTAAATGGTATTTGTATCTCATTATAAATGAGCGTGACATCAAATTATTTAAATTAAATCGTGTTTATACTTTATAAATGAGTTCTAATCACTCCTTAAAATGAGTTCTTATCAACTATTTATAAAAGACTATTTTATCATTTCTTATAAAGAGTGTCTTTATCATGTAATTTGTTAATTAGTGTGTTATGAACTCTTATAAACTACCATCTTATCATGTATTATAATGAGTGTCTTATGATCTCTTTATAACTATTATCTTATCAACTAGTTATACATGAGTGTCTTATCTACTCATTGTAAAACAATATCTTATAAATTCAATATAAATGAGTGACATTTCAACTCCTTATAAATGAGTATAACTCATTTTGAGGTGTGTCTTATCGATTTTTTTATAAACAAATATCTTATCATCTCATTATGAAAAAGTATCTTATCAACATATTATGAGAGAGTATCTTATCAATTCCTTATAACTAATTGTCTAAAATAGTCATTATGATATTATGTTATTAACTCTTTATAAATTAGTGACTTATCAACTCTATAAAGTGTATTATCTACTCTTCATAAATGAGTATGCTATAAATCATTATAAGTGAGTTTTTTATAATTCATTTTCAAATGAGTGTCATATTACTCGCTATAAATGAGTGTCTTATAACTCATTATAAATACATGTTTTATTACTCATTATAAATGAGTATTTTATTATCTTTATAAATGAGTATCATATGACTCTTTATAAATGAATCTTCTATAACTCATTATAAATGGGTCTCTATAGTTTGTTATAAATGATTCTCATATAACTTATTTTAAATAAATAACTTATAACTCATTATAACTGGCCATCTTATAAAACATTATAAACTAGTGTCATATAATTTGTTATAAATGAGTGTCTTATAACTCATTATAAACCTGTATATTATCAACTAGTTATAAATGTGTGTCTTTTCAATTCATTAAAATGATTGTCTTATCAACTTGTTAAAATAATTTTCTTATCAATTCGTTATAAAAAGTGTCTTATCATTCTATAAAATGAGGGTTTGTTCAATTCATTGTAAATGGGTATTTTATAAACTCGTTATTAAAGTGCCATATCAACTCATTATAAATGCATGTCTGATCAACTCATTATAAACACATGTCTGATTAACTCATTATAAACACATGTTTGATCAACTCATTATAAACATGTCTCTTATAAATTAATTTAAACCAGTGTCTTTATCTACTCATTATAAATGAGTTTCTTAGCAACTCGTTACAAATGAGCGACTTATCAAGTTTTTATAAATATCTTATTAACTTGTTATAAATGAGTGTCTTTCAACTCATTATAAACAAGTTTCTTATCAACTCATTTTAAACAGGCTTCTTATCAACTCAATAAAAAGAATTGTCTTACTAACTCATTATAAACAAGTATTTTATTTCTCTTTAAAGACATGTCTTATAACTCATTATAGATGAGTAGATTCTCAACCTATTAAAAATGAGAGCCTTATTAACTCATTGTTAATGGATGCCATATAAATCTTTTATAAATGAGTATGTTGTCAACTCATTATAAGTATGTGTTTTATCATCTAGTTATAAATGGTCGTCTTATCAACTCATTATAAATGAGTGTCTTATCAACTTTATAAAATATGAGTTTTATTAACTCATTATAAATGAGTGTCTTATTAACTCATTATAAATGACTATATTATAATCATTATAAATATATATCTTATAATTCATTATAAAAGAGTGTCTTTTAACTCATTATAAATGAATTTCTTATAACTCATTATAAATGAGTATCTTATCAACTCATTATAAATGAGTTTCTTATCAACTTGTTATATATGAGTATCTTATTAACTCGTTATAAATATGTATCTTATCAACTCATTCTAAATGAGGGTCTTATCAATTTATTGTGAATGAGTATCTTATCAACTCCTTATAAAAGAGTGTCCTATCAACTCATTAAAAAGAATAACCAATTAACTTATTATAAATGAATATATTATCAACACATTATAAATGAGTATTTATAAACATATTACAAATGAGTGTATTATGAACTAGTTATAAATAAGTAGCTTATCAACTCATTACAAACTAGTCATAAAGGAGTGTTATAATTTTTTTTATAAATGAGTATCTTATAACTCATTATAAATGAATGTCTTATAAATCATTATATATGAGTATCTAATAACTACTTATAAATGAGTTCTAATAAATTCATTTTAAATGAGTGTTTTATCAACTCATTATAAATGAGTATCTTATTAACTTCTTATAAATAAGTATCTTATCAACTCCTCTAAATGAATATATTATCAATTCATTATAAACAAGTATCATATTTTTTGGTATGCTAAATACCAAATAAAACTAGTAATCTTAGTCAATATTCATGATGTGTTTTATAGAAAAAAACTTTAAAATGAATAATTTCACTAAGTTATATTTTTATGAAATATGAAAGATAATTGAAAAATTCTAAGATGTTTGTTTGAAATGGAGACTGATGGATTGTTGAGAAGAATGGTAGTAAAAAGTTTTGTTAACTCGTAGAATTAATTATGTTACGACTTTGTTATATCTCATTGAGTTATAAGATAGTTTTTACATTCATTCTTAGCTAAAATTATATATGAATAATTATTATAATCTTCACGTGTGATAAATCTACTATATCATTAACACAATTATTTCACTATGAAACACATTCTTTTTGGTTGTGAAACTTTATTGGAGTCATAATCACACTAGCTAAAAATATTTTTTAATAATTATGACATTAATTTCATATTACAACAATCAAGTACCTCATTAGTACTCAAAGCCATGACAAGCTTTGGTGCCAAAACTTTTTCATTATAGAGCCAATAAATTCAAAACAAAAACTATGTTGTTATTCCAAGCACCTCATCTTTTAGCTATAGAACGTTCTAGAGAATCATAATCAAGGCTCAGTCATTTCCAAGATATGACATTTGCTCTCGAGAATGTCACTAGCCAGATCTTATTTCCAATGTTGCAATTTTGAGTTATAGAGATAAAATGTGTAGTAGTGATCATTCTCATTTATGGTCATCTGATCCAAGGAGGCTAAAGTAATGACTAATTATGTGTACCATCGTCATCTAATGTAAGAGAGCGACCAAAGTTATTGTTCA
This sequence comes from Sapria himalayana, assembly GCA_029783825.1. Taxonomy (NCBI): domain Eukaryota; kingdom Viridiplantae; phylum Streptophyta; class Magnoliopsida; order Malpighiales; family Rafflesiaceae; genus Sapria; species Sapria himalayana. Next base: position 3,988 of record JAREIK010002378.1, on the reverse strand, counting down.
TTCACATACTATAATTTTATGATCTAGAGACGAAATATGTAGTCATAGTTATTTTCAAGATTACTGCATTCTAAAGTTAGAAAGTGACAAAAACCACTACTCATTTAAAGCTAGGAATTTGAGAAATTTTTTCATCCAACCATTGGAAAGATTCATGAACAAATCAGTGATGCAAGATAATTATTGATGTTCAAACTATCAAACATTCATAGATATTTTAGTACTTTATGATAGTGTATATGCATAAAAAGTAAATTATGGATTAATTTTATAACTTTAGAGTTTTGGTATGTTTTTATGAATAATTATAAAATCAACAGATTTTTAGAGGTATTTTGTAAAATATCTAGTATAATAAGCCTGTTAGTTTTGACATCTATTCTTGGTAAAAAATCATATTTAATTGGTCATTACAATCCTTATATGTCATGATACTATAAACTTGGTGGCACAATCATTCTACTTTATAACATAATCTTAATGGTTGAAATATTATCAGGAAGTCATAGTCATGCTTATCTTATAAAATTTAAATGGTTGTGACTCTTATCATCAAATGAAGGTACAATTATAAGTTTTATGTTTAAGCTAATTAATAGTTTTGGGGAATTATTGCAGTACCAAGACAACATGATATATTAGAGAATAGAAGACTAGTGCCACTGCTACCTACAGCATTGCAGACACTTGAAGAAATATGAAGGGTAAGTTTTATCTTATCAACTTATTTAAATGAGTGTCCTATCAACTCATCATAAATACTATTTTTTTAACTAGTTATTAATGAGCGTATTAGAAACTCATAATAAAATAGTTGTCTTATAACTCTATATAAATAAGAGTCTTACTCCTTAGAAATGAATATCTATAAAATTTTTATAAATGAATGTTTTATCAACTCATTATAAAAGTGTATATTATCAATATATTATAAACAAATGTCTTATTAACTCATTAAAATGTGTCTTATCAACTCCTTAAAAATGAGTGTCTTATCAACTCCTTAAAAATGAGTGTCTTATCAACTCATTATAAGAGAAATTTTTATCAACTCATTATTAATGATTATCTTATAAACATGTAACAAATGAGTGTCTTGTCAAGTGATTAGAAAATATGTGTCTTTTGAACTCGTCATAAATAAGTGTCATATCTACTCATTATAAATGAGTGTCTTATCGACTAATTATAAAATTTTGCATTATCAACTAGTTATTAATGAATGTATTATCAACTCATTATAAAATGAGTGTCTTATCAAATCATTAAAAAAGTATGTCTTATCAACTACTTATAAATTTGCCTCTTATCAACTCGTTGTAAATGAGAGTGTCATATAAACTCCTTATCAAAGAGTGTCTAACAACTCATTATGAGAGAGTGTCTTATCAATTCATTATGAGAGAGTGTCTTTTCAAGTCATAATAAATGATTGTCTTATCAACTCTTTATAAATGTATAACTTACCAACTCATTATAAATGAGTGTTTTATCAACTCAGTACAAAATGAGTGTATTATTAACTCATTATAAATCAGTATCTTATCAACTCCTAATAAATGTGTGTTTTATCAACGCGCTATAAATGAGTGTCTTGCCAACTCATTATAAACAAATGTTTTATAAACTTTTATAAAAGAAACAGATATCCACTTGGTACAATGAGCTTTCTTCTCAACACATTACAAATGAGTTTCTTATCAAATCATAATGAGAGAGTGTCTTATCAACTCATTATAATTACTATCTTACCAAGTTGTTATAAATGAGTGTATTACAACTTTTTATTAATAGTTTTCGTATTACTCACTATAATGAGCATCTTATTACTCATTATAAATGAATCAGTTTATAACTCATTATAAATGAGTGTCTTATTACTTTTTATAAATAAGTATTTATTAAAACATTATAATGAGAATCTTGTCAACTTATATAAATGGGTGTCTTATTAACTCATTTTAAATAAAATCATATCAACTCGTTATAAATGAATATCCTATTAACTCATTACAAATGAGTATCTTATCAACTCATTATAAATGAGTGTCTTGCTAACTCATTGTAAACTAGCGTCTTATAACTAATTTTAAATAATCATCTTAGAATTACTTATAAATAAGTGTCTTTTCACCTCATTATAAACAAATGTCTTATTAACTCATTATAAATGATTTTTTTAACTTCTCATAAATGAGTATCATATCAATTCATTATAAATGAGTGTTTTTTTTTCTCATGTATTATTATGAGAAAAAATAAGTCATTAAAAAGAATGACTTATCAACTTGTTGATAAGATATTCTCTAATAAATAAGTGTCTTTTCACCTCATTATAAAAAATGTTTTATCAACTCATTATAAATGAGTATCTTATCAACTCTCTATAAATGAGTATCTTATCAACTCTCTATAAATGAGTATCTTATCAACTCTCTATAAATGAGTATCTTATCAACTCTCTATAAATGAGTATCTTATCAACTCTCTATAAATGAGTATCTTATCAACTCTCTATAAATGAGTATCTTATCAACTCTCTATAAATGAGTATCTTATCAACTCTCTATAAATAGTATATTATCAACTCTCTATAAATGAGTATCTTATCAACTCTCTATAAATGAGTATCTTATCAACTCTCTATAAATGAGTATCTTATCAACTCTCAATAAATGAGTATCTTATCAACTCTCTATAAATGAGTATCTTATCAACTCTCTATAAATGAGTATCTTATCAACTTATTATGAAATAATATCTTATCAATATTCTATAAATGATTGTCTTATAAACTCCTTATAAATGAGTATCCTATCAACTCGTTTATAAATGAGAATCTTACCGACTCAATATGAGAGACTACCTTTTAAACTCATTAAAAATATTTGTCTTATAAAGTCATTATAAATGAGTATATTATAAACTCTTTATAAATGATAGTCTTATCAACTTATTATAAATATTTATCTTATTAAGTCATTATAACTGAGCTTGTTATCAACTCTTTATAAATGAATATCAAATCAACTAATTATTATTAAATATCTTATCATCTGCTTGTAATATTATTTCATAATAACTTATTATAATGAGTGTATTATTAACTCATTATAAATGAGAGTCCTATCAACTCATTATAAATGAGTATCTAATCAACTCATTATAAATGAGTGTTTTATCAACTCATTATAAATTATTTACTATTCAAATCTTTATAAATGAGTGTCTTATCAATACATTTTAAATGAAGTATCTTAAAACTCATAAACAAGTGTATTAATAGCTTGTTATATATAATTGTCTTATCAACTCATTATAAATGAGTATCTTAGCAACTCATTATAAATGATAATATTATCACCTTGTTATAAATGATAGTATTATCAACTCATTATATTGAGTGTCTTTACAAATCTTTATATACTACTATCTTATTAATTAGTTATAAAAGAGTATCTTATAAAACTCATAATAGAATGAGCATCTTATTAACTTAATATAAACATATGTCTTATCAACTCTATATAAATGAGATCATATCTAATCATTATAAAAATTTTCTTATTAACACATTACAATTGAGTGTATTATCAACTAGTTATAAAAGAGTCTCTTTTCAACTCGTTATAAATGAATATCTTATCAACTTATTATGAGGGAGTATCATATCAAATTATTATGAGGGAGTATCTGATCAACTCATCATAACTAATTTCTTATTATTCATTTTAAATGAATACTATAACAATTCTTTTATAAATGAGTATCATATCAACTTTTAATAAATGAGTTTTTTATAAACTCATTATAAATGAATATCTTATCAACTCATTACAAATTATTGTTTTATCAATTCATTATAAATTATAGGTATCAACCGGGCCGGGCCGACCCCGCCCGGCACGAGGCACGGCACGGTTCGGCCGTGCCTGAGCCGGCCCGGCACGGGAAAATCCAGTGCCAGGGCCCATGCCGTGTCATGCCT